>JAMJFZ010001121.1:7547500-8147500 GCA_026225945.1 Cricetomys ansorgei | reverse complement strand
AATAGACATAAAGCCTCTAGTTAGACACCAGCTAGGCTTCTTTCTGTTCCATGAGATATAAGTGTTGTTTTCAGCAATAGGGCCTAGAATATAATGAAAAAATTTGATTTATTTGAGTGGCTTACAGGCTGTGGTCTGGCTAGTTCAACAATGGCTATCTTGGAATTCCAAAAAAGTAGGTTCAATACCAGTAAATGAAATTCAAGGAACGAACTTGACAGCAAGAGTTAGGGCAAACAGACAGAAAGCAAAAGCTTCCAGAAGGTATGGCCCATATTTAGGATGGGTCTTTTAACTTCAAATGATCCAATGAAGAAAAATCTGTCAGTGTGTGCAGCTGTTTGAGCTTTAGTTAATTCCAGATGTAGTCAAGTTGACAACCAAGAAGAGCCATCATAACATGTAAGATTAAACTCAGGATGATTTTTTTTTAGATCTATCCATTTGCCTGAGAATTACATAATTTTAACAGCTGAATAATATTCCATTGGATACATACACCATATTTTCATTGTCCGTTCATCCATCCACTCTTGGACATCTAGGCTGTTTTCGATTTCTGCCTATTATGAGTGGAGCAGCAACATGGATGAGCAAGTGTCTCTGTAGTAGGATGTAGAGTCCTTTGGGTGTGTGTCCAGGAGTGGTATAGCCGTATCTCGAGGTAGATCTCCAGCTTCCTGAGGAACTGCCACACTGATTTTCATAGTAGCTGTACAAGTTTTCACTACCACCAATAATGAAGAAATGTCCCCCTTAACCCACATCCTCACCAGCATGAGCTGCCATTTGTTTTATTGATCTTGTTTATCTAACTGGTGTAAGATAAAATCTCAAAGTAGTTTTGTATCTCCTTGACGACTAAGGATATTGAGCATTTTTTAAGTGTTTTTAAAAGTGTACACTTAATTTTTTGCTTTTAGAGGTGAAGTACAATTAGTATACTATGATCTGTGCAGGATCATAAAAGACAATTGCTACAAGGGAGATAGAATGTTGTGAATTTATATAATGTAAGATGTACAGAGGGGGTGGAGTTCTCCTACAGAACTTAATTGTATCTCCTCTAAGGGCAAGTCTAGCGAGAAACATAGCTTCTAAGCGTGTATCATGCTCATCTTTTGGAAGAATGCTCTCTACCTTTTACCTCTTGGATGGTATCCAGATGGATGAAGGGACCTACATGACATAGTGGTATCAGAATAAATGGGTCTGAGCATTCTGCTGGCCTCTGGGGCAGTAAACAATGACCTGTAAATTTGCATCACCAAACCTTTCCTACCCTTGTCAGAACCAGTGGTTGTCTGCTGAACTACCCTCATCTCAGTTCTCTTTAGTAATCCAGTGTAGGTCCAAATGTAGGTTGATCACACAACTCCCACTGCAGGCTTAGGCATACTTATTTGCTGTGCCTTGGGCCATCTTCTGCATCACCCCTTCCAAGAATATGTGAACCTTTGGGCTCTACAGTAGCACACAAGAGTAGAGTGAAACCTGAGAAAGCAAACTGCATTACCAAGGGATAGTCGAATGTCTAATCCTGAAAGGCCGTCTCTTGCCAGAGTCCTATAGATTCTTGCCCAGCATATGATGGAATGCTTCTTCAAAGCAATGAAAATTGGACTACACCACGTTGACTAACAGGAGTGAATTGCATTAATACTGAGTGAACAAGAGCCAGATTCAGAAAGGACATATAAACTCAAGATAGTCATAGTCTGTTCAAGGAAGCTTTTATTTTCTTGCTTTTGTGAAATCGATACCTATCCGTAATGCCTAAAAGTACGTGGAATACTTTTGAAACTTCTGGACCTTGAAATCTCTTGAAATCCATTGGGAATTTGCTAGCTGCATCTTTTTTACCATAACAGTTGGTTAAAATATCTGTAGTGACCTTTACTTACTACTTCACGGTCTGTGTTTTTTGTGTTTGTTATTTTTCATTGTGCAAATAATTAGTATAGTCCCATGGTTTCTTAAGGGTTGATATTTTAGTCTTTATATTAAAAATCAGTTTTTTTTCTCAACAAGGGGCGAGTACACAAAGTTTGACAAATTTGATAAAAATAGCTCGTTCTAATTTATAATAGAAAAATAGACTATAAAATACTAGGTTCTGAAAATGAAGAGACTAACGTGCGAAAACTGGTTGAGAGCTTTCTTAGAGATCTGGGCCGACTGGAACAAGAGCAAAGCCTGCGGTAGCTGAGCGGGCATAAATGTCTCCGTACGTTGGTGTCCAGTAATAGTGCCTTTTAAGGCCGTTGGAGACTTCTGCGAGGTAGACATGATCGTCCACCACGTATGGTTCCACGTCTGTATTGTCTGGCTGTAGCCGGCCACTCTCCATCAAACCTGAGTATGCCTAAGAGTTTTAGAGAAAACTGTCACTGGGAATATAACTTACTCGGTTTGCAGTGGTTGTACAAACAGACATTCAGTTTAGCTGTGTTATCTTGTAGATTAAAATATTCTCAATAGCATTGCTAAATTTTAATATTATTCCAGATATTACAGAACTGAATTCTTAAGTTTTAATACATAAGGCATGTGTTTCATATGTAAGTCCTTTTGTGAATCTGAGTTAATTTCCTATAAAACCAATTTTGTGACCCATTGTCAGATTTTCTAAGTACTTTTAAGAGGTAGTAATAGGCAGAGTGGAGAGCCCCAGGTGTTGGCACATGCTTGTATTCTCAGCACTTCAGAGGCTGAGGCAGGTGGATGGTTGAGTTCAAGGCCAGCTGAGCTACACAGCAAAATCCTGCCTCCCTCAAATAAATCTGATGATCTCTAGGGACCCACATGTATAAATAAATAAGTAATAAGTTTTTTTTTTTTCCATAAAAAGACAATTCCATTGCGTTAGCTGGTGACCTATCGATTATTTTGTTACGTAGAATTTTTGTGTATCCCTATGGCTTCTTGGTGTGTATGTTAAGGGCTTCGTACACACTTGTGAACTGCTTTATCAATAAAGTTGCCATTGTAGGAAAAACAGGCAGAAGTTTTTACATGAAAAGATCTCTAAGTTTTGGATTACTTATGTTGTAGCTTTTCATAATCTTTGGTTTCAGAGTCAGCGTATACAACTTAAGCAGTGTGGAACCTTAAGGATTATGGGTGTTAATCTGAAACGATGGGTAGGTTTTTAGGGCAGTATATATTTTATTTTCGGTCAGTCCTTTTACAAATTTTAAGTATTTTTTTTTCTCTTTTTCAAATGAAAGCTTTTTGTCTCTAAAGTAGTATGATTTTGAGCAGCTCGTGGAACTTTGTCCAACATTAACCACATACTTGAACACAAAGCAGGTCTCAACAGATACAAGAAAATTTGAAATAACGTCCTGTACCCTGTCAGACCACCATGGGTTAAAGCTGGATATTAACAACAACAGAAAATTTTCAAACTCATGAAAACAACTTGCAACTGAATGAAAAATCGTTCAGAAATCAAGAAGAAAATTAAAGCCTTTTTAGAATTGAATGAAAGTGAAACCACAACATACTTTGCAAACCTAGGGGACACAACAAAGTTGATTGACTCTAAAAGCATGTTCATTAGCACTAAATGCCTACATTGAAAAATTGGATAGTATTCATATCAGCAACTTAACAGCACACCTGAAAGCTCTAGAACAAAAAGAAAAAAATCACATCCAAAAGGAGTAGTAGATATGCAGGAAATAAACTCAGGGCTGAAATCAATAAACTAGAAACAAACAAACACAAAGAATCAATGAAACAGAGTTGGCTCTTTAAGAAAATCAATAAGATTGGCAAACCCTTATCCAAATTAACTAAAAGATGGAGAGGAAAGATCCACATCAATAAAATAGAGACAAAAAGGGGGAATATAACAGACACCTAGGAAACGCAGATAATCATTTGGACAAAGTTATAGTTGGCCCAAACTTAGAGTGTGACACCATACTTTGAAACTGTTTACAAAAGGAACTTACAGGTAGGTATCTGAGAAAAGCACAACAAAGGTCTGGATTGAAAAAAACTTACCACACATGTAGCCTCATCAAATTTGTTCCCCCAGATGTAGATATTAGATAATACGTGGTTCTTTTTCATTGATTGTGAAAGTGCAACAAGGCCTTCTCCCTCTATCTTGTTGCTGACTACAGACAGTCTGTAGAAGAAATAAACAGAATTCTGAAGCTCCACAAAGAATGCTTAATATAGCATCAACATTTATTAAATCCATCTTATGAACGTGTTTTTTAATGTGGTGATGTAAATATTGGCTCTGTGGGTCCTTTAATCCAAGGAGCCTGTTTCCTTATTGAATGTGTCATGTACCTAGGAAAAGGTGCCTACATTTGAAAGCAGCCCTTCTTTTTATAAAACAAATTTATGTATTTGGGTGCTTTGTCTACGTGCATGTCTGCCTACCAGAAACGGGCAGGGGATTCCATTGTAGATGGTTGTGAGCCACCGTGTGGGTGCTGGGAACCAAACTCAGGACCTCTGGAAGAGCAGCCAGCACTCTTAGCCACTGAGCATCCCTCTAACCCCTATTTGGTAAATGTTTGGGTAGATTATAAATATAAGTATCATGTTAAATGCTTATGAATTTTCTGTTAGATTTTGGGATAAATAAGAGCTTAGGGGCTAGAGAGATGGCTCAGCAGCCAAGAGCAGTAGCAGTTCCTGCAGAGCACACAGGTTCCCAGCCCTTCCTCTAGGCAGCTCTCACTCATCTCTAACTCCAATTCCAGGGGATCTGGTCTGATTCCCTCTTCCGGCCTCTGTGGGCACACATTTGGGACATGTACAAATACACGAGAATACACATGTGCATAAATAAAATGAGAAAGAAAGAATTTTCTTGTGAATTTGAACACACACATTATCCTATTAGATTCACCCCATTTTAAAAATGATACTACTTAGAATGTTAGTTATTTTGAGTAAATGTAAAAACCGTACTAACGCTTTAAGAGTCCTGTTGTGGGAAGCCAGAGTTTCACTGAGGTACTGTGCGCCTGTATTTTCTATTCTGTTAAAAGAAAGATCTATTACTTCCAGGGTTTTGTTTATTTTCAGTACTTCAGCCAAATACACCATTCCATCACGAGTTATTTTATTGCTGGGGAAGGAAGCATATTTAGCAATATTTAAAAAACACAAGGTATTGTTCTTACATTCATAAAATACTTGAAAATATACAGTAAGCTTTCTGTTTTAGTTTATTCAACTTCCAGAACTGAAAGTTCACCATGAAATAGAGCTCCCATGTGGCTGGCAATCAAGTTACTACAGATATATTACAGTGTAAATTAGCCTAATAAATTCTACAGCTTCAGATAAAAGTTCACCAACAAGAGTCATCGTTTCCAGTCACTGAAAGTGTCTAACAAATATGTCTTACGTACTGTGAACATTTATGTAGACTCTCCTCAAGATGGTATCGCTGCATTGTCCTTTAGCACTTACCAGCTGACATCCAGGTAGCGCAGGCTGCTGTTCAGATACAGTGCGTTGCATATCTGTTGTATACCAAAATTTTTCATATCATGTTTACACATATGTAGTTCAATAAGGGAGTGATTTTCTTTCAACATGTGGCCTATGTGGACTGTAGACTCTTCCTAAAAATAGATAAAATCTCGTTTCTGATTTTGAAGTATTGCATGCCCATTTCAAGAACATACATCTTCTTATAGTCAGGTGGATTGTTTTTTTTGTTGTTGTTTTGTTTCTTGATACAGGGTCTCATTATGTACCTCAGGCTGGTCTCAACCTTGGCTCGGTTGCCCCATCCTCCCGAGGGCTGGTGTTACAGGTGTGTGCCACATCTAGCCTTAAATTAGCTTGTTAGAAACATTATATTAAGACTTTCGGTTTAGTGTTGGAGACAGGGCTCCCTAGGTAAGAATGCTTGCTATTTAAGCATGGGGACCTGAGTTCTGATTCCCAGGATCCATACGGAAGTCAGGCATGGCCGTTGTTGTTGGCGTCTTATTGTTGGTTAGTGAATACAGGCAGATCCTGGGAGCTCATGTCCAGTTAATCCAAACAGTGAACTTTATGTTCAGTCTGTCTGAAGGCAGTAATACAGAGAGCAATTAAGAAGACCTCTGCATGCACCTCACAGGCAAACACACTCGAATACACAGGCATACACCACAGACACACATACACCCCACAAAAAACAGAATCTACCATATTTACATTTTTCTTTTTACAAAACCATCATTATTCCCCAAATCATACGTGCGTGTGTGTTAGTTAGTGTGTTATATAGTTCCCAATATGAAGAATAGCACTTTAAAATAAGCTTAATTCTCAGTTATAGAATGAGTGACAGTGGGACAGATAATTTAAAATTATGGACAGCCCTTTGAACTTTAAGGAAGTTCAAGGTTTATTTGAACGGTAAACCCCTAAATTCACTGATGAACTAGATAAGATGCTTTGGACCATTTCTCTTCTCCTCTTGTTTAGACATAGAATAAGTTCTTATTTTTTATAGTTTTTCCCACATTTTACTGGAGAGGCGGTGAGCATGTGTGTGCATGCTCATGCCTCAGAGGACAGCATACAGAATTTGGTTCTGTCCTTCCACATACAGCCCCAGAAATTGAACTCAGGTCATCAGGCATGGCAGCAGGTGTTTGTACCCACTGAGCCATCTTGCCAACCCGAGTTCCTATGTCTTTAAGGAGAAGATTCCCGCCACCCCCCAGAAGGATGTGACAAAAGCAGCCACTTTCCTTCTGTCTCTGACAAGACATCTGTAGAAGGGATCCAGTTCAGACTCACCAAGCTGCTATGCTTGCGCTTGTGCTGTTAGTATTCATGTGTTCAAAGATGTCATGGTCCAGCCATATCAGTGTAACACATGATAAAACACTGACATGTCACGGCTTATGAAATTTTAAGCATACATACTTTCCTTCATCTAACTCTTGACACAGGTTTTCAAAGAACCTGAGTTTCACAAGCTTGCTGCTTAAATAACAACAGCTAAATGCATGCAAGTCACCAAGAGATAACATAATTACAATTTTCCTTTAATACTTTTAACTTACAAGCTGCAGTTATATATAATTAGCACAATTCTAAGCATGCAGTGTATTCATACATCATAAACTTCAGTAAGACCTTAGTCTTAGTCCCATGGACATTATCATCACTTTGAATACAGACCTGTTCTCCATACAGTATAGGTCGGTTCAGGTTTATTCCTTTGATTGCTTTGTTTTGAGTTAGTACTGTAGCAAATGCTATCACACTTTGCAGTCCCTACAAACAGGTAAATCCATTAAGGAAGTTGTCAGTGTATCAATCTCTCGACATTACGATTTCTAAATAATTATCTGAGTTCTTAAAGGATCGTTTGTACAAAAGTTAAAGCATCTCTTCTCAGGAGTGAATTCTTCTTATATTCCTCTACCCTGCCCCAAAGTCTGCAGCATGTGTAGGGAGTTTGTTAACATTGCAGCACCCCTTTCCTAGGTGTGACTCTGGGCTTGCACCTAAGTCTTTTAGGTTCCCCCAAAATGAAAAGGCAGACCCATGGATCCCAGCTCAGTTTCCTGTTCTTAACATCCTTGTGCGATCAGTCACATATATTCTTACTAGTATTTTAAGTGTGTGCAATGGGAAGGTTGGTAAACACAATCTTCACGGCTCCTGTAGGTCCTCACACTGTTTGAGCCCTCCCTCATCTTTGTGATGCACACCAACACACACTCCTAGCCCGCTAACGCTAGGAAATGGCTTTCTCTCGCTGCCTCTCATCCAGTTGATCTTTAAGTCTGAACGCCTTCTGCCTCCAAAAGACGTCTCAAATTAGTTTATCCCTGAACGTTTTTGTGGCCGTTACTCCTGCCCAGGCCTCCTCATTTCACACCTGGATAGCTGCAGCAGCTCCCCCAGTGGCCGGCTGGTTTTTACTGGAGGCCCTTTCGCTCTCCTTAGAGAAACTCGTGATCTTGTAAAAGCACCAGTCGGATCATGTTCCCTTTCAGGCCTTCCCGCCATTTGCATTTGTATCAAATTTCTCTTCTCACAATCTGTCTGCACAACCTTGCCATAGAGTCCTGTTCTTGAAGGCACTCTTTAACTCTGCTCACACACATCCCTTGTGACTTGCCCTAGCTTAATATGGGAGAAGTTTAGTACTATTTTACTGTTTAATTAATTATTTACTGTTAATTTGGGTTTTATTCTTTGTGATACCTAGATTGAACCTGGACTCTTGGCATACTAGGCATGGACTCACACTCAGCTGTATCTCTGGCCCCTTTTAATTTTTATTTTGGGATAAGGTCTTGCCAAGTTGCCCAAACCGGTCTTGAATTGATTCTGCAACCCTCAGGATTCCTGACCACTGAGCGTTACCTCCTTAGGTTTCAGGTATCCATCTCATCAAATAAAATGACTTCCTCCTCAACACTGGAGTAGCTGGTTTTCTTCAAAGCACTTTTCTCTGTTGATTGACATTTCCCAAAGTAAACCACAAAGCCTCATGAGGGCAGAGACCATCTCGGATTCACTGTTTCAACCTTTTAGTATCTCACACGGTGCCTGGCCCGTGTAAGCACTAAACGTTGACTCTCTGCTTCCCAGAGCTGTGCCAGCTACATCTTCCTCCTTAAAAACATCCTTCCGAACCATTGCGGATTTTGTGTCCTTCTGCTTTGGCATCAATCTGAAGTTATACAACAGACTTAAAGGTCTCAAGACTTGAAAACATGATCAAGAAAGTGAGATCTAGAATTTGAAGACATCCAAAAAAATAACAGGTTTTGTTATCTATTGGATGATGTCTCTGAGCAGCTTTTAGCGTCACGACTTTATGGCACAACATACTCACTGTGGAATATTTTCTATCAGAAGAAATTTATATTAGTGCTGATGAATTAGTGTTTGTTTAATGTAAGTAAACATCTTTTTCTGTAAAGTCACATACAGGTTAAGATAAGGTGCATAGAATTTAGATATGTCTTTATTATGCTAGTTATTGTCTAATACTGTGTTTACCATAATATGATTGTTTAAAAGCTTTTTATGTGTACAGATGTCTCGCCTATGTGTATGTATGTGTACCATACGTATGCAGTGCCCATAAGGCCAGAAGAGGGCGCCAGATCCCCTAGACCTGGAGTTACAGATGGCTGTGAGCTGCCACATGGGTGCCGGGAACTGAACCAGGGTCCTCCGTGAGTACAGTAAATGCTTTTAACTGCTGGACCATCTCTACAGTCCCTATAATCTGCTTTTGTTAACAGTTTGTTTTACTATGTGAATAGAAAAGCACATTTCCCACAGGGGTAATAACAACCACTAATAAGCTGTCTTGTCAGGGTAGGTAGCAACCTATGCATGCTTGGGAAACTGAGGCAGGAGAACTGTGGGTTCAAGCTAGTTTGGGTTACACGGCAAGGCCTTTGCCCAAAAGCACACCTCACCGTCCACCTAGCTTCTTGAACAGCTCTCTCGTGCTGCTTTCCTGGGAGACTAACCCGTTGTCCAAGGGATTTTCTCACAACCAGCTTACTCACCAGGTCACAGTCACCGAGATCCAGTTTCTCCAGGGATGAGTTAACCTGCAGCATTGCAGCAAAAACCATGCCGCCTGTATTTTGAATCTTATTTCCAGTCATTCTCAAGTATTGGAGAGTTTTGTTTTTCTGCAAAAGAAAAAGAATCAAAACTTAGTTGTTTGATTTGAATCTGTAAAATTCTCTCTCAGCTAAATGAGTCAGGAAGTTGTATTACTATTTGCAAACTCAGTTTCATAGAGAGAATTGGATATATTCTGTAAAAGTAACATCCAATTTCTCATAGTAGCTGAGCCTTTTAATAGAAAGAGTGACCAAAAAACAAATACCCAAATATCTAGGCAATAAAGGAGATAGTAACATGCTTATACTGGATATCCTGTAAGTCTAGTTTCATGAGGAAATTGTATTACTGAGGTGAAATTCATGTGAAAAAGCTAACTATTCTTTTTTTTTTTTTTTTTGGTTTTTTTGAGACAAGGTTTCTCTGTTGTAACTCTGGCTGTCCTGGAACTCACTCTGTAGACCAGGCTGGCCTTGAACTCACAGAGATCCATCTGTCTCTGCCTCCTGAGTGCTGGGATCAAAGGTGTGGGCCACCACCTCCTGGCCAAGAGCTAACTTTCTGAAATGTTCAACGGCTTTTACTTTATCCACCATGTTGTGCAGCCAACACTGTGGCTAGTTCCAAAACACTTTCCACCATCCCCCACAGTAGCCCTGTACCCAGCTGTCATCCCATTTCCCACTTTTTTTTGTGTGTGCTGAGGATTGAAACCAGGGCTTCATATGTGCTCGGCAAATGTTCTGTCATTGAGCTAAATCCCCAACTCCCACTTAGTTTCTTTAAAATTTATTTTTATGTGTATGAATGTTTGCTTCCTTGTATATATGTGCACCATGTACATGCCTGATACCCTTAGAGACCAGTAGAGGGTGTTGGATCCCCAGAACTACAGTTAAAGCCAGTTATAAGCTACTGGCAACTGAGCCTAGGTCCGCTGCAAGAGCAGCAAATGCAGACAAAATAAACACAAAATCAAAACTAATCTTAAAACAAAAAGCAAAACTCCAACTGTTGTCTGAAAGCAACAGCACCTTATTAGCAAAGGCACACAACCAAACACAATCTAGGAAACAAGTGGGAGATGAGAAAAAGGAGTAGCTGTGTGTGTGTCTGGAAAGTAGTCCTTGAGCCAAACTTAAAAGACAAGAGCACCTCGTAATAATAAAAGGAACACTCCGAGAAGATACAGCGACTGCGAGTATGTTGTATTGAACACGGGTGCCCAATTTCATCAAAACAAACACTACTGGACAAAAAATGGAAGGCCCAGATAAAATGATAATGTGTGATTTCAAAATGTTTTACAGAGCTATCACGTGCCCAGAAATTCTGCTCCTAGGTGTGTAGCCTCCACCAATCAAAAAATAGTTGTCCACATAGAACATGGAGGTGCAAAGTAGCATTATTCATAATAGCTAAAAGTAAAAATCCAAATGTCCATCAGCCAATGGATGACCGCAATGTGATATATCCACAGAATGGAATGTTACTGGACAATAACTTCAAAAAAATGTGTTCTGGGGCTCAGCAGTTGAGACACTGGCTGCTGCTCTTCTAGAGGACCCACGCCTGTCTCTCAAGTGCTGGGATTAAAGGCACACACCATCCCTACCAGCCTCTCTAAATACACTCCTAAAACTTCCCTTGAGCTGAAAACTTTGGGAGAATATGTTTTCTGTATGTGAATTATATTGCAATTAATTCTGTTAATTTTTTTTTTTTAAGGAAGAAGGGGTTTGTTTAGCTCACAGTTCAGGAGATGGTTTCTCATAGCAAGAGTGTGATACAGCTAGCCACACTGCAGCCACAGTCAGGAGGCAGAGGTGAATGCTGATGCTTGTCGGGCTTTCTCCTTTTTCCATTGTTTTATTCAATCTAAATCCGGTCGCCCGTGGAATGGCACCGCCCACATTTATGATAGGTTTCCTTTCCTCAGCTAAGTCTCTGAAAATGCCCTCACAAACACACTGAGAGTCGTGTCTCCTGTGTGATCCCAAATCCAGTCAAGTTGACAATTAACATTAAACATCGTTAAGTCTACTCTGTCAGCTGGATACCTCAACATATCACTTATGAGTGACGCCTTGCCACTAGCTCCACCCAGCAGTCTTGCATTAAAGCAGCGTTTCTAGTGTAAGGTTTCACTTGAAGGTGGTATTCTCCTTAGCAGTCACAGATGCTGTCAGCACACGCGTCTCCAACCCTCTAACCATGCTCACCTCCGCGTCTTCCAAGCTGTACCTATTTCGTAAGTTCTGCTCGCTGTAAATCTGCCTACGAGCACTGACAGCGGTCACTGTCACAGCCGGAACACTGTGTTGTCTGAAACTTGCCTCCACCAAACGACTGAATCCATTTACTTTTGAATTCAGCTTCACTCAAGATTTCAGGACACAGAAGACAACTAGATTCTTTGTCAAACTATAACACAAATGCTCTCAAACCGAGTTCCTGGTAGAGTCTGTTCCTCTCTGAAATCTCACAAGTCCTGTCTTCCTTGTCTTTCATTTCTCTCTCCCTCTCTCTCCCTCTCTCTCGCTCTCTCTCTCTCTCCCTCCCTCCCACCCCCTTCTCTCTTAGATTTTATTTATTTTTATTTTATAGTTTTGCATGTGTGTATGTCTGTGCAGCATCTGTGTGCCTGAGGCCCACAGAGACCAGAAGAGGGTGTCACACCCCCAGCAACTGGAGTTACAGACAGTTACGAGCTGCTGTGTGCGTGCTGGGAACCAAATCTGGGTCATCGGCAGGAACAGGTGTTCTTAACTTTGGAGCCATCTTCCAGCCACTTTTCTGTTGTCATCTTCGTGTGTGTGTGTGTGTGTGTGTGTGTGTGTGTGTGTGTGTTATACTTGCATGAGTGCAGGTGTGTGTACAGGCAAGTGTGGAAAGCAGAGGACAACTTCTGGGAGTTGGTTCTCTCCTCCCATGGGTTCCAGAGAATGAACTCAGCTCACCAGGCTTGCATGGCAAGTACTTTTACTCTCTGAGCCATCTCAGTGTCCACATTTCCATTAGCACCGTGGGATCCCAAACTCCCAATACAATAGTGAATTAAACCCCACTGACACCATTCCAGGACTTTGCTAGCTCGTGGTTCCAAATGCTTCTACATTCCCCCCACAGACGGTTCTAAAGGCCTGCAGACTACATAGGTTTATTTCAGCGACATTGTCTCAGCAGCTTTCTGTATTGTTTACAGCTCTTCTTGCTGTCACAGAGTACCTGCCATTAAGGCAGGATGGGGTGATTGTGGTTCACAGGTCAGGAAACAGTCTATCATGGCTGGGAAACAATAGGGATGAAAGGTGACTTGGTCAGATTGTACTGCAGCCGGCTAGCAAAGAAAGAGAAACGGTGGCCTTCGTTTTGTAGAGACAAGGCCTCACATATGTAGTTTGGACTGACCTTTAACTCAGCCACCCTTCTGCCTGTTCCTTCCAAGTTCTGAGGTTACACGTGTGAGCCACCGTAACCCAGCAAAGTTGCTTAATCTTTTTTTTTTCCCAATGTGTCTAAAGTTCTCAAGTGATATCCACACTTTTATAAACTGAAGCACATTAAAACTACATATTTAAGGGGCTGGAGAAATGGCTCAGAAGTTAAGAGCAATCGATGCTCTTGCAAAAGACCTGGGTTTGGTTCCCAGCACTCACATGGTAGTTAACAGTCAGCTGTTAAAACTCCAGTTCCAGGGGATCTGACTCCCTCTGCTGACCTCTGCAGGTACCAGGTACACATGCGGTAAATATACATGCAGGCAAAACACTCATACACATAAAAAATAAAAATAAATAAATCCTTGGGGCTGGAGAGATGGCTTATCAGTTAAGGACACTGCTCTTCCAAAGGACGAGTTCAATTCCCAGCACCACACGGCAGCTCACAACCATATGTAACTCTAGTTCCAGGAGATCTGACTCCCTCTTCTGGCTTCTGCAAGTACCAAGCGTATACATGTACGGACATATTCAGGCAAAATGCACATACACATCACACACACACACACACACACATACCTGCATACAAAATTGAAAAGTAACATAAGCTCACATTAAATTTGGTTATGTTGTTTCCAAAGTACAAGAAGTTAAAATTCACAAATGAAATACTACTTTGCGGTATGGAAATGCTTACATGTAGTGCTTTAGCGATCAACTCTCCACCTTCAGTTCCAATATCATTAAACATAAGGTTTAAGTAAGTGATAGATGGTTGTTTCTGTAATAAGGGGAGAAAGAAGCTATTACATTTGTATTGCTGAAAACCAATCAATCTGTGCACACTATTTATTGAATTAAAAGTGTTTATCCCCCTATAAAATCTTAACAGTTCCAACAAAGGCAATCTAAGGAGACACAAAGTCACCTTTCTTTTTTCAAACTCAGTAACTGAAGTATCATTGAAAGGAAAAGACTCAGTTCAGTTTCACCAACAACTGAATGTATGGACATGTTTGACTATTTAACCATGACGTGCAGGTATGCAAAATACAACTCAAAGCTGCGGGCATCAGCTCTCCCGAGACCAGATGCAAGTGACTTTTATGTATCTCAAGAAATAGAGCCCAGATTTAGGACCCCGGTGCTTTCCACACTTCGTGTTTGCCTGCGCAACATTTATCTGTGTGCTCTCCTCTCCCAGCAGAACGATGACTAAGGAGCATGGTGGTGACATAATACCTGGAGCAGTTTTGCAGCGTAATAGGCACCCACGTCATTTATCTGGTTATACCTCACATCCAGACCTGAAACGTACAGGTGAACAGAAACGGACATTCCTCATAAAGAATACTAAAAGCCAGGAGAACAAAAAGCGGTCAGTGTTCATTCTTAAGCAAACATACCACTGATACATGGCCAGGTGTTTAGAACTTTGGTAAGAAGCCAAAAATCTTCACTTGTTACTTTTTGTACGGGTTCTAAGCGATTGTTACCATCAATCTTTAATAAGATTCCTTTTTCTGACCTGTCAAAATAGAAAAAATTCAAATAGTAATATCACAGACTTTGCAAAGCAGCTTAACATACCTAATTTCCCCATCACTTAACTTCTTCCTCACACACCCCACTGTCCCACTTTCCTTTCCATTATGATAAAAACAACCCAACAGAAATTGAAGAGCTAAATGCTGGTGGTATACAGCTTTAATCCCAGAACTCGGAAGGCAGTGGTCAGAGGATCTTTGTGAGTTTGGGGTCAGCCTGTTCTACAGAGAAATTTACAGGACTGCCAGGGCTACACAGAGAAACCCTGTCTCAGAAAAAAGGAAGAAAGAAAGGGGGGGGGGGAGGAAGGAAGGAGGGAAGGGAAAGGAAGGGAAGGGAAAGGAAGGGAAGGGAAGGGAAGGGAAGGGAAGGGAAGGGAAGGGAAGGGAAGGGAAGGGAAGGGAAGGGAAGGGAAGGAAAAGGAAGGGAAGGGAAGAAGGGAAATTTAAAGGAGAAAGTGCTGGCTTTAACTTTCAGTTCAAGGTTATCTACTCTTGAGGGGAAGTCACAGTGGAAGGAGCTTTAAGCATCTAGTGACATCAAACCCACAGTCAAGAGTAGACAGAAATAAATGCATGCATGCCCAGATGCTTACATGTGTCCAGCTTGATTTCTCCAATCTTATCCAGTTTAGGACCCCTGTCTAAGAAATGATATTGCCCACAGTGGGCTGAGTCTACCCACACCAAAAAACTTAATTAAGAAATGGGCACAAAGCTGGGCATGGTGGTGCACACCTTTAATCCCAGCACTCCAGAGGCAGAGGCAGGAAGATCTCTGTGACTTTGGGGACAGCCTGGTCTACAGAATGAGTTCCAGGACAGCCAAGGCTACACAGAGAAACCCTGTCTTGAACAAACAACAAAGAAAAAAAAAAGAGAAAGGAAGGAAGAAAAAAGGAAAAGAAAAAAAGAAGAAAAGGGCACAGGCTAACCCAATGTAGAAAATTCATCATTGTTCCCAGGTGAGTCCAGGTTGTACCAAGCTGACAACGCCAGCCATCAAACCCACTGTAGACATAAAATCACCGAACACTTTGAGAATGCCTTAGGTCTCAATTGTGATAAAACACCACGACCAGATCAGCTGGAGAAAAAAGAGTTTATCTCATTTTACAACTCTTGAGTCATACTCCACTAATAAGAGGAGTCAAGCAGGAATTCAAGACAGGGACCTGGAGGCAGAACTGAAGCAGAACCCATGAAGGAACTCTGCTTATGAGACCTGCTCTGTCTGCTTTCTTACACTACCACCCAGGACCACCTGACCAGAGTTTGTGCCACCCCGAGTGGGGGCTGGGCCCTTCTACATTCATCATTAATGGAGGAAATGTGCCCACAGACTTGCCTCCAGGCAATCTGGTAGCAGTCTTTTCTCAAATGTGGTGGTGCCTCTTTTCAGGTAAATCTAACTTGTGTCAAGTTAACAAACCAAAACAGAAACAACCAGGACAAAGGAACTCACCCAGCTCACAGGAACTAAGACAACTACAGGGACCTGGCTTGAGGGCTCCTGGTCTAGGGCTCTCCCTAACGTCAGATACCACACCTAAGACCTCATGGAATCACACATCTACCTATTTACCCGAGTCAAAAGTTATGTCCATTCTACCAAGCCATTTTCTTTTCTTTTGTTTCTTTTTTTTCTTTCTCTCTCTCTCTCTCTCTCTCTCTCTCTCTCTCTCTTTCTTTCTTTCTTTCTTTTCGAGACAGGGTTTCTCTGTTGTAACTCTAGCCGTCCTGGAACTCACCCTGTAGATCAGGCTGGCCTCGAACTCACAGAGATCCACCTACCACCACCATCACCACCCCCGGCCAAGCCATTTTCAAATGGGAATAAAATCGCTAAGTGGTCCAGGACTTCACAGATGTGAGAACCAGTGAATACTTTCGATAGAGTCGAATACTTGTCTTCCTTACCCTTTTGTAATTTCTTCATTCACTTTTCGGAGCATATTCTCTATAAACGGATTAGTTTGTCGTTCGTTTTTTGAACAGAGGTTATAGTACTGAACCTGGAGGCTGTATGCAAACTCTGGAGGTTTGGAAACATAAACACATCCATCATCATTTCATATAAATCATCCCCAAAGCTTCAACAGCTAAGCTTCTTTCAAAGACATCAGTGTGGATGTACAGTGACGGTGGGAAAGAAAAGGAAAAGGGTGGGCAGACTCTGGCCCCAGTCAGCACCCTATCTGAAGGTTTAACCTCTACCATGTGTTGGGCCTGGTAGCTGAGTAAAATGTGACCAGAGAAATTACTCTGGGCAAAACCAAGCACCTAATGGACATGTGTAAAATCAAACTGACTCTAAAGACTTCCCATGTGCCCGTTTGAGTTACAGTGACAGGGGAGGAGACAATTTTATTCAACAATCTAACTCCAGAAGGAGCTGAAAAATCACCCACTTGTATTGGGTACCTTGACACCATGCCAACTGGATAGCATCTTCATATCAGATGGAGGCCTAGTTCATAAAAGCACTTCACCCATCCAGCGCATCACCTCCCATTCCCTCTTTGTAGGGTTGATTCCCCAGTTTCCTTCCTTTGTGCACGGAGAATGCAGGTATCTGTGCGCCCTGTTTTTTGAAATGGGTCTACAGTTCACTGACCCTGTAGCTCACTATGTCTGCTGGATTGGCTGGCCAGAGAGCTCTCAGGATCCATATGCCTACACTCGGCATGCGAGGATTTCAGGCATACACTACCGTGCCAGGCTGTTCTGTGAGGGCTGGGGATCCAAACTCAGACCCTCATACTTGGGGTGAAGCCACTTTACCCACTCAGTCATCACACTACCCCCCCCCACGCCTGTGTTTTGCTTTTAATAATGATAAAGAGCTGAAGTCTCTATTCTGTTACACGAGCAGCTTCTGTAATAATCCTCCTGCTTTTAATGTTTACCTTTCTTTTCGTTTTTTTACACCTAGGGTCTCACCGTGTAGCCTACAATGGCCTTGAAGAACTCATGGTCCTCCTCAGCACCCTGAGTGCTGCGGTCACAGGTGTGTGCCATCATGCCTGGCTTCAGTACTGCTCTCAAAACATTTCCTGTGAAGTCCTGGCCTTCCAGAATGGAAGCTAGGTTCTTTTGCCTAGAAACACACGATGCTGTCTTTTTTCTATTCTACTATCTGTGTATGCCTTCAGAGTACACTCTGAGATCTGATACTTTAACCAGACTGGATTCTTGGATGCTGGCTTCTTCTCTAAATGTCTACATCTTAGAGGCCATCTGCACTCTAAGAGTTTACCAACCAAAGCTGCAGAACATGACTTAGGATCTAATATATTTAAATTGAAAGGAAATTAGCTTTTCTTACAATTTTTTAAAGATTTATCTGAATTTTATTTTTATTTAGTGTGTGTGTGTGTGTGTGTGTGTGTGTGTGTGTATGTTTAGACAAAGCTGGAACCTTTGGTCTAGTTTTACACTTCTCAGTTAATGTTATATTGTGAGCAGCGCTTTCACAGTATTGCTCTCTGAAAAATTACATAAAGATGAGGCCTCCATACTGGATTCCATCACCTAGTTTAGAAAACTTTTGGTATTTAAATAAAGTAGCACAATATTCTCCAAGCGTCTCAAAGATACCCACCCACCCACCCCTCAAAAGAAAAAAAAAAACAAAAAACAAAAAAAACAATGGGTTTTTGTCAAATAGTTTTGAGAAGTGCTGAATTAAACGAAGTTAAACAGAGTCCCGTCCAGGTCACTTATCTTCTCGGGACATTTAAAAAAATTCAGCTGCACAAAGTTGAGTTGCAGAGTCTTTGAGTTGCAGAGCTTGGATCAGAATGTCGCATTTCTGAGGTTTACATGGCACTTACGGGACACCATCTACTAAGTGCAGCGTTAGCATCCAGGAAACAGGTGAAACTCCCGGAGGTTTCTAAACAGGGGCCAGAGCTGGCTCCCTCCCACTGGGATACTTCCCTGCTTCCGCTACTAACTTCTTGGGGTAGAGCAATGCCAGCGCTTCTGGTGGAAAACAGACCCTCATGGTCTCACCTCTAGCGAGCAGGACAGGGGAGGTCAATCATTCGCTGCGGGTACTGCTCCTCCGTTAGGCTCCACCCCCGAGAGCCACCGTGACCGCGCCGCTCGCTCCCTGCTCCCTTTATCGCCGCATCTCCCTCATTACCGTCTCTCTGGGCAGTCTCTCCAGCCCCCCCACCCCCAACACACACTTTAAAACCCACATCCCAAACCAAAGCGGTGGCAGGAGCTGTAGCTTCCATGGATGACTAAGCAAATGCTCAGCCACCGCGTACACCCGCAGCTTTATGCTTAATTCGTTCAATTCGTGGACACAGACACAAAATGCACGAGGAAAAATGTATGAGTGAAAACATCACGACGAAACTCCTTCTTCTATATGTTAAGTTAAACATGAAAAAAACAAAACAAAACATGAAGAGGTTAAAAGAAAAGAAAACGTAGGAGGTCTAGAAGTGCCAACTGGGAAATGTCTCCGGAGTCTCCTACCTATCTGGAGTGGGTTTCCCGGGGCGTCCACAAACTCGAGGGTGCATAAGAGTCCCCAGCACACCTTCCCCCGACCCTAAGAGCAAATCCGCGGGCACACTGTCCCTCCACACCCTCCTCCCAAAGCCATGTGGACCCTCGGTGGTCAAGGACGCCCCAGAGTTCCGCCCATTCCTGGGGGCTTCTGCGAGTGGGAAGCGCAGCCCCTCGCTTGGCCTGGAAGCTGCAGGGCCGGGTCCCCCTTACCCCGGGCCTCTGAAGAGGAAGGCTGCATCTTCGGTTTCTCTACAGACTCCTGCTCTGCCCTCACAGGACGGCGACAACCGCCAGGCCAGCAACCCGCGTCGCTCCCATGGCAACCACAGGAGCATCCTCCTCGAGGAAGAAGGAAGAGGCGGGGCCACCGGTGAGAGGGTGGGACACCCTGTAACCTCGAGGCCTGAACTGGGAGGCAGTGCTGGCTCACTTTAAGCCTACCCAAGGTTACAGACCCCGAGAAAGGAGCCTCTGAGGGGTTGGGAGCCTGACTGCTGGGCTAGGGATCAGGGCTGGTGACCCTGACTTCCTCTTCAAAAAGAATGCGAAAGGCTAAGCTCGGAATCTGACGGTGGTAGAACCTCCAAGCTGTCGCAGCTTAAAAGGATTTTATGAAGGGGTGGAGCCCTCTGGAAGGGTTTCCTGAAGACTGTTACTTCCCGACTAGTCTGAGATAGCCCATCCCAGAGCCGTACTGTAGAGGCACAGGTATAAATGTGAGGTCTGAGTATCTTTTATAAGGCTATGAAGGGACAGGGAAGGATGCTAGGGACCCTCAGATGATGGTTTCAGACCCACCGATGGAGGGTGAATGCGGAGGACTGGAAGCCGGGCCTGAAGCAGCCACAGAAGTCTAGGAGAAGCAAAGGGGATGCCAAGGAGTATTACTGAATGGCACAGGCAGATACAGTATTTGGATATGGGAAGGCCAGAGAGAAAGAAGTGGGTTGGGTTGGAAGATTCCAGAGCCAGCCAGATTCCTTGAAGGTGAGAGTAGATGAAGACTAGCAAGGTAAAACCAGTTACAAGGTAAAAAACAAAAACAAAACCCAACAACAACAAACCTATGTGGTGCTGTGCGCAATTAATTCCAGCACTGGAAAGGCAGAAGAGGAAAGTAGATCTTTGTGAGTTCTAGGCCAGCCAGGGTACATAGTGAGACTGTTGGACCCCGAGGGTCCGATCCGGGTCAGGGCACACCACAGAGACATGCAGTCGGGAGACCAATGCAAACAGCAAGAGGGTTTATTGAACCAGCGCGCTGGGGCCGTCCTCACTCGCAGGGAAGGCGGCCCAGAAGAGCAAAAAATGAGATTTTTTTTATACACAGTACAGACAGTTGCTGGGCACAAACCGAGTTGGTACAAGTTGATTGGTCCCTGAACTGTTCTTTATTCCAATAGGTGGGGGCCAATTAACCTTTAAACTGATTGGTGCTGGCATATAGCAAGGCACTAGAAAATGTAAACTTTAGGGTCTTAGTCAATGTGGGTGGGGGGAGATCCTTAGCCCAAGGCCATTAGTCAGCAGTCCATATCTTGTTTGCCTTAGAAATTGTTTTTCTTACAGAAATTGTTTCTCTTACTTCAGTTTTGGGAACTGTTCTGAGTCACATTGCCCCTGACTTGGGCCTACACAATTTTGGTGCTCTTAGAAGCCTGACTAAAGTTTGGCTGCTTTGGTCTTGTCCTTTCAAGACCCTGTCTCAAACAAATAAGTAAAAAGTGAATAACGAAATGTCTGAATCCTTTTCATACACCCCATAGGCAATTCCATTCCTATGACTCTACTGCCACGTAAGTTCAGGCGAGGCCGAAACTCTGAGTGGGTACAGAAATTGAGTTTCAAGGTCCTTTCTCCACATGTAACACGACAGAGTGCAGAATTGTGTTCATTTGTCACTTGGGTTCCCTGGAAAGCCGAGGAGCAGCTTAGATTCTCCTCTGCCCTTCTCTCGCTCTCAGATCCTCTGGAATTAAGAAGGTGGAGGGAAGGGAAGAGAGGTTGGAGACACTGCCTGAGGTGGGGGTGGGGTGCTCGGACAAGGCATCCAGCAGCACAGTAAGACGGAGCTCCCTCTGCTCAGTACAGCCTGAGCCTTCATCAAAGGCCTCTTGGCATGAAGAGCTGGCTAGTAGGAGAACCGACCCTGTACTTGAAAACACTCCGGACTGGAGGAGTTGCCCCCCTTGACCTCCATGTTGCTATTAAAAATTGTTTTCTTTGGCTGGTTCTCCTGTCCCAGAAGTGGGGTTTGTTTGGCTTTTTGTTTACTTTTGCTTACAGAAGGCACACTTCTCAACCTACCAGTCTCACCAGGCGTGAAAGGGCCCTTCCACTAGTCTGTGCGTATAGAGACAAAGTAGTTACTGACCTCTAGATTTTACTTCTTTCCTTTAGCTTACTTTGCAGATAACAACTCTGGTGACTTCATGAAAAAATATATAAAATATAATTTTTCCCAATGTTTCTTGGAGGAGATGGCAGGAGCAATGGATATTTTGCAATCTTTCAACCTCATTTGAAATGAAATAAAAGTAAGCATCGTGGAAGGTTTTTGTTTGTTTGGTTTTGGTTTTTTATTACTGTTGTTCTTGAGACAGAGCCTCACTCTGTAGCCCTAGCTGTCCTGGAGCTCACTCCGTAGACCAGGCTGGCCTACAACTCACAAAGATTCATCTGTCTCTGCCTCCCCAGTGTTGGGATTAAAGGCATGTGCCACTATGCCCAATTTTGAAAAAAAAAAATTCTTTTAATTATGCATATGTGGCAGGGCTGGGTGGGAAAGGTGCGTACACATGCGTGTTCATACATGACGTGTACATGCATGAGTGCAGATATAGAGGACAGAAAGGGTAGAGCGTTTCTCTGGAGTGAGACTTACAGACAGTTGTGAGCCTCCAGATTTGGGTCCTGGGACCCCAACTGGGTTCCTCTGCAAGAAACAGTGTTTTTAAAGGCTGAGCCATCTGTTTAGCCCTCAAACAAGCAATTTTTTAAAACTGAAATGAGGCAACCTGTGTGTTAACACAGTGCACAAACTTACTAGAAAGAGATGCCTACCCTTTAACTCTTACCCTAACATGAAATGCAAAAAAAAAAAAAACCAACCAAAAATTCTAAATTTTTTATGTTGCAGAGTAATTTCAGTCTAACCAATAGTCCCCCCGGCCGTGTGTGTGTGTGTGTGTGTGTGTGTGTGTGTGTGTTATTAAGTCTGTTTGTCGGGAAAATCTGATTTTCCCCCTTTTCACAGTATTTCAGATTTTGGGTGACTGAACTTTGCCTCAAAATCATGTCAAGGGAACTAATGAAATCAGAACTCAAGGTTCTTCAGAGAAATGACGCCCAGCAGGTCACCGATAGAACATATTTCATTGATGGTTCCAAGCGGAATTTGAAGACCATTCCTTCAGAGATTTTGGCATTAACAGAGTTAGAAGAAGTGCATCTGGAGAATAATCAGATTGCAAAAATTCCTCCGGGCATTCAGCATTTAAAGAACCTGAAGGTCCTCTATCTGCACAATAACAATCTGCAGATTCTGTGCCCGGAGCTGGGGTTGCTGATCAGGCTGGAGTCGCTGGACCTGAGTAACAACCCGCTCCTCAGCTCCTCGCTGACGGTACTCAGCTGCCTCCGCACCTTGCGGGAGCTGCGGCTCTACAACACCGGTCTGAGTGAGATTCCTATGGTGCTCTGCAAATCCCTGCACCACCTGGAGCTGTTCGGACTGTCCGGGAACCACCTGGAATCATTGCCTAAGGAAGTAGTCAATCAGACCCAGCTCAGGGAGATCTACCTGAAGAAGAATCAGTTCACGGTTTTTCCTCGCGACCTCTGTACCCTCCTCGACCTGGAGGTGATCGACCTGGAGGAAAACAAGCTGAAGGCCATCCCGGAAGAGATCGGGTGCCTGGGGAAGCTGCAGAAGCTCTACCTGTCGTCTAACAACCTGACTCTTCTCCCCGAGTCTCTGAGCCATTGCAGCAAGCTGTCGGTGCTGGATCTGACCAACAACTCACTCCACACCCTCCCGGCCTCCTTGGACGTGCTCACGGAGCTCACCCAGGTCTCGCTGAGCGGAAACCCGCTGGAGAAGGTGCCGCGCCTCCTCTGCCGGTGGACGTCGCTGACCCTGCTGTACCTGCGCAACACCGGCCTGCGCGGGCTGCGGCGCTCCTTCAAGCGCCTGGTCAACCTGCGCTTCCTGGATCTCAGTCAGAACCGCTTGGACCACTTCCCGGCGCAGATCTGCTCATTCAGGAACCTGGAGATGCTGGCGCTGGATGATAACAAAGTGACACAGGTACCGCTTCCCTTCTCGGCTGTCCCTTCCTTGGCGTGTCGCGGTGTCTGGCTAGTACTGAACCGGCTATCGCCAAAAAAAAAAAAAAAAGAAAAAAAGAAAAACAAACAAATAACAACAACAACAACAAAAAAAAACAGGGTTATCAAAGATATCCCACAAGGTGACACTTTATATTCTTCCTTTCCAAATAATAGTAATTCTAGCCTCCTTCTAATGCTCACTGAGGACATGGGCTGCAGCCACTGGGGTGTTTTCATCCTTCAGGACACACAAGACAGAACTGAACTGAGTTGTTTTAAATGTCAGAGCGCCAAGTTTCCAACCCAGGTTTAGGGCTCAGGGTCTCTGCTCCTAACATGGAATAGGAATAAGAATAGACTTTTTTTTTTTTTTTCTTTCCAGGGAATACCTTAGTTCTTAACATTCCATTCGTGGGACACTGAAGAAACAGCTCCCTCCCCCCCCCCCCCCCCGCCCCTGGAGAAAGTGCCCCATGGGTGCGGGGATGCACTTTGGAATTGCTGGTTACAGCAATGTTGGGCAGCTGAAGTACGGCCATTAGAATGGCAGTGGGGGTACAGGTAGATAAGCAACGGGATCCTCAGGGAGTGGGTGTGATGCAGTCATGTAAGCTAGCTGAAGCTGGGTGTGTCAGTGTGGAGACATCTCAAATCACCGTGCTTATTAAACAGAAAAGAAAAATCTGACAAAACAGCATGTTAATTGTTGAGCCACACAAAAGTCCAAATACAGAGGCCAGCAGCATGGCCCACTGGGTAAAAGTGCATGCCACCAAGCCTGGAACTTGAGTTTGATCCTGGAGAGGCAGGGGGCAAGGTGTGGAAGGACAGAGCTGACTACTTGTTTGGGAGGACGGAGACGAGACGCAATAAGCTCAGTGCTTACCTAGCCTGTGGAAGTTCCTACTTCACTCACCAAGGCCACAAATAAATACATACATAAAGAAGCATAATAAAACAGAGGATACAGAGACAGGAAAATTGCCCAGTGGGTCTGCTAGCTGGAAGTAAGTACACAGGAGGAACAGGAGAGACTGCCTCAAAAACAAGGTAGAAGATGCCTTCCAAAAGCCATACCCTGACATGCATACAGGGACTGCTTGTGCAACAGAGAAGGGGGGGGCAGGTGGAAGGGAGAGGGAGAGACAGAGACGGAGGGGGGTGTGGATTTCTTTCAGTGGAGAAAGTGTTTGATTTGACAATTTGAGTGACTCAAAAACGAAATGTATGCAGGAGGGTTTTCTAGTTTGCTTTCTGTTGCTGTGATAAATACCGTGAATAAAAGCAACTTGAGGAAGGGGTTTATTTCATCTTCTACTTTCTCATCACAGTCTATCACTGAGGGAAATCAGAGAAGGAACTCAAGCCTAAGCAGAGGCAGCGAGCACGAGGAGGAATTTGGCTACCTTTCTTATACAGTCCAGGCCCACCTGCACAGGCATGCATTGCACAATGGGGCGGGCCCTTCCACATCAGACAGAAACCAGGAAAAGGCCTCCACAGACATGTTCGCAGGCCAATTGGATGGAAGCAATTCCTCAAGTGTGGTTCCATCTTCCGAGTGTGTCCAGTAGAAACTGAAATTAGCCATCAGAAAAGGATAGCATACTGTCATGCTCACAAATGACTGCTAACCTTTTCTTGAGAGATACTAAATTCTCAGAGGAGAGACTGGCATGAATTCTGCTTGCTAACAAAAAAGTCCCAGTTTACCCCACAAACCAAACTGCCGGAGTGCAGACATGTAGACAAATACTATCGTTTCAAACATGAAAATCTTAATGAACTATTGCTCATAGTTTTCGGTTATTCTGATGATGTTTTTTGTCCCTCTGATTTTGTTTGATGCTATAACTTATAATCACCAGGGTTTTTTCTCTTCTTTGTGGCATATAACTTTTAAGCCAGCTCCTTACCTTTCCTACCCAAAGACTCACCTCATTGGTTTCTGGATCTTAAAGCCTGCCCAGTAGCTTCTCCTTGCCTAGCTAAGCATGAAAATAGCTTCAGTAGATACCTAAATGAACTTTACCTGTACAGTAAATCACTATTAAAGAAAAATTAAAAACAGGCTAGTCAATCTCAAAATGGCCAATTATAGTGCCGTAAGTAATTGCTCCAAGTTGATGCTCTGCAAATTCTCTGTATGTCCAGATTTTTCAATTTTTATAAATTTGTGGTGTGCGTGCGTGTGCATGTGTGTGCGTGCATGATAAGACGTGTGTACATGGATGTGTGTCACAGCACACGTCTGATTAGAGGACAACTCTGTGGAGGTAGTTTCTGCATTCTACCTTTATGTGGGTTCTGGAAACGGAACTCAGGCCAACACCAAGTACTTTTACGCACTAAGCCGCTGCACCAGACCTTGAGCGTCTCCATCGATCTCCATTGTGTGTTAACACGAATTGATGAAACAAAATATGAGGCCTTGAGAATCCTGAGCAAGAGGTGGAGACTTGTGAACATTCAATGTGCTTTGAAAATGAAAAGCTGAACCAGTGTGTTAAGTAAACAGCAGTGAGAGTGGAATTACCAGGTTGTAATGATGGATTAGGTTGAAAAGTTTTTTTTTTTTCCTGTTGTTTTAGATTTTATTGAATGCAGGTGCTTGATATTGAAAGGGGAGCCAAGTGCCTTGTGAAGAATTTTTAAGTAGGTTAGACTTAAACTCAGTTTCTCTGGAGGGCAACTTGATCCGATTTTTTAAGTCAATAAATAAACTGGGTTTGGTGACCTATAGTTCTAATTCAAGCTCTTGGGAAATAGAGGCAGGGGGATCAGAAGTTAGAGGTCTATTGGTTGAGTTGGCTGCAGGTGCCACAGAAGAGAGAGGAACTCACCAAGATGAAATTGAAATGAAGAAGCAGACTGACCCCATCTGGCTTGCTCCAAGTGCTTTTATTCAGTAATTACATAGGGCCAATCAGGGCTGGGAAAAGTTCCAACTTCCATAGGTCATATTACACTTGCTGCCTGAAAGAGCAAACAACCCATGCAAATCTCAGTCCAGGGTTGCCAGGAGTATTTTGGGACCAAGGTCTGTGAAGCTGCAAACTCTCACATAGCACCAAGTGCAAGAATTCCAGAGAATCAATTCTTCAAGGTTCAAGCAGTCTCAAAACCATTTATCAGCCTCTCCCGAATAAGCTAGACAGGCTTTGCTGAAACATTTCACTACCAAGCCAGACACAAAAGGTCTCACTTATACATAGGCATATATGTCATTGGTCATTGGTGACGATGATCACAGGTCATCGTCAGCTACATCACAAGTTCCAGGCCAGCCTGGGCCACATGAGCTCCTGTCTCAAAAGAACAAAGACAATCAAAAAACCCACGCAAATTTAAAAAAAAAAGAAAGAAAGAAAGAAAGAAATATGTTGTAGCATTTTAAGAAAACTAAACCTTCATCTTACATTTAAAAAAAAAGTGTTCTGAGAGATTCTAGTTCTTCAAAACTTTTATAGAAATTGAGTTTATTCTTACAGTGCTGTGGTAAGCAGTTCTGTGGTCTAACCAAAATGGAAAGGAAGGCAGCACAGACTAGGGAGGAGGTAAGAGGAAGACAGAGGGAGTTGAGGAAGGATTTCCCACTTAGGAATGAAGTCAGACACAGGAGTGTCCACGTTGAGAAATTGTGGAGTGTGCATCTAGAATCTTTAAAGGAAAGCATCTTTGAAGGCTGCTTATATAAGTTAGAGTAAGATTTTTTTCCATGGGACTCTGGGACCAGAATGAGAAAGGTAGGAAGTCCGAGAGAGATACGGGCTGTGGCTTCATGAGGATTCCCACCGAAGGTGACGCTCTTTTTATCTCGGACTTGGCGAGGGAAAGGTTGCATGGCTTGCTAGCAACCTGTTCAACCACTGTCTTAGAGGGTTAGAACACAGAATCTTCTTAAGGCTTTCTTTCAAAGTCTGGTAGTCTGTAAAATACCCACCCAACTCCCAAATAAGGTGCAAAAGCCTGGGTGTTCAAAAGAAGGCAAAAATACAACAAGGTGAGTCCCAGTATCTGCAGGGAGCATCCTAATTAGAAACACTCTGAACATGTGCTTGCTTCCAGCTGAGTTCAGCAGTTTCAAATTCGTCAGGTGAGAGACCTTGGGAGCGAAAAAGCAGGTGTCAGTCAACGCATCAATTCTAGGCGAGAAATGTATTAGAATTAGTATTATTACAGTATTCCATATAACTATAGTGACTTTTCCCCAAACACTGTCACACATTTGACATTCTCTAGACAACACCTTTACAACAAAGCAGCATCAGTTGACCCAATTTGTGAAAGACAGAGGATGTCAGCGTTACCAGTGGCCAGGGTCTAGGCCTGTCTTTTCAGATTCCCGACTTCTAAAGGATTGAAAATAAGGGGCCCACACCGATTTACGGAAGAAGCGAGATGAAACCATTCAAGCAAAGTGACAGCACAGATCACAGACGGGTGCGCTGTCGAGATCAACGGCACAGAGTGAGGGTGCTCATGGTCCCACTTGTTCTGGGCTTCATTCTGTAGGGTTCAAGAAAAGGAGGGATGGTTACTGAGGGCGTATTTTGATTGTTACATTAGGTCATGCATTCATTTTTTTCCCTACTGCACATGTCCCTTCCTGTGATGCATCTAGCTGTAACCGTGTCTATGTATAATTATGCATGGATGTAAGATGGTAAATGAGGGACTATCCCTAAAGGTTACTAGAGAACACAGTTTCGCCTTACTGCACATGCTCCCCAAATCTAGTTCAGGCCATGCTAGCCCTTCTATTCGTCATACCTGGGTGCACTGGGAATAGGCTTGAATAGTTACTGTCTATGTTTGATTGCTACCAGAACATGACACGGTTTAAACCACTGTTCAGAGATGGGAGGAGTCCCAGGGGGATCTGAGCTTTCTACGTGCCTCGTTTGGAGAGGGTTGCATGTGCACGGTGCCTGCAGGCAAGAGGGGCTAGCCTGCCAAGTGCATTATTACAGGGTGTGTGGATGTGTGTGCCTAACCCCAAACCAAAGGCAGTCCAACACTTGCCCGCCTCGGAAGGAAGCAGGTGGGACTCCAGACTGCCGATCTGCAAACAAATGGTAAACTATACGGTACACACGTAAACATAGAAGGAAGCTGTCCATCGTTAGGAGATGCCAGGTAACTCTACTTTTTGTTTAACAGCTTGTTTCAAAGCCAAAAGGTCAACTTACTTTTTTAAAAATTCTTGTTATAATGCCAGTTAAATTTAGCACTGGAGTTTTGTATACAGCTCCGGTGATGTTAATGTCAGTCTTGATAACTCACTACTCTTGGACCACTCAGACAACTTACTTTTGAGTGTTTATAGACAATCCCAACCTTAACTTTAGCTTTTTGGAATACTTCCAGTTACCATCAACCATAGGTTCACTTTCAAGACTGAAGGTACTTGGACTCACAGGAAATGACTTTTCGTCCTTCCCAGAG
Organism: Cricetomys ansorgei; assembly: GCA_026225945.1. Lineage (NCBI taxonomy): Eukaryota > Metazoa > Chordata > Mammalia > Rodentia > Nesomyidae > Cricetomys > Cricetomys ansorgei. Next base: position 8,118,612 of record JAMJFZ010001121.1, on the reverse strand, counting down.
GAAGTCTTTGCTTTAACATCTCTGGAGAAATTATACATCGGACAAGACCAGGGATCCAAGCTTTCCTATCTGCCTGAAAACATTAAGAAACTGCGGGTAAGCCCTCCCAGCAAACAATCAGGAGGCACGTGCCACCCCTGCCCCACTCACAGCCCGGTTCTGAGAGACCATGAGGCAATGCGGCACACTGCGTGCCTGTGCCTGGCTGCGTAAAGAATTGTAGTCCCTAACAGTGAGTTTCACAGTTTGGGGCTCTCACTGTTACTGAACAAGCCCCACAACACTCTACTGTGGTTGTTATCAATGTGTCTCTCTCTTAAAAAGATATCTTTTATTTATCCTCTGGCCAATTTCACACATACATGCAATGCATCTTGATCCTATCCACCCCTACTTCCTAGCTTGTTCCCCCAAGACAGCCTCCCAACACATCTGCCTCTGTCTTAGTTAGGGTCACTATTACTGTGATGAAGCACCATGACCAAAAGCAAGTTGGGGAGGAAAGGGTTTATTTCACTCACAGTTCCATATAGCACACTGGTTCTCAACCTGTGGGGCCCGACACTTTAGGAGTCAAATTCACAGGGGTTGCCTTGCCTAAGACCATTTGCGTAGCAGAAATTTACATCACAATCCATAACAGTAGCAAAATTACAGTTATGAAGTAGCAATGAAAATAATTTTATGGTTGGGTCACCACAACCGTTTAATACAGAGGAACTGTATCAAAAGGTTGTAGCATTAGGCAAGTTGAGAACCACTAATGGAACAGTTCATCAAAGTAGTGATGGTGGGAACTCAAACAGGGAGGGAACCTGGAGGCAGGGGCTGATGCAGAGGCCATGGAAGGGTCCTGCTTACTGCCTTGCTCATCGTGGCTTTCTCAGCCTGCTCTCTTATAGAACCCAGGACCACCAGCCCAGGTATGGCACCACCCACAGGGGGCTTTTGACCCTCCCCCCCCCAAGCAATGGGCTTTTGACCAGGTACGCATTCCTTCCTACAGAACAGGGCCTCAAATCCTAGCGGAAACTGACTGGTTACCCCCATAACTTTCATGCCACTATTGCATAAGTGGTTCTTTAATGTCTTTCTTCAATGGTATTTTCGTATGTTTTATTTGTAGAATTTGATTTGTACCATTTTCTATTCACATTCTATTTTTCATTAGTATCTCCTTGAAAATGGCATTGTTTAGAAGTTAAAGTGTCTTATGAGTGACATGGTTGGAGGCCTAAATTTTGGTGCCCAGGATTCCCTATAAGGAGCAATATGACCTGGCTTTCTTGCTTCGTGATGGGCAATCTGGTGATGGATCCACAGTTCGCTACTGAATCCTAGCAAGATAACTTAGTTCACAATCACGTCTTTGTGTGTGCATTCCTTAAGAATCCATTTGTTCATGTTCCTCTTATTTCACTCTTAATGATAATGACGTAGCAGTTCTGAGCCACTGATAACCCTTAGTCACAGAACTGAGCAATGGTACATATAATACTGATAATTCTCACGGTTACACAGAGATCTTATTCCTAACTCTCCATTACTCTGCCTATGCTCAAAGAACGCCTTTCATCATCTTGTCCCTTGTGCATGACATACTGTAACCACGGGGTGAAATGCAGATATTAATTTTTTTTGCCTAGTAAAGTTGAAAATTAGGTAAATTGAATGCATCTGAACCAATTGTCTATATGATTTGGGGTACTTAGTTGAAAATTTGTGGCAATTGTTGAAGATAAATAGCTATTGAAAGGGAGTAAATGGTACATGCTATAATGACCCAAGCTACTTTTTCATGAGGTTCTGATAAAATAAACTCTTGGGAATTAATTCTCTTTTTCCTGCATAAATGGAAACTAAATCTAATGGCTTTACTCAAAAGCAATCGTATTTCTCGATATAAGTTCTGTAAATGTTGTATTAGTTAGCCCTCTTGTCATTAGGACTAATACACCTCACTAAACCATCCAGGGGGAGCTGGGCTTGTTTTGTTTAACATTGGAGGGATTTTAGTCCATTACAGCGGGGAAGGCATCATAGTGAGAGTGGCACGGACAGCATGGCAGCAGGAATGTGTGGCAGAGGTTCCTTAATCTTGGCAGACCAGGAGGCAGAGAGAGCTAGACAAAAAAGCTAGGGCGAGCATGACCTCCAAAGGCCTGTATCTAGTGGCTTACTACTGCCAGCCAGGCCCCACTTTGTGACAGTTCTATCAGCTTCAGGAAGCACCACAAATCGGAACATAAGCACTAAAAACATGAGCTTTGAGAGACATTTCGGATTCAAACCACAGCAAATATGTTCTTCCCATCTTCCCAAGACACAGTTTCCCTGCTGCACATGAGCGGGCACTCACAGGTAAGCCTGGGTATTGTAACGTATCAAGATAAGTGTCCTCACCACCACCCACTCTCATGTTACGGCAGAATCTTAAAGAACTATACATAGAGAACAACTATCTGGAGCAGCTGCCTATATCCTTGGGGTTAATGCCACAACTGCAAGTTCTTGATTGCCGGCATAATCTTCTTAAGAGTCTCCCGGATACCATTTGCCATGTGCGAGGTGAGGAACTCCCTAGATCCGCAGCCCAGTAGAGTTAGGTCCACGTTTCCCAAGAAATAGCTTCCTTGCCTTATGAGAAATCAATTTCAGGGTTGGTAGAGCTGAGTCCCGTACCATCACCCACCTAAAGGCTCACTAGCAACGCGAGGGAAGCCAGACACCTCTGTATTTGCAAAGCTAAGTGTCTTGCAAAGGTAGTTAATAATCTGAATGAAAAAGAGAAGCCAATATTGTGGTTGCTAAGAAATATAATATACATCCGTACTTTCATTACACCCACCATGCTATGATGTGACAGCATTTGGAGTTGAGGGTCCTGATGTAAATGTTTATCTAGGTCACCAAGGCATTTGAATAAAAGAAAAATTATTGACCCAGAATTACGAAATCAGCAAAGGAGACTTTTAGAGTTGCATGGTTGTCTTAGAAAAAAATACATCTTATTCCTAAACACTCAAGTATTGTTTGACTGAATCATTCTTTAGCTGTATAGTCATCCACACTCCCATTTTACAAGTTTTTGCTGAGTCCCGCCTGGGTTCTCTTCATGTTGTGGAAGAGACATGTGATTATACAGACATTTGAGTAGATGGTATTAGAAACCGTGGGTTCTGGTGCCCTTCCTCTTCTACATCCACTTACCAATGGATCTCACCTGGGTGAGCGTAGGTCTGCGGTCCTAAGGTGAATCAGCCAATTAAAACGATAATCTTTCCAGATTTGAGAGAGCTGCTGCTGGAGGACAACCTACTCACCCACCTCCCAGTGAACTTCGATCACCTGATCAATCTTAGGGTCCTAACACTAGTGAACAACCCCATGGAAGATCCTCCAATGGACGTGTGTGCCCAGGGCAATGAAGCCGTATGGCAATACCTGAAGGAAAGCAGGCTTATGAAAATGATGACCACAAAGGTAGACTCCGCACAGATTCCTTTTGCTTTGTTTACAAAGATATTATTCTTGGACAATTTTAGACGTGTATACAATGCATAGTGATAATATTCACCCTTTATTCCCCTCCGCCCTGCGCTCAGACCTACCCGACATGTTCCCCCCTCACCTTCATGTCCCTCTTCATACCCCACCTCCCCCTGCTTGGTGTTGTGCAGCCAACCACGGCTGCTATGAGCACACGAGTACAGTGAGCACATCATGTTTAGAAGGCTACCCACCCTCCCTGGGCTCTTATATTCTCCCTACCCCCTCTTCTGTGATGTCTCCTGAGCTCAGGGACCAGGGACGTTTATTTAGGGCTGAGCACTTCAAGAGTCACTTGTTCTCAATTCTTTGACCAGTTAGGATTTTCCCTCCCCCATCAATCACTAATTAAGAAAATGCCCCACAGCAGATATTATGGCGTTCCGTCCCTTCAGATAACTAGCTTGTGTCAAGTTGACATAAGACTAGCCAGCACAAGTACGTATTACACTTTCCCGTGGATTTTATGCAAGACAGTGTGTGTGTTTCATTTTAATTCTCTTCTGGACATTTTGGTTTAGTTGTTTTCTTGCTGGTTGTTAGTGCTGGGGACAGGGCTGCTGTCTTTCTTGTTGACTATCAGCGCCTACGTATGTATGTATATGTATTCAGTGTGTGGGTGGACGGATGTGTGTGAAGGCACATGGGTGCCACAATTCAAGAATGAAGGTCAGAGGGAATGCCGAGAGAGGGAGAAATCGTCTTCCCCAGGGAAGAGTGTACCGATTGGTCATCTAATTCTATGTGGCCATCCCTGAAAGCATATAAGTAGCATTATACAAACCAAGGAGGTTATATTTACGAATATGTGTGTATACACGTGTACATATCTGCATGTGACAATGAAAAAGGCCATTGATTTTAAAGAGAGCAAGGAGGGGTGTATAGGGGAGGCTTTGGAGGGAGGAAAGGGAAGGGGGGGCATGATGTAATTATATTTTAATCTCAAAAAGAAAAGAATAGAGGTTAGACAGCAATGCCAGGAATCTGTTCCTCCCAGCAGGTGGGTCCTGGGGGATGCAACTCAGGTCACCAGGCTTGCTAACATCCCTCTTTACCTGCAGACTCTCACAATCCTTTGTTTCTTCCTTCCCGCCTCTCTCCCTCTGTCCCTCCCCATTCTTTTTTTCCCCATGTGCTCTCTCTCCCTCTCCCTCTCCCTCTCCATCTCTCTCTTCTCTCTGTGTGTGTATGAGTGTTTGTACTGAGAGAAGCTGTTGATTTGCCTGGATGATCAAGGTAGATGATCTGTTTGCAAAGATGACTGTCTTAGCTTGGGCTGCTATAACAAATACCGCAGAATGGATGACTTAAAGGGTGGGAGTTTACTTTCGTGTCATTCTGGAAATGGAGAGTCTGACATCAGGCTCCAGCGTGGCTGGGTTCTAGCGTGGTCCCTCTCCCCGGCTTCCAGATGACTTTCTTCTTGCTGCATTCTTATCTGAGCGATGTTCTCTGGTATTTCTTATGAGAGCACTATGTGCATCACAAAGGCCCAACCCTCATGACCTCTTCTAAACTCAGTTACCCCTGCTATAGACCCATCTCCAGATATCATTCCTGGGGGGAATACTTTATACTTTACAGCATAAAGACTGAGGAATACAATTCAGTCCCAGCAATGCTAGGCCTTGAAAGGGTGACCCACCTGAATATTGAAAAGAGGACTTGAGGCAGAGCAGGCAGCTGATGCAGAGGTCCAGGCTTAGCTGGGTACCTGGTGTCTCCAAGCAGGAGAGAGGCCCACATGTCCAGAGGACACTGGGCAAGGGACCAGTAGTTAAGGGAAGGAAGAAATGAAAGTGAAGAGCCAAGTCAGATAGAGCCTTGAAGCCATGGTGAGGACTTCGGCTTTTATTTTGAGAGAAATGAGGAGCCAATCATTGGAGGATGTGAGCAGACTGTATTATGCAGGGTCAAATGCTCCCAAGTAGGTGGGCAACAGTGGAGCCTGGGGAACAGTGAGGGCTGGTTTTAGATGGATGTCAAGGCAACCACTTAAGGAGAGGGAGGCAGAAGACACACACTGGCTCTCTCAGCTCTCCATACTGTATGCTACATTCCCTGTTCTTCTTGTCATCGTTTGTCAACTTACACATTAATTATTTATTCCGAGGCAGGGTCTCACGTAGACCAGGCCAGCCTGGAACTCAAGACATAGCCAAGGATGTCCTTGAACTTCTGACCCTCTTAGCTCTATCTCCCAAGTGCTGGGATTACAGGCATGAGCCACCAAACCAGTTTATGTGGTGTTGGGGATCAGACCTAGGACTTCATACATGCTTGGGCCAGCCCTGGACCAGCTGAGCTCCATCTCAAACCCCTGGTCATGAATTTAGTGCCCCTCCCACTAGTACAAATGGCTTTCTGAATCCACGGCTCTCTACCTGATTGCCTTGAGACAGTCTCTCACCCATTCAGCTCGGCTGGCCGTGCAGTGAGCTCTCAGGATCTGCCGGCTTCCACTGTGCCATGCTAGGGTTACAGGGCTTTGAACTCAGGTTCTCATGCCTGCACAGCAAATGCTCGTCTCCCTCACATCTCCCCAGCCCTTCGGCATGTTTTGAGGGGAGTTAAGCCACAGTCGGACCATAGCAATCGTGACTCCAGCTAACACCGAGTCTGCTCTATCTTGTTTTCAGATTCAAGCGTGGTGGCGTGGGCAGATGGTGCGGAAAGGATACGGGACTTTTGAAGACATCTTAAAAGCCAGGAAGAAAGGAAAAGGCTCTCCAAAAGATAAGAAAGGAAAGAAGGCTGCAAATGCAAAAGGGAATAAAAAATAAATTGTTAAAATGAGTGCGTCAATGAGTTATTTACCCGTGAAAATGAAACTGGGTGTAAACGTATTGTCTAGATGACGGAAGATAAAGATCGCTAATGGAGCAGAGAGGTCACTCGCCTAGACGCCAGGCTGCCGCCACGCTAAAATTATCCACAGAGTTAAGGTTATTTGTAATAATAAAGGATTCTTAGTTTTACTGAAATGTGCAACAGGGCCCCAGACCTTCGTAGGCCCTGAGACCTTAGCACAACTGACTCCATGATGGAAGTGCCATTCAGGCTGTAAGACTCAGTACATAGACAGCAGCACCACCTGCCGGAACTAAAGCAAAGGCCTAATCCATCAAAGTCCATACAGTTCTGGGAAAGTGTCAGAATACGCTAACCTTGCTTTTTTAGCTCCTGTAGCTCTACTTCTGGCTAACTGTTCTTGTTCACTGTTATGTCAACTCAGAATATGGGTTTTATGCTGAAAAGCTCCTCCCGAGAAAGGCTCAGGGCTAGCCTGTGGGCCACACTGAGATCCAAACATCGAGTGTAGTCTGGCTGGCCAGCTGATAAAGACTTTGTATTGTCTTAAACCTGTGTCTGAGCGGTCTTCTCTGGTGCATACCCCACAGCAAAATGTTTACGGGAAGAATGATATGATGCCTGGGAACTGCTTCAGAATACCATTCTGGTGGAGCGGGAGCCATGGGTTCCAGCGAAGCAATACTACACAAGTGGGCCGCACACGTGTGCGGAGTCCCCAGCATTATGTTATCTGCTTAAACACAGTCTGGGACAGTCATAGATTTACAGGAAGTTCCACTGAAATAAATGGGCGTGTCACGCACCCCTCACTGTGCTGATATCTTACACAATGAGGGCATAAAAATGGAACCAGAAAACTGACATTGGCTCAGTCGTCAGCACTTACTCAGACCCCATCAGTTGTGTGCGCGTGCGTGCGTGCATCGTGTAGTTCGGTGCAGTTGTGTCACACACAGCTTTGCACAAGCACCACTGAGGTCGAGACATGGGGGGCTCTTCACACATCTCCACTGCGACATTCTTTTGTCATGTACCATGTACCAAATCCTAACTTACCCTCCGTTTCCTATCAAACGATATATATCTGCAGTTTTCTCAAAAAATTTCGTTATATTTACTTACTTTGTGTGTGTGTGTGTGTGTGTGTGTGTGTGTGTATGCACTCATGCGTCTGCCACAGCACACATACGGAGGTCACAGAACAGCTTATGGGACAGTCAGTTCTCTCTTTCCACCACGTGGGTCCGGGGATCACGCTCAGATCAACAAGCAAGCGCCTTTCTCCCACCAGCCCCAGGACTGACTTTAACACCAGCATGGTACTGTAGGACTTGTTGCACGTATCAGTAGTTTATCCCTCTTTGCAAGCACGTGAGTGTGCAGGCGCGTGGACCCATGAGCGCTCATTCCAAGGCCGGAGCAGGACATCGGGTGTCCTCTATGACTCTCAGGCTGATTGCCTTGAGACAGAGGCTCTCACGTAGCTGGAAGCTCACTGTTTCGTTGGGTCTGGCCAGCTTATACCCCTTGTTGCTGGGCATGTGGCCTAGTCCTGCAATCTATTTAAGCAGTCACTCATTATTTAAAGATTTGATGGTTATGAATAAAGCTTCAGTGGATATTCATTCACTGGTCCCTGCATAAACATAAATATTTATGAATTTATAGGAATACTCAAGAGAAAGGAATCCATGGGGCTTCTGCCTCTACAGCTCTCAACAGCTACCTCATCCCCATGACTTTGCTTTTGGAACAAAATGATCCTAAATGTGATTTTATCACAGGAATTTATTACTGGGGATGGCGGGTGCATGGCATGGTACATGTGCATCGGCCAGAGGACAACTTGCCACAGTCGGTTCTATCATGTGGGTCTTGGACATTGAAATAAGATAGTCAGGCTTGACAGCGAGCACTTTATCTACTGAGCCATCACACCAGCTGGATTTTAAATGTATACATCTTTAAGCAATGATTGCATTTCTAATTATTCATATAGTGAATAGGAAAAAAAAAAGCCAAGTGGACTTGCATATATCAGAATACAAGAGTATAGCAGACACCCTTGCCATTCAGTGACTTACCCTCTAGAAAATAACTTTAAAACTTGCATAGTGTAATACAAAAGCTCTCACTAACAAACAAGAAGCAAGGAACGCTCGGAGGAAATGTTGATTGGAATGTGTTTGTTCTGGCCATGGAAGGTTTTACTTTATTTTAGAAAGACATGATTTTGATACTGTCTTTTAAATTGTTAGCTACAAAGAAGGGGGGGGGGCTCACATATGTTGGTGGCCATTGTTACTCTGGATAGTTTATATCCAAGAAAGAAATTTTGTATGCTACAATAATAGTGAACTTAGAATGCATGCTGGGGAGACAGTTTGGTGGATAAAGCACTTACTATGCAAGGATGAAGACCAGAGTGTGGATCCTGGAACCCACGAGAATCCAGGCAGGTGTAGACACCCTTGGAAGCAGAGACAAGGAGTCCCTGGGGCAAACTGGCCAATTAGACCAGCTGGAATCCTCAAGCCCTGTGTTCAGTGAGAGACTGCCTCAGTACATGAAATGGAGAGCAGAAGAAGAAGACATCTGATATCATCATTTGGTCTCCATGTGCAGGTACATTCACACATACACTCATACACCAACCTGCATGTCAACACTCATATACACATGCATACATACACCACGCACATACATACACACGCAAAAAAGATAATACCAGAATGTTACAGTTCATGCCATTCACAGTAGAATTATACACATAGACGTGTGTGTGCACACACATACACCATTGTAGAACACATGCAACATATAGGGAAACAAGGCAGAAAATCTCAGAATGATAAATTATAGACATTATCAAAATGTGAACATTTTGGTGGGCATCTGGAGCAGGATGCTTTGAAGAAGTTTTGTTTTGTTTTGTTTTGTTTTTTTGGTTTTTGTTTTTTTTTTTTTGTCATGTGCAGCTTTCCTTATGATTGCATGCTGCTTGGACTTCTGGGAACTTAGCTTAGAAAATAATCCAGAGAGCAGGGGAAGGGAAATTGGCAGTTGGTGGGTTGGTTTTGCTGGATGCTAGTTCAGCTCTATTAGCACTCTCTCTCTCTCTCTCAAAACTTCAGATAGCCAAGAAAGGCTGTGAATATTTCTTCCTTTCTCTATTTCAAGGCTTCTACAAGGGCAGTGAAGATTTCCTTCCTTCCTTCCTTTCTTCCTTTCTTCCTTTCTTTCTTTCTTCCTTCCTTTCTTTCTTTCGCTCTTTCTTTCTTTCTTCCTTTCTTCCTTTCTTTCTTTCTTCCTTTCTTTCTTCCTTCCTTCCTTCCTTCCTTCCTTCCTTCCTTCCTTCCTTCCTTTCTTTCTTTCTTTCTTTCTTTCTTTCTTTCTTTCTTTCTTTCTCCACCTCCTTCCTTTCTACCCTTCCTTTCTTGTTACTAAGCTAGAGGGTAAAAAAAAAAAAAAAAAAAAAAAAAAAGTGCAGTAGCAATCTGATACTACAGACATCCCAAATAGTGGATGGATTAATTATACATCCAAAACAAATGAAAAATCTGCTCTAAAATGTCATCTTTGTTTTTTGTAAGATAGAGACTAAAGACACACTCACATCATTATTATCGTTATTTTTTTGTGTGTGTATGCATGTGTGTGCGTGTCCAAGTGTGTGTGTACAGGTGTGTGTGTAGTTGTGTGTGTGTGTATGTGTAGGTTCAGGCGTGTGCATTTATGTAGGTGTGTTTGTGTATACGCACATGTGTGCATGTGCAGATGTGTGTGTGTAAACCGGAGATTGACCTCTGGTGTTGTTCCTTCAGAGCACGACCCACCTGTTTTCGAGGCAGGGTCTCTCACCAGGCTCAGAATCAGCTCTTGACAGACTGGCTGCCTTGGGAGCCTCAGGGATCTGCCTGTCTCTGCCTCCGCAGCACTGTGATTACAAGCACACTGTCACACCGGGCTGTTTCGGTGGGTCCTTAGATCACTGGGGTCCTCATGCTTGTGTGGCAAGCACTTTCTAGACTGGGCTACCTCCTCGGTCCCATATTTGGTTATTATGTACATATAATTATAAAAGTCTTACAACAGGAAAACAACCGCAGCCTGAGCTCAGTTGAAGGTCGGATTCACGCGCATTCCTTTCCTCCTTTGGAGAATTGTTCTTTGCTTAGAATGCAGCCCGCTGAAATCCACCAAGGTCAAAGTGAATGCCCCTTCTGTGGTCGTGGGTAAAGCGTTCTAGTTCTTCTTCCTGTGAGGCTGGAATGGCCCATCTTCTCATCCCTATCTCAGTGATCACAGGAAGCTTGGTCACAGCGCACAGTAAGTGCCTGAACCACTGCCCGCAACCCCGAGAACTCGACGGTCGAAGGCTGATGTCCAGTTCAGTTAACTTTTTAAGAAAGCGGAGATTTTGGGAGAAGATGGCCCATCCTGAGTCACAGATGCTGTCATTGTAGCTTAGGTCAAGCTTCTGCAGCTTCGCTAAATGGCCGGTCCGTATGACTGAGGCTGGAAAGCAAAATCGCTCTAAAATACAAGGGCACTCTCAGCCTTGACTGTTCCCCTCTCCAGGAACTTCTGAGATTAGGAGCAGCCAGCAATGACTTGCTTTCAGCTAGCAGTTTATTCAGGGAATCAGAAAATATTTTAGTAAGAAAATTTACCCCTACACACCCATACAAAGCTCAAAAATGGACTTCCACCTCTCTTCCAACCCCAGCAGGAAGGATTTCACTTTTGTATTAGTTTAAATTTTGCTCCATTAGAGTCCCAGCCCTCCTGCAGACTTTTCCTAATTAAATGCACAGAATGATGGCTCACTGGCTTTGATTAAGGACCTGGTACACAGCCATTTTGCTGTGCAATGCTGTTTGGTTATTCATTACTCATTGATTCTATCATTATCCATTTAACAATTATTTAACTGAATATGTGCATTTTGAAGGTGCTGGGAATTGAGCCCAGGGTCTAACACATGCTAGGTAGGTACTAATACATACTAGGCAGAGATAAGAGATACAGAACCTCAAAACCAAGGATCCTGGGAGTCTCTTCATCCAACCTACAGATCAATGATTTGTGAGGCAGCCCTTTGGAAGCCCTCTATTGATGGCCACCATGATTCTGCCCCACCCACTCTATCAGTTCATTGTGAAGCTAATCTTAAGGAAGAAAGTACCTCTTGGAACCTCAGTCTATCATCTAATGACTTTGGCCTATCACTCCCGCTCACCTCAGTCAGCTCATCTCAAGGAACACTTGTGGCTCCAGAAATTGGGCAGCTGGTAACAGAATATGATTATGATGGGGAGATTATTAAAACTAGATGGGAGACATCATGCTTTCCATTGTTCCTAGATTGGAAGTGGACACCCCTATTGTAATTTGAGGGGCATTGGCTAAGGTACATTTCTTGGATTCTTTTTTTTTTTTTTAAAGATTTATTTATTTATATGAGCACGCTAATCTGCATGTACACCTATATGCCAGAAGAGGGCATCAGACCCCGTTATAGATGGTTGTGAGCCACCATGTGGTTGCTGGGAACTGAACTCAGGACCTCTGAAAGAGCAGCCAGTTGCCTTGATTCTTACAGATGAAATGATTCCTTATTTAATTCTCTGTCCACACTTCTAAACTGCCCTGGGGGAAGTGTCGGGTTTATGCCACAGTATCCCTGTAAGCCTTCTTATGTCATTTTTTTTTTTTTTTGACACAGAATCAATGAAGTTCTTCAGCCTTCAGCAACCTAACATCTGTAAGTATTGCTATTCATATTTCAATTACAATGACAACCTGTTTTTTCTTTATGTTTATGTAATGTTTATGTATTTAATTTTAAAAGATATAATTTTATCTGTGTACATGTGCGTGTGTCTGTGTGGGGTTATGCACCCCTGAGTAGATGCCATGGAAGCTGACTGTGGGTGCTGGGAACCAAACACGGGTCCTCTGCAAGAGCAGCGTGCGTTCCTAGTTGCCAGACATCTCTTTAGTCCAGCGTAACTCGTTTTTTATGTTATTAACTTGCTTTGAGATGCTAGGAGATGAATCCAGGGCCTAATGCACTCTATCACTGAGATACATCCTCAGACCCTCACCCCTTTCTTATTTAAATAAAAGCATTTTAGGGTCAATTTATAGGGAAAATATGTGCATGTATCACGTAGACCAGGCACAGTTAGTGCAAGAAATCTGTAGCTGATGGCCTCTGCGTGGGGCGGCTGAAGCAAAAGCTTCTTGACAGGAACCTCCCACCCTCTTAATCGCCATCTCCTCTTCAGAAACACCTCACCTGCCATTCAGCTTCAGAATTATGCTATTTGGTTTAACCAGACTTCTCCTAAGCAGAAACTGGGGGAAAGGATGGGCCTCAGCCCCAGGCCCATCATCTGATCCATGCTTTGTGTCAAGACTGCTCTGGGAGGGGTTAATACAAACCCATGAGAACCAGATCCTCTGTCACCAGGGAGCAGCTGCTCAGCTTCAGCACTTGGAGCGAACTTGACAGCGTTAGTGTTTGTAGGAGCAGCTCCAGGTTACCACCAACACACTTATTCCAAGAAAGGTTGAGTATTTCCAGAGCAGGGAGGTAAACAGAGGCTTCTGCTAAAATTGTAATGATAAGAGCATCAGTAACTTGGGTCCCATGAGAGACTACAAGCCTTACATCTGTGGAAAGAAGGTCAGAACAATATTAATACACCCAGGGCTGACAAGGTTGTATCTATTGGCAGCATGAGAAAACCAGACTTGATTAGATGGGATTCACCATTAGCTGGAACTTCTATTATTTCTTTTGTACTTAAGAAGGAGAAAGGGTCAATGTGATTGGGAAGCTGGTCAGAATTCTCAGAACATGCTTGATTGGTACCTATGCCACTCAGAGATGGGTTCAAGCTTCTCTAAGACTCAGGAACACCAAGATGTCTTAATGTTTATTTCATGCAATTACACAGGCAAAGTGTTGTGGTTTGAATGAGAATTGTGCACATTGGCCCATAGATTCAAATGTCTGGTTCCTAGTTGGTAGAACTGTTTGGGAAGGATCAGGAGGTGTGGTCTTTTATGTGTCACTATAAATAGGCTTTGAGATTTCAGAAGCCCACACCAAGCCCAGTCTCCCTCTCTCTGCCTCCTACTTGTAGATCAGATGTAAGCTCTCCACTACTGCCCCAGTGCCATGCCTGTCTGCTGCTGCTGCCATGCTCCTTGCCATGATGGTCATGGACCCACCTTCTGAACCTTAAGTAAGGCCCAAATTAAATGCTTTCTCCTATAAGTTGCCTTGGTCATGGTGTCTCTTCACAGCAATAGAAAAATAACGGAGACACAGGGGAAGGAACACATTTTCGATAGAGTTTTTAAATGCTCATTAATTCTCAGCTGGCTCCTAAGTTAAAATTAACCATAACAACTTATTCCCAAGCATAATGAGCACTTTTTAACTGTTCTGTTTCTTTATAAAGAATTCTATGTGTTCAAGAGGAAATCCCACCCACTCATGACACAGGTCTACAATAAAGAGAAGTCAGAATTTCCATTTTTCTTATACAAGTGATGTGGAATGTATATCAGCTTGAAAGGTAGATTTGTGTCAGTGGTGTGCTTTTGTGTAGTAGGTCGCCCGTTCTTTACTGATTATGCAGCAAGAAGTAGAAGGGCTATGTCTCCCAAGAGCTGCCATTTCTTCAACAATTTTTTCCTAAAACAATATAGAATTTTCCCAATTAGGAGGTATATTTATGAAGTATCATATTGTTCCCAAACTTACTGTATTCTGTATTTCTTTCAAAAGAACATTGAACAGTAGAATGTCTCACTTTGTGTGTTTACCTAACCATTTCATGAATGACAGACTCCTCTGAGAAGTCTGTTTACCTACTTACTTACTAATAACCAAATGCAGAGAATGCCGAAAATGTGCTTTAGCGAGGAGCATTATGTAACCATACACTGAGCGCATGAATTGGTTTTTATTCTTGAGACGGATTTGCTACTCAGCCCAAGCTGGCCTCAGTCTTGCGATCCTCCTGCCTCAGACTCCTGGGTGTTAGGGTTACAGGCAGGGACTACATACTTGGTCTTAATTATAAATTCTGACAGAGGCTACAAAGAGCCTCCCAGTTTAGGTAGTGACTTTGTTAAAAAAGCAATAGTTATACCAAGACCTGAAAATTGTTTGAGAACTTCCAGAAGAGAACGGAGACTAGAAGTCAAACATTCCAGAGATAAGAATCAGAGTACTTGAGAATTCAGAGACACTGAAGGATCAGAAAGAATCTTCCTGGGGCTCCGTCAAAGAGGTAGAGAGATGTCGGTGCTTTAGGAATGATGTAGGCTCTGCCTGAGACGCTGTGGAAACTACACTGGCCATTTTTAAACTGATAAACCCTAATTTGCTTTTAAATGAAATTTCCAGGCTCTACAATAGTAACAACTAACATTTGTTGAGTACTATGAACCAGGCAGCTCTCTAAGAACTGTCTGTGTATTGAAGCCACTTGATTCTTACAACCTTGTGATGTACATCCTACGGCCACATTTTTCTTTTTTGACAGATGAGGAAATGGAAACACAGAGGTATTGGGGACCTGCAGTCACACAAGCCATGAGAACCAGAGGCAGATCTGATTCAGGTCTGACTGCTTTCATGCTATAGTCAGGAGATGAACCAAACACTCCCCCACAGAGGAACTGTAATCAACTTTAAGGTTCTCATAGACACAGTCAAGCACATCTGTAGACACTCAAGGGCCTCATGCTAAAAGCATCAAATCTGAAAGGCTTACAGCCTGGACTTTTCTAGATGGGATGCTGGGACAGGGCTGGCAGAAGTACACAGCAAAGACCAAGTATGTGTGTGCTGAAAGGAGGCAAGACCTCTCTGAATATAGACTTCTTAGAGTTTGGTTTATGTTAATAGGTACTAAAAAAACCCACTAATTTCTTTTAATAGGGTACATTTGTTTCATTAATCACAGCCCTGTCTGGTCCATGGTACAATTTTAAAGGAAGTTCTAACTGGCCTAGTATACGAAAGAGGGTCGAAAGCAGGACTGTCTCCACTGTTATCCAAGGATCACCATGGAAACACACCCCTGGGCATGCCTATGAGGGTGTTTCCAGAGAGGGCTATCTGAAGAAGGAAGATACTCCCAGAGATGGGCAGCGTTATGCCATAGGTTCGAGTCCTGGATCATCTGAAAAGGAAAAAGCAAATCAAGTGCCAGCGTCCATCTCTCCCTGTTCCTTAAGCTGGCTGCACGCGACCATGTTCCTGGCTCTGTCTCAAACTGTGCTCAGAAATAATGGTTCTTCCTTCAAACTGCTTAAGTCAGGCATCTCATTGCAACCTTGAGGAAAGAAACTGACTCGCACCCAAATCCAACAGTTCTAGTCATGTGCACAACTACAAAGAGTGTATTATGTTTCTTTTCGGTCATTTTGTTTTAAATGTTTATTTGGGGAACAACCTGTAATCTCTTCAGTAGTTGGTGCCAGAGAATATACCTTATGTTTCTAGGGAACGTGGTTGGGGTTTTGTTGTGTTTTGCTCTTTTAAACTGTGAATCAGAATAAGGCCTTAAAGACATTGATAATTCCACGAGTTTTGAGACTGGTAATATATCATCAAGATCCAAGATTAATCAGATTTTTGTTGCTGTGACAAAATTTGTCAGTAGGTTGGCATTGCGGTGCCTGCCTGTGATGCAGACAGGCATTCCATGCCTGTAATGTAATGTAATGGAGGTCTGAGCCCAGCTTGGGTTACACAGTGTGACTTTGTGTCAGAGCCAAGACCAAACAACCCGAGGGACACAGAGGTACAAGGACTTGGCTTTATAGCTTCAGGCTCTGGAGACACAGAACCTCCTGTGAGGAGCGGGTGCTGACACAGGGTAGGGCTGCTGCCTCATTACAGCCAAGAGGCAGAGGGAGAGGGGGAAAGCAAGGAATTGAAGATAAGATATGGACATTAAGGGTCGGCTCCAGGATACCATCCTTTGGCTGGGCCATGCCTCTTCTAATAAATAGCCCACTCAGCTCTGAGTCTGTCATGGCTGATGCACTGATGGGAAAGCCCTCACAGCCCAGCCACTTCAGGACACCACCTCAGTGGGAATCAAGCCTTCAGTTTGTGAACTGTGGGGAGACATTGTCCACTGAGATCATAACAGAGTTTATGTAGCAAGCCTGAGACCGTTGCCCTCGAAAGGCCTATGACTATTCAAAAAGCTGGCCTGGCCCTTAGCTGCTACCCAGGAACCCGGAGTTAGGATGTGCTCTCACGGTTCCCTAACTTACAAGATTAGCTTGCTATGCCTAATCTGTTTGTATTAATAATATGAATTGTGACATCTATTCGTTTTCCTTCTGTGAGTCTGGAATTCTCGAATGCTCTAGGGAGGCGATGTTTGTGTGATTGAACTCAGTGAAACTCTGGGCTTGCAGGTTCAGATGAGCTTCACTAGGAGAAGATTTCACACACATGTTGACACAACTCATTGCTGAAGTAGCTAAATGTACCCTATGCAACTCCATTAGAAAGAACTCTTGGGAGATTGTACTTGATTATCTTAAGGCTTTGCCTCGCATACCTTTTCCTTTTCTGATTTTATCTTGTGTCCTGTCCCTATAATAAACCTTTGCTATGAGTACAGCTGTACGCTGAGACTTGAGTCTTTCAATGAAACTGGAAATGGAGCTGGGGACCCCAGTACTGTATGCAAAAAGTGCTTGTTTCCCTGAGTGGTATGTTTAGGGAAATTCTGCAATGTCTTCACCTCCAAGCATCTCCTGCCGCTTGCCAACCATGATAGGAAAAATTCTAGATCTGGTAGACCCTTGATATAGGCTGGGACAGATGCACGAACTTCCGGATTCCTGAGAGAGCTTAAGTCCTGTGGGGAATGAATGCTGGGTGATCAATCCAGACTCAGACACTTTCTCACTTTCCTATCAGACTCAGCAACCTCAATTCACGTTCTTGCTCAGCAAAATGACACGCTACCTGACACAGACTTGTAGAGTCGCCTGCATATAATTTAAGGCAAAATGCTACTCCGAGCTTAGGCTGTGCTTAGTTGGTAGAGTGCTTGCCTAACATGCACAAAGCCCTGGGTTCTACCCTCAGCCTCGCATAAACCGAGCATGGTGGTGCATGCCTATGCTTTTACACTGGGAGGCAGAGGCAGGAGAACTAGAAGTTCAAAGACATTGTCAGTTAAATAGCAAGTTCAAGGCCAGCCTGGGCTATATGAGATCCTGTCTCAAAAATAATAAAACTAAAATAAATGCCAATGTACATTCGTACAATTTTCAGATCACTTTTAAGAGGATATATTTCCTGGAAAAACAAACAATCAAACTGGGTTTGTCCTTAGTCACTAGTAGAGACAAGTGGAGAACAGTTCCCTTAGAGAACACTGCACCTTAATCTTGGAATGAGTCTTATTCATGGCTGGATATGGTTGTACATGCCTTTAGTCCTAACACTCAGGAGGCAGAGGCAGGCAGATCTCAGAATTCGAGGCCAGCCTGGTCCACAGAGTGAGTTCCAGGACAGCCAGTATTACAACAGAGAAATCTGGTCTCAAAAAACAAACAAAAAGAAAAGAAAAAAGAAAAAAAGAAAGGAAAGAAAAGGATAAAGAAAGAAATTCCTGGGGGTGAGGCTTCTCCCTCAGGTAGTTGCCCAGTGCCTCCCTGGAGCTGGGAAGCTTTCTTACCAAGGGCTGTGAAAGTCTCACTTTCCAAAGCACAGCTGTTGATCAGTAAGGACTTCAGTGAAGGTAAAAATCGGAGCCTGCTGAGTAGGTTTTCAGAAGAGCTGCCCACCTTTCTGTTGGATGACAAATCCAGTTCTTGAAGGTTTGAGAGTAAAGGGATCATCTGAGCTGTGAAGATATCAACCATGATACATATGAGGCACCATATGTGGTAGGGGTGTCTGGCTCCCACTGGCTTCCTAACCTGGCTTTTACTGAACTCATCAATATGACACTACCCTCCCTAGAAGCCCAACAGATCATACCACCACCAAATCAGCCTTACTCCAGGGTATTCCTTTGGCGTCTCTGTTCCCAAGCCTCTCCCTGGACTAGAAGGTAAAAGCTAAGGTTTAGGAGACATAGAAGTGAGTTCTAATCCTGGAACTGGACCTGGAGGTTCAAGACTGTAATCCCAGTCACTTGGGATGAGGAAAGGGAGTTAGAAGTTCAAGATCTACCTGGTCAACTCAGTGAGACCTTGTCTCAAAATAAAAAGCAAAAAAGAGGTGTTGGAGAAGTTTATTTCTAGTTATGCTTATAATAATTGTTTTGCACATTGTTGGGGGGAATGCCTTGGCAGTTTGTATTATCTGCAGGTGTTGGCTTTATGTAAATCTCTGATTAAGATGTTTGCTCATGATCTGCACCTGCTCACTGCTCTCTGGAAGAGCCATTGTGGAAGAGCAAAGTTGCTATGAAGGAATTCTTGTAGTCGTCTCCCCCCGCCCCCAATAGTCTCCTGCAATAGTAGAGAACACTTCCCTTAGGCCTGAGTTCCCCCACGGTAAAGGTGGCACAGTTCTGCTGCTAGAGGATTGTGGGATGAAACTAAAGTACAGGTTTCCTTCATTATGCAAATAGGCCTTTGGATGCGAGGGCAGAGTTTTTGTAACACCTGAGGAGCTTCTGTATCAATGAAAACCCCTGAATCAGATCATTGGGGTTCCACTGTCTAGTATGGGGCTTGCCAGACAGGTGGCTCCCTCTGCTGCAGTCTGATTTGCATCTATGAAGGTGTCTCTTTGCCTTCCTTGCAGACCTACACAGTAGTGTGCAGCTACAAAGAGGATTGGGTTTAGAGCCTAGAGGTAGAATATTTGCTAGAGTGAGTAGGCCCTAGGTTCAAACCACAGGACCACAAAAAACAGTGATGATAATAAACCTTGCGTGATTTTTACACTAGTCAGCTTTATATAATACCCCATCCATATATATAACCCCCTCCCCATCCAGCTGTATATATAACACCCATCCAGCTGTATATATAACTCCCTCCTCATGCAGCTGTATGTATAACCCCCTCCCCATCCAGCTGTATATATAACCCCCTCCTCATCCAGCTATATATATAACTCCCTCCTCATGCAGCTGTATGTATAACCCCCTCCCCATCCAGCTGTATATATAACCCCCTCCTCATCCAGCTGTATATATAACCCCCTCCTCATCCAGCTGTATGTATAACCCCCTCCTCATCCAGCTGTATATATAACCCCCTCCTCATGCAGCTGTATGTATAACCCCCTCCTCATGCAGCTGTATGTATAACCCCCTCCTCATGCAGCTATATATGTAACCCCCTTCTCATTCAGTGGTATATAACAAATGCACTGAGTTTCCAGGCTGCCAGTGTGTTTTCATCAAAGCACACGGCCCACCCGATCTCAGCTTTTCTGTTCTTGTGTCCACCATCTATTCGTCTCCCATCACCCAAGTCAGGTCACGTTCAAAGCCGTGCAGATCACAGCAGCATCGCCTCTCCATCTTTTTAAATCAAGCAGCGGGAGAGCAATGCCATTCTTGCTACAGTTTTACATAGTCATCAGCTCCCCCAGGACATTCTCCCATGCCCTAGACTATGCTCGTGGCTAACAGTGAAGCCACTCTAGCACATTATAGTCCCACGAGAGCAACAGTGTAAGACGCGACATTCAGTGTTGTGGGGTGTCCCTCGGGAATCTGGTGGCCAGCTAACTCAGTAGTATCCCTCAGTCTGTGAGTAAAGGGGTAGGGATGGTGCTCTCTGCAGAGTGAAAGGGGGACTTTGTCACTCTGAAGTCTTCGTGAAAGCCTTGAATTCTTCTCATTTTCCCAGACTGGGGGACAAGAGTCAGAGGACTCAATGCAGCAGACCCAAAAGGTGGTTGTGAGACCTGAAATTTGTTTTACTGTTTTCCTTCCCCAAATCGTATTTTGAAATCTGTGTAATTCTTATTTGTCACCCATTTACATATAAAACATACCCTGACTGGGAGCCAGGCATGTGCGGGTCTCTACACTAGGGCACTGGGGAGATTCAGGTCAGACCCACTCCACCCTGGAAGCCACCTTCTATCTAGACAGAGAAAGAGCAAAGGCCCGAAGACTACAGCATCCCTGGTATGCCTGAGTGGGGTTCAGTGAGATGAAGGGTGGGGAGCAAAAGCAGAGAGAGAGAGAGGGACAGGACGACACGTGGGGGGTCTTGTGACAGTCCAGGCATGGAGTGTCAGGTGTCTTAACCAGGGTATCAAAGGCTTGAAAGGTAAGTCATGCTGAATATGTTAAAGGGTCATTATGGCCACATATAGGGGAGGGGTAGTGATTTCTTGTCTTCTTGCTATGGGAGATTGCACGTACGTATCACGGGTAGTAACTGCAGAACTATGTGGACGGTAGGAAAATAACAGGCATTATTTCAAATTGTAATGTCTGTCCATCATGTACTACCCCTGGCTTCTCTTCAGTAACTGCTTCTGTCTTTAAGAGTCTTGATTTCACTTTGTCATTTTCTTCTTTAAGTCGCAAATCTTGGATTCCTTAACATCCATTGGGTACTCGGTGCACACACAGAACTCCAATGGCTGGATCAGTGTGAAGCCTGCACCTCAAGTCTCTAACTTCCCAGCACACCCGCGGGTTGTGCTCCACAAGGCCACTTACTTAATGATGTCACGTCATCTGCTGTTAGTGAGCACTGGTGAAGGTCCAGGACTTCTAGATGCTTCAGTAAGGCCAGGTGAGCCGGTGTGTCTTCAAAGCCTCCGCCCAGTTCCTTGTTACAGGAGAGATCCAGTGTCCTCAGCACATTCAAGTATGCAAAGGCACCATCTACAAAGCAGTGGGAAGGGGGGCAGGCAGGGGCAAGAAGAGGGGCAGGAAGGGAGGGAGCAGGAGAGAAGGTTAAGAGATCATGCTGTCCTACCAAAGCCAAAAAAGGAGGAGATGACTCTGGAGTCCCTTCCAACTAGGCCTCAACAGATCCAACAATGACTTCACAGGCACTCTCTCTAGGACACCAATTGGCTCCCACTAGTTCTTGTCTGAAATCTATAAGGATGTCTTGGTATGTCACCAACTCCTCTTGGGCACTGACCTTAGGCTTACTCAGGCTGCCAGTAAGAGCGGTGTTGCAGGCTCCGAAAGCCACAGGGAAAACAGTGTCATTCCCTATGGTGGGGCTCCTCTACACAGAGAGTAGGTCTGCACCATAGGTGCCAGGGAAGCCACTGTTACTGGTTTTATCAATATCAATGCCTTCCTAGGACGGAGTACAAACTAATGCTGCTGCCTTCAACAGCAACAGTAAAACCAACCCAGTGTCCAGCTCCCACCCTAGGTTTCCTGGCCTCTTCAGAGATGGTCAGTTTAAAAGCTCGTTTGATCTGCGATTTGCTCTGAGAGCCTTGCACAGCCAAGCAAGCAGAGTCCCGCCACTGAGATACCCACCCTCTTTCCTCTCTCTACTTTTTATTTGATGGTTTCATTAAGTTGCCTGTGTTGGCCTGGACCTTGTAACCTGCTTTCCTCGCCTTTAGGAAGGATGTCAGGTCTACACTATCGAGTCTGACGTAAGAGGGCTTTTTTGTTCCTGTTGTCGTTTGTTTGCTTTCTTTTGCTTCGTGTTTTTCTGTCTCTTTTTTGTAATAACGAAAGCGTATGGTTACTGTGAAAGATTTCGAAAATAAAGAAATCTAGCGTGCACTGAGACCCTGGGTTCAATTCCCAGCGCTGAAGCGAATAAACAAAAACTAACTAAATAAAACGAAGAAAACTTAAGTTTATATGTTCTAATAGGTTCTACGTAATGTATATGTTATGTATTTACGCTCTATGATACATTTTAAAATATTTCATTTATTTCTGTTGTGCATGATTCCGTGTGTGAGTGTGTTTGCCTGCATGCGTGCGTGCGTGTGTGTGTGTAAAGTGCGTGTGTGTGTGCATGTGTGTGTATGCACATGTGTGCATGCCCAGGTGTGTGTGTGGACATCAGAGAACAACTTTAGGGAGCTGGTCTGTCCTTCAACTGTGGGCCCTAGGTATCAAACCAGGACCATCGGGCCTGGGTGCTTTTATCTCTCCGACCCTGATACACGTATGATACATTTTATACACAGTGCATAATCTTAAATTTAACTATCATTAACTCACCCAATATTCTGACACTCTTTTGAGATAATCCACAGGACTGCAACTTCAATACCTTCAGGCCCGAGGAACTTTTTAATCCTTGAGCGATGATGTCTAGGCTGCTGCCTATGTTTCTGTTCACGGAAAGATCAAATACTTCGAGGCTCTGCAGCTCAGGGAGCAAGTGACCTGAAAGAGAATAAATCCAAACAGGAGGGGCATCCATGTGGAAGTCAGGGGTCAGCAGAAGGTCTGCTGTAGCTCCCTATGTCCTGGAGACAGAAAGCACCTGGGGGCAGCCCCAGCCACCAGAGTCACACACATCTTTGCTATGTTTTTCTGGGAAGAACTCTTCCAAATGCCACTTACCCACAAACACCCCATCCTGGGGCGTGAGGGCGCAGTCTGCAAGTTCAAGTATTCGAATCTTGCTCCCTTTCTGGAATGTGTGGAGAACCTGAGGCAACTTGCCTCCCACTTTGCTGTTCCAGGATAAACTTAGTTCTTCAAGTTCAGGCATCATTTCAAGAGCATCTCCTAGTACGAAATGTCCCCATAATTCAATGGATGCTGGTTCAACAAGGCAGAGATTTCATTCTCAGTCGTGACAGGCAGTATTTAGGGAGTGTGGAAGCTGGGGCAGATGCTGCGTTAGCTGATGAGGAGCAAAGAGAAGAAAGGCATCCAGGTCCTGCCTCTAACAGCAGAGCGAGGGCCTCTGTATCCAGACACAGCATTCTAGTCTTTCGAAAGCCAAGGGAGCCATGTCCCCAAGCCAAATGTCAATTGAAAACCATCTACCCAGAGGCAGCATGTCCTTGCTGGGCTGTTCTGTAGTGATTAAGTGTCTGTTGCAGCCTGCCTGCTCCCTGCACGCACTCTCCCTGGCACCAGATTGAGCACAGGTAGAAGGGAAGCTGACCACAGTGGTCAAGCTCACTTTGACACTACGACTGTAACACGCCACTGAATTGACCACCAGAGATGAACAGTGGTGGATGGCCACAGCTATGGACACTCCCCTCCTCCTGATCAGAGAGGAGAGAAACTTAACCCTTTCTTGCCTGAAACCATTTCAGGAAAACAACTGAGTCCGGACAGCAACCAAGAGCAGCGGGACTTTTGAGACCCTCCCAAGGGACTAACAAGAAGAGACATTGGGCCTTCATTTTGTTAACACAAATCTTTGAAAATATGGGAATAACCAAAATAATTCATCAAACTAGAAAAA
Source organism: Cricetomys ansorgei (assembly GCA_026225945.1). Lineage (NCBI taxonomy): Eukaryota > Metazoa > Chordata > Mammalia > Rodentia > Nesomyidae > Cricetomys > Cricetomys ansorgei. The sequence continues at coordinate 8,094,840 of JAMJFZ010001121.1, read as the reverse complement.
TAAGCAAATAAACAAACCAGGGAGCATTTCTAGTAAAGCACTTGGGTAAGTGCTCACAGATTTTATCTTTTTTCAGTGTATAATTTAACTTAATTGAGGCACAAACCCAATCTATAATTTAAAAAAAAACAACTCACTTTGATCAGTTTTTAAAGATGCATTGGACAAATAAAGGAGTGTTATTTTGGAATTTATAAGCAGATTAACTGCTATCTATTCCAGTTCTTCGATTTTATAGACGAAGTCCTGAGACCCAGAGTGAGCTAGCTTTACAACGGCTCCATCTGAAAGCCACGCAAGCAGGTGCCTGGCCAGGTGTTCCTGTCCTCATCCACAGAGCTCAACACAGTCTGGGGTCCAAGGTACAAGGCTCTTGAGCCGACCCTCAAGACTGTGACTCTGTCTCCTGGCATGCTCCTGACCATCCAGACACACAGAGACAGCTCAGACTGTGTGCTCCTGGGGGGTCAGGTTGGCCAGGAGCTTCAAGGGAAGCCATGTTTTCACTTTAATGATTTTAATCTGCGTGTATATGTGCGTGTGCACAGGCATGCACATACATGGGGAAGCCATAGATCAACTCTGGGGCTATGCTTCAGGTGCCTCTGTCCTCCTCAGTTTCGGTTTTGTTCTGTTTTTAGGGGCTCTCACTGGCCTGGAGCTTGCTGACTAGGCTAGGCTCACTGGTTAGCAGGCCCAGGATCTGCCTGTCTCTGTCTCCGTGGAACTGCCACATTCAGCTTACATGGGTTCTGAAGCTCAAACCCAGGTCCTCATGTTTGCAAGATAAGCTTTTTATGAACTGAGCCGTCTCCCCAAACCCTGTTTTTATTTTTTGTTTCCAGTTGGCATACAAAGAGAAGGCGTGTTTTAGGGGAGGATTCACATACCCAGTGTTTGAACATCCTCACTGGTAAGTCTGCAGCCTCTCAGCCTCAGGACTTTGAACTTGCTGACGAGATGCAGTTGCTGAGTGACAGAGCAGAGGGTTCTGCTGACGAAATCATTCCAGGAGATGTCCAGTTCTTCCAGGTCCGAGAGGAAAGGCAGCAACACAGCTAAGGTGCGCAGAAGAAAACGCAGATCTGAGTGTGTGTGTGTGTGTGTGTGTGTGTGTGTGTGTATGTGTGTGTGTGATTTCTGATTTGTAGCAAACAGAATTCAGAGCCTATGTGCACAGGATGTAGTTTTGGATTATGTGGAAACACAGGGGCAGGCATGTTGACATTTAGCAGAGCAGGGATCTCTTGCATGCAAGCGAGGAAATCTCACTCTACACACAGTGCTGTCTCCACAGATTCTATGGAACTTTCTATGTCATTGCTGAACCCTGTGGTAGAAATGGCAACTCGGTTTCTGCTGCAGTTAATACAACTGTTGCTGTTCTGTGCATACTGCTCTTTCTATTTTGCAAAGCCCTATGACACATCCTTCTCGTTCTACCAGATCCTCAGACTGAAAAGTGGACAATGCTCTGGGGCCAGGTCAGCAGAGACCAGGAATGTCTGTACATTTTCTTTCTTGTCTTGATCACCCGGCCATCACTACCTCATATTTACTGATTATTATTAATTTTTGAGACAGGGTCTAACTATGCAGTCCTGGCTAGCTGGGAAGAGATCTACCTGCCTCTGCCTCCAGAGTGCTGGGATTAAAAGTGTGCACTTCCCCCAATGCTCCACACTTTCTAGTACTTCAATGGACAATCATGTGGAGGTTTTGTGGGTGTGGCCTTCTCTGAGTCTCTATCACAGCTTGCTAAAAAGCAAAGTTAGTCTCTGGGAAAATTCCCAAAGGGCATCTTTATCTTCAGACAGCAAGACTCGAGGGTAGATTTGGCCAAGTGGAAGAGCAAGGCACGCTTGCATGCTGCAGCAGTCTGCCGTGAGGGTTAAAAGAGAGCCCAGGAAGCAGCATGTTGGGCTTCTGTGGTTTCAAGTCAGACAGTCTGGAGTTATCAATTCTGAAACTACAGCTCCAGCAAAAACTTCTTTCTTCTAACAGCCTTCAAAGCACTACAACCTTTACATCCCATTCACCATGAAACTTTATAAAGGCTAAAACCGCTGAATACATACAACAGAGAGATGGGAAAAGAAAAATCTTGCTTTTCTGAAATCGAACACTGAGTCTGCTGCTGACTTTGTCCTATAACCTTTCATTCCAATTTTTGCTTGGATTTTTAAAGGAAGTCAAGCCTCCTTCCTGGTGGCAACCTCACAAAGAAAATGCAGCTGCCACGCTCAAAACACAGATCAGCGGGCAAACCAGCTTCCATCAGAGTCCCCTGAGGACTGACTGGCTGAGGCACAGGACCTAAGGCTCAAATAGCCCAATTCTGCGGGTTTGGGTTTGGCTGCATTCCCAGAAGTGCTCAAGTGGTTCTGATCCCTTAGGCTTTAGTTGATGGTTCCCCACTAAGAGCCCATCCCATGGCTGGTTGCATGGCTCGGTGGATAAAGACACTTGCCCAACCCAACCTGAAGACCGGAGTTTGATCCTGAGATCCTATGACACACATAGAGGAATTAATGACTTTCCCAAGTGTCTTCTGACCAATACACATGAGCTGTGGCATGCACGTACAGACGACACACACAATAAATTATAATAAATAATAAAACAAGTAATAAATAATAAACAATTACTGTAACTTAAAAACATTCCTAAAGAGCCCTGTCCCATAACGCATAGACTGTAATTAAAATTAATTTTAATTAATTAAAATAGTGCTGTGTGTAAATATCTGTGTTTCCTCTCCTTTCCCATGCAAGCACTGAAACCTAAATACCCAGTGTAATAGTATTAAGAAACAGGATCTTTGGAGGGATGGATCAGCAATTAAGAACCCTGGCTGCTCCTTCAGAAGACCCAGATTCCATCCTCAGCACCCACATGATGGCCTACAACCATCTGCAACTTCAGTTCCAGGGGATTCAATGCTTTCTTCTGGTTCCTGTGGCATCAGGCACATGGCGCACCTACATACGTACAGACAAAAACACCCATATAATCATATAAACACCATAAAATAATAAAATAAAAGTTTTAAAAAGAGAAAGACAGAGTCGTTAGCAGGTAATTAATTCGTGAAGGTGGAGTCCTAATGAGCATTACTAGTGGCTGTAGTGGTTTGAATGAGATGTCCGTAAGTTTCCGGCATTTGAATCCTTGGTCACCTGTTAGTAGCCCTGTTTGGTGAGGTTTAGGAGGTGTGGTGTAGTCGTACACTGCTGTGGCTCACCAAGAGGGACAAGGAGGTGCTTTAATACATGGACTCCCTGCCAGACCTTAGCAGAGGGAACCACCATCATGGCCAGTGCCAAAGTCACAATGGAACCGTGAGCATCTGCTCTCAGGTGTTTTATTGATTCAGAACTCCTTAGGTATTCTACAGATGCCATGTGCAGATCATAAGCAGTCAAACACCCCCCCACAGAAACCCAACACCTGCAAACAATATAAAACGCCAAGGTCTATGCATCCCTTTTTCCAACAGTGCACAAAAACAATTATCTTAAACACAACTAAAAATAAACTTCCACAACAGTGTGGCCTTGATGAAGGAAGTGTGTCCCTGGGGGCAGGCTTTGAGGTTTCAAAAGCCATGTGCTGTTTTCAGTGCCCTCTCTGCTTCCTGTTTATGGTTGGAGATGTGAGCTGCTGCCCCAGCCTCCATGTCTCCCTGCTGCCTGTTGCCTCTACTCCAGTGTTATGGATTCTAACCCTTTGGAACCATATGCCTAAAATAAACTCTTCTTCCTTTAAGTTGCTTTGGTCATAGTGTTTCATCAGAGCAGTAGGAAAGTAACTCATGTGCTGTCCTTCCAAAAAGAGCTAACTCAACGGAGTTTGTCCCTTTCACTGTGCAAAGTACAGCTAGAATACACCCATGAAGCCTAAGAGTGAGCTGAGACCTCCCCAGAGCAAGTCACATTGATCTTGGACTTTCAGAACTCCAGACAGACTGTTTTGCTATTGGAACCCATGTAGATTAAGACTAAGTAGAAGATGACTAATTTAGAACGCAGTTTTTGTATCTCTCTTTTGGCAGACACATGCAGTCTCATCATGGGCTTATTTTAAGGTATCTGAAAAGCAGAATACAGAGTGATGTGGGAGGAGGGAAACCGGACAACCAAAGGTTGCTATGGCAACAACCACTGTTACTTTTGATTGTAAAAGATGTCAGCAATAATTTCTGGAAGTTACACGTTTTGTTCCACAATACTAATCAAGGTAATATCCCTTTAAATCCTCTGCAGGGCTCGGTATCGTGGATTAGACTGGTGAGTTCACAATTTCCTGGAACAGATTTGTCTCAAAGAATAAGAAGCAGTCACCAGGTAGGTAAAATTCCTCAGGAAGAAAACAAATGAGCTGCTCTCCTAAGCACAACTCAAATCTGTGAAGTTTTAGGAAGGATCAATTAACTTTTTTCGAGACACAGTTCCTCTGTGTAGCCCTGGCTGTCCTGGAACTCACTCTGTAGACCAGGCTGGCCTCAAACTCACAGAGATCCACCTGCCTCAGCCTCCCGAGTGCTGGGATTAAAGGCGTGTGCCACCACCACCCAGCTTCACAGACAGCTTTTTTAAGTTCAGAGAAACCAGTGCCTTTTGCTGTAAAAGAACAAACAATTCTAACTGTCAATACTTTCAAAACCAACGTGTCAAACTTGATTCTCACTTCAGTGTGAGATGTTTTTGTCTTGTTTTGTTTGTTTCCACAATAGTGAGTTCATGGGTCCCAGGTTAGCCTGAAACTCCCTAAGTGGCCAAGGATGACCTTGAACTTCTCACCCATAGCTTTCCCCTCCCCTGTACTGAAATTACAGGTGTATGCAGAGCTAGGGTGCAAGCCAGGGCTTCGAGCAAGCTAGGCAAATTCTCTGTTAACTGAGCTATATGTCAGGCCCTTAATTAGCATGAGTTTGTTTGTTTGCTTGCTTTTTAAATAAATAGTGGCACTGCTGCTTTCTGAGATTGCCAAGGACCACTCTGGAGACTTCAGTGTGCCATGTGGGTCACTGTGTACGTTTTTGACTTTCCTCTCAGTATAAAGGCCTTGCATTCGCTATACAGAGTTACCTTCAGACGGACTCATCTCCTCCTCGTCTGCTGCAGTTGATCCACAGTCACTTTCTTCCACATTGGATTTCAGTTCCATCTCTAAACCGTACTGCATAGCTATATAAAAACAGAGAATTTGCTCTTAACGACAGTTAAAGGTGTGTTTAACAATAGTTAAACCCTAAATGTACAGATATTTTTACTCACCCTAACAAAAAAGTATAAGACCAGCCAGGTATGGTGACATATGCCTGTAATCCCATCGCTTGAAAGAACAGTCGGAAGATTGCCAGGAGTTTGAGGCCGGTTCTAGGCCAGCCAAGGACTGCGTAGCCCCACCGCGTCTTAAAATACGAAGAAGAGTTGCAAAGCCACATAGCTAAGGAGAAATGCATTTGGTGCTAGTGGGAACTAAAGTAACCATAAGTTTAGACTGAAGAAGTCGAGGTAACCAAACTCTGCTTAGCTATGCGTCTATGACCTTTAGTTCTGTTAAAGCCACGGTACAGGTGACACACTTCTAATAAGGTGAATGGTGTTGCTATATCCTACCAGTAGGGGGCAGCACTACACACCATTCAAGTCTTCCCTATGGCCTGTTAAATTTTATCATGGCTCATTGGAACTGAGGTATTTTGGGGAAGGCTGGGAGAGCTGGGAGATAGAGGAAAACACAAATACCATGCCCAGCCGAATCAGATTTTAGATAAACGAGGAATCATGTTTAGTATGTCGCATGATTACATGTAATTTATCGGACAAATTTACAATTTTAGTTTTGACTAGGGCAGGAAACAAGAAGGGAGTACTGTATCTACTGTGCCAGCAAATACAGAGCATTTTATCTGAACTCAATCCCAGAAGTCTCGATTAAATTATTCCAGAGATCTGGGTATCTGAAGGACAAATATTTAACAGCCAGAAGCAGAGCCAGCATTTGAACTCAGGACTGTTTGTTCCAAAGCCCAGTGTGCACTGTGTGTATGTGTGTGTGGCTTCTGTGTTTTAAAACATTTCTCTGCATTGTGTCTTCTTGCTTTCTCTCCCTAGTTTTTTTTAGATTTCTTTGTTTTTATTATTTTATTCATCTGAGTGTTTTATCTGCGTGTATGTCTATGCACCACGTGCCTACCTGCTGCCCACAGAGGTGGTCTTCTTCCATGTGGTGCTGGGAATTGAACCTGGGTCCTTTGCAAGAATCATAAATTCTATCGACCACCAAGCCAAGTCTCCAGCCCTTCTCTTTCTAGTTTTTAAGGGCTGTGGTTTTGTTGTTGTTTTCTTTTGTTTCATTTTGGGTTCAATTTATAATCATGCTTATAAATTCCAGCCTCACAAAAGTTCTCTCTCTCTCTCTCTCTCTCTCTCTCTCTGTTCTGTCAATCCTTCACTGTGCTGTCAAATGTCTAGAAGGATTAGTTTGTGCTTATGAACCAACCTATTCATAACAATTGCCAGTTCTACCTTTAACCTCTTATTTCCATACTTACCAAATAGTTTCTTATAAGTCACTGACAATGACCTCTGAACTGATGATTTAGAAATCTCAGTTCAGCAAACACGTGGGCACCAGGGGCCCCCAGGGCAGCCCCGTTGAAAGACCTGGTTCAAATCCCAAGTCCATCAGGTGATACACAGCTCACCTCGCTTCCCTGAGCCGTGCTTCACTCACCTGCGGAACAGACACATTTCACGCCTGATTTGTTTCTCTGGAGCAGAGCAATTTAAACTTCCCGGGGGAAACCCAGGGACAGGGAACCTGAGAGATACTTAGTAAATATTTGTTCAATGAAAACATAACTTATATTGACTTCATAGTTCTTTTTTTTCGAAACAGTGTCTCTGTTGTCACTCTGGCTGTCCTGGAACTCACTCTGTAGACCAGGCTGGCCTCGAACTCATAGAGATCTGCCTGCCTCTGCCTCCTGAGTGCTGGGATTAAAGGCGTGTGCCGCCACCATCCAGCAACCTTCTCTTTCTTAAGAAAAATGTTTAAAGTACATTTAACTTATATTCTGGTAAAAACAATTGTGTTTGGTACTTGTTGCCAAATAATTCCTTGGAAATAAGGGTAGTTCAAAAACAACAGAAAGAGACTGCCCTGGGTGATAATTGCTAATGGTAGGTGGCCACAAGGACTCTATCCTATTCTCTTTTTATATATGTTTGTATGTAAGTATAAAATGACTTCATCATATTTATTATCTTTCTCTCCCCCACCCAAAGAAAACAGAGGCTGAGTGTGGCAGTACATGCCTGTAATCCTGGAACTAGGGAGCAGGAGACAGGAAGAGCTGGAGTTCAATGTCACCTTCAGCTGCTTTACAAGTTCAAGGCCAGCCTGGACCGCATGAGACTGCATCTTAAAGAACTGGCAAATGTGCTGGTGGGATGACTCAATGTGGGTAAAGGAGCCCAACCTGACAACCTGACTTCAGTCCGGGGTCCCTGGCTGGTGGAGAGAGAGAGAGCTGACTCCCAAGATGTCCTCTGACCTGCACAATGTGCCATGGCACACACTGAGTCCCTCTTCCCCATACAAAAATGAATGTAATAAATCTTTTTAAAAAACAAAACAAAACAAAAAATCCCAAACAAATAAATTGGGCCAACAAAACAGCTCAGCAGGTTAAGACATTTATTGCCAAGCCTGATGTCTGAGTTTGATTTCCAGGACTACATAGTAAAAGAGAAGAACCTGAAATTTGTCCTCTGACCTCCACATAAGTTCTGTAACACTGGCCTACCACATGAGTGCATGGGTGTGTACACACACACACACACACACACACACACACACACACATGTGCATACACAATCAACAAATAAATAAGTGTAATAAAACAAATAAAAACATTTAATCTGATAATTTTTTTATAGTGCTGATTTAAAATAGTTCTACTTTAAACACTGCATTTCCACTTAGGGTGCAGTGTAAAGTGCAACGTTATCTCCTCTTCCTGTGCACAGGTTCCACCTTCCGGTACTGAGAATGCCTTGTAATTTAGCGTAGCAGCTTAACTTTAAAGCTGCCGCAGAACTTGCTAAATCTGGGTCCTTCAATGCTTCCCTGTGGAACAGTGCTGCCTACATCTCTACTTGGATGTGACTTAATCCACCTCTTGGATAGTGTATCCTGAAGAAACACAGGCAGAAGCAGCTCCCCACCAGGGAAGCCCCCAGAAGCCCCTCCAGGCATGCTGCCAGCCCTTGGTAATGATGGGGTTGCAAACTTTCTTCAGTTCTTTCTGCAGGTGTTCATTCAGCTCCTTCCTTATGGGCAGGCTGATTCTTATCCAGCTAACTGACGATTTCATCACACTTGTCTAGAACCTTCTGTCTGTCCTCATCGTTGGTCTTGCCTTGAAGTTTCTCATCTGCAACTGTTGCTTTCATGTAGAAAGCATGGGACTCCAGTGAATTCTTGGAGGATTCCTTATCTCTCTGCTTCTCACCAGAAGCTTTGTACTTCTCAGCTTCCTGGACCACTTGCTCAGTATCCTTCCTGCTCAAGTGGCCCTGTCGTTGGTGATGGAGATCTTGTTTTGTGTACCCTTACCCATGGCAGAAACACTGAGGATGCCTTTAGCATCAGTGTCAAAAGCGACTTCAACCTGAGAAACACCACGGGGGACACAAAGGGATGCCTGTGAGTCCAAATTTTCCAAACAGGCTGTTGTCCTTGATCATGGCTCTTTCGCCTTCGTATACCTGAATGAATACACCTGGCTGGTTGTCAGAGTGGATGGTAGGAGTCTCTGCTTGGCAGGAATGGTGTATTGTACTTGATGGGGACAGTTACAACTCCACCAGCTGTTTGAATGCCAAGGGGGAGGGGAGGGACACCAAGAGCAGCAAATCCTGAACACCCCCAGACTTGCCTCCGGATTGAATGGCCTCCTGACAGCTGCCCTGTAAGCAGCTTGTAAGCAGCAGCTTCACCACGGTTAATGCTCATATTCAGTTCTTTTCCACTGAAGCAAAAGCTTCTGAACCTTGGGGATCCTGGTTGAAACGCCCACCAGGACAATATCAGGGGTCTGTGACTTGTCTCGTGTGGCATATTTAAGGCCTTTTACAGGGTCCACAGTGCCAAGAACAGGTTAGTATTCAATTCTTCAAATGGAGCACAGGTAACGGAGGTACAGAAGTCAATTCCTTCACAGAGAATCAGTCTCAATACAGGCCCAGGTGCTGGAGGAGAGGGTACATTGAGCCCATGCACAAGCAGTGTGCAGATGATTGGCAGTTCTGTGATCTCACCCATGTCCCTCCTGTGCTTCTGTTTAAACTCAACAACAAAATGGTTGTCCATTCAGTTGTCAAAGACTTCTCCACCCAAGTGCATTTCTCTATCTGTAGATTTGACCTCAAAAACTCCATCCTTAATAGTGAGGACTGACACCTCCAAATAAAAAGTCAGCACATTCCTTTCAGCTCCAACCTTCCTGTCTAAGCCATAAGTAATGGCAGCAGCAGTTGGTCCATTGGTAATTCTAAGTACACTGAGGTCAGCCACCGTTCCAGCATCTTTTGTTGTCGACCATTGAGAGTCACTGAAGTAAGCTAGCACAGAGACCACAGCATTGGTAACAGGCTTCCCAACATAGGTGCCTGCAATTTCCTTTATCTTTGTGATCCTTGTCAGAACCATAGAGGACACTGCCCCTGGGTAGAAACATTTTTGTCTCCCCCTTGTATGCTACTTGGACCTTGGGCCTGCCTGCATCGTTCACCATCACAAAGGGCCAAGTTTCATATCAGACTGAACAACACTATCACCAAACCTACATCTGATCAGACATTTGGCATCAAAAACTGTGTTAGCAGAGTTCATTGTGCGTTGTCAGTTAATCATCGTGTCAGTAAGAAGCAACATACCTTGGTGTGATTCAGTTATCCTGGTCATTGGCAATTATTTCCACCTTTCTAGGCTGGAAGACACTCATACAGAACTAGGCAGTGCCTTAATCCATGGCAACTATAGGTCCTTCAGACACAGTTGCTTGCTTGTAGGCCCCGCTGCGCTGGCTACGAGACCATACAAATCCCCTGAGCCTGCCACCATGTTCACTAAGCTCTGACAATGTTTCCAACGCTGCCTATAACATGACTTTGGAGAGGAGTACAGGAACATTATTCTCACTATTATAATCCCTGCTCTAGGAATTTATATTTAAAATGACTGAAATGCAGTGAACCAGGGGATGGGAAGGAAAACCCAAGGCATCTCTGAAGGGAAGCTGCTCGTTTAGCCATGGTGCATGTGTGCAACATGATATTCTGCAGTACAAAGACTTTCGTCATGGAGCAGGGTGGGAACTGAGCCAGACAAGAGCACATTTCAAAGGGAGGGTGGAGAGCCCTGCCAACGAAGGAGGGACTTGTGGGGCACCACAGCTGTGAGATGCCTCCTCGACTAGTTTCCTGTCTTCCTCTGTGCTTCCCTCACCCAGCCTAAGCATGCCTGCCCTGACTTCTCAAACAACCTGGGACTGGTTTCACCTTGGACGTCCTTTGTTGGTGGTGGTGTTTTGTCATTTCTGGAAGATATTCTCACAAGGACATCTGGGTATGTGTTGGCTTTATTCACTCATATGTGGCCAATTTTATTCAGCTCTTGATTCAAATGCCATCAAAGTAGACTCCTTCAGTCCAGACCCATTTGTCTTCAGCAGCCCATGCCACCATGCTCCGTCTCCTCGTCTTGCCTTGCTCTTCCCATCCCCATCTAGTACTGAGGTTGCACTTGGTTCTCTGTTTGTGTAAGGTCCTGTTTCTAATGGAACAATGGCTTCATAGAGTGAGCACTCAATACATGTTTGCTGATAGTTCAGTGGTTAAGAACACTTGATACTCTTACAGAGGACCAGGTCTAGTTCCCAGCATGCTCATGATGGCTCACAATCATGTGTGAGTCCAGTTGCAGGGGCTCTGACACCTTCGTATAGCCTCTGTGGACACCAAACACATAGTGCACATATGTACAAGCAGGTAAAACACTTACACATAAAAATAAATAATCTAAAAAATTTTTTTAAATAAATGTTTGCTGACTGACAGAGCATAAATATATGCATTCAAAACATAATGAAAACCCCTTCACTGGAACACATGAGTTTGAGGTAAGTCTGGGCACCATTGTAAGACCTTACCTCAGAAACATCAATCTGTGAAAACAATGTAGGAGCTAGAAGATGGGGAGAAGGGCTCGGGGAGAGACATCTTCTGGGCATCACTGTTAGTCAGGAGCTCCCAGTAGATGCTGATATATGCACTGGGCCAGTGATAAAAATGGGCCCCATCTGAGCACCAGGCTCAGATGGAGGAAGGGCGAAGGACCATGCCAGTCACTGCTGAGCCATTTGCAATTACTAGATTCAGGGAAAGGGGAAGTTACTGTTCTCAATTGTGTATCCATTGGTGATCTCACCAGGCTCCAGTGGACACTTCTGACCTAATAGTCACACAGACGCCCTGGCTAAACTAAACGGGCCACAAACCCAACCAAAAGTCATGAATCTGGGACAGGGAGTGAAAAAGGGGTGCGGGGTTATCATAGGGATGTGAAGGAAACAAACAAGGATAGGAACGAGAATAATCAGGATGAGTTACATACGTGAATAAAATCTTCAAGTAATAACATTAACTTTAAAAGAGGAAAAATCATTTGTGTCTTAATGAAAAGAAGTCAGGGAGTCTTCAGTAAGCCTTCTGGGTGTTATATAGTGTTTTATAATATAAAAGTAAAAATGCAAACTAAAGCATTTAAGTCAACTAATAAACATATACCATAGAGACTAACATGAATGTTATTTTAACCTACAAGATTTCTAGCAAAGAAAATTATTCTAAAAATTAAAGAAATATTGGGGGCTGGAGAGATGGCTCAGTGGTTAAAAGCACTGGCTGCTATTTTAGAGAACCTCTTCTGTCCTGTGGGAACCAGGCACACTCACAGTGCACAAACATACTCGCAGTCAATGTACCCACACACATAAAAAGCAAATCTTTGCTTTTGTTTTTTGTTTTGTTTGTTTTGTTTTTGAGACAGGTTTCTCTGTATGTAGCCCTGGCTATCCTGGAACTCACTCTGTAGACCAGGCTGGCCTCGAACTCACAGAGATCTGAATACCTCTGCCTCCCAAATGCTGGGATGAAAGGTGTTTGCAAATCTTAAAAATATGAAAATAATGAAAAAAATAAGCAGTCAAAGTTTGTCAATGTCTAAGTCAGACACCTCGGGGCCTGTTGCTGGGCTGGGAGGTCAGTGTTAAGGTCATTTTTCCCTTTCCTCGCTCAACCTTGGAGGATGTGAGTTTTGATCCTCTGAGGAATTCGTTGGCAAATAAGCTCTGGGGTTTAGCTTCTCCAGCTGATGAGTTTTCCCTCCTCATTCTCATGGTCAAGTTGAATGTGGCCCTTCTCAACAGGATAGCTACCCGATGCTTTCTGTTTTCAAGGATTTCTGAGAAGAAACAGACCGTCAAGCCTGTAAAACATATTCACTTTTTCTCAACCTTTCTCTTCTGTTTTCACTGCTGTTAATAATTAATATAAAAATAGGAAAGGTCTATGACCAGGATCCGGCAACCAATAGACGAGTATCACGCACAAACCCAAGGCAGATTTGAGTGTGCGACTCTGCCCTACTTTATTGTGTGACACATAGATCATTAAACACCGCTTTGGCCAGGGAATCAAGTGTGTCAATACATTTTAAATGACTGATCCAATTACAGTTTCCTTGTAAAAACTACTGGTGCAGAAGGATTTCCCCATACTCTAAGTAGGGCTAGCCATTTGCAAAGCTGTCCACAAAGACTAGTCCCTGCTCTGTGTATGCAGTTCCTTTAGCCGTGTTCATGCTTTTTCCATTCTTGTCCTGCACCACCACCCCTTTGCAAGCATGCCGGCGGTAACAAATTAATTCATTTCTTGAACATTTTTTAAAAAAGAACTACTCGGAGACAATTACTGTTCTAGACAAAAGAGGTCCAGCAATGAACAAGACACAGCTCTTCGGTGAACTCTAAACCTTCATTCCAATGATTAGCATGGGACCAGGAGGGGACCACCGGAGGAAAGGAACCCCAGGAGAACTCAGCCTTCCTTAGAGACAGGTTCTGCCCAGTGAGTGACAGTGCCTGGATCTTAAGGAGCTGAGAGTTAACTGCAAAACGAGGATCAGTAAAGCTGGGGGGAAGGGAAAGAAAAACGTGTTGGTGATTATGAAGTTGAGATAGAAACTTGAAAAAAAAATGACATTCTGAGATATATCAAATAAGCTTATATTTGTTTCTATTTCTTCAAATATTTGTTTAGGTGTCTGTATCCAAGCAGAAAAAAAAAAAAACTTGGAAGAATATCCGCGTGGCTTTAGACATCTTTTTATATGTCTCTGCTTCCCTAGTGCTGGAATTAAAGGTGCGCACCACCCTACCCCAACCCCTGCTTGCTAGGTGTCCTTTGCAAGAGCCCTGTTTGTGGTTCTCTCCCTGTAAAATAGCTTTTATGTGATATTATGTTCTAGAATGTCCCAAGAAGCAGTTTACATGGGGAACTCTCTAAACTGACCTTACAGAGCCTATCTGGAGGAAGGGAGGCCACCACCCTGTGTTCCTAGAGGGCTGCTTCGGGGGTCACAGCTAGACACCCCTTCTTTCTTTCTATCTCTATCTTTTTTCTTCCTTTCCCTCTCCCTCCCTGTCTCCCCCCCCCCCCTCTTTCAGACAGGGTCTTACTGCGTAGCTCTGGCTGGCCTTAAACCCAGAGAGATCCTCCTACCCCTGTCTCCTGAATGCTGGGATTAAAAGTGTGCACCACCACACCTGGCTCTGCTTTCTTTTTGCATTTTAGGTTAGAGCAGCCTTTAGCCCTGATATACCTCAGAAACAGCAATGGTACCAGACAATTGCCCCTTACCACAGCCCTACAACCCTATAGCTCACTAGAGTCTAGAGGGTTAGGTAAGAGGCAAGAAGGACTTTTACAGAGGCTGATCCCTAAATCCACCCACAACCTGCAGCCCCAATACTGCCCAGCCCCTGTCCACAGTCTTCCTTTGGTGTTTTTCCAGCCCCAACCTGAGACTTACCTCTAGGGTTACCTTCTGTTTTCACCTTTGGAAGATATACAGGGCCATTTTCTGGAGAACCGACTTAGAAAATGATTTCGGTTTTTTCTCTCCCTAAGTGCAGCGACTCCAACTCCCCAGGTCTTAAGAAAACATTGTCAGATGGCGTACAGGGATGTAGGCATTTAATCAGATGAAGCCCCACCCAGTTAGTGAGGCTTGCCAGGCCTTCTGCAGGGTGGAGAGCAGACTAGTCAACAGCAGAAGACTAACAAGGAATGGAAGAAGGGGTCTCAGGAGCCCAGAGAAGGGGCTGGGAGCCGAGCAGGCAAGCGTCCCCGTGTTTCTTAGCACACCATCTTTTAAGCAGTAAGTTGCTGCATTTACACACAGAAAACATTTTTTTTTTCCCTTCAAAAATGCATCTGGGAAAACTAATGGCTGTATTTTTTTCTTCATCTTGGCAATGCTGATTCAGCAGTTACTTTTAATATTTAATATGTTATTGGTAAGTTAAGATTATTTTCCATGAAATCCCAATAAAAGCTAATATTTGATATATATATGTGTGTGTGTGTGTGTGTGTGTGTGTGTGTGTGTGTGTGTGTGTATTCTCTTGTTGAAGCTGTTTTTATTTTGTTACTTTTGAGAAGGTGAGGCGTAACTTTCTTTGCTCTTATTGCATTCTGACTTTGGAATTTTTTGTCTTTCTTGAGGAGTGCTTCTATTGGCTTGCTTTTGATCAAGGATTTCAAAGAGGATTGTGTTTTCATTGTTGCTTATCAAAGAGAGAGGCAAGAAAGGAAGTCTTGCTGTGTGTACGCACATAGTGAGCCTTGAGAACATTCTGCCAGTTACTCTAAGACATTAAGCATCGAAAATAGTCAAGTTCATTCAAGCAGGGGATCTGCTTGCCAAGAACCAAGTAGCAGGATGGTGGGGAGCAAAGGAAAGTCAATGTGGAGGCTCAGGTCTTCAAAACTGGACGAGAAGAAAGCTCTGGCCTCGGTTACACAACGGTATGACCATATTTATCACCATTGAGCTGTACACTTAAAATGGTCGCTATGATACACTAGGTTACATTGTCTGTGGGTCAGTTGACAGACAACATGTTGGCGGTTCCGCTTCTTGGCTGCCATGAATAGAGCAGCAATGAACATGGGCGAGCAAGCCTCTCTACGGTAGGATGCAGAGTGCCTGGGGGTACGCCGAGGAGTGGGGTAGCTGGGTCATGAGGTAGTCCCGTCTTGAGCTTCTTGAGGATTCTCCAAGCTGACTTTCGCAGTGGCCGCACTCATCTGCAATCCGGCCAACGCTGGGCGAGGGTTCCCCTTCCCCAAGTCCATGCTAGCATTTGTGTCATTTGTTTTCCGTCTGGAGTAAAATGAGATCTCAAAGTACTTTTAATTTGCATATATTCCCAATAGCTAACAGTGTTGAGCATTTTAAAAACTATCTCTTAACCATTTATAATTCTTCTTTTGAGATCTCTCTATTCAGCTTCTCGGCTCACTTTTAAAGTGGGTTGCTTGTTTTCTTGATGCTTAGTTTTTATACAATGGGATTTTGTTCAGCTGTAAAGGAAGGGAAATGATGAAAGTTGCAGGCAAATGGATGGAACTGGAAATAACCGTTCTGAGTGAGATCATGCATACCAACCGAGACAAATGCACAGCAAAGCGAGACTCAGGAACAAAATGTGTCTGCTTCAAAGCAGCAGTGGAGCCAGAGGACAAGCTGTGTGTGCTGTAGAGGTCAGAGCCAGAGAAGATCATGAGTGAATCCCAGATAATTGAACATTGATAATGTTTTTCTGCTGTCCAAAGACATTGTGAAAATCATGATAGAGTTTGGTTTCATTTGGTCCTGTGTATTAGCCAGTTTCATGATTGTTCCTCTTGTAAATAGTTTTGCTGGCATAGTATTAAATTGTTTCTGTGCACTGTTGGAAAAAGAGATGCATAGGCCTTAGCATTTTGTATTGTCTTCAGGTGTTGGATTTCTGTGGGGGGGGTGTTTGATTGCTTATGAGGAGTTCTGAATCAATTAAAAACTCCTGAGCTCAGATGCTCTAGGTTCTACTGTCACATATGGCACTGGCCATGATGGTGGTTCCCTCTACTGAGGTCTGATAAAGTTTACAGATATGAATATGCCTCCATGGCTCTCTTGGTGAGCTACCACAGTAGGTGTGCTATTACAGGTACTGATCTATGGATAGCAGAATGTCATTAGGTCTCATTTTATTACTATGTCCCTTTAGCAGAACAGTGACATTTGGTTTCCCTCTAGGCCGTGGCCTATCCAGTCTCATGCTCTTAGCCACCTGAGCAGTATCAGGCATGAGTTCCATCTCATGGAGTGAGCCTTAAAACCCACCCAGAGAGTGGTTGGTTACTCCCACAATGTTAGTGCCACTATTGTAACACCATATCTTGCAGGCAGATCACCAATGAAGATTTGAATAGTTTGTAGTTGGGTTGGTGGTTACTTTCTTATCCAGTTTCTTGCAGAGCACCTTTCAGTACCATGAACAGTAATCAATAGGAGTGAAGTCGGAAGTTAGGCATCAGCTCAACTCCTCTGTGTTCAATGAGATATGTAAGTGTTGACTTCAGCAATGGGACCAATAGACTTCGCAATAGTCTAAGATGTTTGGGGATTTCTAAGGGGCTCCTTTGGTCAACAGTTCAACTAGATGTAACTCATTCCTGGTACTGGATATTTCACTCAGTAATGAAAGAGAACTTGCCATTTTATAAGTTTCAAAACAGTGTCTTCTGGACATGACATATGGCTGCACATATGAACTTGCTGCAGCTGTGGCTGCCTGAACAAGACATGCACAAGGACAAGCCAATCAGCATTTTCAGCACAGCAGGGAAAGGAACTCTTGAACTCCCACCCCTGGCTGAAGAGTTACTGACTACTGGTGGATTCTGGGTGGTGGAAAATCAATTTTTCTTTAATGGTATAAGACCTCTGGTAGGTTGGCCATGCTCCTGTGGATTATCCCATGCCCATGAGTATATGAAATAGCACAAATTGGACCCAGTGGGTTATAAACAAAAGGAGAGAACATGAGATTGGGAGGGGTGGAGTAGATCTGAAAGAAGTTAAAAGGAGTGAGGGGTAACTATAATCAAAATTTCCCTTTGTCAATAGAGTGCTCATAGACAACAACAACAAAGTCATACTCATAGCTTCTAATATTCCTAGATCCAGGAATACAAACACAGAAATCCACACGGTTCATCCAAATGCAAATGAAATGAAGAAATGCACACTTTGCTGTGGTTTCATTCTTGAGAAGGGAAAGACAATAGAAAGGCAAGGAGACTCCAAAGAGAGGGTTCTACTTGCCATCCTCAGTTCCTCTTGTTCCTTGTGATGTGATGAGAAACATAAACCTTCTATGTTTAATTTTAACTCTACTCTCAGTCTTCCTCAACTTCAGAAGTTACAAAATGATGTTTCCTAGGTTCTGATGTGGCTTATTTTGGGCTGATTTCTTGCATTTGTTCAAGTCTTGAATTGACAGCTAAGGACTACAGAGAGGAGGGGCAATACACAAGGCATACAGTTTTCTAGTTTATGTGGTCTTCAGCCCAAAAATATGGCAGTTGATTCTGGTTTAAACAGAGTCCTCATCACTTTCTTGGTAATTCGGTTATGTAGGGAGGTTTTGGGAGTACTTCCTGGAAATAAAACTTAGAAGCCATTTCTCCTAAGCTATTAGTTCTAGTGCCTATAGTTATTCCATGACACCCACAACAGATCTTCTTCATACTTAATCTAGCTAGTATATCTCAGGCTTTGCTGAGGAACATTACCTGCTGCCCTAGAATGGCAGGTGGTCACAGTTGCTGGAGAAATTAAAAGGCCATAAAGACTCATCCCCTGTTCCTGATAGACATTACTCCCACATCCCCGTGTCCTTTCCTGATGGACATTTCTTTCGCTTCATCTTGTCTCACCCTTTACAGCAGAGCCTTTGCCAAGAGACGTTTCCCAGTGTCTAACAACGCTTTGCCCGAGGTCAGCATCCTAATAAGCAGAGTTAGAACAAACACGGTCCACCTGTTGGCTCTGATTGCATTGCCTCTAACTCAACACCCATATCCACGACTATTGCCGTGAGGAAAGGCAGCTTAGAGAACTGGGCACTGCTTCTTAAGTGCTTCTGCCCGGGAATGACATAATGTCACTTATATGAACATTTCATTGTTCAAGCAGGTCTTGAGGTCAACTAAATTCATAAAGGATAATGTAAGAAGTGGATAACTATAGGCACTGGTATACAGCAGTTGGGGTTGCAACCCCCTACGCAGAAAGCTGACCTAAGCTGTAAAGTGGGGATAGGGAGACGTTCTGATAATTCTATAATTGCCGACTTGAGTTCCCACCTCCTGAACCAAGTACATGGTTTTCTTTGCTCTATTGCTGTCATCTGGCATTTACTGTCATGCTTTCTGCTGGCATTTTCATCTTGGCAGTTCTAAGCTCAGGGCTTTGCCAGATCTATCTCTACAAGCATGAGCTTTGGGGCTAAAACAGAATCTGTTTACCAGGCAGGGAGGTCATCTATTCATTGTTTTCACAAGAGTGGATTTAGTTCTTTTATCACACATGAACTATGTTTGTGCCCAGGCTCTTGTTCATTTGGAATATAGTTGTTCCCAGAGCCAGAACAGAGCTTGCATTAACAACCAGGTATGGCTTATAGAACATATGTGTGAAGGCTCTTCTTGATTGTGGACTTGTCTACACGTGGAATTAACTAAAAACCCAAGTATCTGGATACATCTATGAGAGACTTTTTTCTTAATTAAATCACTGGAAGTGGGAAGACCCACTTTCAATTCAGATCATGAGGTGGGAAAATTCACCCCTAATGGGGGCCACACCTGCTGCTGGGAGCCTGTATAAAGGTCATGGAAGAAGAAAGTGTGCTCTTTCTTTTGCCTGCTTGCTCCCACTAGCAAGTCCATTCCTTCTTTGGCATTGGAGACTACTTCTTCAGGATCCTGGCATATACTGAAGACCAGCTGATACATCTAGCCTCGTGGACTGAACAACTACTGGAGTTGGAGTCTTGAACCTTCTGTTGGTAGAAAGCCATTGTTGACCTAACTGGACCACAGCCTGTAAGACAGTTTAATAAATCCCCTTTGTCTAGATAGATAGATAGATAGATAATGGCTCTTGCCCACAAGGAAGTACCTTTACAGCTGAGGAAGCAAGTTGTAAATCCCCCAAGTATAGACATTGATTCAGGGCAAAGTGCAGTTTATTTTTTTGCCTAGTTCAATTCCCGGTCCTAGTACTGAAGCCCTGGAGCGTCTCAGTCTCCTTAAACCTATTAAGCCTAGAACTGGAAGGTTTCAGCCTCCGTACAATCTAGAACATTTAAACCTCCATATAATCTAATCAACCTCCAAGACTTACTGCTGACTGAGTCACTCTGACTAGCTTTTTCTGAACTCTGACTCTTCTGGTTCAACTTACTCATTGTTCTGGCTCAAGCTCTTCTCTAAGCTGCCTGGTTCAAATTGATCTTCTGAGCCAGCTTACTGTTTCTGACTGAAGTCTTCTGACTCTGACAGATTCTGGTTGGTACTCTGACTGCCTCAGACTGAACTGCTCTGCTCAGCTTCAAACTGGATCACTCTTCCTGTCTGATACTGACTTCTGCCGAGCTGCCTCCGTGTCTCTGCCTCAGACTGTTTCAGTGTCTCTCTGCGCTCTCACTGCCCCACACTGCCTTAGTCAGTCTCCCTGTTTCATTGACTTATCCTCAGTCAGACTGCTTCACTGTCTTTGTTTTGTCTTCCTTCAGCCTCAGACTGCTTCTGTAACTGACTGCTGCTCTGAGCTGAGAGCCTACCTTTCTATCATGAAAGTTGGGCGTGTCCTCACTCTGACTCACTCTGCTAACTATTCCTCTGATTTGTCACTTTACCTGCCCTTCATTCATCTCAGACGTTACTTCCTGTCTGATACTGACTCCTTCTGAGCTCTGCTTTCTGTCTACAAATTCTACTTCTTGTTTCCTGTTGTTTTTGATGATTCTCCCTTCACGGTCATGTTTCCAGCCAGGTTCCCCACCTGGAGCACGGTGACTTGCCCGAGGTTCTCTGTATCCACACGGAGACCCACGCAGGAACACAGCGTGGGGGGCTGTGGGTCTTTACCGCAATTCTCCTGTCTTCAGGGCTACTCTGTAAGCTGTCTCCGGAACACACAAAGAAACCAGAGGGACACATGTCAGAAGGCGGCTCTCTCTTTAATGCAGGGTGCAGGGTACATTTATAGGGGCACAGGCAGGGGAGGAGCTAATGACCCAGAGAATGCCTATAGGTTACAACAAGAATGCAAGGAGTAGCCTCGCCTGCATATTGAGTGTGAGCCTGTGTTTCCAGCCTGCAGGGCAGACAAAGCATCTTTGCTTCAGTGAAGCAGGCAGTGTTAATATCTGACAATTTAGCTGGGTTTAGGCCAGGACTAAGGTGTAGAGCAACGAACACCTGGCAGTTTTCAAACCCTAGGGGCGATTCGGGGTTCAAGTCAGCTTCCTCAGCCCTTGGACAGCCCCACAGTCTCACAAGTACTGGGATTAAAGGTATGCACCACCACTGCCTTCTGAATACTGGGATTAGAGGTATGTGCTACCACTACTTTCTGAATGCTGGGATTAAAGGTGTGTGCCAACATTCTTTCTATCAGCCATGCTCTCTGGATTAAAGATTTAAATGTTCCTCTACGCCCAAGACTGCCTATATACATGCCTCCATGCATTTGAAATATAGTATCAGTGGTCAGGAAACAAAAGAATTTCAGAGGCAATATCATGAATTGATAGCATGAAATGGAATTTTATTCATCCACAAAGAAAAATGAAATCATGGTGTTTGCAGGAAATACCTGTCTGTTAAGCAAAATAAATCAGACTCAGAAAGATGAATACAGTATGTTTTTCACTCATATGCAAACTCTGGGTTTTATGGGGGTTGGAGAATGGGGACAGGCAAACATACATGTAGAGTTCAAAGGACAAACTCAAAGGAGTGACTGCTTCAGCACAAACTGCAAGTGATGACCAGTTAGGTCTATCTGCAATCTCTTAAAGGACATCCTTCTCTGTAGCTCCTCCAGCTCCCCTCTGCCCTATAACTGCAAGTTCAGCTGAGCAAAATTTATATGCTTCAGCTGAGTTAGAAATTGTCAGTGGAGAAAGTTTTCTTTAGTCCAAGTTTACTTTTATACTTTTAAACAGAGGAAGAGAAGGTGCTCATCGTTTTAAAAGTCAAATAGTACTCTGGGTTTTAGTTACTTTAGAGAACAAAAGAATGAGAGTCTTTTGACTCTCCTTTTGACATTAGAGCTGGTTAGAGTCCAGGCAAACAGATAGGAAGCAGGAGCAGGTGCAACCACATTGCTTTAAAATGTCTCACCATACCTTCTAATGTCTCACATTTTTAAAAACCCATTTCAGAGTTCTTGACACGCCGGAACATCTGCAGTTTAGATGGATATTAGAACAATTTGATGTTTTCCCTTGTTTTTATTTATTTATCTTAATTCATTTTTTATTTTACGTGTATAGGTGTTCTGCCTGCTGTATGTCTGTGCACCACATTCATGCAGTGCCCACATAGGCCAGAAGAGGGCAGTGAATCCCCTGGGGCTAGCTTTACAAACGATTGTGAGCTGCGATGTGATTGCTGGGATTGGAACTCAAGTCCTCTGGAAGAGTAACCAATGCTCTTAACCACAGAGTCATCTCTCTATCTCCTTCCTTTATGGTTTAAATCAATCAACATAGAAATATAAAGAAAAATCTGCTGCTGCTGCTGGAGCCAAATCTTTAAGTGTTTGAAAGTTTTTCTAAACTAGATTTTCTATGCAAATCCTTCCTTTGTCAATAGTCTGACTCGATGTAACTCAATCCTGAATCATAGACCTTTGCTCATTCTTTTTGTGTCTGTACAGTAGTGCTCACGTTTGGAGGTCAGAGGACAATTTGCAAGAGGTTCTCTCCTTTCACCATGTGAACCCTGGGGATTGAATTCAGGCCTATTAAATTTGGTGGCAGTTGCCTTAACTTACTGAGCCATCCTGCTGGCCCCATTTGTTTATTCTTGTTCATTCTTGTTTAAAGAGGTCAAACTCGTCCAAGTTCAAAAGTTTCCTTCTCAGAGAGAGGCTATATTCTGTTTCTGTACCTGAGGGGCCAGCCATGTGCGTCCTCAGAACAACTACCCTCTTCGGGCCTTCCCCCCCAATTGCTGGATGTTTATAGAGGGTGGCAGGGGGCCAGGGTGTTTTTAGGGATCTCAGCTGACTCTTGGCAGGGAACCTGACTATGAGCTCCAGGCTCCAGTGGAGGCCAGCAGCCTGTTCCCTTTTGACGGCTGGCTTCTTACCAGGCAAAGGTGGGGCTGTCTGCCATGGCCAAGAGTTTTCTTTCTGCTCTGTTGAGTAGCTGAGAGCTGGCCCCAGCGTCCTCAACAGAGGCTACTGTTTCTGAAACATGATTTAATCTTGACCTCATACTTTAAATTTTCTGTTTGGGGGTAGTTCAGAATGTGCATAGCACATTAAATCACAGAATAGCCATGTTACTTATAAACATATGAACATAATGAAGAGATTCATTCTTTATATATATTTATGTGAAATGTGAATGCATATTTCACAATGCTGGGAGCTGAACTTAGAGCCTCACATATTGGGCAAGCACTCTACCATTGAACTGTATTCCCAGTTTTAAAAAAAGAAAAAAAGTTTTCTTTTAGGAATTTTTAATTAAAAATTTTTATACTCTGGTCTATGAACTAATCTTCTAGAAAGAATCTGTATGTCCTTTTCCAAAAAAGCACTTTAAAAAGCATCTTTAGGAAACCCTAATTTGAAATAGCTTCAAACGGCCAAAGACTTGAGCATTGGTACAATTAATTAAAATATAGCAGATAAAAACAGATGAATATGAAATGAAATTTCAATATGAAATTTCAAATGAAAATTTGAAAATAAGTCAGTTAGTCATCTTTGAAGGCTGTCAGCCAACCAGCTAAAGAGTCTGAAGATCCGGCTTTTCTGTGTGCGGTGCTGAGGGGCTACCGCTGCTCTCAAGTCTCTCCTGAACCTCCTGTGCTGACCTCAGTCATCACGTGTATGTGCTGACGCCACTGGGAGATGGGGCCTCTGAGCCGTAACTGAGATGCGATGAGGTCTCAGGACAAGCCCGAGCACATTCACCTCTCCTCTGGCTCGGCAATGTCCCCTGCAGTCAACGATGCAACCAGCTCCATGATATCCTACCACCTCGCCTCTAGAACTACGGATAAAGAAGTCTAAAGCAGTAAAACTGACACTATGAAGGATTTACTAATAAACCCACTTAGGAAATATTAAGTCATGCAAGATAGAATTTAGCTAAAGGAGCACTGCCTCCGGTATGACTGGGAGATAAGTAGTGGACTGAGCAGACTTGTTAGAAACTGTGAGAAAGAAAATTCTGTAACATAATTGAAGTTTAGGGTTACGGAGAAAGTATTCACCTAGATCGACCTCCAATTAGGCTCCATTCTCACAACAAAGGAGACAATCCTGACTTAAAACCAGCCTTAGGCCTATCCTCGTATCAAAGAACATGCCTCTAAGGGGCAGCTGTGGTCTGCCCGTAGGTCCCCTGAACGATAAGAAAAAGCATACTTCTGTCAGGTGGGCAAGGTGACCCTGGGTAACAACTATTTGAAAAGAACAACACTGGTGAACTTAAGAAATAATTCTGGTAATATCTTTGATGTGTCAACCTCCCATCTGCCCAAGTGGCCAGACTGTATGTAGCGTGCATTATCTTAAAGTGTGTCTTATTTAGGGTTTCTATGGCTGTGAAGAGACCACAGCAACTCTTATAAAGGAAAACATTTCACTGGGGCTGGCTTACAGGTTCAGAGGGTTAGTCCGTGAAAGGAACTGCGGTGGCATGCGGGTGGGCGTGGTGCTGGAGAAGGAGCCAGGAGTTCCACACCTGGATTGACAGGCAGCAAGAAAAGAGAGAGAGAGAGAGAGAGAGAGAGAGAGAGAGAGAGAGAGAGAGAGAGAGAAGAAAGAAAGAAAGAAAGAAAGAAAGAAAGAAAGAAAGAAAGAAAGAAAGAGGAGAAACTACTGGGCCTGGCTTGAGCATTTGAAACCTCAGAGCCCACCCCCAGTGACACAACTCCTCCAACAGGCCACACCTACTCCAACAAGGCCACTCCTCCTAGGAGTGCCACTCACTGATGACCAATCTATGAGCCTAAGGGGTCCATTCCTACTCAAATCACCACACCTGTTCCCCCCCTCTCCCCAGAAGGCTGGGGGCGGATGTGTGGTCAATAGCCTGGTGACCTCTTTGCTATCTGTACGGCCAAGCCACACCTGTCCCCCTCAGGCTCTCATGTGTGTCTCAGTCATCCTTCCCCAGACCCTCATCTTGAGCATCGTTTCTCAGCCAATCTCTAGAACCCATCTTTTATGGAAGAGGTCACAGATACTTTACAAAGAGTTTCAATGTAGTCATGTCTTAATTTAGCTTTGTTGAACACACGAGATTGAGGAAACTTTTTCCCAAACTGTGCTGCGCTTAAATATGCAAGAAATAAACTACTGGGTGTGAGATATAGAAGTCTGAACCAGTGTTGGCTACTGAGCTGTGTTGAACTGGACTTCCTTCTTGCCCGGTGCCTCATATCAACAATCTGCCACCCTGGTGTTTGCAGAGACCCTCATAGTTTCCTATACCATTTTCCTTTTTAATCTTAAAAGTTGCTGGCTGGCTGTTGGGTCCTTCCCTTAGAGCTCAGGGAACCCTGTGGAAGAGGGAGGAAAGATTGCAGGAGTCAGAGAAGATGGGGGACACCAGGAGAACATGGCGCACTGAGTGAACTAGCAGGGTTCCTATGGGCTCACAGAGACTGAAGCAGCAAGCACAGGGCCTACACGGCTCTGCACCAGGTAGGTCTCTGTATATACATTACGGCTGTTAGCTTGGTATTTTTGTGGGACTCCTAACAGTTGATCAGGTTTGTCTCCAACTCTTTCCCCTGCTCTTTGAACTCTTTTCCTCCTATTGGGTTGCCTTGTCCAGCCTCAATAGGAGTTTTTGCTTTGTCTTAGTGTATCTTGTTTTGTCCTGTTTGCTCTTGTCTCTTGGAAGCCTGCTCTTTTTTGAAGGGAAACAGGTGTGTGTGGGGGGCTGTTTGGATGTATTGTATGAGAGAAGAATCTATTTTTTCTTTTTAATGTTTTAATTAATTCCTTGAGAATTTCATAAGCGTATCCCAGTCACACCCACTTCCTACTCCTCCCAGGTTCACCCTTCACTCCTGTGCCCTCCAAAGGGGGAAAAAAGCCAAACACGTTCACTCTGTGTGGCAGGAACCGTAGACATCATCGTGGCTGTCGTGGCAGCAGGCAGCATGGATCCTGGGCATCGACAAGGTTTCCAGCAGTGGCACAGATCACGAACATCCACATGGGTTCCAGCCCCAGCTGGGACTGCGGATGGTCAACACCGTCTCAGAAAATGAAACACTGTCTCGCTTGTATATCTTGTTATTGCTCAGAGTCAGGGTGATCTTTTGGTTGGGCAACATGTTTCAGGGGCAGGACCCTGCGTGAGCCCCAGACCACTACGTGCCACCCTGCCCTCGGCACCAGTCACCTGGCCGGCACAGCTGGCCGATGGCAGTGCCGTAGCCGGGCACTCTCCTCCCTTCAGCAGGGCGAGCAGAGGCAGGGGCGGCGGTGGCAGCTGCTTTATGCTGAGGTGAGCTGAGGGGTGACATTGGCCTGGTGGGTATGGGAGGGACAAGGCAGGCTCGGTGGTGGCCCGAGACTCCTAGTAGCAGCCCCAGGACTGGCCCCACTTGTCAAGGGCAGCCTCTCTCCCATACCTGTCACCGCCGCTGCTGCTCAGCCTCTACCAGCCGCTCCACTCCATCATCTTCATCCTCTCCCCTGGGTTGTTTCCTCTCTACCGCAGGCCTGCATTGAGGGCCTGGTGGCCTGGCAGGCAGGGATGGGGCAAGGTGAGGCCTATCTGTAGTCCTAGCCTCCAGGCAGTCTGGGGCTGGCCCTGTTGTGGCTTATTCTCCAGAGAAGACTGCTCAGATATGGATTTAAGCCAATAGGAAGTCTCCATTAGCCGGTCAGCAACCACACTGGGTGTTCAGGATCCCCGTGCAGCCCCGAGCCTTTCTCAGGATGAGCTTTTAAACACAAAAACCATATTCGGGGTTGACATACTTCAGTTAACAAGAGCAGTTAGCCAGAAGCAGAACTACAGAAGCTAAAATGCAAGGTTAGTACATTTTGACACTTTCCCAGAACTGTATGGACTTTGATGGATTAGGCCTTTGTTTTAGTTTTGGCAGGAGGTGCTGTCTATGTGCTGAGTCTTACAGCCTGAATGGCGCTTCCATCATGGAGTCAGTTGTGCTAAGGTCTGGGGCCTGTTACAGTCCCACTCAACAGCGACATGCTCTGCCACATGTGCTGCATCTCCAGCTCGGTGTCTCTGCCATCGTGCCGTTCCCTTCTGTTACCTCAGTCTCCCATCCCAGCTTGTTTCCTCCAGGCTACAGACTGGGCCAAACAAGCAGCATCCCAACCAGCAGGCATCAAAGGGGCTGAGTGCCCGACTGTGGCCCTAGCCTCCCGGGAGCCCCAGGGTTGCCCCACTCGGGAACTACGTTCTCTTTTGTCCAGGCACTGGCACCAGCAAGTCTTCAGTTCAGTGTCTCTCCACCAGGCCAGTGACAGGGCAAGGTGGGCCAGGCAGAGGCGCCAGCTCCCAGCAGCGTTCCCATAGCTGTCACCACCAAGACTCCAGCTCCACATCTCTGCGGCACACCCTGCTCCATTCTGCTATCTTTCCTCTTTTTGCTCATGGCCCGCTGATTTCCCAGACTTGTTACCTACGATTCTTAAGGTTTTCCCTGCTGGACTCGACAACAGAATAGCTTCTCCTAGTCCACGAACTCATGAGGAGCCAGAGGTGACTGGAGTAGGGGCAGCAGGAGTGACAGCAATAGCCCTGTCAGGCTCTGCCTACTGCCCCAACACCATCTTGAATCGAAGAATCTATTTTCCAAAAAAAAGTTGCTGGGCATATGTTTGTGCTTGTTGAATGAATATTTGTATACATATTTTCCTAGGATTTGGTGGGAAAGGACATCCCAGCCAGATCACAAATCAGACTCTGAATATCAAAGAGCGTGACCTTGTCAAGGTCGTGGGAGCTGTTATCCCTTTGGTATCCTAATATTATCAATAAAGCAGTGCAGCATCTTGTACTCAAAGGGCTTTTGGCTACTGTAACAGAGTACCACAAACTGATGGCTTAAAAATAGAACCTCATTGTGTCTGTTCTAGAAGCATATGGCTCATAATCAGGGCTGCATCAGTGCTGGCTCCCTCTGTGGACTGTGAAGACTGTAGAGAGACTGTAGAGGCTGGTGGAGGTTTGCTGGAAGCCTTCAGTGTTCCTTGGAGTGTGTCCATGTCCTTTCTTCGGATTCAGGTGGTGCTCTCTCTTGTATGAGTGTCTGTCTCCAAACTTCTCTTTGACAGACATGAGTCATTACAGCCCACTCTGATAACCTTACTGTCCTAGTTTAAGTTCTATTGCTATGATAAACAGCCCTGACAAAGGCAACTTAGGGGAGAAAGGGTTTTATTTGTCTCATAATTCCAGGTTACAATTGTTCCAGTTTTTTACATCTTAAACAGAGATGGAAAGGTACCATGGCAGTCAGGAGCCCACACAGCCTTGAGGGGGTGAATCTCCCCTGGAGAGGTGTTGCAGCTCTGAGGGAAGAATATCTCTAGCACAGCTGAGGTGTTCCATTCTGCTTCACTTCTTCTCTTCGATCTAATGAAAAGGTCTCACCAGGCAGCAAATTTCACAAAAGAGATTTATTTGGAGGGAAGAATGCAGGTGAGTGACTGCCTCCACTCTGAAGAGAAGCAGTAAAACACTGAGCAGAACGCAGCCCTTTATATAGGGTTTCTGGGGAGGGGGCGGAGGGTGGAGCTAAACAAGGTGGTCTGTGATTGGTGGGTTTCAGGCTTAGAGGTTGCATGGTAATTGGTGGGTTTGAGTCTGGACTTTTCACCATGGAATGTTTACTTCTCTGCCTTTGGGACTGGAAAGGGTTCAAGTTTAGAGGTTGGTGGGTTGTTTTTTTTTTTTTCATTTTATTTGAATAATATGGGGAGAGGGTCCCAGCTACCCTGCCTTGAAGGGCTTGCCCTGACTTTGGGTCCTATGAAATAAACTCTAATTCTGAGGTAAATGATCATCTTAAACTTTACTAACTTTAGGTATACTCCAAAATGAACAACTTATTAAGAGGTGGGTGCTTGTTCCTTTCTGAGGAAAAGGCACTTGCTTTTTGTTTTTATTGTTGTTTTGGTTTGGTTTTTGGTTTTTGTTTGTTTGAGGGAAAGGAAATCATTTCTATAGAATGGTGGAGTCCCAGGGGTTTCTGGGATCCTGAGATGAACTGTGCCATGTCCTCCTATGTCTGTGTGGTGCTGAGATGACCAGCTGCAGAGGTGACCCGCAGTGGTGGCGACTGTAGTCAGTGGGATGGTGGTGGCTATGGGGCGAACAGGAGGTCAGAGGTCACAGAGTAGCAGTTCCCCTCAGCAGCAGCTAGGGGCTAACACTGAGGCATAGGGTGGGGCAGTAGTCCTGTTGGCTGGAGTGGGCAGGGCCTACAACAATCCATCACTGTGGGGAAGTCAAGGCAGAAGGAACTTGAAACATCTAGTCGTATCACATCCACAGCAAAGAGCAAAGAAAACGAATGTATATGCATGCTTGCTTGCTTGCTTGCTTGTGCTCAGCTCAATTTATCTGGTCATATATGGTTCAGAACCTCTATTTAGGGAATGGTGCTACCCACTATGGGCTGGGTTGTCCCACATCAATTAACTTTAATTTAGACAATCCCCAACAGGACAAGCCAATGTAGACAATGTCTCATTGAGACTCTCCTCCCAGGTGATTCTGGGTTGTGTCAAGTTTACAAAGCTAAACATCACAATATTCTTAATGGCATCACTTTTCTCAACACACTATCTCCCAAAAAGCCACATGTTAAGATGCTGGGTGTTAGTGTTTCAGAACATAAAAGGGGGAGAGGCACAATTCAGCCATGTCACTGATCTTCCTGACCTTTAGGGTAGTTACAGTAGCTTGGACTCCCAGCTTTCCAGACAGGTTTCTGGGTTACAAAGATCTCCTCCTTCTCAGTGGCTTCCAAAATAACCCACCGCCCTGCTCCGGGAGCTTTCTCAGCGCTGCTGGGATTAAAGACACCTGTTCTGGCTTTAGGTGGCCTGGTTTGTGGCTGTTACCATCATAATACTGTGATTGTGCTCTCAGCTCGCTCTTCCTTCAAAGCACACTCCCAGAAGCTGAAGATGTTCTCCCTGCAAGCATATACAGCCTTTTGATCAAGTCTTACATGCTTCCCTGGTAGCTCGCTCCTCTCAGGGACTGTGGGTGTGCTTCCAAAGCCTAGAGAGATGGGAAGGCGATGATCCTACATTGCCCTTGAACTCCACTCCTAGGACCGGCTTTGCTTCCCTCCTTCAAGTCACATTATAATTCTTATTTCAAAGTAAACCAGTCCCCCGAACTGGTCCTATGCTTATCACATTTTTTCTCTAAGATTCTTCATCTTGATATTCGAAGAACTTGTAATTACTGAAGTGTATTGTCCTGCTTCTTCCAAGAAGCAAAGGGGCTCTTGTTCAAGTGGGAGCCCTGATAGCCTACAATAGTAGTCAGGACTTCCCAGTTTATCTATAAAACAGGTGCTCACTAGCCTTAAGTCTATGAGAATTATGTTCTCATCATCAGCATCCATGCTGTTTTGGAGTCCAAGTCTAGCCAAGCAAAGACCCAGCTGTACTCTTCAGGATATGTAAAGTAGACTTCTGGCTAGTTTGGCATAGGGGTACGTAGTATATGCCTATGGTGGTGGCTCAGGAAGGAAGAGATGGAGGCATTGTCATACATGGAAACTCTGCCAGACCTCAGCAGAGGGACCCACCGTCATGGCCAGTGCCCTACTCAATAGTGGATCCCCACGCGTCTGAGCACAGGTGTTTTTATTTATTCAGAACTCTCAGGTGCAGATCATAAGCAATCAGGCATCCCTCACAGAAATCAAACACCTGCAGACAATACAAAATGCCAAGGGCTATGTGTCTCTTTTTCCAACAGTGCACAAAAACAATTATTGTAAACACAACTAAAAATAAACTTTCACAACAATTCCCCTTTTCTGTTTATAAAAAAATTGCATTACCTTTACAACACAATTTAATGCTACACCAGCAAAACTATTTATAAGAGGAACAATCATGAAACTGGCTAATGCACAGGACCAAATGAAACCAAACATCTATCAAGCCTTTCACAATGTCTTTGGACAGCAGAAAAACATTATCAATGTCCAATTATCTGGAATTCACTCACGATCTTCTGGGCTCCTCCAAAGGGCTTGGATCACTCCTCTGGCTCTTCCCTCTGCAGCACATATAGCTTGTCCTGAAGGCGCTGGCTGGCTCCACTCCACTGCTGCTGCCTTTCTTGGTGTTTGTCCCATGGTACTGGCCAAAAACAACTGGACTGTACTTTCACCAATAGCCTCTTCTGGGTTCTCTTCATGGTGCCAAGCCTCAACTTCTTTATATAACCCCTTCATCTGGGCCTTCAACTACTAATGAGGCTGCACTTTTACCAATGGCCTCTCCTGGCCTCTCAACAGTGCCAAGCCTCAGTTGCTCTCCAATGATCCCTTTATGCCTTCAAAACTAGTACCATCTGTGTAACTCTTACAGTACCAAGTTCAACTGCCAGCAGGAGATACAACCTCAGCCAGTTCTGGAAGATAATTTCTGTGTGCTGATCCTTAGGAAACATTTCCAGGCTTCAAGATAGAATCTGGTTTGCTGGAAATATAACTGGTCACTTTATTTGCAGGAATGGTTCTCTCGTGGATGGAGTTCTCATCACCATCACCTGTATCTGAACTGCTTGGCTTTCTCTTAGTCAGGTTTGAAAAAAAAAAAAAAAAACAACCCAAAACTGTTCAGTTTAACAAAGCAGCTTTTTTGCTCTAAGCCAAGGCTTCTACAACAACAGAGGGTCCTGGACCTGTGGGAAGAATCTCCGGTTGAAACATTTGGAGGTTTGGCATTCTTTCTCACTACCACTAAGAGGAAACATAAAACCCCCTCCATAGATCTCAAACACAAGACCCATTGGCCCTCGCACACACAAAAGCCATCAACGAACTCAGTGTATAGAACAGTGCACTCTGATTTCCATTTCCTGTGCCCTGGCTGCTGCCAGTGGCAAGAGGGAGCATCAGCTCCATGATCAGGAAAAGCAGACAAAATCTTGCTTCTTTCCTGCTCCCAGCTGAACTTTGTTTTCACCATGAAAATGTCTTTCTCTAAGGGCCTCTGTTCTGTGGCTCCCAGTTTTAAGCCCTCTTTCTCACTTAATTTTCACAATTTTCTCTTCATAGAGGCTTATGTAGCAGTACATTACAATCTTTTGCCCTCGATTTAGGGAAAGAGAAAAAAAGGAAAAGACAGAAAGAAATCTTCACTGCTTTTACAACTGTCCTGGACATAAAATGAGAGAAAGGTAGAAATCTTCTCAGCCTCTTTTTAGGCTGTCCTAAGCTTGAAGAGGGCTTGTTGACAGTGAGTCAGACTAGCATCTCAGCTCATGGTCTGTAAACTCAAACTCTGCAACCTTTGTTCCTTTAGAAATTATCACACTATTGACAGCAACCCGATTAACTAACAAACCACCAACCAATGCCCACCCCGATTCTCAGGGCTTCAGACTTTTTATACCCTAAGCCAGAAGTTCCCATAAACCCATGCAGCACCCAATTCCCAAAACAAGCTACAGGTGCCAGAATGACTGCACCTAACCAAAGTATAGCCACCTGCATCAAACATTCCAAATCCAACTTGTAAACAACTGTACCACAGCTGGGGTAGGTACCTAATCCAAACGCCATTTTGTGTCCTTAAAGAAACCAAAATAACAAAAACTTCTTCCAAGTGTTCCTCTACAGGCTTATTTCCCTTTCTCTCTCTCCTCTTCCTTCAGGAACCTTTTACTCATTATTTTTGCATATATATAATCTCTGTCTTCTAGGAGCTGCCCTGAGCGCACTTTACCAGACTCTGTGAGGAGTCTGGCTCTACAAGGCCAGGGAGCTCTGGGACTTGAGACGCCCGCCCCATAAAAAAGCTCCCCCCCGGGACTATCAGGGTCCCCACTCCTAGCCGGCTGCGGGGTCCTCCCAACCCGACAGAGCAGCACAGAAGCGGCCCCAACTAACACAAATGTCCCTAAGCTGGGCTCCTCATCCCTCTCTGGACTTGCCAAATAAGGTAAAAAAATTCCCACCAATCACAGACCATCATGGGAGGCTCCGCCCCCTCAAGGACACTATATAAAGAGCAGCCTTCTAGACTCAACTAAGAGAGTAGGGAAGGGGTGCAGCTTTGGCTGCTGCATTCCTCCCAAGTGGAGGCAGCCACTGAGAAGCAAGAAGAACACCTCAGCTGTATCCCTTCAGAGGTGCAACACTAGGGACTCCTCCAAGCTGTATGGTCCCTGAGCTCCCAACTGCCAGCGTACCTTCCTGTCAGAACTGCGGGTGTGGTTTCTGACAGACAGAGTAGAGGTCAGCATGCTATAAAGTACATGTGACATCTCCCCTAAGGATGGGTTCTATTGACTGAGAAATAAATATAAAGACAAAGGTCTAAGGAGGGAGAGTCTGGGATAAAGATTCTGGGGGATTTGTGTAAGGTCTGGCTCTACAGACAGCAAAGGTCACCAGGTCATTAACAACATCCACGTCCAGCCTTTCTGGGTGGAAAACAGGTTTCATTTCCTCCATTGAGAAGACAACACTGTGTGATAAACACTCCTGATTTCTCCAATGCTGATCCGTGAGCACTCATGTCTTCCACAAGGGAAGACCTGCCTCAGATGTGGGCGGCCCCATTTAATGGGTTTGAGTCCTGGACTGCTTACAAGGGAGAAAGCGAGCTAAGGATCCGCATTTCTCTCCCTCTGGTTCCCGACTGCAGATGCAACGCGACCAACCGTACTATACCCTGCTGCTAGGGCTCCCCGCCATGGCAGAGTATATTACCTAAAGCCAGGAGTCAAAATAAACCTTTCCTTACCAAAGATGCTTTTGTTACAACAATGAGGTAAGTATGGAGTAGAGGCAAAAATTGGAAACAAGATTTTCCTTTCATGCCTCTTTGGAAGGGCAATAAGAGGTAACCTGGGGGTGGGGGATGGCAATATGAACACAAAGCTCCCTTTTACCAAAAAGGAAGTCATTTATTTTTACACTATGCACAAAGAGCATATAATTCACATAGAACATCAATGGACATACTGAGAGTTGTTTGTGTTTTTGATGGACTGGTTTTGGCTCAAGTGCTGAAGGCCCAGGAGCCTCTTTGGCGCTTTTGAGAACTGAAGGAAGTCACACTGCTCAGTTAATCATTGCAATGACCAGCTGAAACTTGTTTCCCCCTCTGAAGAGCGTTTCTTTGTCCAACTAAGTGAACCTGAGTTCATGGCCAGAGGGTGTGGCACAAAGCATGCGACTTTGATCAGAGTTTATTCCCATTGAATCAAGGAGGTTTTGTTTAGTTAGAAGCTGGGGATACTTTATTACTTTTTGTAGATCCTGGCTGCTTTTTTTTTTTTTTCTTAAAAGGTAGAGGAAATACAAAGAAAAGATTTGTATGGAGCAGTGACTGAAACGTCTGTTTGTGTGCTGGGAGGCTGGGGTGCTGAGTCTGCCAAGGGCCAGGCTGCATTTCCTAAAACACTTCCCAGGTACTGCTTCAAGCATGTGGTCTCTTGTCAAAACCACAAATCATAAGCTCTAAGACCTCCATTCTAAAAACAAGTCCATCTTATGTTTTTTCAGAAAACTTTATTACAGTGTGTGTGTGTGTGTGTGTGTATGTGTGTGTTCCTTTTGTGCATACACGTGTGTAGAGGTCAAAGGGCAATGGGCAGTAGTCAGTTCTCTTCTTCTGCCATGTAGATGTCAGGGATCAAGCTCAGGTGGTAAGGTTTGGCGGCAAGTACCTTTATCCACTGAGAATCTAATCGGGCCTTGAACACGACTCGGGTAAGAGGTGGGATAAAGAAGACAGGAGACAACACCTCAACTCCAGTTCCTGGGACTAAATTCAACAATATCATTTATTTGGTCATCCAGATAATATCGTCATGAGTGTCTTTGAAACCACCATGTAAGGTCTACATAAGCCACGCGTTCCCTTTCTTGCCAGACAGTTTTACTGGGCAGTTATCTCAGCATCCACTTTGTCACTGTGGCGCTCTGTGACTTTCAGTTGTCTTGTACTCCGGGTAGCTACTTGGAGATTCAAGAAAGCATAGATCCTCTTTCCAAGGGCACAAATGCACTTCGTGCAGGAATTTATCATTAACAACAAAAACCATTGTGGTGAAGCAAACACAGGCACAGTTAGGTCAGACTTGATCCTACAGCAAGGGTTCTCACTGGGGTGAGACCCCAAACTCCTAAAACAGTAGACTCTAACAGCGATTCCTTATTCGAGATTCAAGAAACATCCTCTAACAGCGGGCCATTTATTAATGCAAAACTCCAAACATCTCCACCTGTTCACAAGATCATACCATGTGTTCTTGAACCAAATTCAAATAAAATCACAACTAGCATCCATCCCAAGTCTGTCCATATGATTCACCAAAATGTACCCAGTATGAACAATATGAACACACAACGAATACGATCCCTAACATGGAATTCTTTTTGCACCCCAAAGTCGCTCTAGTATTTAGCGGGAGACACAAGAAAATGATGCAGTGGACAGACCCATATGTATATTCATTCTCTTATGCCAGCCCACGCCCCCAGTACTAATTCTTTACACTTAAACCTTCCCATCAACTCCATGTGGTACACTACATTCAAACTATAAATGGACAACTCCTTCATATTCATCTCTCAAAACTGCTTTCAGAATGTGTCATCTGAACAGCAAGTCTTCCAACAGGCTTAAAGAGACCTTTCCAAAGCAGCCAGGGTTAGATACTGGGCCATGTGTAGACTGTTTTTCATACATCTGGTAGGCCAGTGATTGTCCACTATGCGACTTCAGATTATTGGTGGAGAGATTCCTTTGTATCCAATGTTACCTCCCCTATATATCTCAGGCAAAACAACATCTCTCAGGAAGCGCTGTTTTACCCTGGTGACACTCAGGAGCAGGCTGGTTCTCTGCTATCAGCTTGCCCAGGAGTTGGATCCATGGTATAGGTCTTTTGCAGAGATCAGCTGACCTGGTCACACCAGTCTCCAGTGCCAACCAAAGTGTCCCTCTATCTTCCAGCTTCTTCTTCCAGATCTACTGACACCTTGAGCAACACACTTTGAAACAGAAAGTTGAAGTAGTTTTTCTATCTGATGTATTCCCTTTGGTAATGGTGGCATGATTACAGAAAGAAAGAATAAAATGTATATCTAGTAGGAAATAATTTTCATACTAAGTGCTCAGTTTAGTAATTTTCAATTTTTGATTTTTGATTTATTACTTTTTTCAATTAAAATTTTATATCCCTAAGCAGGCAATTACACATAAACATAAAGAAGATCTAATTCAATGGCAAGATGGCCAACATATTTCCAACATACCTAATTTCCCATTGTTTCCCTTTCTACTGCTAACGTCATGTACTTCTTCATGAGCCTTATGCTCACAAAGCTACTTTCCTTTGTGCGGGAAGATAAATGACTTCTTTTCATTTTATAATGCTTGCTGCTACAGCTTGCGGCTGTGTGACACAAAGATGACCAGAGATTCCAGGTTCTGTGTCTTCATTTTCTTCCTCAGAGAACATGTCATAGCTCAGACCCAAAGTTTCCCAACATTGTCCTGATCTTAAAATGCCATGATCTACGGAAAGTACCATTGAAAAGATACTTCAAGATCTAGCAAATCGCACTGGGAAAAGCGAAAACTCGCACATAAAAATACCTGGGCCTTTGATTTAAGTCATATAGAGTTAGCTCAAAATGAATCACAGATATAAATAGGATTTAAATTGATTTAAATATAAAATTACTAGATGAAAAAATAGAGGGAACAGCTTATGACATTAAATTTGGAAGTTATTTCTTATGTGACTTCAAAAGCAAAGACAAAAAAGTAAAGTTAAATAAATTGAGCTACATTAAAATTTAAATCTTCCGTGTATCAAAGGACACAATCAACAGCGTGAGAAGGCCTCCCACGGGATAGCAAAAGATATTTGAAAATCGTGTCTCTGACAAGGGATTAATATCCAACTAGCCAAGACAGTTGAAAGACGTTTTCCAGAGAAACTGTGAAAAATGGTCAACAAGCCTATGACTACTCAACATCAGTAACCATTAGGGGAGAGAAAGTCAACGGAATGGTGAGATGCCAGCTCACACAAGCGCTGGCAGGAGGGCGGAGGAGCTGGAGCCCGTGTGCCTTGCTACCAGGCAAATAAAGAGGATGCAGCTGCTGTGCCAAGCAGCATGGCGGTTCCTCAAAGATTAAAAATAGAACTATCGTATGATCCAGCAATTCCACTCCTGAGAGTACATCCAAGAGGACTTGCAAGGAGTCAAAAAAAACTTGTGCCTCCATGTTCATGCTATTTAAACACCCATTTACAGAGAGAGAGAGAGAGAGAGAGAGACAGACAGACAGACAGACAGACATAGTGGAATTCAGCCTTAAAAAGGAAGAAAATCTGACTTGTGTTCCAGCATTGATGATCCTTGAGGTCCTTACACTGAATGCAATAAGCAGCTACAGAGGACAATCACTGCATGGCTCTGTTCATATGTGCTACCTGGACTTGTCCGATCCTAGAGATAAGAAACAGAACAGTAGTGGCCCGAGGCAGCAGAGAGTTTAATGGCATGGGTTTCAGTTTTGCAAGATTGAAACAAAGTGCCAGCTATCTACAGCAATGTAATGTACTACTGAGCTACACACTTAAAAATGGGTAAGACAGCTGAGCAGAGGCAGCAGACCTTTGTGAGTTCAAGGCCAGACTGGTCTATAGAGTGAGTTCCAGGACAGCCAACAACAACAACAAAAATGGGCAAGACAACAAATTTCATGGTATTTCACTGCAATTAAAAAACAAAAAGCAAACAATTCAATAGTTCCTGGCTTGTGAGACTCATCACAGTGACCAGTCAACCGGTTATACACTCACTGTAGGAATCTGAGGTTGGCTTGAAACAGGATACAGCAAAAGCCGGGAGCTCACAGAAGAAATGGAGATCCTAGGAACCATGCGAGGTCTCTTCAGTGTCCCACCGTGCAGGAAATACAACACTGCACCTTTCAAGGATTTGATCAGGACCTAGCACTGCTTCACAAAAGACACTGGGTGCTGGGTGCCAGAATTCATCAACCTTAGATGCTCTTTATCAAGGAGAATATTTTAAGTTTAAAAAAAAAAAAACCCTGCTATTCGTATCATTAAGCTACTTCTGTAAACATTGTCTGATCACTGGGGGGAAAATGATCTATTTAGCTGGGCTAAGTATCTTATTAATGATAGGCTCTTTGTTGCAGAAAATACTACCCAGCTCCCAGAAACCAGTCTTTAAAAGCATGCTTTGTACAACTGTTGAGATCTGTCATTACATGGATTTATTTTGGGCATGGAATCCTGGAGCTTCTGCTAATAGCAGTCAACTAAGGTAATTCCAGCTTAACGGCCTAATGGTGGTAAAATGTTCTAATGGTGGTAAAAATATGTAGCCCATAAATCACAGTGACACTCAGAAAGGAACTTGCTCGGTAGAGCCACGAAGGCCTGGCAGCCACAGTCCCCAATTTTCCTAATCATCCTTATTGAAAGTATTTTTTATTGCAGAAATGAAAGTAATTTTTTTGGAAAACGATTGTTACAGTTAATATCCACACAACAAAAGGTGTCTGTTCAGTTCCAGAACAGATTTGCTGGGAGGTATTTTATGCTCCAATTTTGTTTCATGAATAAATCAACTTTAATATATATTATTTTGTATTTACTGAGTGTCTCCTCTTCAAGAATCTTTAATAATTTACAGACCTTCTATCTCATTGACCACTTCAGCAACACTGTGAAGTTCACTGAAGAACCAGGATCTTAGACTGTGACCTCCCAACCCCCAGCCAAATACCTCACAAGAGAAAAGTTAATGAAAATTATCTTTAAGGAAACTGTCAAAGGAGCTAGTGGTATATATCTCAGTGATTGAGTGCATGTTTAGCATGTTTTGTGTGACCCTGTGTTGAATCTCCAGCGTTATACTGAAAAGAAGAAGGAGAAGGAGAAGGAGAGGAGGAGAAGGAGAGGAGGAGAGGGAGGAAGAAGACGAAGAGGAGGAGGAGGAGGGGAGGAGAAGAAGGTGGAGGAGGAGGAGAAGAAGGAGAAGGGGAGGAGAGAAGGAGAAGGAGAGGAGGAGGAGGAGAGGGAGGAAGAGGAGGAAGAGGAGGAGGAGAAGGTGGAGGAGGAGAAGAAGGAGAAGGAGGAGGAGAGGAGGAGAAGGAGAGGAGGAGAGGGAGGAAGAAGACGAAGAGGAGGAGGAGGAGGGGAGGAGAAGAAGGTGGAGGAGGAGGAGAAGAAGGAGAAGGGGGAGGAGAGAAGGAGAAGGAGAGGAGGAGGAGGAGAGGGAGGAAGAGGAGGAAGAGGAGGAGGAGAAGGTGGAGGAGGAGAGAAGAAGGAGAAGGAGGAGGAGAGAGGAGGAGGAGGAGGAGGAGGAGGAAGAGGAGGAGGAGGAGGAGGAGGAGGAAGGAGGAGGAGGAGGAGAGAGGAGGAGGAGGAGGAGGAGGAGGAGAGGAGGAGGAGGAAGAGGAGGAGGAGGAGGAGGAGAGGAGGAGGAAGAGGAGGAGGAGGAGGAGGAGAGGAGAAGAGGAGGAGGAGGAGACGAGGAGGAGGAGATGATAGTGTTGAAATAAGACTCAATAGCTGTCAACATAGAGAAATGGAGCTGGAACCGATCTGGAAACCTCCTCCCTGCTGGCTAGATTCCATAGTGCCAGAACGTGCTATGCAGGCTGCTGGGGGACAAATGTCATCAATGGTCTTACCCAGCTGTGAACCCCCCAAGCTATGATGCCAACCTGCCAGTCAAAGTATGTGTTAATATTTTTATTCAGCTCTGACAGAGATGTAAAAGTAGCCAGGCATTTGGGAGCCCAGGGACCACATAGCTCTGACAGGAAGGTGCCCTGGCATCGGGAGGCTAGGAATCATATAGCTTTGAGGTGGGAAAAGTGTCCCCAGTGGGAGGGTATCCTGACATTCAGGAAACTAGAAACCACACTGCTCTCACAGTTCTGAGGTGTGGAAGGTTCCCCAGCTAAGCTGGAGTGTTAACAGTATAACAATTCTGCTCTGCTCAGCTCTGCTCAGAGTAGAGAGGTTTCCCCATGTTGTGGCTCTAAGGGGCAATATCCCTGGCTGAGCTGAGGTGTTCTTCTTTGCTGCTTCTTCCAGGCTGCCTCCGCTCCAGAGGAAATACAGGATGTGGCTCTTTATATAGTGGGGGAGGGGGGGTACAGAGCCTTTCAGGATGGCCTGTGATTGGTGGGATCTTTTCACACTTATTTGAATAGTCTGGGAAGGGTCAAAGGATCCAGCTCATAGCCCTTGTGTGTTGTTTGGGGCCACTTCTATGCTGCTCTGCCAGGTTGGAGGACACCACAACTGGCCAGAAATGGAGTCTTTGGTAGTCGCAGAGAGGAGCTTGGGGGGTGTTTGTGTCTCAAGTTCCACAGCCTCGCAGAGCCAGAGTATACATATGGGAAATGTGCCAGCTCCCCAGTGGTCCTTGGTGCTGCCGTTTTGGGCTCATGGTGGGGACAAGGAGTGGTAACCGGAGCCCAGAGGTCCCCAGCAAAGTAGTGAGGGAGCCAAGCAGCAGCCTGAGAGGCAGCTGGCAGCAGGAGGGGCCAGGCTGCTGGGAAATGTCTGGTTTGCTCCACAGCAGAAGCACAGATGGCAGTGCCAGGCAGTGAGGCAAAGACTCCTGGAACACAACCATTGAGGGAGGAGAGAGCAGGTAGGGCCTACAATGTGCCCTCGGGTACAATAGTGACATGAATATTTGGGGATGTGAGGCCTATACAACTAGGAGGAATTTATACCTGGCACTATAAACCTGGTCAAAAGTTCCTGGCTGGGAAGGGCCTAGGGCCTAGGGGGAATCTACTACTGTTGTCTTGCTAAATGAACATAGTGTTAATCTTCCTCCTAGATATTTGTCTGTACCCATAGATAAATGCTATTCTCAGCCTAGGACTTGGTTTTGCAACAGGTTATGGCTAATTTAGAGACTCAGAACTGGTCAAAATGCTGAGAGCAAATGACTCTTTCGTGCCCAATCCTAGACAGAACTTCTACATCATTCTCTCCAAGGCTTGAGGAACATCGCAAAAGAGGAGGCAAAAAAGGAGTCAGAGACAACATAAGAATGTAGTGTTGGTAAGGGCTGTGAAGTGTGTCTTCTGGACATGGCGTGGCGGCCATTCCTATGGACTCACAGCAGCAGTGGCTACCTGCACAAGGCGGAGTTCATCAACGTTCCATCATGAATGGCAGGGACATTCATGAGGTCATGCCCCTGCCTGAGGAGCTAGGCGTTATCTGAAGACAGCCTGGGCTACAGTGGTGAGACTGACATTTTTTTTAAAAGCATTATTTAAAATTAATTGATATTTAAGAGCACTTGGCTGTGTGGACACTAATTTTTTTCATATTATTTTATTACTCCAGTCCATGGCTTTTTTGGTGATTTTTTTTTTAAATGTGGCTATTTAGAAAAGTAAGACAATTTAAAATTAAGGAGCTTAAAGAAAAGATAATGAAGACCTCTATGCTTATTGTGTTTTTTTACTTTACCATTCCCAAATTGTTTAGTCTGTAGGAGCAAGGGATGAAGCCAAGGTTTGGAGCTGCAGCTCAGCAGTAGATTGCTTGCCTAGCATACATGATGCTTTTGATTTGGTCCCTAACAACACACACACACACACTTGGCACGAATACAAGTGTGCTTGAACATGCATGCACACACATGCACAGGTATGCACACGCACGTGTGCGCGCACACATACACACACACACACACACACACACACACACACACACACACACAGGACCAGAGTCAAAGGATCTGCCAGTATAACCATAATGAAGTTCACCAATGCAATCATATGCACGTTCATTGTCTCTAAGTCGATCATTCCTATAAGCAAGCCTTCTAATCCACACAAGGCTTACACCAAATATGATTGTATACTTATTGTTGGAATTATTGCAAAATAGCAAATAGCTTTATAACTATTTATTGCTACAATATTTTAAAAGTCACAATCTCATTGTGTTAAAGATTCTTATTATTTACAATTTAAGTATAGATTTCCTGGTTTGCTTGGATCTTAAAACAACCATCATCTGCATTTGATCAGAGAAGGAAAATTACAGATGAAGAAGTGTTTTCTTTGTCCTTGAAAGTATTTAGTTTACAAAGAACAACACATCCTTGCAGTAAATTCTAGCGAGTTGTATTTCTATTATCTACATACTTATCTTCTGAAAAAGGAGTACTCAGTGGTATTGTGAAAAAGTAATTTCAAATTTATGTGAGGTCAGAAGTGTCAGTATCGAAACAAATAACTCCATAAGACCCTAAGAATTCTTCAGGTTTCAGCGTGTTTTTAACCATGTCTACGGGAAGTCATTGTTGCAAGAATTTTATTGGTGACCAAAATTGAAAGCTAACTCTGCATTTTTTTTTATGGCACTGCTATAAGTGATACAGCAGCTCTGTCTTCTGATATCTCAGAGGCAGAGCCTGAAGATTACCATCCCTGTAAAACAGGGTGACAACTCCAGTCACTGAAAGAGGATAGAGGTCGGGGGAAAGACTGACTTTGGTCTTGCATTCCTTCACCTACCTCGCTGAGACATTTGTCCTTAAAATTAGATTTGCTGGAGAGAGACTGAGTAACTAGGTTTACAAGTCAGGAGCCAGCGCTAGAGAATGGCACAGTTGTGTTTAAGTCTGAGCAAGGCCGGAGGGAAAGTGCCAACCTTCGGAAGCCCTGCCGGCCAAGGGTGTTCTGGAGTACAGAAATGGGCAGCTGTACTAGGTGAGCAGAGGAGAGGCTTCCTTAGCCCTGACTGGCTCTTGCCCCACATCTCCTGTGGTTTCCTGGAAGCATTGACCTGGAGCAGCCTCGGCGTGCCTTGATCAGGCAGGCAGCCAGCCTGGATCAGCTTCCCAGGGTCACTCTGGGCGACAGAAACCTAGAAGTGCCTCCATGCGAGGACCAGAGAGGAGCTAGGAAGCTTGCTAAGGTGGGGCGCCGGCTGGGCAAAACACTGTGGTCAAGAGCTACTCTTGGGACCAGTAAACCAGGAGAGAGGGCGTGATACTATGTAAGAAAGACCTTCTGGTGAACAGGTCACGTGATGAATGAAATGAGGGGAGTCGGGGGACAAGGCCTGGCCCCTCTTTTGATGGAGCTAGGGGCCCTTCCCCCACTCCTACTTCCCTACCGTATACTCTTTTCTTTCCGTTTTTGAACCGGAGTCTCAAGCGGTTAAAGCTGGCCTCAAACTCACCAGGGAGACAAGAACAACTGCGAATGTCTGATCCCATGGCAGGCACGGGCCATCACCTTGCCCAGCTTTTGCAGTGTAGGGTACTGGGCAAACGCTCTAGCTGCTGAGCCACATTCCCGCACTGTGTTACTTGCTGTGCATCACTACGCCATTACTGCCCCGCAGAAGGAACGACGGGAGCAGCCAGGTTTGTTTTGACTGACAGTTTCAAGAGAGATCTTAGTGCACGTAGTAGGGAACAGGTGCTGGCGGGAGCATGGGGCAGAGGCTCCATCAGTCAGCAGGGGTGTGAGGCAGGGCAGTGGACAAAGGCAGCAGACAGGAAGAAGAGTACAGGACTGGAAGGAGAGGGGGCTTTAACCTTCAAGCCCTGACCCACCGTGACCCACTTCCAACAGCCAGAAACCACCTCCTAAGTCCTCCACAGCCTCAACACATCACCGCAAGCCAGCAAATTAACAAGACTCCCGAATGATTAACAGAGAACCTCCGAGGCCATTGCTGTGCTCAAACTTATCCCTCTCTCCCTTCCTGTGGAGTTTCCTGAACAATTCCCTAAGCAGCCTGTAAACTCTCCCTTCTCACTTGGACAATCACGACTTTCAGAGATCTCAGTCCTCAGCACGCCATAAGGGGGAGGTATGGAACTCTAGGTGTAGCTTTCTTGCAACCAGAGGAGAATTAGTACTGAGCCAGCCGCAGCACAGCCAGATAGGCATCCACTAACTGAACACCGGAAGCCAGTCAGGCGTCCAATCAGAGCCCTGCCTCTCCGGAAGCTTCTCTTTCTCCTACCCCTTTCCATTCCTGCCAGAGTTCCTTCCTTAACAGTCTCAGTCCACCCTCATACGTAGCAACTGTTGTGGGAAGTAAAAGATATAACACCCCCAAACAGGGATCCTGGGGGTAAGGTGAGGCCACCGGTGATTTATAGCTTGGTCCTGAACTTCCTGCCAGCCAGGGCAAAGAGACCAACATGCTACATACATGATTCCTGCAATCCTATTTTGGCCTTAGTTTTAGGAATAATCCCAATTACTTTTAGTAATGCAAGCAAGGAAAAGTTTGTTTTGTGGATCTCCAACGGAAAACTGCAGTCGAAGGACATAAAGTTCTCTGAATGGTTTTCCGTTGGTAATGTTTAAGATAATGAGTTGGGCTGGGGAGACAGCTCAGTACCTAAGCACTTGCCTCACTGGTGAGGTCCTGCGTTCATCCTTAGAACCTGCTTTGACAACCAGCCCTAGTCGCCCTACACAGAATAGATCCCGTGGCTTCTGTGTGCATTTTGTCTTGATGTTTTTTGTTTTATTGATTTACTTTTTTGAGTTTGTTTGTTTTGATTTTCATTCTGTTTTTTGTTTTTCTAGAGAGACAGAGCATGAAGTTGGATAGGTGGGGAGGTGGGAGGATCTGGGAGGAGTTGGGGGAGGGGAGACAATATAAACACAATATATTATATGAAAAAATAAAAAATAAAATGTATATTATAATAATAATAATAATAATAACTGGTTCTGGC
This sequence comes from Cricetomys ansorgei, assembly GCA_026225945.1. Classification (NCBI taxonomy): domain Eukaryota; kingdom Metazoa; phylum Chordata; class Mammalia; order Rodentia; family Nesomyidae; genus Cricetomys; species Cricetomys ansorgei. The sequence continues at coordinate 8,050,384 of JAMJFZ010001121.1, read as the reverse complement.
AAATTCCCACCTATAGTCTCAGCACTGAGGAAGCAAAGACAGGAAGACTCCTGGAGCTCATCGGGCTAGCCAGCATGGTGAGTTCCAGCCAGTGAGAGACCCTGTCTCAAAAAATACAATGGACAACATCCTGGGAAACAACACCTTAAGATGACCTTTGACCTCCACACACAAGAGCACGAAGACACACACACACACACACACACACACACACTGCATTAGCTGCCTATGATAATAGCTACAACATAGAATATGGACTAGAGGGAATTATCAAAGTATCTTGTTAGCACCCCTGCCTTCATTTCCCAAAGAGCACTCTGTGTGACTCTTCTGAGATGATGACGAGTCTCGGCAACTTGTCCAGGTCATACAGCTAATCAATGGTGCACTTGGCCATGTCCTTTGTGGCCCCACCGCTAAGCACTGCTTCCGGAGCAACAGCCTATAGTAAACAGAATAACAAAGTAAACAAGAATAAGGGGCCTAGGAGTGAATTGCCAATCCTTGTAACAAAAGAGTACCTGGTCTTCAAATGGGAAACTATGTATAAAACTTTAATTTTGTATATTAAATTCTTGTTTTGCCCTACTGTATTACAAGCTGGATATTAGCTACATATGATAAACTGTACTATGATATATGGTATGTTATCAGAACAAACTGTACAGTACCAGCAGTTCCTTTGACAGCGCATGAAGCACAGATGTTCTTTGTCAGGGCTGTGCAAGTGTCTCAGGCAAGTGAGACAGGACACATTTTAAAACGTTATGTCCTCTCTGTCCTGTAAAGTGCCAGCTCTCACCTAGAGCGTGAAGGGTTTTCTCACTGTGAGAATGGATGCAGTTGTTGGTTCTGGGAAGTTCATTCTTCAAATGCTTCAAATTAAATTGTGCAGCTCTATAGGAAATAATGTTTTGTTTTTCCTTATTTGCAAGAGAAACATTGCCACTGGAAGCCTGTTGGAAATACAAAACGAGAAATAATTATGCTACTTATCCACAGACATTTTCCTTTTCTGTCAAATACAACAGTAATGGTATTGGATGGATGCCCACAAAGCATATTAAAGGCTAAGGAAGGATTATGCTAAAGGCTAAACCCTGAGACAGGTTTATTACCATGCACTGCACTTTCCTTGGGCTTAGCATCTTTTAGCCTATCTGTGGAGGATGTTGGAGGGCAGAGATGGTGTTGAGAAACAGAATTAAGCAACTAAGTTGAATTCTTATTTAAGGCAAGGTTTACCTTCATTAAGACATTTCGGAACGAGCTGTCAGCCGGGTGCCCACTGTCCATCTGAGAGGCTGCGGCAGTGGAAGGGCAGAAGCACTGGTGGTCTTCACGCTGGCGGTGCCAACACCAGTCCCTAGAGAGGATGTAAGTATGAAGATTTTCAGGCCTACCTACCGAGTGACTCGAACTAGCTAGGCTTAGCAAAATGTTGCACATGAAAAGCAAAACGATGCTTTATCATGGAAGTTGGTTACGTTTATAAATTTCATTGGGTCTGCACTAGCAGAGTGGCAGCTCTTAAGTAATCATTTAACTGAAGTTGCCCAAAAGGAAAGATTCTAGTCCATTTCTGACAGATAAACACTGCCAGGCCTTGTTTGGTTACGTGAAAACAGAAGTAGGAGGGAGTTTGTTTAAAGATGGGTTCAACACTGATTTTTAAATTTAAGCGTTTGATCATCTTCAAATAGACAATATCTTCATGTTTCTGCTATTCATCTACTATCCCTTGTTTGTTAGCATGTACTATGTGTGGTAATGAGTTTCATTATGACATTTTCACGTTTGTAGTGTGCTCTGAGCGTATTCACCCCATCACCCTCGCCCACCCATTCCCTTCCCACTCCTGCTGACACTGCCCATCCCACTCATGTGTCTTTTGTGTGTGAGAGACAAAGCGTTTAACTAGGTTGTTCACAGGAGCACAAATGAGGCGTTATTTGCAGGAGTGTGGCAGTTTACTAGAGGCTATACTGTTGAAGAAACTGTCACCTCCCACCCTGCTGTCATCGATTGCCAGTAGATACTTGGTGAGGGTAATGTGTTTTGTTGGGATAGTGTTGTGCTAGGTGTTTTAGGACAGTCTTGAACTCGTGATCTTCCTGCCTCTGCCCTCAGTTAGAGATTTCAAGCATGTGCCACCACACATCCAACTGTTTATTATTTTGGTGCCTCCATTACTATAGCTAACTACACTTTTAAAATGATGTTGTGTGGTACATAAACTATCAGAATAGAAATTTTCAGAAAAAAAAGTACTATGATGTAATCAATGATAACCATGAAAACAATCTATGTTGACATTTCTTAATTTATTCTCTAACCAAAACACCTAATATTCAAGTCAATCATACGAGTCCTTCTATAATTTCACAACAGTATATATAGCAAATTTACATATATTGGCCTTTACTTCATAGCACCTAAATTATGTTGAATCCAAGCAGAAAATATATAATTTCTACTTGCTTATTGATGATAAAGGTTTATCTTTTTTCATTATAATAATCATGAGTGTGCCTGGAATTTGACATTTTAAGAAGCATAGATGTTTCTAATGTCAAAGAGCTTTCTAGAGTGAAAAGAAGCAGAAGAAGAGGGCAGCATGCATGCAACCATCTGTCTTCAACAACACTTCCCAGGGCGTGTGAGGTGAGATACATCCAGGGAAACGTGAAAGCATATGCTTAGGAAAGGAGAAATTCATCTTAGAGCCCTGCTGAGTGTTTCAGTATTACCTGCCTTTGTTGATGGTGCTACTCATCATTAGCATAGCTTTTCTTTCTTTATTCTGTGCCGGGATATCAAAGAAAAGATTTACTGTTATTAAAGGCCACATTTAAATCTAGTTGCCTTTTAAAGTAGACTGGTTAGTGATGTAATTCAAACCAGTGGGAAATAAAGTTCTAGGGGCTGGGAAGATGGCTCAGTCAGTAAAGTGATACTACTTAAGCTCGAGGACCTAAATTCAGACGCATGGCATCCAAGTGAAAAACCATGTAGTGGCAACATGCCTGGAACCCCAGCACTGGTAGCAGAGACATAAGGATCCCTGAGGCTCATTGACTAGCCTTATCAGCTTCAGTGAATGATCTTGTGTCAAGAAAATAAGCTGGAGAGCAATTAAGAAAAACGATGTCCAGCATCTGCACACATGCGCGCGCGCACACACACACACAAACACACACACACACCACATACACACACAAAACACACACACACTACACACACACACACACACACCACACACCACACATACACACACACCACATACACACACACATACGCATGCTCAGATCTAGGCCATGGCAACTAAAACCTCAGAGTTTGATGAACAATTATAGTTCAGCCAATAGAAGAAAAAAACAAAGTGTGCCTGACAACTGTGCACTGGGCAACCATTCAGTAAAAATCTGCTGACTTAGCAAGGGTTCAGTTCACAAAGTACATGTCTTCCTACTGCTGCCCTGATCAGTTGAGACAGAATTAGCACTAACTAAGTCGTTTGTGTGCCTTGGGAGGGGTTTGTTGAGGGTAAGAGTCTGAAGGCGGGGATTAAGGCATCTTCATCCTGCTAATGTGCTGGCCATCCAGGATTAGAGCCCTGGGTCAGGGAAATCCACCCAAGTGCAGACCTCAGCACAGCGCACTCTCTGCTTTGAGATTACCAGACAGGTTCCACGCTGAAGATGGCCAGCTGGTCTGCAGCTTCAATCAAGAGCACTTCAGCCACCGCGTGATGTTACCTGGTTCAAACCTGTCAACATGTGTGCAAAATAAGAAAATACCCCAAAATGCAAAATTTAATGTTTAAAAGCTCAGGCTGATCATGGAGCTTAGCATTCCTCACAGTGGTAGTTTGGGGGCAACATAGATTTGGACTTTCCAAGGTCTGCCTGGGAGATAAAGGGAAAGTTCTGGTCACCCTCAGAACTTTTCCTTGAAAATGTTCTGGCTGTATTTGCTTTAAGCTATTATTTGATTTGGGGCAGTACAAGTATTCTGGGAGATATCTTAATGATGGGTACATGCCAAGAGTGATCATACAAACCAAGAGTGAACGCTAACGTAACTCTGGACTTCGAGTAATAATGATGTCACTGTTGGTGCATTGGTTGCAACAAATATACACAGACACACACACACATCTAGAACAGGATGCTGATGTAAGGAGCAATTGTGCTTGTGTGTAGGGAGGAGAATTATGAGAGCACTGTATTCAATTTCCTGTGCCCATAAAATTGCTCTAGGAAACCAAATTGCAAGTCTACTTAATAATATGGGGCATACACATAAGGGGAGTATCATGAGAAAAGACAATGCTTTTCTTTTTGTGCTGTTAGTGTGCGCGCGCATGTGGGCACATGCGTGCGACAGTGCACATAGGAGGTCGGTGGAAATCTTCAGGGAGTCGATTACAGAAATGCAGTAGAAACAACCAGTCAAAAAGAACTTACACAAATGAAGAAGTGGCCAAAGTCAGCGCTGGGTGAACCACGTATTTGGATTTCCCATCCAATCAGATTTATATCTGAAAAAGAAACTAAAGAAATGATAGGATAGCTAAAGGACACTGCCTTTTTAGTTTTCAGACCGCACAAGTGAATTGGTAGCTATTTTAAAAATCAAACCAAATGACGCACAAGAAAGGGAAAATGAAAAAGAAATTTAAAAAAAAATCTCTCCATGAAAATCGGGGCATTTCCTACTTTTCTTTTTTCCTACCATGGTGGGGATTGAATCCAGGGCCTCGTGCATGCTAGGGAAATCCCACTCATCTCCTTTTTTGTCTCAGATTTTTAAGATGACCATTGAGAACGAAAGAAAAGCGAAAATGATCCATTTAGTACTGTTTAATATTTAAAGTTGTTACAGGGATCCTAACAGTTCATGGGGAGCTATAAAGCAGCCAGCATCATTTTAACAAGGCTCCTCTCTCATCACTGGGTGCTGAGGGTAACATTCGCAGACACATGTTAACATACATGTGAACACAATTTGGTCCCTTGTTCTAATTAAATCATCTCAGGCGATCAGCTCTCATCCACCCTAATTAGATATCTTTTCAGCCAGTAAGAGGATTCTCTCTCCTTGTTTCTGTTTTAATCTTATCAGCTATATAGGAATATTTTCCCAAAGACTGAACATATGGAAGAATTTGTACATTTCCACCTCTGGGAATAGTAAGTATGTAAACAACCTGAAAGAAGGGAGCTGGCATCCCTGGAATCTTGCAGGGCTGGCTCGGTGTTATTATTGCTTGGGGTGTGGTGTGGCATTACCCTGTGGACTGTAACAGATTCCAGGGGCACATTTATATAACAGGTTCTACAGATATCATCAGACACTTCCTTTGGAGGATTTTTTTTTTATATAACTGAAAGCTTGGTTAATCTACCCAAGTGTTGTGAAAGCACAAAGAGGTTGTCATTGTGTTTAAGAAGAATTCAAGTAATCCACAAAAGTTCAGGTGTGAGGATCAGAGTTTAATTCCCAGAACCTACATTAAACAAACAAACAAACAAGCAAAAGATAGGTGTAGTGGTGTGAGATTGTGATCCCAGCTCTAGAAAACAGAGACAGGAGGATCTCTAGGGAACAGTGGACAGCACCAGTTCCCCAAAGCACAAGGTGACGGCTCTTGAGGAACAGCACCCAAGACTGACCTTTGGCTTCTACACACTTTGCCTGAATGGGTACACAAAGAGAGAGAGAGACAGAGAGAGAGAGAGAGACAGAGGAGAGAGAGAGACAGAGAGAGAGACAGAGACAAAGAGAGAGACAGAGAGAAACAAAGAGAAACAGAGACGGGGAGACAGAGAGGGGGGATATTTTTCTGTAGGTTACTTGTTAATGTACCTATCTCTCTGTTTCTTTTTAGAACTCCCTCCGTCAGAGTAGAGTGAGCGGACGACAAACCCAGTGATGTCTGTGAACAATTTACTGACAGCATCAGGACAGCAGAGAATTCCGCTGGTCCCCTCACCATTTGGGCCTCCAGTTCTGGACAGGTATTTCTCTCCAATCCAATAGTTCGATTGGAAGAGAAAACGAAACATCATTAGCGTTTGGGACGATGTTAGTGTCAGATGATAAAACGGCGTTGGGGTCTTCTCAGTGAACTGTGGTACTCATGGCACTCTGCTGACCTTGCCTGCAAAGCTTAAGGCACGACCTTCCCTTAGAAGCCTGTTGGACTTACCAACTAATTAAATAAAAAACTGCTAGGTTAGACTTCTAGGACTACCACAATAGAGCACAAAAGACAATGTGGCTTAACAGACATTTGGGGCTGGAAAAATGGCTCCGTAGTCAGAAGTGCTGCCTGCTCTTTCCAGAGGACCGGGTTCAATTCCCGGCAGCGCCCGGTTCACGACTATCTGTAACTCCAGCCCGAGGGTGTCTGACTCCCTCTCCTGGCCTTCCTGACAATTGCATACAGTTGTGCACAGACATACACACAGACAAAGCATCCATATACATAATTTTTTAAAGCAAAGATTAAAAATAAAAGGCATTTAGGTCTACAGCTCTAGAAACTACAAGTTCAAAATCACGATCCTGCCCAGTTAGTTTCTGGTGAGTCCTACTTCTTGGCTTGTGGATGCCGTGTCCACACCGTGTCCTGATGTGGCCTGTCCTCAGTGTGCACAGGCAGGCTGCCTTCCTGTGCATATACAGGGTGCATTCTGTGTGCATATACAGGGTGCATTCTGTGTGCATATACAGGGTGCATTCTGTGTGCATATACAGGGTGCCCTTCAGAGGGTGGACCTCTCCTTAAAAAAACAAACAAACCAATCCTACCAGACTAAGGCTCCACCTTAGCTAAATCTGTAACATTTGGGTCCCCTGAACTGCTTGTCATTCTTTTCAATAGCAGTGAAATTTTAAGTATTTTGGTTGCAAATTCTGGCAATAGTCTACCTTCTACAGATTATCTTGACATTCTGAAGAGAAAATAAAACCCACTGTTTATCCCTGTTCATGGAATGTGAACAACAAAATTGGACTCAGCGAGATGGCTGTAATTTGCAAAATAAACAAATTGCCCACTGAGATGACCAAGCAATTGTCAGAGATGTCTAATGCCACCAAAGAACCATCAAGTAAGAACAGAGAATCATTAAATAAGAATAGAATGTATGGTCAGAACATAATGCCCCCATTGTGAGTATTCTGAGACCATGGCATTGACCTGAGGGGGTCTTTCCCCGAGATAGCCCTAAGTGATCTTGCTTGCTGTGGCCCTTCTCCTAATCTTTCTCAACATACTTCTCCATACACAGTGAGACTTCAGGGCATTTGCACTTTAGTTTGAATGGAGTCCCAAGTGGCTATTAAAAATCCAGTACCTCTCATGCCCAAAGCTCTGAGTTTGATTCCCAGCACCAAATTCAAAACAATACATATGCACGCGCGCGCGCGCGCACACACACACACACACACACACACACACACACACACACTCGGTCATGGCATTGCAGCTGTGTCTGCAACAAACACTCTCTGTTTCCAGTTGTCACTGGCTTCTATTTAATGTGATTGCATGCATGTATTCTAAGTCAATAAACAAACATACCATTTAAAAAAAAATCCAGTACCTAAGTGAATTTGTTACTTTCGTTCTGTTGTGACCACAATACTGACAGAAACAACTTAAGTGGGCAGGGAGGATTTATTTTGGCTCACACTTCCAGAGGATTCTGTCCATCACAGCAGGGAGGACATACCAATAGCAGAATAATTCACAGCATGCTGGGCCAGCAAAGGGAGGATGCTAGCCTTCTCCTCACGTTCTCCTTTGATCTCATCAGATTCCCACGAGATTCCAGCCACACATTCTCCCCTCAGGAACATGCCAAGAAGCCTGCCTCAATTTTCTAGATGATTCTAAATCCAGTTACTTGACAATAAATTTTGATCATCAGAGTAAGCAATAGAAACTTTGTATAATTCCAGCCGTATTCTACCTATTTTATGTCTTTTTTTTTTTCTCCCCGCTCCTAGAGATGTCTTGTCTTCCGGTATAGCTCCAACTGACCCAAGCCAGTACTGTGTTCCTTCCCAGTTTGGATCCTCTGTTCTCCCGAACGCAAATATGCCAAACCCACTGTCGGGTCACTTCCACTCAGGTATGAGCGATGAGCGTCTGGCCCCGGTCTGCGGAGCCACATGAATGACCGGGGTGAAGGGAGCTGCTGTTGTGATGCTCCACACTGGAACTGGATGGTGGTTCAGCCTCTGCAGTTTGTGCACTTGCTTTCTAGGTTGAGCTCATGGTGCTATTACCGCGTGAGCAAGGGTGAGTTGCTTAACTCACAATTTAACCATCAATTTAATCATGAATGAGGGAAGACTTGCAACATTACTGTTTGTCTCGTCCTTCACGTAAAGAACTGAGAGGTTTCAAAAAGAGTTGGTCTGAGCGTTAACTGCTGGGGGCGGTTTATGACTCGGATAGTGGTATAATATAGCTTTGTGGTGGAGCACCTGATCAGCGTGCATGGGGACCTGGGTTCAGTTCTCAGCACCCCAAAAATAAACAAAACAATGAAGTAGCATATGGTTTCATAAGTCAGAGTGAAGAATTGGCTTTTATTCTGATTTCACCTGGAGATGTTTAATACAGGATAGTAGTCACGATTTATAATAATGTGTCACATACTTAAAAGCTGCTGATGGGTTTCAGATGTCTAACCCCATAAAAATAATAATGGTCTGAGATGGCAGATGTGTTATCTTGATTTAACCATTCTTCCAGTGTAATCATGTATCAAAACAATACATTGTACCTTATAAATGTATATAATTAAACAGGACAAAAAATGTCAGGTCAAGGAGACATAGACCATCTTCTCCCTTTTGAAATATAACAGGAAAATGCCACCAGTCACAAGACTGACAATTCAAGAAGGAAGGGAGGAAGGGAGGAAGGGAGGAAGGGAGGAAGGGAGGAAGGGAGGAAGGGAGGAAGGAAGGAAGGAAGGAAGGAAGGAAGGAAGGAAGGAAGGAAGGTTGGTTATCGGCTGTTGATATGGTGGTGTTTATAAGGTTCTCACCAGTCTAAGATTCTTAGCAGCAATGATCTGACACCATTTCCCATATTCAGTTTCAGCTTGGGGGTTTCTGCAGATTCTGTTTTGAAATTTTTTTTATTACTTTTAAGTGCATGCTTCTAATTTGTTTGTGGGATGCTCTCCCTCTCTCTCTCCCTCTCCCTCTCTCTCTCTCTCTTTCAAGGTTGGGGCATTTTACCACCTGAATCCATAAAGGCAGTGACCACAAGGAATGAGATGATTGAAAGGCATCACGCCGCCAGGTAACCCAACAACGCTGTTTGATTTGCCTTCCATTCATTCCCTTGACCATTTGTTCATCTGAGCTTGTTTTAGGTAAAGTAAATGAACACTTATAAATACAATAGAAGTACATAATGGAGATGGTGAAGAACATATGCCATCTACACCCACACGTGTGCACTCATCATTTACAGAAAGTCATGTAGGTGTATTATAGAATAAATTTTACAAATATGTATACAAGCTTTTTAATAATAAAAAGAAGATTTAAAAGTAGACAGCGGGGTCTGGGGGTTAAGATGTTTAGTAAGAATGCTTGTCCTACAAACACAGGAACTTAAGGTCAGACCCTTGGCATCCACTCATAAAGCTGGCATGACCACACATGCTTTTAGTCTCAGGGATAGCGGCAGGGATCAGCAACAGAGGGTTTTCTGGGGCTTGCTGTCCAGCCAGCCTAGTCAAATCTGGTGAGCTTGGAGTTGAGTAAAAGACCTATCTCAGGGGAATCAGGTAGAGAGGAACAGAGGAAGACACCTAATCCTCCTACGTCTCTCTGCATGCATACGCACACCTGTGCACCGGCACTCACCACACACAACGCGCACACATACCTCCCCATGCCCACTCCACAAAATGGAGCTCAGAGCAGCTAGATCCCATATTCAATAGCTTTCCACTGACCCATAATAAAAATTCCTAGCTGTGAATCCTTCGAAATTCCCGCTGGCATTTTCTGTCTTCAATGGCTTCAGGTGTGCCTGAAGACAGGTGTGAAGCTCACCAACTCTACTTCCGACTATGTCAGCAGAACCCAGATCTTGTATCAACCCTGCAATGGTCTTCAGCTGTAGTGGCCAGCAGCAAACAAAGTGTATCCAAAATGAACAGGGTTCAACACCAAGGGGGAAGGAAGGCATAGGCTCAAGTTTTCTCATCATAGGACTCCAAGGGTCCAGGCAATGGCCAGTGGACAAAGTGAAGTAAGTGAAAGTGAGCTTCTCTGCTGACCCACGTGCTTTGACTTAGACCCACCAAGACAAGTAACAAATTGAGTCCCACTAACGATTATTGTGCTGAGGAATTAAACACCTCTCTGCGGCTTGGTGTCTGGCAATAAACTCGTCATCCCACACTGCTAGAGGTCCTCTGTGCGCAACTCTCTGAAGATCCACTTCCCTTCTGATTCTGAGGGGGAGTCCTGTTTCCATCAAACAAGCTTCAGATAAACAGTGAAAGATAGGAAAAGCAAAGGGGCTAGCTCGGGGAAGGCAAGGGCCTGTTAAAATCATATTTCTGGGGCCCACGGGTGGCACAGCAAATCAAGGCACTTGCTGCCAAGCCCGAAGACCTGAGTTTGATACCCCCCCCACACACACACGGTGGAAGAGGAGAACCAACTAGCTCACAATGTACTCTGACCTCCACGCACACACCACGGCGTGCATGTACCCACCCCTTCACACACAAAATAAATAAATAAATGTAAAAAAAAATTGATCTCCGAGGATTGTCTTCGGTTGTCTAAACTATATTATTTTGTTTTTAGGGCAGAAATGGAAATGTATTCTATTTACCAGCAAAGGAGAGTGGAAAGAGCTAATCCCAGGGGACTTGCTGGCCTAGGGATGCCGGTCTTTTATGGGTCTAGCTACCTGGTTGGCCCCACGGGCTTCCAAGGCAGGAGCACACTGCCTGCCAGTGATCTGCATTTACACAAAAGCACCCTCAGGCACCTTCAGGGAAACCCTATTCTGCTGGCAACGAGGCCGCACTTCACAGAGTGCTGGGGCCAGAAGTATCGACTCAGGAGAGGTACACTGTACCAGAAACCTCTAGAAAGTGACACTGAGAGTTTCAAAAATCAAGCGGGAGTAAAAAGCTCAGGCCAGATGCCTGTGGTTCCCTACAAAGAGGAAGAGTATATCAAAGATCCAGAAATTGAGGCAGACAACAACCAGAAGTCAGAAACTGATGAAAAGCCAACTGCAGCCCTTGCCAACCCCTGTGGAGAGCTCCAGCCAAACCAGACAAAACCCTCTTCCCTGGAGGCCCACTCGTGGGATGGTGTGAAGGAAAAGCACTCTGAACAGGGCTGCGAAGGCTGTGGTGAAAAGAGCGAGGTTTGCCTGCCGGTTTCCATACTGCCTCTGCCAGGTAGGTGTCTGGTACCAAGGGCAGGCCCTCAGCAGCCCAGGGTGACCAGAGAGAACTGAGACAGCCATGCTTCTCTTTGGCCTTCCTTCTCGTTTTCAGACCCTCTGTCTGTCTCTCTAAAAGACTTACTTATTTTTATTTTATGTCTACGTATGTTTTGCCTACATGTATATATGTACATGTCATGTGTGCACAGAGTTTGCAGAGACCAGAAAAGATCATTGGATCCTCTGGAACTGGAGTTACAGGTGGTTGCGAGCTGCCATGTGGGTGCCGGGATTCAAACCCAGGTCTCCTGGAAGAGCAGCCAGTCTCTTAACTGCTGAGCCATCTCTCCAGTCCCCTCCACCTCCATTTTCTTGATCCTGTTTTAAATGACTTCTTGAAGTCACTTTATTACATCACTTCTCATAAGTCACATTAGAAACACTAGTCTCTTGATATTGCTGTATAAAAACCATTCAACACAGACTGAGGGGGCAAATATGAGAAAGTATGAAGATTTTTAATTAAAGTTTTAATTTAATTAATTGTGAATTTTTTTAACACAAATTAGAGGGCTGCTGTTTTAAAGTCTAAATTCTATCTCCCCTGTATCCAACTGTAGAAAAACCAATAAAAAGCACAAACCTTCAGTTTCAAAAGTACTATTGCACTACAGAGAAAATACCATATTGGATAGCTCCCTGGAACTTGTTTAGAAAGACATTAAAACACAGGGATTTGGTGTGTTCCTGGTTGTTGTAGTTTCCTTTCTGTTGCTGTGATAAAACAGCATGACCAAAAGCAATTTAAAAGAAGAAAGTCTATTCAGGTTACAGTTCTAGGTCATAGACCACCATCTAGGGAAGTCAAAGTAAGAACTCAATGCAGGAGTTTGAAGGCAGGCCTACCTCCAAGGGGGGAACTCACTTCAAAGCTGAAGTAATGTGGCAGGAACCATGAAGAATACTGTTGGCTGTTTGGCAGGAAGGTTTATAATAACTAGCTTTTTTATATAGTTCAAATCACCTGCCTAGGGAATGGCAATGCCTACAGTGGGCTGGGCCCTCCCACATCAATTAACAATCAAGACAATCCCCCCATGGGCCCATCCACACACTAATCTGATCTAGGCAATGCTTCCATTGAGATTACCTTCTTAGATAATTCTAGGTTGTGTGAGCTTGACAGATAAAGTGAACTAGGGCACTGAAGTAGCCACCACACCAACTGCCTCACCGTGAAGTTCTTGGCTCATGTTCGCAGCATGATGGTCACAGGAGACCACATAACGCGGTATTAATATGGAAAACGAAGTTGACAGGGCCTTTTCCAGCACCTCAGAAATCATACAGCAAAACTGGAGCTTCTCTGTTCACTTACAGTTCCATTACTAAAGAGCCTTTAAGGGAGGGGGAAATAAACCATCTCCCGGCAACTTGGGACAGCTTCAGGAAGTTCAAAAATTGGAGCACCCCAGGGTGACAGATGTAAGCGAATTCATACAGCTAAATGCAAACCTGTGTTCTAAGTTGCTCCTTCTGAATGGAAATTTCATGCTATACCGTGTAACTATTTTCTTTTCATTCTAAAGGAACTCATGAACTGGTTGCACTTAGGGAAAACCATTCTTTGGCTGATATTCAGAAATGGACTGTAGATGAGGTGCATAACTTCATCAGAAGCCTTCCAGGCTGCTCAGACTATGCCCAGGTAACTTCATATTTTTACACAGGTACAAAAGTCTGAAGCTATTTAAGCCATGATGAGTTTAGTCAAACTTGCATTTTGCCCCTGGAAAGAATTCCTACTAAAATCCCCACTGATGGTACTGTCTATCGCTGGAGGGGTGTCTATGATTGACACAGGTGTCAGAGAAGAATGAGAAATGTTTACTACATTACCTAAATAATTTCAGAAATATGTGCTTTGTCCTAAAAAAAAAAAAAAAAAGAAAAAGAAAAAGGACAAAGGGGGTTGAGGAGACAGCTCAGCCAGTAGACTGTCTTAAAAGCCAGAGGACTTGAATTCAATCCTCAGAACTCAGAGAGAGAGAGAGAGAAGAGGGGGGGTAATAGCTGGGTCAGTGTATAAAAAGCTTGTTGTAAAAAGTATAAAGACCTGAGTTCTGATCTGGGCTTATGTAACCCAGTGGTGCACATCTGCAGTCCAGTGTGCCTAAGGTGAGAGGAGGTAGAAGCAAGAGAATCCTAGAGTCACTTGAGCCAGCTAGCCTTGCAAATGCATCATCAAACAGCAAGAAGACACTATCTTAAATAAGGTAGACCTCAAGGACCAATACCTGAGGTTGTCCTCTGACCTCTACATATGCATTAACACATATGGATACATATGCACAAGTGCAGGCGTGCAGGCACTTGGACACACACACACACACACACACACACACACACCAAAGCCAGGAATGCTGGTTCCTGTTTGTAATCTCAGCACTGGGGATTGGAGTGGAAACAACGGACCCTTCGGGCTCGCTGGCCAGCCATACTAGTCTTCTTGGCAAGTTATATGCAGGTAAGAGACGTATTTCAAAAAACAGTGTGGATGGTACCTGAGGAATTGCATCCAAGGTTACCATCAGGCCCTCATTTCATGAACACATGAACACAAACACAAGACAAGGAACCAGGAATGGTGGTACACATCTGTAATCTCAGCCCTTGAGAGGCTGAGGCAGGAAGATTATGGATTCATGGTTATCCTGAGCTATATAGTGAGACCTTGCCTCAACAAACAAAAGAGAAACAGCCTTGCTCCTAACAGTATTCCATGTATTTTGTGCTTTATATCAGTTGTCCCTTTATGGGTAGACAGAAATCATATAGACATCCACACCTCAAACTTTGCTGGCTTATTTCTAGAAGTTTCTCAAATGTATTTTAGGATGACGGCATTTTGAGTCTTCTCCCTTCGAGCTACTCCAGGTGACATCAGCTGCAAGGTCCAGCTGCCCTGCTAAGCACACACCGCTACTCTCTAAGAAATAACTGCAGAAATAAGGAGATGCCCGTGCATTCTGGATACACAGCCCAGAAGGACTGTTTCACACACAATCCCCACAGGGACTTTTGCCAAAAATGTCTCCTTGACTTTTACACACACCTTACACTTTGAATGACTCCCTGGGACTGGTCAGCTTCTCGCCCACTGTCCTTCCCTCTGTGCTCTTTCTCCTTGCCACCCTTGTGCAAATGAAGAACATATCTAGTGTCAGGTGTGAGGGCATATATCTGAAAACTCTACACTGGGAAGCAGAGGCAGAACAACTGTGAGTCCAAAGCCAGACTCAGCTACAGAGTGGGACCTCCCCCCATCCTCGCAACAACAAAACATTGAGAAAAATAAAGCCATATAAGGAGTTAATTCTTTAAATCATACACACTCTGTCAATGCTATGCTACTTCATACTTTATTGTAGTTTGTTGTTGTTATATTCTCTAAGGGGAAAAAAACTATCAAAGAACAAAAATAATAAAAGAAGTAAAGAGATACAGTGGGAAGGTTGGTGACTTACCTGTTTAGAGATGGCCAGGAAGCACTAATGGTTTGTTCTAAGTAAATGTCTAGTTCAATGAACTTGGTAGATAAACTATTCATCTCTAAAAAATATCTGAAATTACTGAAAGTATGTACATATTTATATCATAGACATGGCCCAACCTGCACTAATAAGAAGGGGACCTCAGGACTGCATGCACGAAGCCCTGTGTTCAATCCCCAGCACCACACAAACTCTAGCATGGTGGCACACGCCTACAGTCCCAGCACTGGGAAAGTGGAGGAAAGACGATCAGAATGTCAGGGTCAGTCTTGACTAGAGAACCAGCTTCTAAGCCAGACTGAGCTGTATGAGACCCTGTCTCAAAGAAACAAAAACAAACAAAACAAAACAAGGAGAGACATTCAGGAGCCTTCAGTACCTAAGAGGGCCATATCCACCGCTCAACATTGTCAAATGTGGCCAGAAACTTAACAAACATAAGAAACCGGAACCGGAAGCTGACCATGTGTTTGGCACAGCACAGGAACTTGGAGAACCAAAGAGACGAGGTTAAGGGAATGACGAAAAGCACAGTCCAGAATTCTTGAGACTGAAGCCAGGAAGTGATGACCAGGAAGTGATGACAGGAACCCAAGAACATCCAACTCCATTTGATCAACGGACCTGGGAAGGGAGGGAGAGGAGGGGGGACAGGAGCGGAGGCGGAGTGATTCCCATCGGCAGTTAGTGCTGGTGGCGACCTGCTTAAATGCTAACTGAACAGCAAAGACTGTTGGAGACTAAAGAAGGGTTCCTTTTACATCAATCAGGGCAGTGGGAAGAAGCATGCGATTTTAGGTTCGTTGTTCGGATTTACAGGGAATTCCACCTACTATTTTCTTTTTCTCTTTTTCTGAAACCTGAGAAGCCTGTAAGGTCTAAAATCCGAGGAGGATGGAGGAAGATTTACAGAGAAAGCGCAGAAGTGAGCACAGAAGGCCCGTGAGGCAGGTCCAAGTTGGACATTATGAAGTCACACCACTACGGATGGGCCGGTTCTTCATACCCGCTTCTTTACCTGCCTGGAGGCTCTATCCACCAGCAGCCTTCCTAGCTTCTGACAGAAAGGCATCAAGGCACTGACTAGAGTCAGAGCAGGCCCTGCTCGAAAGGCCCAGTGAACAACTCCTGACCACATTTTCTTTGTCTTTTTTCACCATACCCGTAACTCAGAAGAGAGAAGGCACTGCGTCTGCCTGCCTGAGGCACAGTGTTGTGTGTGAAGGCTCTTCCCACCATCCCATCTTCCCATTCACTGACTTCCTCAGTAGCTACCGCACTGCACCAGGGCTGCATGGTAAATAAGACATAAATGCTGCCCTCAGCGCATTACTCCAGGTTGAAGTGAGTCCAACAAAACAGACTATTCCAAATATTAAAAACAGCATGGCACCGGAGCCCAGGCAAACCAGCAACTAAAGAAAGGTTTCTATAGCTCCAGGTCACCTTCAAGCAGTTTATATGCTAATAGTCCGGCAGCAAACTATCTGCATATAAAACACAGACTTTATCACAACAAGATTCAACAACCAGGCTAATGATTTTTGTGTTTCTTCAGGTATTTAAGGATCACGCAATTGATGGAGAAACCCTGCCCCTTCTCACTGAGCAGCATCTTCGAGGCACGATGGGATTGAAGCTAGGGCCAGCACTAAAGATCCAATCTCAGGTATGGTGACTGCACATAATTTAGTATATAGCAACAATTAAAAGCCCAAGAGAAGTCGGTTACGTTATGGTGTTGTAGCTTTAATATAAAGGATACTTATTTAGTCCCTCCCCTGTAATCGGGGAGGTGGTAGAAGTGAAGAAACCCGAAAACACTCAGTGGGGTGGTACCCACTTCTAGATGTGGCAGGGAGGCAGTAACTGGCTATGTGAGCTGAGTGGTTAGCAAGCCATCTCTTTATAAAGAAAAACAGACCTTGATTTATAGCATTCATGGTATCACTGACTCCAAATGACAAATTCCTGCATGTCACTGGATACAGAACTGGGAAGAGACACATAGCAGTGCCTCGTTTCTGAGTACACCGTATATAACAGGCATATTGTATCTCAGGTGTAAATATCCCTAAGAATATAGAGAGCAATAAACAATGATGATAAATAAATTGGGCTTAAAGCAAGAAGCAATGAGCTCTAAATATTTATTACTTCCATTTGCAATATGATTTACTTAATTTTAGGCTTATTATGTTCTAATGATGGCATGTTTTAACAGCTAGCTTGCAAACTTCCTAAAACAAACAAACAAACGAAAAAAAATAAAGGTAATAGTTGGCTCTTGAGAGCTGCACAGGCCAACCCCAGCACCATCAATGTCCAGGTTACAGCCTCTGGTGTTCCTCCCTGCTTCTGCTCTTCCCAACCCAGAGTTATTCACATAGCAGTGAAAGGTGATTCTTTTACACCCAAGACAAATCATGTCACTCTTCAGCTGAACACTCTGTAGTAGGTCCCCAGTTTCTTCAGAGCCAAGGTAAAGTCACAGCATGCTCCTCGCCAGCACTTTCATCCCACACCTCATCGTCACCTGATGGCCAGCAGCCCCTCCAGACTCCTGCTCACTTGCTTCCCGGGGCTCCTTGACCGCTGCTGACCCGCTCTCCGCTGGGGCATCCATGCTGTCAGGAATGTCCCTGCCTAACGCCCTCATTCTTAGCTCCCTCATCTTTTGGGTGGGAGGGGTTCTTAGTTGTTTTGTTGATGTTAGGTTTTTTTGGTTTGGTTTGGTTTTGAGACAGGGTCTCACTCTGTATCCCAGGCTAGCGTCAAAGTCACAGCAAATCTCCTGTCTCAGCCTGCCAAGTGCTGGGATTACAGGTTGGAGTTACTGTGCCTAGTCCTTACCTTCATCTTTGTTCAACTGCATCTCCTCACTGAAGCTCTGCCCACCCTATTTAAAACCAGACACTGCCCAGCCCCCATATATACTGCTGACGTCTCTCTCCCTGCTCTCTTTTCCTCTCAGAACACTTATGACCCCAACTGTAAATACAATCTATCTATTCATTATGTACAGTTTTAATTGTCATTTCCCTCTGTCCCCATTAGAATCCAAGTCTCATGAAAGAAGGGATCTTTTGTGGGCTTAGAGCATACAAGATCTCATAATAGAGAAATGATCTACCAATGGATCTCAAATGAAAAAAAGCAGCAGTTGTCACCAAATTTATATAGGACTGTATCTGTTTACCAGAAATGTTTACATCAGGAACAGTAACTTCAGAATGTCTTTTCGGGGATGGAGAGCTGGCTCAGTTGGTAAAGTGTTGCCACACAATCACAAGGAACTGAGTTCAAATCCTCAGTACCCATGGGAAAACAAAAAAAGCTGGATGTGGTGACGTGGACCTGTAATCCTAGCGCTGCAAAGGCAGAGGGTCCCTGCAACACACTGGCTGAGCGGTCTTACCAAATCAACTGCAGCCTCAGTGAGCATCTTCTACTAAGAATACAAGGTGGAAAACAGTGTGGACCCTGGCCTCCTCATGCACCCCCTCACGCACATAAACATGTGCACACTTACACACTATCTCTCCGCACAGCTTTAAAAAAAAAATCTCATCACTACCATTTTTATTTGTCTGAAAACATTTAGAATATTAAAATTCTTTATTTTTAATCTTATGTGAATAGATGTTATTTCTGCATATATGTCTGTGCACCATGTGTGTTCCTGGTACGCATGGGAACCAGAAGAAGACATCACATCTGGAATGGATACTTGTGAGTTGCTGTGTGGGTGCTGGGAATTGAACTCAGGTCCTCTAGAAGAGCGACAAGTGCTCTAAGCCACTGAGCCAGCTCTCCAGCCTGGAAACTATTCAGCAGAGCATCGTATCACCCACCTGTAATCCCAGAACTTGGGAAGCAGAGAGAGAGAGAGAAAAAAAAATTAAGTTCAAGGCCAGCCTCAAAATAAAAAAGAAAATAAAGCCCTTCTACTGCAAATACCTCAACACTTTAGTGGTTTCTTCAGTATTCTGTTATGAGTTCTTTTCTTAACCTTTTATTTTAGAATCATTTTTAAGTCGTAAAATTGCAAAAACAGTACAGAAAGTTTTCCCTGCCTTTTCCAGTGTTAACATCTTATGTAACAGTATACATTTGTCAAAACCAAGAACTAACATTGATACAATATGGAACTATTTTTAAGTGATTTCTTTTTCCTTAGTGAGGATACTTGTCTCTCGGCATATTTACAAAGACAGTTCATGGGTCAGTTCTGTTTGACTTTGATTTTTTGTTTCTCATTTCTGGGTTCCGACATAGCTTTTCCTCCCTAAAATCCAGTGGAATTCATAGATCTCAGGTGCCATCTGCCAGCAAGACCAGACAGCTGGGGAAGGCCCAGTTAGTGGCAGTTGTCAGCTAAAGAGAACAGTCATGGTGTCCTTGTAACTGGAAACTGAAAAAGCAGAATTGGAAAGCTCTGGTTAACACTTGGGAATCCAGAAAGGTGAACAAAGAAGAGTTTGCCTTTGAATAAGATAATAATGTCTGGGCATCCAAGATGGAAATTGAGGGCAATCCCCATGATAATGGACATGATCAAAAGGAAAGAGCTCCCCCACCCTAAAGTTTATTAAACTAAGGGCAACAGATCCCCAGTGTAGGAGCCCGATGGTTAACAAGGTACCAACTCCCAGAGAAGCCTCATTTGTGTCTCACTGGTGGCCAGTTATGTACTAGTGTTATTTGAAGAATTTTGGCCTGGCCTAGAAGACAAGCTGGTTGGCCTTTGGTGGAGGTGTAGTAGAACGGAAAGGTGGGCAGATGGAGAATGAAACTGACACAGGGGCAGATGCCCACAGCAGAAGCAGAGGAGAAGCTGACATTTGGAGCCACTAGATACCCATGGTTACAGCTACAAACATCACATGAATCTGAAAGACAAAAAAGCCCATCACATACTAGAAGTGTGACCTCCTACATCGATATAGATGTTCCATATCTGAAAATGACCTCAACCTCCCTGCCCCCCTTGAGTATCAAAAGAATTCAAGGACTTAATTACTATAATTGTTTTGTCTTCAAAGGTATCTCAGCATGTGGGAAATATGTTCTGTAAGAAAATTCCTTCACTTCCCACCCATGCGAAGCAAGCATTTGATCAGCCAGCAGACACATGCCATCTTTCGGATGTTAATTCCTGGAGTGATGGGCTGAGCACTGCTTGTTCCCGGGATATGATGATTCCTAAAGGAAGTGAGCAAGACAGTGTGAGAAATTAAAAACACTCAAAGACAAATAAGTCGCTCCTGGGTTTCTAGATGTTACCAGAGATGTGTGAGAGCGTCCTCGGACCAGGTCGAGGGCAAGGAGAGCCTGATTATGCTCGTAGGGTTGTCTTGGGAGGATCTCACCCAATAGGCTTCCTACCAAGCTGAAGTGACCAAGCTCCAAGGTTTTGGAGAACTGTCTTTAGAAGAAAATGCTAACGAGGGTAAAAATTTATGAACATCTTGTAAGCTACAGTCAGATGCCTCTGTGAGGAAAATTCTACGGAAGCCAAGAGCAGAAACCGTAAAGGAACTCCTACCCCTCGCTCCTTCCATGGCCCAACCCCGATGGAGATGCAAGCTCTGAGGAGGCAGAGAGAAGTGGACCTCAGATCTCCCAGCTGGCAGTGTGTTGCCTGGAGTAGGCCCTGCGAGGGTAAAGTTGGGATTATTAGAGAGGTGGGGAAGAGTTCTGTGAACACATCAGGTTGGAACTAGCAAGAGGGAGGTGACGATTAAGGTGACTTCGTGGATCCCCACTCTTCCAACTCAGCATTCGACAGAACAACTCTAAAAGGATCCAAAGGAAAACGGCAACGGTTTGATCAGAGAGGGGACTGGCTGGTGGACATATGAGGTCTTATTTTGAACACTCTGAATTGCAAACCATGAGAATGTGTGTCTATTTTTAAAACTCACATTTCAAGTGCACACACCCTAGCAGGAAGCCTTTAAGGCAGCCTACAATCCCTTGTCTAGTGTGTCTGCCCATGTGTAATCACCCCCTCTTAGAGCGGGCTGGACTGAAGAGTTCTTCCTATTAAAGCACACCCTTCAGCCCTAGAGGGACCGCTCCTGTGGCTTCTTTCTGGTTTCTATGTCAGGTTCCATCTCCAAGGGTAGAGAGCCCCACGTGACTAACCTTGACAGTGGACACTCTGTGGATCTCACCAACGGCCTCATGACATTCAGGTATGTGAAAGTGCCATATGTCTTGGCCCACAGCCTGGTGCCAGCTCCCAAGACCCTGATCCAGGCTCACAGCTGGGCCTCTGCGACATTCCTGACCGCAGTTTTCAGATACTGCACTATGGAGTCGTTTCACAGCCATGGAGAATTTAAACACAGAAATTC
Source organism: Cricetomys ansorgei (assembly GCA_026225945.1). Lineage (NCBI taxonomy): Eukaryota > Metazoa > Chordata > Mammalia > Rodentia > Nesomyidae > Cricetomys > Cricetomys ansorgei. Next base: position 8,029,010 of record JAMJFZ010001121.1, on the reverse strand, counting down.
CATGTAATAACACAAAGAACACACTGCAGAACCTACTTTTTCATCTGGAAGGTGGACTTTCAAAGTCTTTCCCCAGAGTCCTTGCTGATTCAGTTGAGTTTTGCTGGTTTTTTTTTTTTGTTTTGTTTTTTTTAATGACAAATATATCTTTATATGGGCATTAGTGTGGATTTAGACTTTGAAACTAGTAAAGAGCAGGCAAACAGAGACGTTGAGGATTTCAGTCGAGGACCACAGGACAAGTAGGAAGTGAGGGTGGAACGGAGGCTGCTGGGAAGAGGGGGCATGTGAGGGGCGGGGAGATGGAAAAGCGGGTGAAGAGATGGAAAAGCGGGTGAAGAACACACAAAAACAGTTTTTGTTTGAAAACCTCATTATCAAACCTAATACTTTGTATGTTAATTTTTAATCAATTTTTTAAAACCTGCTATATCATCAAATACACTTATAAATGTGTGTTTAGTTAATCTCTTGACACCTTTTCTGAGGGTCAGTCAGAAAGAAGAAAACCCCCCATAAATTTCAAAACTTTATTAACTTTGCTTAAGATGACAATAAGCTGGTGGATAACACGTGTTGGGGTTGTGATTAAAAGTGACTTGCGTAATACCTCGGTCTTTCCCCTTTTAATTCATCTAATCCTCAGTGTATAGTACTGTCTGGAAACACGGCCTACTGGGTTGCCCAGGTTCCAGAAGTTCCATGAAATGCCCACCGCAGGTTATCGGACACTGTGCTAAGAGGTAAAAACTGACGCTTAACCGATACTCTTGAATGGTAAGGAATCACCCCCTTCAGTGCACACCACAATTTCTTATTCCTGCTCAACGAATCAGTCGAGCTGGGGACCACCTGATTTGAACAGATGTGTGTCAGTGTTACCCAGAGGGAAGCACTCTGGTATGCCAACCAGAGACTATTCACCCAAAAAGCACTGTGCTTAATTTTAGATGCATGTGTTTAAAAAGGGAATCGGAAAATGGTAATGGAGCCCTGGCTCTGACAGCTCTTTACCCAAAAAGGAAATTGAAATAATCAGTCCATAAAACTCTACTCTCTTTCCAGATAGAGACTACAGGGTGCTTTATATTTAAAAAAATTAGATTTATTTTTATTTTATGCGTATGAGTGTTTTGCCTGCATGTGCATATGTGCACACGTGCATGCCTGGTAAGAGGTCAGAAGAGGGCATCAGATCCCCTGGAACTGGAGTTATGGATGGCTGTCAGCTACCATGTGGGTGCTAGGAACTGAATCTCAGTCCTCTACAAGAGCAACAAATGCTCTTAACCTCTGAGCCATCTCTCCAGCCCCTGCGTGGTACTTACTTAACAAAAGGGATACTTCGGTGACTGGAATGATTTTGAAGAGGGAATATTTCATTTATATTATTGTCCTAGTCAGTGTTCTATTGCTATGAAGAGACATCATGACCAAGGAAGCTCTTATAAAGAAAGCATTAAATTGGGGCTTGCTTACAGTTTCAGTGGTTTAGTCCATTATCATCACGGTGGGGAACATGGGAGCATGGCAGCAGGCAGATATAGAGTGCTGTCTACAGCTGGATCTACAAGAAGCAGTAAGAGAGACACTGGGTCTGGCTTGAGCTTTTGAAACCTCAAAGTCCACCCTTCCTCCAATGAGGCCATACCTCCTAATCCTTTTCAAATAGCGAACTACCTGGTAACTAAGCATTCAAATACATGACCCTATGGGGCCATTCTTATTTAACCCGTCACAATTATCATACAGAAATTTTCACCCTTCAAGACAGGGTTTCTCTGTTGTAACTCTGGCTGTCCTAGAACTCAGTCTGTAGACCTGGCTGGCCTTGAACTCACAGAGATCCACCTGCCTCTGCCTCCCAAGTGCTGGAATTAAAGGCATCTGCCACCACCACCCAGCCAGAAATTTTTAAAATTTAAGTACTGCATGACATTGCTGTCCATCTGTGCACTAATCGGGGTATGTGAGTGAGGGCACAGCTTGGAAGAATCAATTGTCTTCCTTTTACTATGTGAAGCTTGAGGATCAGACTCATGTCAGTCACCCGGTCAGTGTCTTTACCTGCTGAGCCTTCTCACTGGTCCTAGTAAAAGTCTTTAATTCCTCTTCTAATGCTGTTTTTGTCTTGAGCATACTTTACTCTGTATAAGCATAAAATCAAAGACGAATCACAACTATAGAAAACCTCCTTTGTTTGAAAATCAGCCACAACAAGAATTATTTGATAAACAGGATGTTATGAAATAGGAAATACTTATGAAATATTTTGCTCAGAGAAATTGAGTAAATCCTTCTGAAAGCATCGGAGCTATTGGAAAATAAAATAAAATAGGGTCTCACCATGGAGGCCAGTCTTGTTCCAAACTTGCAGTCCTTCTCCCTAACAATCCCGAGCGCTGGAATTCCAGGTGCCTCTAATCACTTCCAGCAGTAGTTTCTCAATCTGCACACGGCTGTTCCATTACAGATATAAGAAAGTTTTGTTTAAAGATAGTTGTGGTCATTCACTGCACTTGTCCAGCCTCTTCTCCGGAAGACAAATCCCTCTTTACACAAGTCGACATAAAGGCCTTTGATGTGTCTGCTAATAGCCACGAGAGGTCATTGTGTAGCTGTGAGAGGCTGATTTTACCAGTAAAGGAGATGATTCACGTGACATTGTCGGGTGTTATTTTGTAATGTGCTTGTAGGCTGTACATACTTTTTAAAAACTACTTTTCTAGTGCGTTAGGAATCTTTGGCTCCAGTGATTTTGTTTTACTTTGATAGTTACGCATTTTTAAGTGCGTTAAACTGATTGTTAAATTTAATTAAATGATTGTTTTATTCCTAGTGTTAAGATATTCTCATCAAACATAATAAAGCAAGAACTTCAAAATCTTTTCATTGCTAAAAAGAAATCTTATTAGTATAGTCTCAATCTAGATTAGCCTTTTGGTTTTGGTGGGAAAGGGAGGGAGGGAGACAATCTACAGTGTATATGTTTCTATTTGTTTTCAAAATTATTTGGGGGAAACATTATTGAGATTATTTTCCCAAAAAAGTTATAAAATTAGGTTAATTGGTCTGGGGATGGGTTGTAACTTAGTGGTAGAATATTTACTTAGCATGCTCAAGACCTTCAATTATTAGTACTTAAAAATGTTTTACTAAAATTAAACTAAATATTCTGTAGTAACTACTTCAATGTGCCCTTTTTAACACATGCACGAGATCAAGTCTCTTTTCAACATTCTCAAAATAACTGGGAAACCATTAGGGTTGCTGTCCTGCAATCCATCCATGCAGTAGAGACTTAGAAGATACGTGCAGGCTCAGTGCTGCAGGAAAAGAATGGAAGAGAAATAAGTGGACCTTACCTTCTCAGAGCTCCTGGTCAAGGAGACTCATATATCAGAGCATTTATTATAAGTAAGAGGAGTCGTGTATGTGCATGTGTGTGTGTGTGTGTGCGTGTATGTGTGTTTAGCTAAACCAAATTTAAGGAAAAGAGTATCATATAGGCTCAAAGCCTTTCTTCATTCCCTCGGCCTTTCTCAATTGTTTAACAAATAATACATTGTACTTAGCAATCCATGAACCTTCCTGTGCTCTTTCTGAAATTGCTACACTTCTGCACATTTTTTTTCCTTTCACAGTTGCACTCCTATATAGAGAAATAGCCTGTTTCACTTCAGAAAGAGTGAGAAAGTTACAGAAAAGGTGACAAGGCAGTTGCTATAAGAATCTAAAAACTCTACTTCTTAACTAACATCTTTCCATCTCCCAACTAAAAGTATGTCTGGGAAGCACAAGACAGTCAGCCTCACACCCTGCTCCCACCAATACCCTGGAACCAGCAGCTTACCATGGGCACTCCTGATCTGCATTCTCATCACCATCAGGGAGCCTGCTTTGATCTTACAGAGTCTGCCCTTCATGGGCACATGTGTGCCACTGAGGGTTGTCCACCAGGCCCTCAGGGGTCTGGGTCAGGGAAAGAACCCTCCAAGCAACACAACATTGCCCTAGGTTCTGCATGAAGCAAAGGCTCCCTGGAAAGCTTCTCTCTTCAGTTAGCATCTGCAGCACATCTGTAGCCTGACCAGAAGTATCCATGCAGGAAAGCTGTGGAAGAAAAAGAGAATCAAATAAAGAAAAGCAAAAGAGATGGGATCCTTGCTGACTACCGTTCACTTTCACTAGCTGTAGCAACAGCAGAGCTAGGCAATTATGTTACCTACCACCCAAATACGGAAGCCTCTCAAACTGATTCCATCCACCAAAAGGAAAAAAGAACACTGAACACCCTTACAGGGTTCATTCTGTTCTTGTCCCTGCCTTGGTTCACGGGCTGAGGAGGAGGCTTTTGATGGTGTGCCAGCGGAGAAGAGACTTCCGTTTGACTTACCTCTTATAACTGTGCCCCAGGACACCTGGCAGGTGGTCATCCACTCTTGGTTCCTGGTGCTTCCCTTCTCCAGCCACATCTTCCTGAGGAATTCTTCTTGCAGGCCTCCTAATTTAGGGTCTGGAATTCTTTCCGTATTTCCCAAGCTAGCAAACATTGTCCAAAGAGCTTTGCCCAGTGTGATTATTACATGACTGGCCTATCTCTCTATATGGAAGGATGCTTGTCCCCACCCTCATGGCCACTTAATAATGCACACAGTTTCATTGCACTTCCACATTCTAGATTCAGAATATGCCGATTTGTTGATATCAGCCCTTTCTTTTAGATGGTTCAGCTTTCCTGGAGTGGCCATCATAATAAGTCTCCTACTTCTAGCCCCAGGGTCTGGAGAAATATATGCAAATGGACTTAAGAGTATAGGATTCCTTTACTCAAGGACATGGGTCTCTCCAGACACACTAAGATATGAGTGTTTATTTATCATAGGGAATGAAGTGGCCTTTCCTTTGTATCTGTAAATCCAACTTGCTTCCTCTAATAATTTACCTTGGTCTTTGAATTCTCTGCCTTAAGTCCTTCTAGTTTTTCTTCCGTAGTTATAATTCTATTTAATTAAGAATCCTTTGCACAGTATTTACAAAACAGACTTTACTCTTGCACTGTGGACTGGAAATCTGTTTCTCTCCCAACATACACTGTGCCTCTAGTACTTTGGAACTCTGACTAAAAGTCACTCAGCTTTTCTCTGACCCCTGAAACATACGGAAACTGCAGAAATCTCAGTCCTTCTGTGTTGGCCAGGCGGATGATTTGCTGGATGGTCAGCCTGTTGTTTGACATTTGTGAGTAAGCTAACCGGTTCTGCACAGGGCACAGGGTTTGCTGGAGTCAGTCCAGAGGCAGTGCTGTGCTGTGTGCTCTGATAACGGAGTCTTGCTGCAGCCTGTGACACAGAGATCATGGTGTTTGCAGAAAGCACTAGCATGAGATGAAAAGTAGCAACTGGAACAGTTCTCTGGTATTTCCAAGACTTCCACTGACATCCTTTAGTAATATCAGCGCTTTCTTTTGAGACATGTATGTGTGTAGGTCACCAAACAGATGCGGATGGGGGACGGTGTCTCTTCAAAACATCCAAAAGAGCTTTTACTCACCACTGCTTCTTTCCTTCTGAGTTAAATGATGAACATGGCTAGCCGCAGCGATACTGAAGCTACCGCCACAGTCCAACAATGGTTTCAGGATCCTCTAGTACTTAGTCTTCCCTCTGAGGTCAAGTTGGCTCTCTGGGCTTGTCAAAAACACAAACCAAACAATTAGGAAAAAACCACTCATTTAGATGAGCGGGCAAATAAATAAATATCCAAAGCACAAGGAATAGAATGAATCAATCAACATTTACGCCTTAGCTCACACAGATGTGAGAGGGACATCAGTAATTCTGAAGCACAGTTCTAAACAGGACTAACATACGATATTTTCAGTCCTGGAAGAGTATAAAAAACAGCCATTATCCCAGGCCTACTGATTGCTATGTGCTAAAGGCATAATAAGATACAAACATTATTCGATTCTATAGGCAAATGGCATCCACAGAAATATTCAAAACACTACTTATTATTCAAAATACTTCCCTGCTTTTCAGAGAACTTATCTTTATGTTGTTTGTTTCCTTTTGTGGTGCGTTGTTGTTGTTGCTGTTTGTTTGTTTTCACAGTACAAACCCAGGGCCTTACATTTGCCAGCCAAGTGTTCTTCCCCAAACTATTCATCCAGCCTAAGAACTTTACCAAATGCATAGTTTAATTGAGTTCTTCTTATGGATATTAGTTAATAGCACCTTAGATCATAAACTAGGGTTTTATTTCTTAAATCGGGAAAAAAACAATATGAATTTTCTAAAACACGGACAAACATTAGCATATGAAATCAAATTCAGTCTGGATAGATGCTATAAAATACAGTAACTTTAAGAAGATTGTTTTTAGAGTTGGAGAAATGTCTCAGCGGTTCAGAGCGCTGGCTGCTCTTTCATAGGTCCAGAGTTCAATTCTGAGCAACCACCGGAGGCTCACAATCTTATGCCCTCTTCTGGTCTGCAGGCAAACATGCAGACAAAGCATGTATGTCTATAGAAGAAAAAAAAAACTTAAAAAAAGGATTGTTTTTAATTTGTGGTATCAAGTTTCACCCTTTTTTGATTGTTACCCATTGAGAGCAGTGACTATGACTTCTAAATTCTTTGTACTTTTTCAAAATATGTTAAAAAAGATTCAATAAATGGGACTGAAAGACTGAACAAGGTAAGGTGATCGCTGTATGTTGTAATGATCAAAAAGGCCATTTCTTTATAAACCTTATCTGACATCCCACAGCCCTTTGTAAAACAGTGTAAAAGGGTCTAGAGTAGCGATGAGTTTTGTTCACGGGGCTTCAGGTCCCCTGTCCATCATGTTTGCTGCCCACAAAGCTGATCTCACTAGACTGTATCAAACAGCCACTCTTCCCGTGAATTCCACTCAAGTTCAGCTGTGGGAACCAACAAAAGATAAAGGAAGGAAGAGAATGGGAGTATTACTTCCTTAGTCACACACTTCATCCTTCATAGAGTTCACAGCTCCAGCCGAGGGGTCCTCTCCTACACTGACAGCTACGCTTCTCCTAAGTCTTAGATTCTGGTAAATCGGTTCCTCTCCAATTCCTTTCAGATCTAGGTCTGAGAAGGCTTCCCAACCACAGCTATGTCTTGATGTGTTGATGGAAATTATTATATCTCGAATGGGATCAATAAGGAACAGAAGACAATTACTGAGGTGTAAAGCCTGATCCTCCTTGCAGAGGGTCAAACCTCTCTCATGGACTGACCCAGAGCATGTGGCCTACAAGTAATTTATTGAGGAAAGACACCACCCACTGATACAAAGATCTTGATTGCTTAATTAACAGAACTTCCACAGTACAACAACCCCCAACTTTAGATGGGAGACTTGATGCTATTTTACAGACGAAGTCAAGACCCTGAACAAGACCCAGTATTCCTTGACTGGTGTGAAGGCTGAGGAGGAGACCATTAAAAGTTCCTCTCTATTAGCAATAATACATTCAAATGCTTTCAACACAATGATGTCAGTGGGCAAGGTAAATTTGAGCATGAATTTGTTCCACCCAAGGGTACTGAGTAGACAATTACTGGTCCTGGTGCATTCGTGAAAGCTGCAGCCCATCCACACCCAGAAAGCTGGTTCTAACAGTTAAGGAAGGTGACCTTCTGGTATCAGCTTCTGCTGACAGATATGACAGTCGTTTAAAGTTCATATTACTGCACAGAAGTATATGTAATTTTGCAATATTTGAGAATAAGTTTAAATATTCCACTACATTGATGATTTCCCTTGATTCTCCCAACACTGTGAAAGTGTATGTCATTTGTACACTTCTGGAGTCCTACCTTGGGATTGTGGCTAGAAAGTCAAACCCAGTCAGGCTTAGAGAACAGGTAGGTTAATGAATCATGTAACTGAAAGTTGCAGGCATTTGGTTTCAAGCCAGGATAGTAGCTCAAATGATGTCCTTGAGGCTATTGACTGAAGGAGACTTTATTATTCAGATTGTCACTTTAATTATAGTATCATTAAGTCTGTGTGTCCCTTATTTCAGTATAGTCAGGTGTGACAGCAAGAGGCCCATGGCCCTGAGAAAGAATGCTAAGTATTCATTTCTTGTCCAAGAGATTGTAGGTCTGGCAAGACAGGGCAATGGAAGGTGGTAACAATCTCCTTCAGGCACATCATAGTCACTACCCAACTAGGGCTTCGTGATGCCACAGCTTCAGAACAGAGGCCATTGAAGACACTTCAGCTTCAGGTGCAAGGACACCTAAGCACGGATACAGCAGGTGTTTGGGTCCATCAGTGGTACTATAGGGAAGTATCTGAGTCTGGGTGATTGATAGATAACTAAATTTTATTTCTCACATTTGGAAAGTTGGGAAGCCTGAGACAAAGACTCCCACGGCCGTAGATTCCCGTAGGGCTCTCTCTTCTCTCCCAAGATGGACCTTCTTGTTGTGTCCTCACAAGGATAGTCAGAGAGCAAAAAAGGCTAAATCCTTTCCCAGACGACCTTCTTCTAAGGGCATCTGTGATGGCAGAGCCTCCACAGCCAGGTGTCGTCAAGTGGACAACCAATTTTAACTACACCTCCATTTTTCTTACTTGAGAAATGAAAGCCTGTAACACCTCTAGCCATTAATATTCTATGCTATGTTTACCTACATACACACTTACATATATGTATTTGTGTATGTATTTACATATGAAGAAAAGTAGTAGGTACATGAGTCATGGTTCTCCTGTGACAAGATCTGGTCTAGTTTGCGTGTGCCAAACTGTGAACATCTTACAGGGAACCCAGCCAGTGTTTTTCATGCCTACAAACACTTTCTGCTAAGTTGAGAAAATTAAAGGCAGAAAACTTGTCAAAGAATAACAGAAAAAATAATAAAATACTTGTCTATGTCTACGGCTTCTGTTGCTTCTAATTCAGACTCTCAGATTCTGGTTCTAATTCTGGCTAGCGTTCCCTTTCTTGTATTGTGGTTTTGCATTGTTGTATCATGACTTTATGCTGTGGCATGCTATTTCTGCAGCACTTCCCATGTTCCTGGTTATATTCAGAGAAAAGATCTTGGTTTGCTTTTTGAGCAATGACTTCTATAAGAGAACCTAGTAATTGAAACAGATGAAATCCTACACCTGAACAGATCTGAATGAGAAAATATTGGCAGCTGGAGTATCTGGGTAGAAAGGGATGTAAACTATCACCAACGCTCACTCTCACTGCTGCCTATCAAACTCAAAGATGCTTGAAACCCCCACACAGATTCCTTAAGAACATTTAGAAATGAATGTTTTCCACAGAGACCCACAACTGGACAATGTGCAGAGAGTAAAAGACTTTGGAACACTCAATCCTAAATGGGACATCTTCATCAACCCCCATCCCCAGGCCAGGGCCCTGGAATCTATGTGGAAGAGGAGGCAGAGGTGATGGATGAGTCCAAGAAAACAGTCTTTCAGACACAGCAGGACCGATGTACATAAGAACTCACAGAAATTGTGATAGCATGCACAGGTTCAAGCCAGGTAGGGTCCCAGCACTGAGAGGGGGAAATGGGCACAGGCTCCCACTCCCAACCAAGAAGCTATCTTCAATTAATACCTGTTGGCAAAAGGAAAATTCGTTTTCTCCAATGGAGTCTCACTGGATCTAAACTACTAAAACATTTGTACACGATTCTTTCAACTGAGGGTCATATGAACTGCCAGAGGTCTATGCTGAGGTGAAACGCTTCCTGCTTTCATGTCCACAACAAACGTGTTATTCATGTCCCTAACCGAGTACAGTGTCTTTTTCTTGGAAAGATGTTTAGCCGTGGGTAAATATCTATTGTATCAATATATTGCAAAATCTATTGTATCAATAGATACAAACAGATTCATGTAAAGAGAAGCTTTCTAGGTTCTCTCCACAAAGATCACAAAGCTGTTTCCCAGACCCCATCCAAAAAGTGGACCAAAAGCACTCTTATGTAGATGTCACAAAAGAGGGCAGTACCAGGTGGGTGAGGTGAGAGGTTCAGTACAAAGGTCACCATGCCAATCTCATTCACAAACCATCCCCAAGTGACCATCTCTAAACTTCAAGCCAGCATGAAATTTAATAATAAAACAAATGAACAAATACACTTTTCCCTATAGCAGTATCTCAAATTAATAAATGTAAAAAGTGATAGAAGACCAGCATTTAGCATAAAAGAATGGTGAAAAAGAAGAATATTTCCATTGTTCTACAGTATCCTCTCATAAGATCCTTAGTCAATTCAAGGGGGAAAAAAACGTCCAGTGGTCCTGGACAATGCCAACTCCACTAAGCGGTCAGCCGTGTTCCTCCTTACTGGGTCACTGAGGAAAGCAACCGCACTTTTGCAATGTTCTTGCCAAAAATGTATAACTTGAAAGGAATTATAAGGGAACATCAAAAAATCCAAACTAAGCAATATTCTGTACAATAACTGCAGGATCCTCTCTAAAGAGTCAAAGTCATGAAAGACAAAAGTTAACCAAAGAACCATTCCAGGGGAGAGGAAACCAAGGTCCAAGATGACTACAGGCAGTTTAGGAGCTGGGAATGAATTGTGGAAGGGACTCAGCAGGACACCTGACAAATTTTGAATGAGACGTGTGGATTAGTTAACAATGCTGTAGTGATGATAATTTCTAGGTTGAAATGGTGATGTAATGATGTAAGCTGTTTGAATCTGCAGAACCCAGGTTTTCGAACCCAAGGAGCATACAGGAATTCATGACACTATCTTTGCAACTTTCTAACATTCTAAATAAGTCTGAAATGTTTCTAATGGGAAAATTGTAAATGATTAAAATGTAATTTTAAAAATTGGAGCTGACCCAGATGTGGTGGGACATATCTTTAATCTTACTACTGGGGAGGCAGGCCAGCTTGGTCAACATAAGAGTTTCAGGCCGGACAGCTCTACAAAGTGAGACCCTCAGAAAAGAAAAAGATTTTTTAAAAAGACAGAAAAGGAAGGTCAGAAGAGAAAAAAGTACAACTGAATAAAATTCACTTACTACAATATTGCTTTATGTAGAGTTTAAATACACATTAAGAGAAATACTTTTACTCTTTTGAAAAAATATTTTAATTATTTTTTATTTTTTGAAATTATAATTATGCCATTTCCTCTTTTCTTTCCCTCTTCTCAAACCCTCCCATATACCCCTCCTTGCTCTCTTTCAAATTCATGGCCTCTCTTTTCATTTATTCTTCTTATATACATATATATGTGTGTGTGTATATAGATAGATAGATAGATTATATATATATTCCTAAATACATAAATGCAACCTGTTAAATTCATATGAGGTCACTTATATGTATGTTTTCAGGCTGACCATTTGGTATTGGATAACCAGCTGGCATGCTTTTCCTGGGGAACACTATTTCTCCAGCTGTCAGTATTCCTTAGCTGCCTGTAGTTCTTGTGTGGAGTTGAGGCATCGAGGGCTTTCTCCTGTCTGCTTTACCATGTCTCCTGCTGTTGTCCCTGCTCAGCTCATGTTTAGGCGGCCATGTCCGTAAGGTTTTATGGGTGTAAGCACCTGACATTCCTAAGAGACACGGTCTCAGAGCAAACTCCTCTAGCTCTTACAATCTCCCCTTTCCTAATATTCTCTGAGCCCTAGGTTCAGGATGTACTGTAGCTCTGCCCCTGGAGCCTGGGCTCCACAACTCTGTACTTTGATTGGTTGTAGTTTTCTGTATTGGTCTCCATCTGTTGCGAAGAGAGTTTCCTTGATGAAGGCTGAGAACTAAACTTGTCTGTGGGTATAAGGGCAAATATTTAGAATATAGTTAGGGATTCTGTTGGTCTGCTAAAGTGATCATTCTTCTCCAAGTCGCATGGCTCCACGAGCTCTAGGTGGTTGGCTAAGTTTCCAGTACCCACCATGATTTTCCTCCTGTTGAGTGGGTCTTAAGTTCAATTAGAGAGCTGTTGGTTACAGCCAAGATACGCATGCCAGTATTGCACCGTTAGGTGTCACGCTGATCATTGTGGTTCACAAGCAGCATGGCTGGGTAGGCCTGTTGGTTGCTTCCCTCCTTTGGAAGCTTTCACTTAGATGAGACAAGCAATCATTCCCTTTGATTAATTATATGTTAAATTAGATGGGAATTTTAAAAGACATATTCTGGACTTTCAGCATTTATTTTATTTCAAAAAATTGAAGTTAAGGTAACAATTATATATGAAAGTACTTTAGCAATCCTAGTTTTTTCTGGTAGCAATGTGAATAGTTCCTTGCTCATAACTATTGTGTACTAAGTATTCTATCCTTCAAACTGTCAATTTCCAGGAAGAAAGTATATAGGGGAGAAACTTTGTCATTTAGCTGATGCAAAAATCAAGGTCCTCGGGTGCCTTTCCTTAAGAGATACGTGAAAATATGGGGTGAGAAATGGCTCAGCAGTTAAGAGCATTTACTGCTCTTGCAGAGGACTCAAGTTTTGGTTCCCAACACCATTGTGTGGCTCACAACTGCTTACAACATCAGATCCAGGGGATTTGACGCCCTCTTCTGGTCTCCAGAGTACCTGTGCTCACCTCCAGACATAAATATATGCATAATTAGAAGTAAAATCCTTTAAAAAAAAAAAAAAGCTATATGACAGTACTTACTACTTTCACCTTTCTGTTTTCCCTGAGGTATAACATTTCAAATGCATTGAGTTTTCACCTGCCAGGGAAGGGGGAAACGCGCAACCTAGAGGTAACATATGGGCCAATTACAAAAACAAATGGAACAGGAAGCAGAAACCTTACATGCATGTAAGAATATCAGACACAGTGCTGGAAAGATGGTCTTCAAGAGGACTCAGTGTTATCAGTTTGTAGATGGAATAAGCCTGATCAATGGGAACACGTTTCTGTATTACTCACTTCTGTTTACTGAAAGTATTCCCTAGGAAATGGAACTTTCTAATTTCCCTCTATTATTTAGTCATCCAGAGAAGAGATCTAGACTAGAGGATTTTGTCTTGGAGAGAGTCAATAGGGTGATGAGAAGGGATCTACAGGGGTGTCTAGGGAACCCCTGGACAGGAAGACCTACTATGTGCACCCTAACATTGCCAGGATGCGTGGAAGGGGAAATCCAGGAGAGGAATATTGAAAATAAATGATTAGAGAGGTAGGGAGGAAAGCATAAGGCTGTGAGGTGTTCTAAGGAAAGAAAAAGAAACTTTGTGTTCTTGTTCTTGGATTTCAATCCCATGTATCTTGTGATTCTGTAGGAGGGGAAAAAAAAAAAAAAAACTCTTGTCCTAGGTTCTATAATGAGGGCCTTTGACAAAAAAGAAAAAACAGATTAGCAGAAGAATGTAGCAGGATGCTTTGCCAAGAAGTTTTCTGTCCTGTGCGGCCCTCCTTATGGTTACTTGCCACTTGGACCTCTGGGAACAACTTAGGATAGATATAAAGGAGGCAGTGGCAGTTGGCAGTGACAGTTGGTGGGATGGCTTGTGAAAGGCTAGCAGCTCCTGTTCTCTAAGATAAGGACAGCCAAAAAGGGCAGTAAGTCTTTCTCTCTTTCTCCATTTCTGTCATTAAAGGCCACCTGCAAGAGTGGTGAAGAATTCTATCATTCCTGTCTCTTTTTAGAGCTAGAGAGTAAAAGGCTCAGAAGGAATCTGTCACAAGTCAGGAACTGTCACAGTGGCAGTTGGGGCGAGAGAACAGGCTTCAGAATTTAGTTATAAGCAGCACTCCAGTGTGGGGCAAGAGAACAGTTTTCAGGGAAAGACAACAGGAGAATTCAGTTACAGAAGAATATGCTGAGCAATCATGAAAGGCTAACAGAAGTGAAAGGGTCACCATTCAGTTCCCAGCATACCCTTCACCCAAAAGGTGGAAAACCATGCAGTAATTACTCCAAAAAATTGGAGATTTTTAGCATTTTAACAAAGAGTGATAAAATTGGAGAGATTTGGTAAATAAAAGGGCAAGAAAACTATGGGGAGGTGGATACATATGGGTTTACAGTCCGTACTAAGGATTGTCTGTGTAGACTCATCTCATTGCTACACCATCCTTCCCTGGGACAGGGCAAGGGAAGGAGGCACTGTCAAGTTTCATGTATGTCCTGATCTTCTAGTGGAAAACGGGAAGACAGAGAATTCTCCCAGTGTCTGCTTTTTCATAATTCTTTCTGGTTAAAACACTCCTTATACCAATGTGGTATCGTTGGGGATGATATATGCTCCATTTCTCACATACCCAGCTGGGCATCCACATATCCACTGAGGTATTCACAAGGCTTGTCAACATCACACCACATTCTCAACACCAAACACCAAATTCCTATTCTTCCATAGGAAACCTCTTCCGGTCTTATCTTTCCCACTTTAGTAAGTTGCAAGCGCATTCTTATAACCAAGCCAAAAATCTTAGTCATATGTTTTACAGAGAAGAAGCTTATTCTAGCAAAAGTCAGAAAGGCTATTGGATACATTCTAACGGAGTCATAACTCTTTAGTGTAGAGTGAAGCTTTGCCGGGAAAAGCCCCTCCCCCATGTAGTTGTATGCCCCCTTGGACTTTGGGAACAGTTGGAGGGCATAAAAGAGGGCGGTGGAAGTCAGTTACTGACAGTTAGAGAGATTGGGTGCAAAGAATCAGAGCTGACAGATATTGGAAGCTTAGAATGAGAGCTGAGAATTCCTGCATAGAGAAGCAGGCAGAATAAGGACAGATGAAATGAACTGGAGTTCTTTAAAAAAGTTAGAATTTAGACCTTCTCAGTAACTACCATGCTGGGAGAAGCTAAATCAGAGTGGGAACTAGTTCAAAGCTAGTTCAGTTTCCCAGACATAAGGAGATTCAGACAGCCAAGAGAAAAGAGCTGTAAAGATTTTTTATTCCTTCCTATTCTTTTCTTTCCCCCCTAACCCTATGAGCTAATTGAAGTTTAAAGGTTACAATTTAGAAATCTATCAGCTGGGAACAGAGGGGCGGAGTTTAGTAGCCAGAGAGAGAAAACCTGTTACATTTTAGACACATTTTAAATACCATCGGAGCCCAGATCTAAACGGCAAACAGCCAAGGAACACACATACCCTTGTTCTTAAAAAATACCTTTATATTTGAAGGGCATCTACAAAACCCACAAACTACAAAAGCCAAATATTTAATATTTAATATATTATTATTTACATTTTGGTGCCCAACGTGGGCCAAAATTGGATAAAATTGGATACATTCTAAAGGAATCATAACTCTTTAGAGTCATGTTGATTCTTCCCCTTCCCTGTCAGAACCAAATACCCAGGCCTTTTCCTACCACATCTATAGCAACCACACAGCCTAAACCCTCGCCTCTCACGTTTGGTGCAATAACCTATAAACTGAAGTTCCTTCCCACAGTCCCTGCATCTACTCCCATAACTCTACCTTCAATGCAATCAAGACTCTTTTAAAAATCTAGACTATTCATGTCACTCGTCCACCCATAATTCACATTGACAAACGCAGATAGCCCCATTTTACTTAGACCAAAGTCATTAAAGTTCTCTTTAAAATCCTGTACAGCCTAACTCCATCTCCTTCAGCCTTGATCCTGACTCCACCTTTCTTTTGGGCCTACTTCAGCCACCTACCTCCTTATCATTGCTCAATTACAATCTGACTCTTCCACTTCGAGATTCTTGTAAGTACTGTTTGTTCTGTCTGTAGTTAATTTCCTTGGATACTTACTGGCCTTACTCTTTTATGCCTTGATCTGGTCAAAAAATTCAAGTAAGTCTGCTCTTCTAGTTAAGCTGCACTCTCCTTCCAACTACTAACAGTTCTTTCCTGTTTCTGCATTTCTCTCATAAAGCTTTTAGGAAACTTTACAACTTGCTTCCAGTATTTATCTGTACTTCTCCCAAAAACATAAGTTCCATGAGGACAGGGATAGTCACTGAGTCACTATTATATCCCTCAGTGCCTAGAATAACACTGGTAAAATCCCTTAATGAACACTGGATAAATCCTTTTCTAAAAAACTTTCAGTAGTCTCTCACAGTTTTGTTTTAGGAAAAAATACAAGGCAATGCTACTCATTTGGGAGAGAGATGGAGCCGAACAAGAATGAGACTGGACAAGGTCTGGACAAGAAATGGTTCAGAGGAATCCCTCACCACCACTGGGATAAACAGGCACTGTGCCATTTTATATGAGTAATAAATCAAAGAGGGTACCCAGAACTTTAACTCTTAGGTTATATGCACAAATATTGGCCATCATTCATGCTGCTGTACACAATAGAGAGCCACGGGAGTGTTAACAAGGTTATAAAAGATGGTGTGGTGTGCAGAGAGGGCAGTTAAGGACAACTAGGAGGCTGCCACAGTAATTGTGCAGGGAGTAACCAAGACAGTGACAAGGAGGGGAAGAATTCCAAACATCTCAGTTGTACAATCAGTAGGTTGGTGAATGACTGACAGTAAGGCATGGTTAGGATACTGTCAGGGTTTCTAGCATGACTGAGTGAATAATGTAGTTACCAAATTAAAGATATGTAGTGAAGGGTAAAGGTGTGTCTGGGGAAATGGAGGCTTCTAGTTCAATACCCAGTGCAGATATCCAGAAGAGAGCTGGAAATGCAAATTCATGCAGTATTTTAGCATTAAGGAGAAAGCGTGGCTGAGATTCTCCAGAGCATGCAAAGAGAAGAAAGAAGCCAAAAAGAATAAGGAAATTTCTACATGGTAAATATTCTGTATCCAAAACGCTCATAAACATAGTCGTCTCAAATTGTGGATTTTTATTAGGAAAATTGAATCTGAGTATATACACAACCTACATTGGTTTCAAATACATCTGGTACAGAACTAGAAATTAATTTCATACAATATTTTATTGTACCTGCATCTTTCCTACAACTCATTACTTAGTCAGATATATCCTTTTCTACTTGTAGCATCATGCAATATTCAAGATGTTTGAGATTTAAAGCATTTTGGATTTTTGGATTAAGGATGATCAGCCTGAAATTCCAATGCCATGTTGGCACAGAAAGTTGCTGTGTCTGCCTCATAAAACACAGAACCTAGAAGCAGGCAAGGCAAAAGATCTGGGACTGGGGGCCCTGTGCAGTTTCCCTTCCCCTCAACATCTTAGGAGATATTTGCCTAATGTGGAGAAATTTTAAAACTGAACAACATAGGATGTGGCATAAGGGAGATAGGTATAGGTAGGTGAGAAGCTTTTTCTTCAGACCCTACTAAAAGTGAGTATTTAATGTTCAAACTTTTATCATCTCTATTTTGCCCTATTGACATAATTCCTATACCCTTTCTTTTTCACCTAAATTGGCCCTTTAAATGCTTTTAAAAAAATGATTACCACTACAACTGAAATACAAGTATTACTTTTCAAAGACAGTACACTGCTGCCTGCAGAAGTCTTTGAACAAAGATTTGGTTAAAATGGGGGATGGGTTAAAGACATAGTCTATCATAAAGCTAGCATAAAGGCTAGGATGGAGAATATGAGAACACAATATTGTCAGATATCAAATATGATGTTAGGTGAAAGAAGATACTGGACTTGAGAGATGGAATATTATGAATGGGGGAGATAAAGAAGAAACCAAATTTTGTCTAGAGTGAATAGTCAGGAGAAATGGGCTTAGTAAATTAAATCACTAAATCTCTCCGAAGGTGATAGAGCCATGGTTTGAGAGAGGGCTCATAATGGCTAATCTTGGTATTCTACTTGGCTGAATCTGGAATCAACTAAAAGGCAATCCACTGGACATGAAGAAAAGAGATTTCCTTCATCTGGTTATTTGAAATGGGAAGACCCACCCTTAACATTGGTAGAACCTTTCTGTGGCAGCCCTTACAAAAGGAGGTAAGGGGAAGCTTTTGCTTTGCTTTTGTCTGCTTTCCTTCACTACCACTGGGAAGTTCTTCTGACCTATTGATGCTTTTGCTGTTGTAGCATTCCTTCACTGATATCAGGGTGCAGACTCTTCCAAGTTCCATCATGTACCAAACACCAATGCACCCCTAGGAGTCCTCCAGGCCTTCAGCTCCAGACTAGTTACCCACTCTCATGGACTGAGCGGGTTCTCATCCTCTCCAGAGTGAAACAGCTACTGTTGGACAACCCAGACAGTATTATATAACCTAAGGTAATAAATTCCCTTTTAATATATATTCAATTGGTTTGTACCTCTAGAGCAGTGGTTCTCAACCTTCCTAATGCCGTGACCCTTTAATACAGTTTATGTTGTGGTGACCCCAAACATAAAATTCTTTGCTACTTTATAAATTTAATTTTGCTACTGTTATGAATTGTTATGTAAATATCTGATATGCAGATGGGTCTTAAGTGACCCCTATGAAAGAGTTTTGACCCTCAAAGAGGTTGTAACCTATAGGTTGAGAACTGCCTATCTAGAGAACCTTGACCAATATAGAGCCACAAGGACTTAACATTCCTTGCCATATGTAGTACTAACCTAGCCTTTTGCATTTAGTAAGCACTCAGTCTCTATTAAATAAAAGTGTTTTCATTTACAGATCAACTGTCCTATGAAAAGTCTAGTGTCTTCCAAATAAAACAGCACAGAACAGAATCATTTTGGTTGAAAGGACTAGAGAAAACAAAGGCTATTTTTGTTTTAGGTTAATTGTTAACTTAAGTTTTGGGTTAACTGGTAAGAATCATTAATTTCTCCTGCTCCTGACATCACACACTCAAATTACAGATCACAGTGGAAAAGAAATGGCTCCCTTGAGAGTAGAATCGCACGGTTAAAAAAAAAGACCTTCAACTACCCTATAAAAAGACCAGGCATTGCCAGGGTGTGGTGGCACACTCCTTTAGTCCCAGTACTTGGGAGGCAGAGGCAGGTAAATCCCTGGGAGTTCAAGGCCAGCCTGAGTTCTAGGACAGCCAGAGTTATAACAAATCCTGTCTCGAAAAAGTAAAAAAATTAAAAAAAAAATCAGGCTAATTCACCTTAATTACATATTATTGTCAGATACACGAAATATTGGTGTTCCGGGATATAGAAAATGGATAAACTCAACATACACACATCAAGTGTACACACTAAGTGGGAATTAAGTGACAAAATTAAAACGATTAACAGACCTGAGTGGCAGAACTAAACTTCGCCTTTACCTTTTCTGCATTTTTCCAACTTTCTACAGCTACAATAGTGTGAAATTCCCACAGTATCACGGGAAGTTCTGTCTAGGCACCCACTGCCCGCTTGAAGGCTCTAAAGTAACAACAGTCAGACAGCCCATCGCCAGCCTGGGAGCGGCCTGCTGCCTTCTCCTCCCCAGCTGAAGCGTCCTCCTCCTTTCCGTCTTAGCTTCCCTGGGCTCCGGAGATGAGCTGTGAGGAGTCGCGTGGACAGTGGACTAGCCACCCCAAGCTTTCGGAAAGCGGCGGTCACCCCTCACATACTGAGACTGTTGACCGAGGTCCCCGACGACACACTCATTGAAGAGTTCGGGGTTGTTTCTCATGTTTTAAATGGAACTTCAGGGAACTGAAGTGAGGCGAGACGCGCCACAGACGACGGCGGAGGGCCCCGCGGTCCAGGCGTCCCCTCGGTTAAGGCCTCGGGGCCGCGACGGTGCTGCGGAGGGCGGGGCCCGGGAATGTGTGTTTAGAAGTCAGCCGGTGACTCGGACGGCCAGTGCTCCCAGCCTCCGGCACTCCGACCCACTGGGCGACTCCCTCCGGCTGCTGGCCGCCGTCGCCCGTCACTGCACGCTCCGAAGACTTCCCCAACGAAGCCAGGACCCCGCAGCGGCTTACATAACGGGCCGGGAGCCGCGATCTCGCGAGATTTCCTCCATCTCTCTCTTTCCCCACCCCCACCCCCCACCCCTCCACCCCTCCTCGCTCCACGTCAGAAGGAACCGGGCGGAGCGGCCAACATGGCGGAACGCAGGCGACACAAGAAGCGGATCCAGGTAGCTCGGCGGAGCCGGGGGGCCGGGGGCTTGGGTGCGCCGGGAAGCGGAGGGATCGGGGAGGCCGCCCTGCTCGGGCGGGCGGCGGGAGGGTGTCTCCGCGGAGCCGCGGCGCCGTGACGGGCCTGAGGCGGGGCGGTGCTGCTGGCCGCTCGGCAGAGGGGTCTGTGGAGCGGCGGGGGAAGGAACGAGGGAGGGAGGCGCCGCGCTCGGAATCCCGCGGCCGGCCCCGCGTTCCTACTGCGGCGGCGGGCCCGGGCCTGCGCGGGAGGCCAGCCTCCTCCGGAGCGCGGACGCCGGGGCTCCGGGGCCTCCCTCCTCCTCCACGTCTCCGCGGCGCTCCCGAAATTCAGGCCGCGGTCGCCGAGGTAGGAGGGCTGACCCGAGGCCCCGCAGCCGCCGCTTCTTTGTGCTCCGAGACGGGCGTCCAGCTGCCCCGCGCCGGCCTGCGGCGCCTCTTCCAGATGTTCGGTGGCGCCCGCCCTCCTTTCCCATCTCAGTACTTCTTTAACTCATTTGACCCAGCAGCTCGGTAAACCGAGTCATCTGCTCGAAGCTTGCGGGCTCTCTTCCAGGCGACACGATGTAAACAAACCCTGCCCGGTCGTTGCTGCAATGAGCTGGTGGCACCCAGAAACCTCTCACGTGCCGGCTTGTCAGCCTCGTGCCCTACATACAACCCTCCCTCGCCCCGCAGGAGTGTCCCTTGTGCATCTCTTCCCGCAGCTTCCACCCCAGCTGTGCGAGTGCCCCAGGAGCTCACCTAGAAAACCCCACGGCAGAAGTTGACGGCATGTAGGAGATTGTTATTGATCGACCTCACAAGTTGTTTCACGCTCATTCTTGCCTTTCTGTTCCTCACGATGGTTTCTTTCTGGTTTTGTTTTCTATCCATTTCTAAAGGTTTGTCGATTTGTTGGCCCCACAGGTCTTTTGAGTTATGGAAGTTACAGTTGAAAACTTTTTAAATGCTGTGGGAAAGATAAAACAGTGTTCAGTAAGTTCAGAATTTGGCAGGCATTAACAAAATAATTTTGAACACGGTACAGAACGGAGTCAGAAACAGGTTCCAAGTTCACATAGGTCTTTAAACCAGAGTGTCAAGACAGTGTTTCTAATTATGCTATTCCTAGGCTTTTGAAATTTAGTGTTATGGTTTAATGTGAATAGTTATTTTATTATAATTTGTATTGAGCTTGTCATTTATATCTCCTGTACTCTATTTACCCTTAGCAGTACAAATTTGTACGTTTTTGCTTTTTAATACACATTGTTTTGCAGTTTATCTGCTCTCCAGTATTGTCATAAAGGTGACAATATTGTACTTTTTAAGTTCTACTTTTTAAATAGCTGCTCATGTTTTAGTTGTGAACTTATATTAAACAGAAAAGTAGGTAAAGAGGCTCTAGGTACTTTAAAGGTAGTGGCCAAGAGCTACAACTTATCTCCTACTTGTTTATACTCTTGCTCTACTAATTAGCAAGGACTCTGAGAGTTTGAGCTCAACTTTTGCATTTGTAAGGATTGTTTACCTTAAAAAAAAAAAAAGAAAACTCTTAAGGTTATAGAGTTTGTATGAAAACATTAAGTCTATTAATGACTTACTAAAAATTATTTTTAAATGCTTGGCACACTAACCTCTTTCTTGCCCTCCTGCACCAGAGTAAAGAAATTAGTTATGTTATATTGATTTTTGTAAGCACTCCTTAATAAGCTTAAAAATAATTAACAGCCATCTGTTCAGTAAATTAGCCATTAAGCTATAAGTTATATGAAGTATAGCTATTTTCTCTCTCTCTTTCTCTCTCTCGATTCTAGTTATAGTAAAAGTCAGCTAGGCATTGTGAAATTAAATTCTTTTCCCGTCGTCTAAGATTCTATATAAAAATGATTGTGGAAGATCTTACAGTACTACCTTGATGCAGCCCAACAAACTTTTTAATGTTTGTTTTGGGGGCTATGAATACATCTGTGCCTATGTGTGGTTATGTGTACAGGGGTGCAGGTGCCATTTGAGACCAGAAAGGGGTGTCGGCTCCCCTGAAGCTGACAAGCTTCTTAACCATGGGTACTAGCATCCAAACTGAGGTCTTGTGGGAAAGCAGTACGTAGTATTAACCACTGAGACATTTCTTCAGCCTCTTCCAACTATTCTAGGGAATTCCTCTGTTTTATTTTTTTTTTATTCCTGTTGAGAATAAAAAACTGATACTGGCATCAGTGGAGATAAAAAGATCAAATGTAGTGTCAAAGTTCAGAGTTTGTTACAGAAAAAAATTCTGTTCAAAGATTTGAAAGCCAAAGAATTTATACTATCAATTGAGTTTCCTATTGTTACTTGATGTTTTTGTTTAGAAAAGATTTTTTAAGTAGATTTGGTTGACCTTGGATTGAATTATAATGTCTTTGTTATGTTGTGTTTTGTTTTAGTAGCCAATTCATTTGCTTTTTCCAGGACAGCATAATTTTAGAAGCTGGTATCCCAACAAGGTTGGAAGCAAGGGGACCATTATTTCTTTTTTGGACTCAGATCAGGTCACTGAAACTTTGAAGTGAGCTTACATATTCGTTAACATTATATTGTAAAATATTAATAACTAAAACTCTCTAATGGGAGTGATAGCTGTCCAAACTAATGAAATACTTAAAAACAAAAAGTCTTGCTTAAGAAAAGCAATTATAGATTATAGATTTTTTTATAGATTAACAAGACATTAAAAGCATTGATTTAGGATTCTGATATCATAAAGTTTAAAAGTTGAAAGTAATCTGATAGAACTGTTTGGAATCCTCTGTCCTAAATTCAGTCTGGGGAGGTAAGATGGCTTAGAGGGCAAAGCACTTGCCTGATGCCTTGAGATAGATCCCATAAGATGACGGGAGAAAACTACACCTAGAATTGTCCTGATCTTTACAACCACACATTCACATGCACATACTCACACACACATGCTCTCACACACACAGAGATACATAGTAAAAAGTGTGTGTGTGTGTGTGTGTGTGTTCGGTCCTTATAGGAACAGTAGTAGACTTGGAGCTTACTGATCTTACCCTCATTGTATTTACAAACTGATGTCCAGTGAGATTATGTGACTTGAACTAGGATTACCCTTTTAAGTTAGTGAAATTAGATTTAGACTAGTCATCTAATTCCTAGTGGAATGTTCTCTCTACCTCATCATTGAAGTTTATATATACACAGCTTTGTTTATGCCTATTTATCTGTGGAGATGTGTGCACCTTAGTGCAGGTGCCCATTGAGGGCAGAAAAGGGCATGAGATCCTCCAGAACTGGAGTAATAGGCATAAGCCACCCAATGTAGGTGCTGGAAAGAGAGCTAGGGCCCTTCCTTCCCAAGAGCAGTGTGTACTCTTAAACCACTGAGCTATCTTTACAAAGATTTAGTGTGACTGATTCCATATAATATTCTGCTTGTATCTAGTATCTAGTTCAGTTTAGAAATCTTCAGAAAAACCTCTTTATCTTAGAAAGTGTATAACTTCCATCAGTTATTTCTGTTGTATCTATCTGTTTCCCTGACAGTGGAACCTTGGGCTTTTATGATTTCAGGAAAGAGAAGAAAAATGTTTGGGACTGTTTAGCCAGATTACAGGTCTGACTTCTCAGGACCTTCTGAAGGAAAGAGAAAGACCCCAGAAATCCAATCCTAAATGTCAAAATTCATCCTCTACACCCACCCCAACCCCCAACATACCAGGCTTAGTGGAGAATTTTGCAATTACATAGCAAACCTGTTATCACAGGAAATGTGATAGAAGCAAACTGGAGAGGATACTGCTATTGTCCACCTACTGAACTGTATGACTTTAAGCAAATAATTTATTTAAGATCATCTCTAGTTTTCAGAATATCTCTTATTAACCTACTGTTTGCATTTTCATAAACATTTATACTGTTTTTTTGTACCTGCGTGCAAATTCACAATTTACCAACTAAGACTTTTCTTTTGTTCACTCCACAGTTGACAGACCAGTAAGTTTATTTCTATTCAGTTGTAAATTATTTGAAGCTGTCTTAAGAGTAAGGCCCATGACTTTGGTCTGGGTCTTTTTTTTTTTCCTCCCCTCTAAAAGGCTAGACATAGCAACTTCTATTTCATAATATTTGGGTATTGATACATTCTAAAGTACATTTATTAAAGTCTTTTTATGAATATTCTACCAGACTTCCCATTTAAGTAATTTTGGGTTATGATTAATGGCAGCCAGTAGATTGGTACCTGGATGCAAAGAAAGGCAGTCTAGCCTAAACTTGTGGTTGTGAGTCCTCATTCAAAGTCAATTGTGAGAGTTCATTTGGTTAAAGAGTTCTTTCCATTCATTTGAGAGTTTATGAGCTGTGTTTTATAAGCATTTATTAATACTCTCAAAAGGCTTTTCACTTCTTGTTAGAAGTCTAGCACAAAAGTTAGGAAAATGTTCAGTTCAGGGAACTGAATAGGGGAGATAGTATATTATAGTCTAGTTTATAAACAAGCTATGACTATTTTATGCCCCGTTGAGGCTGTAGCAGGGTAGCAGGCACACAGGATCTCCTATGTAACCGACTGCTGTCATTGCTGATGCTATTCTGCTTTCTGGTACTAAAACCCCAGCAGGTGCTCCAAATAATTTCATTAAGAGCTATCTGCAGTAACTAGTATCAGTCACTAACACTATAGGGGAGTACTAATAGTCAGCTGAATTCTATGTCTGCTTGAAAAAAATTATTCAGATGTCACTTTTTCTGAGTCTTTCTGTTCATTGTTGTTTAGTAGGGTCTTTACCAAGGGAATTATAGAGTTGGGGAAAAATTGATTAACTTAATTGTTATTAGTGAAATTAAAAAAGGTTTTTTTTCAGATACTTAATAGTGTCTGACTTCCAACTTTTCCAAGTTTTAATATCTTGATATTTAACCAGATTTTACATGTGATGCCTTGATCATCAGTCAGGAAATTAGCACATTTATCTGTGATCAGTAAATGGTTTAATTGAAGGTTCATATAAGTATTGACATACCATGCCTAACATGATTGTTCTCTGGAATCACCTTCCTTACGCATTTCCTGTTAATTGAAAAACTATCCTTTTTAAAATTCATATTTCGATCATATTTGCCCTAAGTCCTCCCAGATCCATCCCTACCTTCCTACTCATCCAACTTTGTTTCCTTTTTATTGATTAACATTGAAATCTGACATCTTGTATCTACTCATTTCATTTACCCTTTACCATTAATCCTATTTACTCTACATTTGAAATGTTTCAAATATGTACATTTCCTTCCTTACATTTTTGGACCAATACCATTCATGTCACATTTATTTGACTGTCACTATAGTCTTTTAACTGCTTTCCTGCTTTGCATGTATTTTTCCCTATTTATCTTGCCTTAAAAATCATAAAAATATTATTTAAGTTACTTTCCTATTTCTCATCTATTGAAAAACATAGTTTACAAAATAAAGTTAAAATTTATCAACTTGCCTTTAGGTTTATTCTCTCTGTAGAAATTTAACTTCCTGGTACTTTGTAACTGATCTCTATTAGAGTCAGGATTGTGTTCATTCTCAGACTCATTCCTTTTGGAAAATAGTAATCGCTATTTTGGGTATTTATGTAATAAAGTACAGGTATCCCGCCTTATATACATTGTAGCATCCAAAGATTATAGGATAAATGCTCAGGAAGTATGTATTTTATTGAATGAATGGTTTATATTTATTGAGTTAAACGGATAAACCTTTTTTTTTTTTTTCTGGTTTTCTGAGACAGGATTTCTCTGTTGTAACTCTGGCTGTCCTGGAACTCACTCTATAGACCAGGCTGGCCTCAAACTCACAGAGATCCACCTCTGCCTCCAGAGTGCTGGGATTAAAGGCATGTGTCGCCACCACCCCCGCTTAAATGGATAAACTTAAGTTGACAACAGATGCATTGAATGAAGAAAATATTTAGCATATGCCACTGTTATAAAATAGAATTGGTTGAACTTTTATTGTCACAAATAATTATAGCTGATGGTAGCAGAGTTTGTCATAGAATATTTGGGAACAAATATAAAAGACAAAGGAAAGGATAGAGCAATTTTTCCAAAACTGCTTTTTGTTACTGCACTATCATTAATAGGAATATCACTTTCTCCATTTCTATTTTTGCCAAAGTGTTACCAGGGACGAGAAGGCAGGGTAGGAATTGTCCCAAACAGCTTCTGTGGCCCAAGGGAAAAGGAAGGGACTAAATGCCAGTCATCAGCATATCAGTTCTTATGGTTACTACCTTGAGGTTATCTTAGGTTAATGTGAGAACTTTTACAAACCCACTGATCAGGACACATATCTTTGACTGTGGTTATAATATTTTATGACCCCTGTTTCTATTTATTTTGACATTTAGGCAACATCTTATCTTTTTAAATTATTGCTTTGTGAATATTAAAAGAAGCCATACAAAGTTGAAGAAAAGCTATACAGAATAGTTAATATACTGGAAAAACAGCTTAATGCTCTGTAGTTGAGGTGAACATACAGGACAGCCTTTGACCCTGTCAGTTTGTATTGTATAGGTGTCTATTTTGGCCAGGTAGTGGTGGCACACACCTTTAGTCTCAGCACTCGGGAGGCAGAGACAGGCAGATCTCTGTGAGTTTGAGGCCAGCCTGGTCTACAGAGTGAGTTCCAGGATGGCCAGAGTTACAACAGAGAAACCCTGTCTCGAAAAACCAAAAAAAAAGTGTCAGTTTTGTCTTTTGTATGAATTACCAGGTCTGCTCCAAGGAAGGTCTGAAAGCAAGCCCTGTAAGCAAGCCCTGTATAAACTTGAAAAGATTTACAGAACAGATGTGCTAAGTACTTTTTAGTGCTTGAATTTCTCAAGTCCATATCCACACTAAATTAGTATTCCTATGTTACAGGAAGTTGGTGAACCATCTAAAGAAGAAAAGGCTGTAGCCAAGTATCTTCGATTCAACTGTCCTACAAAATCCACCAATATGATGGGTCATCGGGTTGATTATTTTATTGGTAGGATTATATCTGAAGTCTTACTACTGTACAAATCCTATGAAGTTACCTAAATTAGGATATGTAGAAGTTATAAAGGCGCTTCCATGTGTGATTATTGAACCTGGGTGATGGATATATAACAGTTGATTCTCTCATTTTTCCTTTTATGATTGACAAATAAAAAGATAAAGTGCTTTATAATTGGTTTTGTTGGAAAATTTAAAAAGAAGACTCATCAGTATTTATTATAAAATACTACCTTTTATCTGATAGTATGATTACATGGAGCTAACTAGGTACATTGTTCATATATTATTATTCATATATTATTCATTTAACCTCATGATAAGCTGATGTCATCTATAACAGCTGTTCTCAACCTTCTTAATCTTGCGACCCTTTGATATAGTTCCTCTTGTTGTAGTGACCTGCAACCATAAAATTATTTTCATTGCTATTCTGTAACTATAATTTTGCTACTGTTATGAATCATAATGTAAGTATCTGATATACAGGTGGACTTAGGTGACCCCTTATAAAAGGGTCATTCAATCCCCAAAGGGGTCACAACTCAGAGGTTGAGAGCCGCTGATCTATAAGCTAGCCCAGTAGCTTATAAATTGTGGTTGTATTTTTCTGTCTTACCAACTGAACTTGAATTTCTGTTATATAGAAGAAATTCCTTCTTTGTGTTACAAATGACTTTCATACTCTAAAAGTTTAGATAAAAATAGACATGCTAATCTCTAAATTAATGTATTTATTTGCTAATACAAGTCACAGCAGATTGTTCAGATTGATTCTTCAGTGTGATATGGTAACTTGAGAATTTTCATAAACCGTTGAGGGAAGAAGGAAGTGTCTGGGGTTATTTTTATTGTGGTTATTCAATGATTGATGGTTACATACAAATATTTTTGAGAGGGTTTTTTGTTATGAACATTTCCCCAGTTATCTTGCTTTGAGTAATATTATTTACTTGCCTACATTGCTGTGAAGATGCTTATCAATATATTTCACAGGCTGGTGTGTAAAGAACTTTAATGATAGTCATTAGACTTATTATTTTCTTCTGTTTTATTTTCTGTTGTCAGAATGTTGACAGTTATAACATTTCATCAGACATAATTCATGTATACTAAGTTTTAAACGACAAATTTCTTCTATAGCTTCAAAAGCAGTGGATTGCCTCTTGGATTCAAAGTGGGCAAAGGCCAAGAAAGGAGAGGAAGCTTTATTCACAACCAGGGAGTCTGTGGTTGACTACTGCAACAGGTAGTGTTTCTTGGTGAAAGATAACAATTAGTAGTATAAACTTCCATGATGCTGAAGCCTTTAACTATTTTCATTATTAAACATAATGAGCTTTTATATATAACCTGGATTTTATCAGCGGAAATATATTTGTTCCTTAGACTTACTATATTTTTAATTGTGTGTAATTTTGTAGTTATGTCTTTTTACTCTTGTATATTTGCCAGGACTACTGAATGGAAGACAGAGGTGTAAAAAGCATAAACGTGTCTATATTAAACAAGTTCAGTGTAGAAAGTGGTCAGAGGAGTTTTCACCAGATCCTTGACAGAGATGACTGTTAACTCTGTTACCCTTAGTTTTTTTAGTGGCTTTGCCATGAGCTATAAGTCAAACTTATTTACTGTTTTCAGTGATTGCTAATATAGTACTTCTCTTAAAATCAAAATAGCTGCACTGTCTTTGTAGTCTCTTCTTAAAAATTTTAAGATAAAGTACATAAACCTTGTTAACATATACATGTTTTCCATTTAGGTACTTTTTCTTTGTAAAGAAACTTTTGATAACGAATTATACCTAACAGACCAAACCACATTATCTTCCTCTTTCTGTTTAATACTTACAGAATATACTTACTAATCTGTATTAGCTAAATTTTGCTTTTATGATATTAAAGTTTAAAATCTGAGTATTTGAGATTTTAGATTATATGTTTGGGAGTTAGACACAGCATTTAATGACTGTGCTTAATAACACTTTAAGTATCTGCCTTCTGCCAGGTGTAGTGGCACATGTTTATAATCCTTCATTGGAGAGGTAGAGGCAGGAAGACCAAAAATTCAAGGTATTCTTGACTACATAGTGAATTGGAAACCAGCCTGAACTACCTGAGACCATCTTTAAAGAAAAAGAATATTATCCACCTGAGAAAAAGCTGTTAAAGTTAATAACTATCAGATACTTCTTAAAATTCTTAGTTGCTAAATAATGAACATTTTAGAAACAAGTTTTATTTTGGGGGTGGGACTGAACTAATGATGCAGTTTATATTTACTGTCTTATACAGTAACTTTTCTGATGAGAATTTCTGCTTCAAGACACACACACACGGGATACTACAGATGCAGGAACTGCAACATAGCAAAGTTAAAAGCCTTGTCCAAGGTCATACAGCAAGTAAGAGCTAAAGCTCTAAATGCAGCAGTCAGGTTCCATATTCTCCAACCTTGTACTGTAACTGTCTCCTCCAACAAATTAATGGTACATTTATTAGAGCAAAAGTTAATCTGTGTCACCTGCCAATGTTACTATTAATATTAAGTCTGTGAGCCTAAATCTTTCAGGAGATTAGCCACTATTAGTTCACAAATTGTGGTCTTTTAGGAAGCTTAGTACTTTGTTATATGAAAAGTTTTTAACGATATTGAGATTAAAGAGATAGCTTAGGGGGTTCTCAGCACCCACATAGCAGATTATAACCCTCTGTTATTCCAGTTCCAGAGGATCCAGTTCCCTCTTTTGGCCTCTCACACACTGTGCACTTACATATTGCAAGACACTCATACATAAAATAAAATCTCTTTAAAAAAAAAAAAAAAAGGATCTTGGGGCTGGAGAGATGGCTCAGCAGTTAATAGCACTGACTGCTTTTCCAGAGGACCTGGGTTCAATTCTCAGCACCCACATGGCAGGTCAGACACCCTCAAACATGCAGGCAAAATACTTAATGCACACAAAATAAAAATAAATCATTAAAAAAAAAAAGATCTAGAACTTAGAGATTGCCCTAGAGACAAACTCACTTTGAATTGTAAGTTTTCCTACTTGTGTCAGGTTGTTTGTCTTCTTTTTGTACTAAAGTAAAGGACTGGACCTAAAATGGTATCAGCCACCTCTGATGTAACCATAAAGTCCTCACCATGACCAGTTCTCAAGGGTTCCTGGTCCTGTATAGAAAACCATAGTGTTAAAGTATTATAATTAATATTATTATAGTTGATATTTTATTATCATTATTGTTATTATCAGTGGATATCAATAAAGAGCCATGACACTTTTCTGAGATGGAAAACCTGGATTGCCAGGGCACAGGGTCTAGCCTCACATGGCTGACTTACAAGCTCCTCTTCCCATCCTCGGATAGCTTCTTCTATCCTTAGCACATGACCTCTAAGTATTTCATTAAAAGGAATCACCACCCACCAACACACAGGCCTTAATGCATAAAGAATAGAGCCTTCACAGTGCACCAGCCGCCAACTTCAGCTGGCTGACATGGTGACATTTTACCGGCCAGTCAAGTCCCCACTTACGGTCTTCCGTATCCTGTGCTTAGGTTGAGAGAGAGCCCTGTAAAATCCCTCCATTAGCATTAATACAATCCAATACTTTTCTCAGTGGCAAACAACATTAGAACAATTGTTCCAATCAAAGGCCATTGAATAAACAATTGCTGGTGCTCCAAACTAGCATGCTTTCTGCATTCTAGAGTCCACTCCAAAGAAGCTGTTTCCAGTGGTTGAAGAAGTTGACCTTCTGGCTGTAGTTCAGGCCTCTGGATAAACAACTTAATATTTGAGAATAAGTTCAAATATACCCCACCACCACAGTAAGACTCTTGTCCAGTTTCATTTTCTAAAGCAACTAAGTGGATATGATGGAGTCTGGGGGAAATGCCAGAGGGGAAAAAAAAACTGTATCCTGGTAACTTAGTAGGTATATTGTCTTCTTTTTTTAAGATTTCATCATTTTTATTTTGCATGTATGAGTTGCCTGCATGTTTGTGTACCACATGTGCCTGTGAAGGCTAAAAGAGGATATCAATTCCTCTCAAACTAGAGTTGCAGATGATTGTTAGCCACCTTGTGGGTGCTGGGAACCAAACCCAAGTGGTCTGCAAGAGCAGCAAGTGCTCTTAACTGCTGAGTCATCTCTCCAGTCCCTAAGGTGTGTTTTTTAGTTTATACTTTCTGTGACCCATTTCATACATAAACTCTTTGACCTAAATTTGGTGAGACTTTGTATCACTAACCCACAATCTAGTAACATAATATTCTCTTCACTCTTGTTTGCCACATTCCGTCTCTTCATCTGGTTTTCCTGTAGTGCTGACCTGTCACTTTTCTCTGCATGATTCACTTTTCCCTCAGGTCCTCTGGCCCACATTAACCTTTGTATTTACTGTTCTTCTGTTCATTAGTATCATCTACTTTGGCTAGTTCTGACTATTTAAAATTTTTTGCATATGCACTAATTTTTAAAGTCACTTGCAAGCTTAGTCAGAAAGCAGTGGGATTATTTATACTTTATTATAACCTTATAACACTTAGCATGATGTTTTCCCTTTTGGTAACTTGTCATTACTACATTTGTGAAAGTTATTAACATGTCTGACATTCAGTAAATATTAGATAAGTCTGAAAAAAAAAGACATCAAGAAGAATACACAAGTAATTTAAAACTGTTTATTCAGCAGGTGGCAGTGACACACACCTTTAATCCCAGTTAGCAGAAGATAGAGGCAGACAAGGCAAAGGCAGGTGGATCTCTGCGTTCACAGGCATCCTGGTCCACAGAGCGAATTCCAGGACAGTTGGGTCTACATAAAATCCTGTCTCAAAAGAACCAAAATAAATAAATAAATAAAAATAACATATAGTAATATTGGTTGGAGAAACCTTGAGTAATGAATTGACAAAGGAAACGCTTTTATCAAATTTTGAAATATAATCGATTACCCCAAAAATAAGAGAAAAAAGGGCATTTATTCCCAGGAAGAAGCATTGGACATCCTGAAATAGGGACTATTAGTGCTATGTACTAGTGGTTTATTCCATACCACATATTCAAAGCCAGTAACTCAACATCACTTTATAGAATAGAATTAACTGCATAGACATTCTCTAAATATCAAGAAAAAAGCCAGTAATTATACTTACTGTAAGATGGAATGGTGTAATGATTTATGAAACCCTATGTCTATACAACTATTAAATTGATTTTGTCATAGCAATAATAGCTAACATTTACTAAGTACATGTATACCAAGCACTAACAATTTATATGCTTCTCATTTAATCCTAAAAATTGTGTATGACAGGTACCCCATTTTATAAATAAACTAAAATTAACTTACCCAATATCTACCTAGTTAAGTGGCAAAGGCAGTATTTGAATGTTTGAACCTAAAATTATGTTGTTTAAAACACTAATTTGATTGGAAGTTAATTACAAACTTCTTTTTTATTGAAAATAGATTTTTTTCCCATACTATGTATTTTTATAACAGTTTCTCCTCCTCTTTCTCTTCCTCCTCCCAGTTCTTTCCCACTTCTCCTCCCATCCAGACCCCCCCCCTTTCTGTCCCTCATTAGAAAACAAACAGGCATTTAAGGAGAAATAATAAAATAAGATAAAAAACAAGTCAGAATATGACAAAAAAAAAAAAAAAAAGACAAGAAAACGAACCAAAGAAAAACACATATAGATGCATACATTCACACACTTAGGAATCCCATAAAAACCCAAAATCAGAAGCCATAATATATATGGAAAGGACCTATAAGGTAGAAAGGAGGGAAAACAAACAAGCCATTTGCTCTGACTTGACATGAGACAAAGAACCCCCAAAGATGCCTTTGAGTTCATTTTGCATTGGGTAGGTATCTACTCCCGGGCATGGAGTCTACCCTTAAGAGTGGTTTGTTTTCCCCAGTGAGATTACCTTTGACAGAACTAAGTTTTCATTTGCAAGTGGCTATTGTTGGAGCTAGCTTCTGGGTTACGAATGGGGGTGGGTGGAGTGTCCACTGCTGCTTTCAGCTCCAGGCCTCATCTGGTGCAGGCCTGTGTAGGCCTTGTGGGTACTGCTATAGTCTCTAAGTTCATATGTGTGCTGACCCTGCTGTGTTTAGAGAGCGTAAATTCCTTGATGTCTGCC
Organism: Cricetomys ansorgei; assembly: GCA_026225945.1. Taxonomy (NCBI): domain Eukaryota; kingdom Metazoa; phylum Chordata; class Mammalia; order Rodentia; family Nesomyidae; genus Cricetomys; species Cricetomys ansorgei. Next base: position 7,995,845 of record JAMJFZ010001121.1, on the reverse strand, counting down.
ATCCCCTTTGACTCCTAAAGTCTTTCCATCTTCCTCCACAGAATTCCCTGAGCCCTGAGGGGGGGATTTGGTAAAGACATCCTTTCTAAGGCTTAGTGTTCCAAGGTCTCTCATTCTCTGCATATTGTTTGGCTCTGGCTCTCTGTATTTGTTCCCTCTGTTGCAGGACAAAGCTTTTGTGATGATGGCTGAGCAAGGCAGAATGTTGTCAGTTATTTTTTTAGCACAACAATTCTCAATCCATGGGTCACAATCTCTTTGGGGGTCAAATGATCCTTTCACAGGGGTCGCCTAAGGCCATTCTGCATATCAGAATTTACACTATGATTCATAACAGCAAAATAACAGTTATGAAGTAGCAATGAAAACAAATTTATGGCTGGGAGTCACCACAGCATGAGGAATTGTATCAGAGTCACAGCATTGGGAAGCTTGAGAACCACTGCTTTAGCAGAGTAGTAGTGGTTTGTTTTCCCCTAGGTCCCTGTCCTGTCTAGTTTCAGATTCTTGGCCATGATATGGTTTCCAGCTAAATCAGATACTGATTGGTTACTCATGTAAGCTTTGTGTCACTATTACATCAGCATATCTTGCAGATGTGTTGGTCTTGTAGGTTGAAGGGTTTGTAACTGGGCTGGTACCTTTCTCCTTTGGTAGCATGCAGAGTACCTTCCAGTACCATGAATGTAAGGGTGAAGGCTCTAGGTAGGAACCAGCTCAACTTTCTGTGTTAAATGTGTTGTATAGGTGTTGTCTTCAGCCTTAAAATGTCAGTGTGTGGAGAGTTACCAATAGCCTGGATTGTTTGGGGGTTCCCGTGGGACCCTCTGGCCAACAATTCTATGAGGTGTAACCTATTTCCGATGCTGGAAGCTTCATTTGGTGGCAAGAGATGTCCAGATGGGGCTCAGTCTCCCCTGTTATTTAGCAATTTCATTTTATTCATTCATTCATATATATATATGTGTGTGTGTGTGTGTGTGTGTGTGTGTATATTGGGGGGGACTTCTACTGTTTAGGTTTCCATACCCCTCAAATGACATGTAGTTTTAGCTGTTTCTCCCCATATTCCTTCCCTCACCCCTTCTTTACTAATGCTCCATGTTTGATCCTCTCATTCCAATTCTCCCCCTCACCCATCCATAGCTATTCTAGATCCATCCCTCCCCACTACTCCCTTACTCTGTACCTAACCTCGGTGATTACTTGGATTGTTGTTTGCTTATCAACAACTTAGTGACTAACATCCATATATAAGTGAATGTGTACCATATTTGTCTTTCTGGGTCTGAATTATATATTTTGATTCAGTATTGAGTGGTGAATGGTGATATAAGCAAAATTAGAATATATCTTTAATAATTTTTAAGATATTCTGAAGTAAAGGAATATTCTTCATATTTAAATAGCCTACTAACCTACTACTATTAAATTCCCCTTTGTATTTACAAGTAGTAATCATTAGTATCTTGTTTCAAGTTTTTATTTATATATATATTACCAATCAGATATAAATAGCACATATGGGTGTGGGGCATTGGAACAGTTGCCCAATTGTATACTAAATTCCTACTTCTGAACAAGAATAGGACAAATGAGGAAATCCTGACATTAGCTGTGAAGAATGCCCACAAGCTGGAATTAATCAGGCAGCACATGGAAGCCCAGTCAAGCAAGAAACAGTTTAGATGCCCCAGAAGTCACAACATAATGACCAGAATGAACTGGTCACTTGTACAGAAAGGAAAAATGTACTAAACAAGTAATACAGAACATGCTGGATTGGGCACCAAGGAGGTACTTATACCATGTCACCATGAGGGACAGAGATGTTAGTGAGACATAGCTTCTAGATTGTGCTGTGTCCGTTGTATAATACTTTACCAAGTCAAGAATGAAAACTAATATCAGGAACTCAGAAACTAGAATATGAGATTTGAAGGATGGCTTATAAATAACAATGGTAAAAACTAAATAGTTTCTTGGGTAGGAGTTTTAAGGTTAGAAAGGGAAAGCATAACAACACAACAAATAATGAGATTGACTTAATATGGGAACACCTGAGCTTCTGAACTCATTAGATAATTACATGAAATCTGTCTTTCAATGGTTTAAGTCTAGGGAAGGAACATAACGATAATCGCACAGTAAGTAGTATGGTAAGTTAGTAGATGAGTGCTGTTGACAAGGCAGCAGGAAGTGAAAGGGGATGAGGTGGGCTTGTGTCGTCTAAGTAGGTTAGGCTGTGATTCAGAGAAAATGGAAGAAAGAATGAGACGAACACTTACGCCTTTTTGGAGGAAGAATATTCCACATGATGGGAACAGCCTTTACTATATCTAGGGGAACACTACTGACTTAGGAATGCATGGTTTTGCCTAATATATTGCATGTTTCTAGTTTTTTTGATAATCCTTATCAAAGTGCAGAAACGTCTCTTAGTATATGTATAACCATGTCATCTTAGTATACATGTCGCTTAGAATATGTACCACCTTAGTATAGGTACCACTTGAAGATGCTCCTCACAGCAGTAGACTCAGTGACAAAGTAACCTCCACAAAACAGCTGAAAAGGCATGAATAGGGCTGAGCAGTCAGAACATTTTTTCTGTTGACATTTCTTAAATAAACTATTTTCCTCTTTATTATTTTTACTCTTGCAGTAGAGACATGACATTAAATGAGGATTAGTCGTAACTACTATCAGTGTATCCAGAGAGAATCTGTGGATAAGTCTCAAACCAGTAAAGTCTTTTATGCTAGTGAAAAATAACTGGGTTATGACAAGTTTTATACAGTGTGGACTTATATATAGTAGACGTACTTCTTTTGTGGAGTTCTTTATATTCTTGTGTGTATTTATTATATTTTGCTGTATTTTTTTCATAAACTTTCTGATTGTAATTTCTTTAATAACTTTCCAATTCACTCTTTCCTCTATGCATTTTATTTGGGTCTTGATATTTTTGCTTTTTAAAGAAATCTGCATCTTTGTAATTGATGGAAATTGTAATACTAGAATTGTCACTTTTCCACAAGGCTTTTAAAGAAACAGTTTTTTCATCGAGCCCTAAAAGTAATGAAAATGAAGTATGATAAAGACATAAAAAAAGAAAAAGAAAAAGATAAAGGAAAATCTGAAAGCGGGAAAGAAGAAGATAAAAAGAGCAAGAAAGAAAATATAAAAGAAGAAAAAACAAAAAAAGAAAAAGAGAAAAAGAAAGATGGTGAAAAGGAAGATTCCAAAAAGGTTTGTTTCCTTAAAATTAAAAATTGTAAAATCATTACGGGGCTGAAGACATGGCTTGAGGCTGCTCTTCCAGAGGACCCACGTGGAGGCTGCTAACCCCTGTAGCTCCAATTCCAGGGGAATCTTCTGGCCTTCTTTGCACTGCATACACATGATGTAGACGTAAATGCAGGCAGAGCATCCATGCACATTGTGTACTTGTGATCTTTTTTGGCCTATGATAAAAAGTTTTAACAGCCATATGAGATAACTGTCAGGATTATTTGTAAATACTGATCTTAAGTTTTTTTTGTTAGTATTGGAAATAGTGAAGTTTTTCACTTCATGAATGTCAAGCTTTTGTTGTCTTGAGTGTTTTATTCTTTTATTCTGTCTATTCTTAGGATGAAACTCCAGGAACTCCAAAAAAGAAGGAGACTAAGAAAAAATTCAAACTTGAGCCACATGATGATCAAGTTTTTCTGGATGGAAATGAGGTGAGATTAAAGTACTGGATTTGAGTATAATAGAACTCTAGTTTTTCAGAGAAAATCTTAGAAATATATTTGATATGCTCACTGTGAAAAGAAGTAATTTAGAAAAATCTAATCATTCTTTTAATTACATAAAAATAACTTTGAAAAAATCCACTTTTTAAATCTAACTTTATAAGGAGTTAGAATCAGACTTGTCCTGTGTATGAATGATAAAAAACCTGAAGCTAGCCTGTGGTGGTGGTACACCCCTTTAATCCCAGCAATCAGGAGGCAGAGGCAGGCAGATCTCAATGAGTTTGAGGCCAGCCTGGTCTACAGAGTGAGTTCTAGGACAGCCAGAGTTACAACAGAGAAACCCTGTCTCAAAGAAGAAAGAAAGAAACCTGAAATTACAAAAGCTTAGTATAAAATAAATGCTATAGGGATAAGAAGCACAGGTCTGAAGCTCTGTGGTAGGCCCACACTCCTCCTTCCTTTTTTCCATGTTAGAGTCTTCTTGCCAGGGTGCCTCATGGTCCATGATGACTGTTAACCTTAAAACTATATATATATCCACAAGAGAATGGAGGCACATGCTTTCTTTTTTAGCAAACCATCACACTTGGATTCACTATGTTGTCAGGCTTACCTGAAATAAAGTCTTGAAAATGCACTATTTATATTGAGGATTTAATTTGCCCAGTTTAAATGCAGAATTTCTATTATTACCAAAGAGAGAAAAAGAGCAGAATGGTTTGTAGGAATTACCTACTGACCTCTGTCTCTTCTACAATGTCTCATCTGACACATCTCTTGAGGGCCCTGAAAATTTCAGCATTACTAATGCTTTGCTCAAGGAGGTAGTTTTATTATATCTTTCATAATGAGATTTGTGTGGTGATGGCCTTGCCTAAAGACTGTTATGGTAGTCACTTAGTTACTACAAAAACAGTAAGTATGCTCTGGCTGCTGAATTGTGAATTTCAAGACATATTCTTCCTTGTTACACTTACACAGATTATCAGATATGTAAAAAGCAGTGGCCTAGTGCTATATGTTTGAAATTCTGCAGTGGGAAGAGCTCAGATACCTTGAGTGTTGAGCATATCGGTATATACCAGATACTTTCACAGGTGCTGGAAATGGTATGGTAAAATACAATGAAATTCTCTACAAGGAAGCTTTCATAGTTAAAGACATTGGCACCTAAACATCTTTCGGTATTACACTGTAGTAAGCATTAACTGTATGAGAACACAATCAGGTATGCTTAATTTAATTAGGAAAGATAAGGAGAGTCTGGAGACTATGGACACTTGAGTCTTCAGAACTGACTGGCAGATTGCCCATTGCACCAGGAAAGAGTTATAGGTCTATTAAGAAAGGAAGCAGACTGAACAAAAGCTGGATACTTGCCATCTTGAAAAGGTTAGGTTGTGAATACACATATACAAAACCCCATGTCTCCAGACTTTTAAATTTGGAAAGTGTCTTTTTAAAAATACAAGGTTTTTTAAGGTTTTTTTAGTGGTGACTAGCAAAAATAATGTTTGTGAATCTATCCCAGGGAATGTAAACAGTAAAATAGGTTTGAATTGGAACCCCAAGTGTTAGAAATATAAATAAATTAGAAAAAAAAAAAGTATCTTGTTCAAAATCGAACTAGGAAATTAAAGAGTACTGTAATTTACAGAAACTGGGCTAAACCAAGAGTCTTGCAATGATTGAGTATAGTTCTGATATAAAAGGAGAAAGTTCTTAGTGTGTTAAGAAGTTGGGGACTGCCTTTGAGGAACTCAATATAGAACTAAACTTTACTTACTACTGTGACTTTAGAACTTTTAAGCACTGAGGTTTCTTGATTCTTCTAGGTTTATGTGTGGATCTATGACCCAGTTCACATTAAAACATTTGTCATGGGATTAATTCTTGGTAAGTAGGAGGATATAAGTAGCTTTTCAGTATAATCTAAAGTTTAGAGGGCAAAATGTAGCACCCCAAAGACAATATTCCTAAATTTAATATTAAGTAAGAAATGTTTAAGGATATACTTTAAATAAAGTTAGAAAATAAGTAATAAACTAAAGTTACTTGCAACAACTATAAGATTTTTAAGGGATTAACATGGTAGAACAACCTGGTTTGTTTGTTTTTTAAAAAAAAAGATAACTCATTGAGGAAGAAACACACTCACCAGTCATTGTGAATAAGACTTAATCCTAATTAAGTAGCAAAGGTTAAGATTACAAAAGTTAACAGTGAAAGTCTTTAACTTTTTTTACTTTTACAGCAGGCAGTTTGGCAATACCTTTCAAATTTTAGATGCAAATACGTTGACCCTGTAAGTCTTGTAGGAATTTATCCTCTTTTCACCCATTTTTTTGTGTACACAGTTGAGCAAAGTATATGCACTTACTTGTTTGCTATTTTAATTTATATACCTCAGACTATGTTTAAAGAAAGCAGTCTAGCAAGTATTGCTCAAATTTTAAATGCCTGTATCTTTTGGCCTACCAATTCCACTGAAAGGAATTCATTGTTATGATTTTTTTTCAGTGTTGTTGGTTTTTGTTTGTTGTTGCAGTGTCTGGGATCCATCCCAGGGTCTTATACATACTAGACAGGCACTTCACCACTGAGCTATATCCCCAGTCTAGGACTCATCCTGTTATGTAATCATAGTCATACAATGTACATGTGTGAGTATATTTGTAGGAGTATTGTTTCTTACCATGTAAAACTGAAAGCAGTTCAAATCCCTTAGAAGAGTGAAGTAATGGTGGTGCAATAGAATGTCATGCAACTTTAAAGAATGAAAAGAGAAACCTACTAACAAGTGAGAATTACATGTTCATTTATTTATAAAAAGTTATTTGTAACTAATTTTTATTGTATATAAGCAGTGTCTGGAAATAGGATAAACCTAATAGTGTTTACTGCTGAACAGTGGAACAAAAACAGGATGAAGATTTCATTTTCAATATCGCCTTTGACTCATTTTTTTAATATGGTCTTATATGTGTGTATATTTTTAAGTTTTGGGGCAAAAATGAGTGAGAAAGAATAAGTTATCAAGTAGCAAAAACAGATACTAGTTAAATATGACTGGTCAATAAGATATTATAGGATCCTCTTTAGAGGATCTTACAGTAAGAGTTGAAACTTAAACCCCAAAACCTAATGCTGTGGATTGCTTACAATGTGATAGTCACTTTGTCGTAAATGCCTTCTGATATCTCATTCCAATAAGAATAGGTACTTATCAGATATAAGATAAATTAGCTTTGGAAGGGTTACCTAGCTTACATATGATAAAGAATTTGAATCTTGTTAATGCTAAAGACCTAATAATCAGGCTCCTCATTTCTTAAGCGTTTGCTATGAGGCCCTACTGTAATTGCAGAAAACTAGAGGTTCTTATATATAGTTTCTTTAACCATTCTGCCCTTTTTTTTTTTTTTTATAAAGTAGATCTGAGGCGGGTTGTGGTGGTACACACCTTTAATCCCAGCACTTGGGAGGCAGAGGCAGAGTTTGAGGCCAGCCTAGTCTACAGAGTGAGTTTATAGCCAGTTACAACAGAGAAACCCTGTCTTGGAAAAAAAAAAAAAAAACAGGGTGGGGGTTAGGATTTTGGGAGTAGAGTGTTATTTTGTTGATTTTTTTTTTTTTTAAGCTTCCCTACTCCTAATATTTAAAAAAAAAAAAAAGTAGCTTCAAAATGATCATAGTTGATTTAAGGAATAGTTTTAATTTCTAGACAGTATTTTTTATAATTAATGTAATCTAGACTTTTAAAAATACTCACCTACTTTAAGAAGAGTATAAAACGTTATGTTAAATATCGTGAAATTGCTGATAATTCATCATTCTATAAAAATGATACTTTTTTGCTTCAGATGTTCCCCCCCTAGAAATTATGTCTCCCCCCTTCTTAGGGGAAATGTTCCCTGTTAATTATAATCAAGCCATTAAAATATTTATTCTAAAAGTTACTGTGTAACTTTGTCATTTCTTATTCCAGTGATCGCAGTAATAGCAGCCACCCTCTTCCCTCTCTGGCCAGCAGAAATGAGAGTAGGTGTGTATTACCTCAGTGTGGGCGCAGGCTGTTTTGTAGCCAGCATTCTTCTCCTTGCTATTGGTAAGTGTTATTAATAATACTGATCTTGGTATAAGGTAGGTATTGAACATTTAGACTTTAACCCAGAGCTCCAACAAAGCTGAATAGAAAAATTAATATAGATAATGAAGATTTTGTAGTGGTAAATCATTATAGATATTTGAAGTAAGGTAAATGTAACGTGTATTAAATATTCAAGTTCTATTCATGTATTCAATTAAGTGGCTCTAAACAATGTGTTTGCCACTTTAGGGACAATTACAGCTTTTCACTTGGGTACCAAAATAAATTCTAGATAATTGAAGGAGTTAAATGACTAAAAACCAAAAAAGAAAACAAAGTAAATGTTTCTTGTTGTTATTGTTGTTGTTTTAAATTCAGAATTACTAAGATCTTTCACACTTTTTGGTTCAAGACAGGGTTTCTCTGTGGTAACTGGCTGGCTGTCCTGGAACTCCGTTTGTAGACCATGCTGGTCTCGAACTCAAAAAAATCCTCCTGCCTCTCCCTTCCAAGTGTTGGGATTAAAGGCATGTGCCGCCGCCCTGCTGCGCTGCCACCACCACCAACACTACCACCCAGCTTTCATACTTTTTAAGACAGGGTCTCACTAAGTAGCTCTGGCTGGCCTAAAACTCACTGTATTGATCAGGCTGGCCTCAGACTCAGAGATGCACTAGTGGCCGCCTTTCCAAGTGCTGGAATTAAAAGCATGTACCAGCGCTCCCAGCCAAGAGTAGTGCTACTCCATAGATAAGTAAATCAACCACAGTATTGATCTAGTTTCTGTTGTTAGAAGACACAACTTGGCCAACATTAACTAAAATTGATGCATATTATTCTCTGATATATAATTAATTTTTGTTTATGTAAAGCATTATTACTATAGCCCTAACATTTCTCTACTCACACCTTCCCCCGATCACCAAGGTGTCCTGAGTGGGTACCACCAGTCACAGACCCAAGAGTTCATCCATTGTTTTTCAGTCTGCCACCTTGGTAATAGGCCTCCCATTTCATCTGTGACCTCTGACTGAATGAGCCCTTTTCCATCTAACTTTTTTTCCCTTCCTCTAGCTTAGTTATCTTGAGAAAAATGTCTTGCTGCTTCAGCAGACAGCACAGCACAATTGTAGGCCAAGAAATAACCAATCCTATTAAACAGGTAACTAGTGTCAGTGTGATGCCTATATCAAGGAGAAAAGCCATAAACTCAGAACTCAAAGTAGATAGAATAAGATTGATACCACCTGGCTGTCAAACCAGCAAAAGTTACAGAAGTTCCTTTATGCTTTTCAGCAAAAGCTCAGCTATTAAGTTATTAAACTAGTAGTTACTATAATCTATGTTAGATTGTTTTGACTTTTAAAATACTGTTATTATTGGATTTTGAAAATTATTTCTTCAAGTTCATATATGTGTATGTGTATGCATATATGTATATGTGAATATATATGTGTATGTATATGTGTATTGAAAATTAAATTAAGAAGCAAACCCAACATGTAACTCCAAATATCCACTAACTGAGCTCAAAATTTTCTTTCAGAGAGTTTTAATCTAAAGCCCACTTACAGATCCTGTGGTATAGATTTGTTCAAATTCCTTTTCTGTGTTTTTCGTTATGCATGGTTAATATCACCACTTAAAATAAGATTTGTGGCATTTTTCTAAAATAGGGAGCTTTTACTATAACAATGGTAACATGGTACATGTCATAGTTTTTCTGTGGTTCATCCTTTTATCTATTGCCAGAAAAATTGTGGATTCTTACAATTCTACTATACCCAGTTTACATGTGGTAAGAAATTCAGTTTTATTTACAACCTTTCTAAATGCTTTTTCTTGGATTTGATAAAAAAAAGATTTCACCTGTGTTACAACTTTGTGAATGAACTACAACACCGTAATTGTATTTGGAGTCAAAAATGTGCTGCCTCTTTAAAAGTTACTCATTATCTCCTTTATCAGTGGAATTTACTTCAATTATAACTTCAAATGTGTTTACCTTATTTGTGTCACAAGCAGTTCTTTGGCATATTTATATTCTCATGAAAATAAAAGTACTACTTTACAAGTAAGATTATTTATAAATACTGGTTTATAAGATAAGGCATATATAAAAGCCATGTCCTTTGATTTATCTAAAGCACAATAATGAAAGAAGTATGGATCAGCTATTTTGTAAGCTTTCTTTGAAATAGTTATATATAATTTTAAAGAAAACAGAACAAAGTGAAACTGGTTAGCCTAACACAATTTCTATAATTATTATGACCTTAAAAATAAGCAACAACAACAACAACAAAAAGACAGGTGTGGTGGTGCACACTTTTAATCCCAGCACTCGGAAGGCAGAGGCAGTTGGATCTCTAAGTTTGAGACCAGCCTGGTCTACAGAGTGAGTTCCAGGACAGCTGGGGCTACACAGAGGAACTCTGACTTGGTACGGGGGAGGGGAGCAGGGAGGGAGAAAAAAGAGAAAAGGATAAAAAAGAAAAAAGAAAAAACATATTCTGTACATAATTGGTAAATTAATGGAAAACCATTTGGAATATTGAGGTTTGTGATAATATACTAAGAATAATCTCAGCCAAGTGTGATTACAAACACCTATGATCCCAACCAACTACTTGGAAGCCTGGAGCAGGAGGATGAGTGTTTAAGGCCTGCTTGGATTACATACATAGCAAGTCACAGACTTCTCTGGACAACTTAGCCTGTCAAAAAATTTAAAGGGTTGAGGATGAAGTTTTATGTTGCCTACTGACAGGAAGTCCTGGATTCACGCCCAAGCACCAACAAAAACTAAGAAAGAGTTCCCTCATAGACCATGCTTGAACAGTTTGACTTTTGTTAGCATTGTGTTTCCTGGGGTTTCTTTGGCTTTTATTTTAGTTTTTTGAAATAGAATCCTGATCTGTAGCCTAGACCTTGCTTCCAAGTGCTAGGATTACAGGTATGCACCACTGTACCCAGCTTATATTTAAGGTACATATATTTTTCTTAACATTTAGGCAGTTGGTACTTAAAGAAGAATTGCATAATTCACCTAATTAATAAAACAAGAATTCAACTACAGAAATTTGCTAATGCCTGGATTCTTTTTCCAAAGCTGAGCTGTCTTTTAAACAAGTTAGCATATGCTTTAGCTCCACAATAAATGTAAGGGCCCACTGAATTAATTGTTTGCATTTATTTTAAAATCAGAAATAGTAATATATTATGTTTCTGTGTATACATTTGTTCAGCATTGTGTTTACATCTATACCATATTGTATGTTGAATATAGTTTTACTATTTTTTAACCAAGACAAATCTCTAAGGACTAGGAAGTAAGGCTATATTGCATTTTCTTTTTCACTAGATGCTTTCTTACAGTACCAAAGTCTTTATTCACATTTTCTTCTTTCCTTACACCATGATCTCATGAGTGCTTCAACTTCCAACTGACTACTATGCTTACTGAATTACAATACCACAGAATGCATAAATTTCAAGTGTATGTCTGTGAAACAGCACCCATATGACAAAATAGTTTTTGAGAATGGCGTTCTAGAATTTGTGCTAGTAAATTCAGAGGAAAATACTGTCCTTATGATATTGTCATCTGCTTAGCAAATCTGACTTTAAATATTCATCTTTATGGTACATAAAATGTGCAAATATAGCTAAATATTTTCTCAGTTTCTTAATGAATTTTTGCTATAGGTGATTCAGTGCTAATTTAATTTATTCAGAGTAAACCTTTTCCCTCACAGCTCGTTGTATTCTGTTCCTCATCATTTGGCTCATAACTGGAGGAAGGCACCACTTTTGGTTCTTGCCAAACCTGACTGCTGATGTGGGCTTCATTGACTCCTTCAGACCTCTGTACACACATGAATACAAAGGACCAAAAGCAGACTTAAAGAAAGATGAGAAATCTGAAACCAAAAAGCAACAGAAGTCTGACAGTGAGGAAAAGTCAGACAGTGAGAAAAAGGAAGATGAAGAAGGAAAAGTAGCACCAGGAAATCATGGAACAGAAGGCTCAGGTGGAGAGCGACACTCAGACACAGATAGTGACAGAAGGGAAGATGATCGGTCCCAACACAGTAGTGGAAACGGGAATGATTTTGAAATGATCACAAAAGAGGAACTGGAACAGCAGACAGATGGGGATTGTGATGAGGAAGATGATGACAAAGATGGAGACATGCCTAAATCTGCACATGAAAAATCATAATCTGACTTATTTGGGGACTGAATAAGTGCAACAGGTTGGGATTTCTGTTGGCTGATCATCATAATGTACACGTGGCATTTGTAGCATTCTTTAAATCCACTTTCTAAAATGTATTTGGCATTCAGTTACAGTCAACCTTTTGTTTTATAGAACATTGGTACTATTATTGGTACAGTCTAAAGCCATTGATAAGTTTTATCCATCTGATAATTTTACAGTAAATAGGCCTCATTTTGATAGTCATCAATGATATATTGTCCACAGTGACATTTAAATTAAGGGCATTTTTGATAGTTGTATGGCTTTTTACTGTTAGACTAATGGAAATCAGTAAAGAAACTGCAGCATTTCAGATTATGCATAGGTATATAGCCATTTCACAGTTTCTTTAGGATGAAATGCTTAAATTCATTGTTCTTGGTAGTGATGCTTTTATTTTTCTTTATAAAATTATACGAGAAAATTCCTTTAAGATTTTGAGTTAGCAGGGATCAAGAACATTTTGTGGAAACAAACCATCTACTAACAGTACAGCAACACTTTTAATTTAGCTACAAATTCTCCTTTTCCAACTTAGGAAATCCAAACTGAATTATACATTCAATCCAGAGAAAGGTGATCATCTCCAAAAGTAAAGAGCACTGGCTGGAAGGTGAGGGCTCTTCCTTCTCCCATCTCCTTGTCATAACAAAGGGTATTCTGTACATAATTTACAAATGAAACATTTTATTTTAATTGTTACTTATTATTTAGACATTTCTCAACACTGAAATTTGTAAAACAAAAACCATGTAAGGATATGTTTTTTAGAGAGTTTCAATAACCCACAGAACATCTGATCTTTCTACAGCAGCTTCAGTTGTGTGCCAACATTCCATGTATTTTAATATGAGTAAAGAGTATCCTTATTAAGTAAGAACAGACTTAAAGTAGCCGTCTGTATGCCTTAATGTTCATTTTGATTTATTTTAAATCTTTACATTTAGAAATGGGGACTATGTTATCAGACCAGGAGGCACTGCTGTGAAAGACAATTTGCTGTTCTAAAATACCATTTAAAAATAAAGAATATAAAAGAAAACATAGAAAACCATTGGACTCTAATTGCTTCAAACTAGGTTTGCCATTTTATTTGTACACACCTTAGTTACAAACCTTTTAAAAAGTCTTGTTTACTTATGAGCATTCCTGGGAGCTGCATTCTTACACACCAATAGTGAGCATTTAATGATTTTCCTTCAATCACAGTGAAAGTGTTTTTGCCTCATAGTTAGTAGGCAGTGGAGTATAGGAGTTTATCTTTCTTCACACTGCTTCCCCTCTGAGTATTTGACTAAAGATGACCTTTAATTGTGAGAAAACGCATTCTCTGTATATTAACATCTTATGAAATATGGCTTGATCATTTGTTTTGTCTTCCCAGTGTTTGGACAGAATTGTGGCTGCAGTCTTTTAAGGGTTTCCTCTAAGCACTGTGCAGTGCCTGGGTATTTTTTCCTTCACATTTGCAGAGCTCAGCTGTTCATTTCCACAGTAAGGAAAAGGATAATTACAGCTTACGAGCTTATTAGTCACTGGTAGATTAATAACTATTTGGGGCTATGAAAATGGAACCAGAGTGTTTTACAACAATAAAACTGCTTTGTTAACCTTTACTACTATGATACCCAGGCACTCGATATTTATCTGCAAGTTCTTTATAACATATATCCTGTGTCTAGTCTGAAAAATGAGAAATGCTAGCTACAAAATCCACTAATTGATACATGTGGATTCCTACAGAATGCTAGAAAAGTTTTTATAAATATTTGATGACCTTTGGGGGTATATTCTTACTGTCCTTAGATATGAGCTAGAAATTTCAGCTTAGTTTCTATTGTATGCTTCAAGGTTGAAAACTTAAAACAAATCAAAACGCTTCCTCTATCATAGTCTTCAGAAGTCTTTGTTGGCTAACTAAATATCCTTGTGTCTGAGCATGGAGAATTGTTTACAATAGCCAATGGAGTGGAGATTCTTAAAAGACTTCCTATGCTGCTGTAGGTAAAAGCACAAAGCTTTTGCGTGATGTAGGATTTATTGTGGGGTATGTGTACATGGACCTAGACAGGATTGAACTAACCAGGGACTGAGTCTAGATGGAAGAATAGTGCATATGTGAATGTTCTCAACATTAACGTATTAAATAGGGTGCTTTTCCTTTTCCCTCCAACTGAATTCTTTAATTTTTAAATTATAAGGCCTTCTAGAGAATGTTAATTGATCATTTCAATGAATACTACTCAGAAAGTAATAAATTTTAATATATTACATTGAAATATGCAGTAGTGGTGGATTTTGGTGTTTTCTCCCTCTTTCTGGTCTTTTATCGCGAGCACCAATTAGCTTCTGGCTAGAAAAATCATGTCATTTGTAAGTTTTCTTTTTTAAAACTTTCGGGAATTGAAAAACAGCATGTACAGTTGGTTCTCAGACCAGGCCTTGAACTCAGAGTGATCCACCTGCCTCTGCCTCCCAAGTGCTGGGATTAAAGGCATGGTACACTACCACTGCCTGGCTTAATTGTGGTTATATTCTGTGAAGTCTCTGGAACACTTGAGTTAGCAAACCTGAACCACCACGTCTAAGGGAAGTACAAGACTAAGTTTCTACAAACTTCTGTTATACAACATTTGATCAACCACTATGTAACCTTGTTTAGCTGTCTCTGTCTAAAAAACATGTAAATATATGTTACTGACTTCTTAACATTGAACTCATGACCTGGAGATTTTCTAGTATATCTTTTTCTATAAGTTACATAACTGCATATTTGCCCTTAGGGAATAGGAAGATGACATTTTAACACTACTTTTGGTGACCATTTTAAACAAAATTCACGAACAAAAAGCTCAAAGGTGAAAACTAGACACTAATAGAGCAGAGAAGTGCAAGATCTAGAAGAAGGCAGCCCTGTCAAACCACAGCCAAGATAGGTGTTTTGGGCAGTCTTGTGTTTTGCTACTCAGCGCTTGGCCATAAAGTACTACAGGCATTTTAGGCAATTTTGCAGATATGTACTCCCAGAGCTTAGAATCCAGAAATAATGAAGATCAACTGCACTCAAGAGTCATGACATTTAATCTGTGGAACTCTTTAGACTCTTACTGGTTAGCCCTGACATAGAACTCTCCATGTAGACCAGACTGACCTCAGACTCATAGAGATCCTCCTGCCTCTGCCTCCTAGAATAGAATTTATTGATGAATCATGCTCCAATATTGAGTAACGTTCTCAATATTTCCTCTGTCTGGAAATAAAGTTCCTAATTATATCATTAGTAAATTGCTTTTTCTCTATTACAGCAGTATTTCAGGTCCATTCATTGACTCCATAATACTGAGCACTTTTCTTATGTCAGAATCTGCTAAGGCACACCCATGAATGAAAGTCTGGTTCTGCCACCATAGAGCTCCAAGCAGTGTGATGAGTGCTGTGCATGTATTTGCCAGATGTGCTAAGTGGCTCTTACCTGCCCAACTCCTCTGGTTTCTGTCCACTGAGGCAGACCTGGATGGAGATGAGGAGTGGACTCTTGTCTCTTCCAGCTTCTGAACGGCTGTGGCCCAGAAGTGTCATGGCCAGAAATCAAATGATGGCCAGTTGGTTTCCCTTCATCTCCACAGTGAGGCTGCCCCAGCTGTCAAAGGTCACCACAGTCTCCTTCCCTGCATTTGTGACGGTACTCTTTGGCGAGGGTAATGTCTGTTCTGATGCTACCTGCATGCAGTTTCTAAAGTTACAGTGCTTCCTCCGTGTGCCCTGTGTGCCCCTGTTCCTGCTCTTGACAGAACTCCTCCTGTCTTCACGGTGTTGATATAAAACTGTGTTCTGTAGGAACTAGGCTTGTCAGATCTTCATCACTGAGTATTAGAAAGGAGCCCAAAAACTTCGGAAGCATTCCAGCAGCTCTCTCTGCAGATAACTGTGCAAAGTGTAATTTGCACATCCCACCGTCAGCAGTGCTTAATATCTATAGAACAGATAAAAGCATTAATACACTTGAACCTAGTTCAGAGTCCCTTTGAAACTTTTTTTTTAAGACAAGGTTTCTCTGTTGTGACTCTGGCTGTCCTAGAACTTAGTCTGTAGACCTGGCTGGCCTTGAACTCACAGAGATCCACCTGCCTCTGCCTCCCGAGTGCTGGGATTAAAGGCGCGTGCCACCACCACCCAGTGAAACTTTTGATTACGTGGCTTTTCTATCCTGCCATTTCAACATGAAGAGTTTATCTTTTAAATTTGTCATTTTAGAATGAAAAAAAAAAAACACTTTTTCTTTCAAAGATTTAATTTTGTGTGTGTATGCCATGTGTGTGGGTGCCCTTGGAGGCCAGAAGAAAGTGTCAGATCCCCAGGATCTCAAGTTACAAGTAATTGGGAGCCACCCAAATGTGGGTTCTGAACTCAGGCCACCGCTGAGCTCCCAGCCCCTGTGATCTCTGTTACCATGACATTAATGAAGAGGACAGGATATTTCTTTCCAATCAAATCATTATACTTTGGCCTCATTTTTATTTTAAGGGGATGCCTAGACTACGTTGCCTTTTTTTGTACCATATACCTTATCTTTTTTTTTTTTAAGACATTATTGCATGTAGCCATGCATGGCTAAGTATGGACTTTGATTATGATTATGACTTCAGTGATCAGATTTGCCAGTGTTCTATTCCTAAAGCCAATGGTACTTTATTTAGTGTAATCCTTAATATTCACACGCATGTCTCCTTCGTAAACACCAATAATCAATTCTATAAGGTTTTGTTTTATAGAGTTTTGTTTTAAGTAGATTATATCTTTTAGATAATAGTGAATATTTTTCTTATGGCAACTTTTTTAAATAAGAGAAACAGGTCAAGCACCATCCTGAGATGATTCTTCAGTCATTCAGCAAGCATCCCTGGAACAATTACTGTTGCCAGGTGTGGGACCTGGGGGCTGGAAAGCAGTAGAAGTCAAGGCCAAGTGCCCCTACTCCCTGAAAAAGGTGACGAAGGATGAGACGCTTGGCAGACTCCTGCTCTCCCAGCCGGGGAAGGTCCCTAGCCAGAATAATATAACTTGCTCGCTTCACAAGAAGCTAAAGGAACATGTTTGTCTGCATTGGGGCGGGTCCCTTGCTTAGGAACACTCCCCCTGCCATGCTAATTAAGGCTTCCCCGCTCGAGGGGAGAAGCCACGCCCTTATGGGGAGAGGTTATTTATTTGGGGAAGAACCCCTTGAATAAAGGAGTTCGGGTCCACCAGATGCCGTCTCTGTCTCGTGTTCGTTCTCAGCAAGCAGGGTCAGGCGACACCATGCGGTCCTAGGAACCCACGTCCCGAGCATCCCCGGTGCTTCCCCACGGCTCTCGTCTTGCCTTTTCTCGCCCCTGGCCAGGGCAGAGAACCAAGAGGCTTCCCAGCCAGCTCCGGGCTGGGATAGGGTGGTGGCGGAACGTGCCGGGGAGACGGAAAACTAAAAACAACATCCAGGCACTGTATAATCAGAACTCGAAGAACAAGTACTCATGTAAATAATTGCAACAGAGTATTGTGTTGTAAGAATATCTGGCTTGCCTTTGCCATGACAAATAATGCCAGCTCAGACTAGGGAGTTCTAGAAAGGATTCCCCTTGATGTATCTTGATCTGGAAAGGATGAGATAGTATTACCAGGTCAGAAATAGAGAAAATGCATCAAAATGTGTGTCTAGTTAGCATTTCTAGTGCTGAGTTGACCAAAAACAACTTGCAGGATTGGGGACTGTCTCTCTTTACATTTTAAGTCCATCACTGAGGGGAGTCAGGGCAGGAACCTGGAGGCAGGAACTGATGCAGACATCATGGAGGATTATTGCTTACTGGCATTCTCTGTATGACTTGCTCAGCCTGCTTTCTGTTGTTATTTGAGATTATAATTAAATCATTTCCCCTGTACTCACTCCAAACCCTCCTGTATATCTTTTTCAAATTCATAACCTTTGTTTAATTTTTGTTACATACATTCCCAAATACCTAAGTAAAACCTACTCAGTCTGTATAATGTTACTTGGGTGTATGTTTTCAGGGCTGACCACTGGTATTGGATAGCCAATTGATGTGTTCTTCCCTAAGGAAGACCATTTTCTCTGTTCTCAGCATACTTCAGTTGCCTGTAGTTCTTTGTGTAGGCTTGAGGCCATGTGGACTTTCCCCATCCCATGTTAACTTGTCTGTTGTTCAGCTCATGTTCTTGTTCAGCTCGTGTTTAGGCAATCATGTTGCTGAGACTTGATGGGTGTAGCTTCTGACATTACTAGAAGACACAGTCTCACAGCAAACTCCAGATTCTCAGTTGCAGAATTGTCTTACAGATATACTGTTGGAAGTTGGTGCCACAATTCTGAATTTTGATTGGTTATGATTTTCTGTAAAGATCTCTGTCACAAAGAGAAGTTTCCTTATCTGTGGATATAAGGACAAATATTTAGAATGCAGTTAAGGATTCTGCTGGTTTAGTAAAATGGCAGTTATAGGTTCTTTTCCAAGAGCTCTGACTTTATTAGCCCTGGTAGTTAGCAGGTTTCTGGTACCAAGCACGATTTCCCTCTTATTGAGGGGTCTTACGTCCAGTAAGAGAGTTGTTGGCTACCGCCAAGATATGCATGCCACTACTGTACCCTTGGAGTTATTATTGCCATCCATGTTGGTCATTGTTGTGGTACATAGACATCAAAACTGGGTAGGACTGTTGGTTGCTTCTCTCCTTTGGAAGCTTGCATGGTATCTTTTGATACCACAAAAGAAGTCCTGAGAAGCCATTCAGGTAAGTTCCAGCTCAGCTCAGGGACCTCTGGGCCCTGTGTCTGAAGTGCATAGTGTCTTCAGCAATAAGGACTTAGCTTCCACCTCTGATGAGGCAACCAGGACAATAGAAAATTTGGGTTCTATTCTCATGCCTGATGTTGGGTGTTTTATTAGATTGATTGTCTTTGGCTCTTAGAGCATTGTCAGATGGGAAATTTTCATTTAAATTATATATGTTTATTTATATACTAACTTTAAAGTGTATTGTATGCTGGGCAGTGGTGGTGCACATCTTTAATCACAGCATATGGGAGGCAGAGGCAGGCGGATCTCTGAATGTGAGGCCAGCCTGTTCTACAGAATAAATTCCGACACAGCCAGAGTTACAACAGAAAAACCCTGTCTCGAGAAAAACACACACATACACACACACACACACAAGTATATTGTAGATATTTTTAGGTAGATAGTTAATAGTATGATTCCTTATGACTTAGACTTTTTCAGAATCCTTACTGTTATTTTACCCTCCTTTCTCCTGTAATTATCAGCCTACTTTGTTATACCAGCCTAGGGGTGGTACCACCCACAGTGAGTTGGACCCATCCACATCAATCATCAATTCAGAAAACGTACCACAGGCTTGCCTATGGGCCAAATTGTTGAGGATATTCTCTCAATTCCCTCTTCCCAAACGACTTTGGCTTGTGTCAAGTCTACATAAAACTAGCTAACACAATGTACAAATTAAGATCCTCCATGAGTTGAAACTGTTATGCTCCTGGAACTGCAAACAGCTCAAGTTTAGCTAAACAAGTTTGTACCCCAGGAAAGATCATTATATTGATGTCCATTAGTTTGAGAAATAACATGCCTTCCCAGTAAGAAATCACTACTCTGCATGGCAAAGCTCTGTAATAGCTCTCATCTGGCTAGAACTAATGCCCAAAGAAGAGCCAGCCTCAGATAGATTTTACTAACTTACATACACTGTAGGCTTATGCATTTTACAATGTCTGTCATTCCTTACATCTCTTTTAGGTTCCCGTCTCAGGTTACACTTCATACAATTTAAACAAAGACAGAAGATTTCAAGTCCGACCACTTGGGAAGATGGGAGATTTACACAGCTAAGATAGTGACAGAATTATTTCTTAAGTTCACCAGTGTTGTTCTTTTCAAATAGTTGTTGCCCAGGGTCATCTTGCCCGCCTGGCAGAATTATGTTTTTCCTGATAAAAGCAAAGAGGACTTAATGACAGACTAGGACTTAATGACAGTTGTGACCCTGTGCTGTCCAGCTTTGAGCTGCCCCTTAGAGGAATGTTTTTCAGGATAGACCTCATGGCTGGTTGTAAGTCAGGGCTGTCTTTGTTATTGAAACAGAGTCTAATACCTGTCGAATCCTGGTAAACAAGCATTCACATCCTAGAATTCTAAATTTTGCTTATCTCTAACAGGTATGTTAAGTTTGGGGTATTTGGGGAGTGGTGCTCCTTAAGCTAAGTTCCACTGTGTGACTTCATGTCCGCTATGCAAATCTGTTAGCAAATCCTTTATAACATCAATTTGATTACCGAGTTTCTTGGGAGTCACTCCCTCTCCTCTGCAGCAGTCACTCCACTCTACTCCCGAGACAGGGTACCCCATCCAAGCCTCATTTCCTCGGGGGTCTTAGTTCTAAGGACCCTGTGGACCCAAAAGCATCAACAGCAGAGTTGCCTCCCCGTGAATGAAGCTTATCCAGAAATCTAACACAAAACAAGCAGAACCAAGGGAAAGATCAGGAAGACACAGGTTCCCAGACTGTGACCTTTGACCCCCTATCTCTAGCTTTGAAAAGCCACCCCTGGGCTTTTCAACCATTAAGCCAAGGGATGGTTTATTTTTGCTTACGCTACTTTAAATGAAGTTTCCATCTGGCACTGAAAGATGACTTTCACACACAGTGATTAAGCACAAACAGTGAAAAAATACACAAAGTTGGGTCTTAGACCACACAAGATTATCCTAGACATCAAGTTGCTCAGGGGCAATCCATTTTTGTTGGCTTTGTTTGTTTAATTTGGGTTTTCAATCCTATCAGTCTCTCATTATAGGCATGGAGTGAATCTTGGAAAGAAAATGATAACTCATTTTAGCAATCATTTAATTCCCTAAATATTTGCAGTAAATCAGTTTTACACATTCTGACTACAATGACTATCCTTGATTTTAAAAATTTTAAATATTATTAGAGAAAATACTTATAAGTAAAAATAAACAGGAAAATCTTCACCATCCCCTTCAGAAACAACTCTTCATGTATTTTGAAATGCTTTTTTGTACGACACGTGTGCCGAGATCTTAAAGAGATGAGGTCAAATCATGTTTAATGATCTGGAAAAATAATGTAGGAAACCAGATCCACCAGCTCCAAGCTTTGAAATGAACTCAAGTTAATCCTGAAATAATTACATGCCAAATTTAGACTATTACTATGTTAGAATGTGTGTGATAATCTGCATATCGGCATAGAAGAGGAGCATTCTATGATTACCTCTTCAGCAAGTACACATTTACCACTGTGGCGTGCTGCAAAGAAAGCAGAAAGATCTATAGTAGGAATGTTCTTTTACAGCTAAAGATGAGCACTTGGGTAGAAGCTGATCTACATTTGCAGAGTCCAGACAGTAGCTGCTAGACGTCACAGCTGTAAACAGTCATTGGCTGTTAGCAAAGCCAAGCCAAATGCATCTCCATTTCTACTCTCTAGTTAGTTGCAAATACTCTGCAAAGTTTCTACGATTGAAACCCTATTCATTTCTAAGTTAATATTTTAGTAAGTATTCACGATAATGGTTTTCTTTGTAATGTACATGTATACTATTGTAGTTTGCTTATAACTAAGCCCCAACCCCACCCCAGCATCTTCCCTTTTTACTTTTTGTGAGTTCAGTTACAAGTTTGTCGAGTTTTTTCTTTTGTTTGTTGTTGTTTTTTCCCCAAGGAACCAACTCTGTTTTACTTATTCTTTGTATTGTTCTTTTAATAGAACAGACGGTAAGGAGCAGTCTCAGCTGTAAACATTCCTGAGTAGGAATCTGTGGTCTATACTATTTATACATTGGTCCTAGCTAATGGCCAATCATTGATCATTGATACTTGGACCCAAAGAAGTCTTTACCATTCCCATAGATCTGATGCACTGGGGTTATTGATATGGGTATGCACATGTTAACAGTGCACAGTCAATGAGGACTTGATCCATTCCCCACAGACAGGCCTGAAGGACTGCAGTTAGACTTCCAGTACAGCCCACATGTTGATTTTTCAGTACACAGTTGCAGCTCTGTAACACCGAGGCAGAAAGCACTCTGAACGTGGTACCAGGCCACCACCCTTTCCTTTCTCCATTCAGCCAACATTGTCTGAGCCTCTGATCTGATCTGAACAATGGGTTTCAAACATGAGCACTTGTAGTCTCTAAACCCAAATAGCTGGAAGTCCAGGAAGGAGCAAAGAGCCAACATCAACCTCATGTGACAACAAAACAGGAAGAGATGCTCTTTTGCCATAACAGCTGTAATCTCAGTCATCTGAAAACTTGTTCTTGTTAAGGAAATGGTGAGCTGAGGGCAGAGCAGAGCCCTGTGTGCAGTGGTGGCCTTTGAGAAAGGAGAGGAGCCTGGAGGAGACCGTGGACAGGCGAGACCTGCGAGGAGTTCTTAGCTTCAGGCAGGGTCCTTAGCTGCTGCCACTCCTGACTCTCTAGGCTTCCATCTATAGCCTGGACAGGAACACTTTCCCATATTGGAACACTGCCTTCCAAGAGTTTACAAACCCAAGTGAAAGACACCCGTGATTTGTTAGAATAGAAAGCAAAGGTACAAAAGAGTAGCTCAAATGGCCTCTTGGTTTCAAAAGCTCCAGCGTAGAGTCCTGTCTGGGATGATATCTTGTTTGTCTCTTAAATACCAGATATTTAATATTGTTAAATTATCAAATGTATTTATTATTAAATTATTAAATATTAAAGTTAAGCCTGTAAAATAAAATCATAACTTCAGAGTAGACACCTGTTTACCCTCCTCCTGACACATTAAAAAGGGGGGAGGGGGCACAGAAGATACTGTTCTGTGCTGCTGAGAACAATTCCTTTTCCTTCCTCTTGGCTGTTTTTCTTTATTTTATAATACTTTTATTAATAATTTGAGTTTCATACAATGTATATTGATAGCAGGCTGTTCTTTTTTTCTTGATGCAACATCTTACTACAGAATTTTTAAAAATCTCCAACAGATGTGTACTGTACAAGTCAGTGCCTCCAGTGGACAACTTCATTTTCTCCCCACAGGCAAAGGGAACCAGAGACCCACAGTGAAGGGGGTTGGTGTCAATGTGGACAGCTCATTTTCTGTTGTCTTTTGATGTTCTGCTCTTAGCCCAGCTTAATTAGACAATTAATTAAGAAATACTAATTAGTATTTGTGTGGTACTGGTTTTATTTTGTTAAAGTTCAAAGTTAAGCATTGGAAACATCATTGGTTTTTATTTTCCACTACAATCTTTTTAGTGCATGTCACATATACAGCTTACTTTTAATAAGCTTTTTCAAAATTATGACATGTATTGATTTATCTTTTTGAAGAGGGGTATGCACACACAAGGTGTGATGGACAGTGGACAACTTTTGGGGGCCAGTTCTGTCTGGGTTTCTGGGAATGGGGTTTTAAGGCTTGTCTGCAAGCACCTCTACCCAAAGAGCCATCTCCCTGGCGTTAAATAAACTGTTAGAATAAGTTCAGCAAACTTAGATAAATGTGCACAAATAATAATCATAGTTCCAAAGCATCATCACAAACACTTCAGTCAGACTTAGAAGCCTCACGCCCTCCCTGTCTCCCAGCTGTCCTCTTCCTTTCTCCCAGCTGTTTCCTCCCCATCACACAGACTTTTGAAATCGTGAATTAGATTTGCCTCTGTTTGAACTTGGTGCAAGTGGGATTATTTTAGGTAAGCCTTTGTGTACTTTGGTTTTGGTTTTGTAGTGCTAAAGCTTAAGCCCAGTGACCTGTACAAGGTGTACTACTGAGATGCACTCCACCCCTTCCTTTTCTTGCCCCTCCCCAGAGACTGAACCTAGGGCCTCATGGGTGCTAGTCAAGCACTCCACTGCTGAATTACCTCCTGCAGCCCTTTCGCACACTTTTGACTTTCAACAATTT
Organism: Cricetomys ansorgei; assembly: GCA_026225945.1. Lineage (NCBI taxonomy): Eukaryota > Metazoa > Chordata > Mammalia > Rodentia > Nesomyidae > Cricetomys > Cricetomys ansorgei. The sequence goes on along the minus strand of JAMJFZ010001121.1, from coordinate 7,971,774 downwards.
AAGATCTATACTGTGTGTAGAAGCATTTCCTTCATTATTTTGGTACAGATGATTATCACTTCCTGGATGAGAGAGAACTATACAGATGGGTATGAGAGTCCTCGCAGACTGGGGCTCCACTTAAACCTCTATTTCCTTATTTTCCCAATCCATGTGAGTGCACAGAGCCACCATTGTCTACAGAGGATGTCTTCCTATCTGGAAGAATGATTTCCAGAAAACTCTAACTATTGTACCTCAGCCCCTGTGAAGAATGTCTCTGTGCTTGTCACTGTGATTCAACCAGGATTTGCTGAGCCGTCCTCTGTGTGGATTCTAGTGCTGCATTAAGCAGAAGGAAGCTTAGATTAAAAAGCAGCAATAAGTACAGTACGTGGGCTATTCAAGAACATAAGCTAATTAGAAATGGTCAGTGAGATGCAAGGTAGGTTAAGAATTTTAAAGCCATCAGAAATGTAACTCATTTATGGGATCAGAAAAACTGGGTTGTAGAGGACCAAGACAATCAGCAGGATGCTCTGTGGACATAACTGAGGTCAAGGTAAAACCTACAGAGTGAGGGTGTGGTGGCGTGTGTGATCCCAGCATTTGGGAGACTGAGCTAGGAGGATCATGACTTCAAGGCCAGCCTGCACTACATCTGACCTGCTTCCAAAACAAAACAAAACAAACCTACAAGTATTTGAAGATAGACAGTCAGGCATTTGTGGGTAATATTAAATGTGCGGTTTGGCTTAATCAGAGGGAATACTGGGGCTGGGCCTGGAAAGCAGGTGTAAATCTTATAGGAGAACTCAGATGTCAAGACAAGGAAGGAAATCTGTACCTGTGCTTCTCTGAGTTTCTAAAACATGTTTAGATGCCCCCCTTTCAGCAGCTAAGTTCCACCTACCTTGCTTCTCTCTAGGGTATCAGTTTTCCTTATTCTTTTTTAATAATGCTCTTTTTTTTCTTTTTCCATTTTCAAGTGTGTGATATGCATGTGTGTGTAGGCATGTTTGCATGTGATTGCATGTGTTATCACATGGTGTGTTTGCACATAGGTACACATGCATGTAGAGACCTTATTCTTTGAGGCAGGGTCTCACAGTCAAACTCGGAGCTTGTGGATGTGGCTGGTCTTGCTGGTGACTTGCTCTGAGGGTCCCCCATCTCTGCCTTCCAGAGCTGGAATTGCAAGCAGGTCAGTGTGGCTCATCTGGCATTTCCATCGGTTCTGGGGATCTGAACTTTGGTCCTCATGCTTGCATAGCAAGTGCTTTAACCACTGGCCGAACTTCCTACTCCTCTGTTGAGGAATTCTTATTCTCCACCATAATTTAACTATAACCTGGATTCTGGACCTGACATATATCTTCTGAAAATATCCCTGTCGAGATACTGTGTACCTCAGAGAACTTAGTTTTTAAAGAACTGAAACCACTCTGGCTAGAGGAAGCAGGAAAGGAATTTATATGGAGAGACATCAAATTATTCCCAAGATGGAAGGTTAGGAAAGTGAACATAGAAAATAGAACAGAACAAAGAAATTTCTGGAAGCCTAAGAGGCAGCCCCCAGGACAGGCCATCAGGTCTTCAGGGCCATTGGATCCTCCCAGGGCATCTCTGTATAAGTTGACCTGGTTGCCCTAACTCTTTACAAAAGAGTCTAGATCGTCAGTGGGAGGAGCCATCAGTTTGAACTTGAGTTATACTTCTGACCTCTTTCCCTGGAGCTAAGAGGAAGAATTTGAACTTGTACTTGCTCAGCTTGTAAGAATTTGAACTTGTACTTGCTTAGTAACAGACAAGGATCTCTCTTGATAGACTTAATTATTAGCTTTACACAACCTAGAATCACCCAGAAAGAGGGGAGTCTAGATTAGGCTGGCCTGCAGGGATGTCTGTGGGGGAATTGTCTTGATTCCCATGGATGTAAGAAGACCGAGTCTGAAAGTGGCCGTGCCATTCCCTGGTTTGGGGCCCTAGACTACATAAGCGTAGAGGAAACTAGTAGAATACTAAGCTTGTGTGCATTCATTTGTCTCTGCTCTTGCTGTGGATGTAACTAGCTGCTTCAAGTTTGTGCCTTGACTTCCCAGAAATGATGGACTTGTCACCTGGAATTGTAAGCTAAATAAAGCCTTTCTCTCTTAAAGTTGGTTTTCATAAGTGTTTTATCACAGCAATAGAATTGAATTTAGGACACTTCCCCCCAAATAGACAAGTATTTGACTATAACCTCTCTCCGCCTTTAAGCTACTTCGTCTCTCTCTAGCCTTCACCCCGGTTTATCTTGACATCACTCTTCAGCATCAGCTACTACACACTCCACTTCCCGCCGTCAGCTCTGAGGAAATGGCTTCCTCTTGGCGCTTCTTCACCTGGCAGCTTCTCTATTTCCTTCTTAAATGTCAGAGCTCCTCAAATTCCTGTCTTGGTCCATCCTCACTTCACACACTCCTCAGGTAGTTAGTTGGGTTCATTTCATTAGCTTCCAGGACCCTAGATCTTTTGCCCCAGTCTTTACTCTTACCATGAGCCTAAGTCACATGGTTCTACAGTGACAGCCTGTCCCAAATGGAATTTTAATCTCAGTTCTACACAGCTTCTCAAATGACAACTGGCCCAGCCAGAGACACAGTCATCCTCAGCCCCCTAACTGACCACCAATTTTATTCCTTCTACTTCAGCATCATTCCTTTACTTAAGAGATATTTAGTGTCACTTGACTCTGTCATCCTGCTTCCTGACTAGCTCAACGCTTTATTGTCTCACGATGAGAGTGATGATGTGAAGAACTGAGGTGGAGTAGGTATGGGAGTCGCTAAGAAGATAAAAGATGCAAAGATGGAAAGAGACAGAGACAGAATGAGAATAGAATGGGAAATGATTCCAGGTTTCTGGCCCAACCAACTAGATATGCCAACAAAACAAAACAAAACTGGGACTTCAGAAGAACGTCTGGTTTGAAAGGCAGATTAAGATTGTTCAGTTTTGGTCATACCCTATGTGAAATGGGACATCTGGATCAAAATGTCTGGTGAATTATGGGTATAATGGAGGTGAGGAGAAAGAAGAGACTGGGAGACGCCTGTTTTGTAGGCATCCACTCAACTGTCGGTAAATACAATCATGACAGTGGTGAGATTGACAAACGGAAACAGACAGAAAAAGAAGACTCAGGAGCTGAAGTTGGTCTCTGGAAACATTACCATTTGAGAGCGGGCAGAGGAAGCAGCCATCTTAGAGGCTGGGAGGAGAAGCTCCGGAGGGGAAGAGCTCGACAAGGATAAGGTGACAGATAGTACAATCAGATGAGCTGAAAGGGCGCTGGGCTTTGCTATGACAGAGCTGTCATCTGAACAGCACGTACAGGAAAGTTCTTCAGGTGTGAATACATTTATTTGGGAGCAGTACAGGGTTAGTTATCACAGGATTTCTGGACCATGGTAGACTCTGAGCATGCCCAAAGAGGTTGAGGCAAGGGCAACTTTTTAAGTGAAATGTGGAGGGTGGAAGGTTGCTTAATTTTATTTTGACTCAGCAATCTCTGGCTACAAAGATTGATCATAAGGGCGTTTGTGGCCCAGTAGCGGAAGTGTTACACGTCTGAGGTTGAAGACATCTGAATCCATTTTAAGTCAGATCACTCTCCCAACTGGGGCGAGGTGAGTGTAATCTTCAGACTGTCTGAAGCTGGGTTCTCCAATTGTGCATACACTTTTAACTACCATACAAGGCACAGTCCACACACACCACACACAAAAGACTGATAAGCTGGATGTATTAGTTATTCTTGTATTACAAAATACATGACAAAAGTGAGTTAAAGAAGAAAGGGCTTATTCCGAGTCTCAGAGTGTGCAGTCATCTACGGTGGGGAGTCGTGGCAGCAGCACGAGGCACTGGTCACGTCACATCTGCAGTCAGCAGAGAGTGGTGAAGGCTGGCGCTCAGCTCACATCTCCGCTTCAGTCATATCAGGACCCCAGAGGCGGAGTGCATGCCCACAGCGAGGGTGGGCTTCCGGCGTCAGTCCAGTCTAGAAACACCCTCACAGACATGCCCAGAAGTTTGTGTCCTAGGTTCTTAGGTTCTTTCAAGGCAACAGTTGGCATTAACCATCACAGTGGGCTTCATTCACACCAAAAACTGCTCTGCAGAAGCCACGGTTAGAGAATGAAAATCCAAGCCACCGTCTGGGAGAAAATACTTGCCATGGGCCGTCTGATGAAAAGCTTGTATCCAAAATAGACAAAGAACCCTGACATACCCCCGTTATATGTCACCAGAGAGTGGAAGTCAATTCTATTAGTTACTAGCATCAGCTTTGCATGACCTGATGAAACACCTATCATAACTAACTTCTAAAGGCAAAGAGTTGTTTAAACTCAGGGTTCTGGAGATTCCAGTTCATAGTCAGATGACCCTGTCATTCTGGACTCTGGAAAAGGATGGCCACCTTGTGGTAGGAGCACGCCACCATGCCTAGCTTTTTACATGATCTGATTGGGATCTGGATTCAAGTGTTTGTCCGTGTGTACCAGGTGCTTTGAGCTATCTCCCCAGACCCATTTTCAATAGTTTTGAAGAGCAGTTTAGGGAATCACGACTAAAGCACGTAAGTACTGCTATGGTAGAATGGCCGACCGTGGAAAGTTCTTTGATAAAGCTAACTTAAAATGAGGTCTGGTGCTGCCCAGAACCACATAGAAACAAAAGAAGGCTTCAGAGATGGAGGCAGACAGAATGGGACCCAAAAACACAAACTGGAAAGGAGAACACCAGAGAGGGGCTGCTGAGGTTTTGGGGAGCTCCATCCTGGGGTGTAAATCATTTACCTACTCACATGAACCAGTTGTGCCTGGCAAATAGAACTGCCTGGCAACCTTAGTGATTAGTTGTTTGAGACATAGATATGACTGCAGACTGTGGTTGCATTTAATAACGATACCACTTAAATTGTATCTGGCACTTAGGGAAACACGCAAAGCCTCGTGGTGTCACTCATTACCCATAGTCACTGAGTATCCATTCTGTTTCCAAAGAAAGTGCCAGCTTACAAAAGAAAAGAGTGTGGGTTTGGGTTCAGAGAGCCTTGGATACAAAGCCCTGCCTGGGAAGGGGCAGGGTCCTACACACACACACACACACACACACACCCCTATGCTGTGATTTGGGCTTTAGCTTGGACCACCTGGCTACTCTTACTCTGATGCTCCAGCTTTGCACAATTCTTAGAGACGTGTGCATACACACACACACACACACACACACACGAGAAATCCCTTCTTACTGAAGTGGATAAGGCTCTAGTTCTTCCCACATTTTCTCCAGAGCTTTTCTTCTCCACATTCTTTATTACAACCATCCCAGCCAGGGTTGATTTCCACTCTTTGTAGCTAAGATGATCATGGATAATCTCAAAACAACTGAATCCTAAGCCTTTCAGATAACAGCCACACTCATTGTTTATAACACTTCAACTTTAGGGAAGGATTAAATTTATTCCTTCATATATAGAGAGAGCAGTCTGATCACACTTGCCTTCCATTCCCTTCCCACCCAGACTAACCCTCCTGCCGGGGTCCAGCCTCAGCAGCAGGATGAGGTTCAGGGAGGGACCCAAGGAAGGGACGAAAGCACGCTTGATAAAGTGAAAGGTGGCTAATGATTCAACCAGGGAGTTCGCTAGTGCTCTCTCACTTTTGGCCAAGATCACCGCAGTCTTTTATTTTGTAGAGAACTTTTTCAAAATCATCCAGGTATTGCATTACATAGAGGTTTCTATTCAACAACATCACATTAATTCTGCAAGCTATCAATTGTTTTACTTTACATTTTCAGAAGCAGACCATGTAGCTGGGGGTCAGCCTTAGGCTGGCGTCATGCGGTTACAAAATCAAACAGGCCATTTTATTTTTACGGAAGTGTAAGCAAACTATTAAAGTTTTATTTTACAGTCTAAGGGGCGATTATCTATGTGTCCTTGTCTTTCCAGACATGCCAACTCCCCTACCAGGCTCCTCGGCCCCTGACTTTACTGGGGAATCAGTGCCTTTTGTGCCAGGAATAATTGTGTTACACAACCCTATCATTCTCTGTATGTCAGATCAGAGATATTAGACACGGAACAACTCTCACGTTTACTTAGCACTTCCTGGACTTGAGGGTCAGTAAGTTTGTTATTTTAGTGCTAGAATCACCTTGTCCTTGTTTTTTGCAATGTGTCCCTTTCCCAATTAGTAAGAGCTGAATTAAAGATTATTCCCTGTTTTACCAATGAGCAAAACAAACACCATGACAGATGAGACTATCAGCAGCTGTACTGCGGAAAGGAGTGGAGAGAGGCAGCGACCTCCTGGCGGTCCATCAGCCGGACCTTGTCAAGCAGCTATTTCCACTGCCATGGTGGTGGAGGCACCAGCACCCTCCCTCCTCCCAACAATTCTCCCTCCTACTTTCATGTCTTTTTGTTTTGTAACTCACTCAGTTTTGTGGCAGGGGCCACCCACATGAGTATGGGTGTGGGCTCTCCACTGGAGCACTGAGGTGATACCACTAAATACACTGATTCCTCCCCTCCACAGGAGCCCTCAGTAGCCAATAGTTCTCCAGTAAGGAATGTGGTACCATAAGCCCATCCCTTTTTCTTTTTTTTTTTTTTTTAAGTCTAGGAGCTACTTTTAACATGCGAACAGAACATTAAGAAGTCAGTATTGTAAACCACAAAAGGCATGGTGCTTACATACCGCAGGAAACTGTCTAGTTCCTGATTATATCTGGGCCCAACTTTTAAATCTTAGCACATAAAGTCTGCACCCAAATCCGAGTCACAAGCCCTGTGCTACTAATATATCCTGGGGAGAGTCTGGAACCTAGACTGCTGGGAGCTGATGGGTGGTGGTCAATGCCCCAGTTCTAATTTCGGAGAGTAATTTTCAAAAGTAGTTTTACCTCTTCATTACTTTGAGAAAATTCTCATACCATAAAAACCTACCTTTAAGCGTTGACCTCAGTGTTTTAATGCAAACTCACACAATTATATGATTATTATCACTCCGAACAAGCAAGCAACAATCAAACGCCCTGTGCCATCTGCCCAGAGAAACTGCTGCTGTGCAGTGGGTTTGTCTCTGCTGCAAATCTCATATAAACAGAATCGTGTACTGCGTGACGTTCTGTGATTGGCTTACTTCACTTACCGTGATATCTTCCACCGTATTTATTCTATCGTGCATCAGCCCTCCCTTCCTTTGTACCACTGAATCACATTTCAAGATGTGGATAATTCTTTTTTTTTTTTTTTTTTAATTCATCAGCTCGTGGACATTTGGAGTTTCCCACTTTTGCTAACTGTGAATAATGCTTCCATAGGAAGCATTAGGAATGAGATTGCCAGGCCACAGGGTAGGTCTGTCTTTAGCTTTCTGTTCTCCAAAATAGCTGTGTATTTTTCACTATTGCCAGCGATGAATGTGAGTTCTAGTTCCTCCATATACTCGCCAGCACTTCACAGCATATTTCCCTTTCTTCTTCTGCATTATTACTAATTATTATCATTATTATTATCATTATTATTTATTTTAGACAAGGTCTCACTGTGTACCCCTGACTGGCTTAAAACTCACTGTGTAGACCAGATTGTTCTGGAACTCACTGAGATCCACCTATGCCTGCCTTTTGAACGCTGGGATTACAGCTGTATTCCACGATACCCAGAAGCATTATCTTTTTTTTTTTCTTTTTAAATCATCTTTTCATTGTAGCTATCCTACTAGATGTGAAATAATTTCTGGTTGTGGTTTTGATTTGCATTTCCTTAAGGATAAAGGATACTAGCTGCGTTCTCTTGAAATTACTGGGCATTTATATTATTTCCTTTGCGGGGGGGGGGGGGAACCCTGTGCAAATCTTCAGCCTTTGTTGTATGTGCATCTGACATGTTGGTTCTTTGAGATGTGCACACTATCCTATCTCCTGGAGCTCTCTAGTGGGATTGCAATATGTTTGCTCACACTGGTAGCTTGCTCAGTGGCATGTCTTCTTGTCATTTCACCATCAGCATTGATTTTCTAAGACTCTTGTAACAAAGTGCCATCAATGAGGGCCCTAACCATAGAGCCTCACAGTCTCTGAACACCAAAAGCCTGAGATCAGAATCAGTAGGGTGAGTCCTTCTGAGAGCTGTGAGGGAGACATCTGTCCCACACCTCTCCTTGATTCTGATTATTTTGTGGCAACGCGTGGCTTTCCTTGCCCAGTAGAAGCATTAACCCAATCTTCCTCTAGTCGGAAGAGATGATACTGGAATAAGATGAGCCTCTAGTCCAGTATGACTGGTGTCATCCTAGAAAGGAAAATTAGGGCTTAGACATTCATACTAGTATCATCTCTTCTGAATTAAATACATCTGCAGTGACCTTCTTTTCAATAAGATACCATTCCGAAGCCAGGACATCAGCATATGAGTTTGGGTGATGGATACATATGAAAGCCCACAATCCTGTCCTCGTCTCACTTCTAGATACCAATTTGATGTTCCTCCGAGGTCACTGTTCCATCGCTATGCTCCACTGTTCCATCGCTATGCTCCACTGTTCCATCGCTATGCTCCACGCACTCAACTCCTTATTGTAGGGCCTGCTTCCAGAGTAATCAAAGTTACAGCAAAATCAGCCAAGGTCTTGTCAGGCTTAATGGCCATCAGCATCTCCATATCCTCCTGACAGGTTGGGAATTTCCAGTGACACTCACTCTTCTCAAAAGGACCAGTGATTTGGACTGGAAGTTCGAACTCGTGGACATTTTCCATAGAATTAGTTATAATGGTAATTCTGGGAATAGAATTGTATTTAGTAAAGTTTTACAGTTTATATTGTAACAGGGCCCCAGACCTTAGTAGGCCCTGAGACCTTAGCACTACTGACCCCATGATGGAAGTACGATCCAGGCTGTAAGACTCATTATGTTAGACAGCTTCACCAGCCAAAACTAAAACAAATTACCTAATCCATCAAAGTCCGTAGTTCTGGGAAAGTCTCTAAATGTACTAATGTACTTGCATTTTAGCTTCTGTAGTTCCACTTCTGGCCAATTGTTCTTGTTAACTGAAGCATGTCAACTCAGGGCATGGTTTTTGTGCTTAAAAGCTCACCTGAGAAAGGTCCAGTGCTATGCTGGGATTCCGAACACTCAGTGTAGTTGCTGGCTGACTAATAAGGACTTTCTATTGGCTTAAACACATGTCTGAACATTCTTCTTTGGTGGATACCCACAAGATTGTGGTGAGTTTTCAAGGGCATAAAAATAATTACAAACGAGGATATATATATATATATATATATATATATATATATATATATATGTAAAATTGTTAGATACATATTATATACATATATTATATATATATATATATATATATATATATATACACACACACACACACATTCATTCTTTTAAGTTCTATTCCTCTAATAAACCTTGACTAATATACGTCTACTGTTGGACTACTTGGACCACAGCCTGTTAGCCACTCTAATCCCATATATTCATTCTATCAGTTCTGTTCCTTTAGAGAACCCTGACTAATAGACCTTTGCTGACTGTCTACCATGGGGTCATTGTAACACTGAGTCTGATTCTGTGGGGACAGTCAGCAAACATGAGGAATGCTCACATGGAAGGATGGCCTCCAAGGATCCAACTTGTGCTTTCCTCTAAGAGCAGGGCTGCCATTCTTTGCCCAAGTGACTGCTGAGGCTGTGGAGACCACGGCCCTTCACCCAAAGGCTCTTTGTAGAATTTACCATCACCTCTAACCTCACTACCCTCCACTCCTAGGACAAAGGAAGTTTACTTGCTTATTTGATCTTATTTATTTGATTTTGTTTACTTAAATTATAATTAGCACACGTACAGTGACACTTGCAACATGTATTTCATCTACTCTACTCCGATTCACCCCTCATTGCCTCTTTTGTACCCCATCCTCCTTCTGCTGTTCCCCTTCTTCCACTCAGACAGTCCCACTTCCACGTTTTGGTTCTTTGTTTAGATGTGAACACCGGCCTGTTCATATGGGTGCATGCACATGTGTCTATATACATTTGGAGGCCTGAGGTCAGCACAGGGCTCATTCCTCAGGCACCGTTCACAGGATGTCTCACTGAAACTCACACAGCAGGCCAGACTGGCTGGCTAGAGAGCACCAGGAGCCCCCTGTGTCCACCTCCTCAGCACTGGCATTTCAAGTGTGTGCCACTATACCCAGCTTTTTGTTTGTTTGGGGTTTTGTTTGTTTTTCCAGACAGAGTTTCTCTGTGTAGCCCAGGCTGTCCTGGAACCCTACCTGTAGACCAGGTTGGCCTCGAACTCAGAGATCTGCCCACCTCTGATTCTGCCTCCCATGTGCTGGGATTAGACTTGAGTCACCACTGTCAGTATACCCAGCTTTTTAAACATGCATTCTGGGGCTCAGGCTCAGGTCTTCACGCTTACACTGCAAGCACTTCAGCAACTGAGAAAACATGATGGTCTGTCTTGCTGTGTCTGGCTTATTTCGCTTAACATGGTCGATCATCCCCTGTTCCACCCATCCCCCCAGTAGCAGCTTTTTGTAAATACCAGACCCATTTCTTGGCAAATATCACCACAAACCAGTCTCAGGAAATGCTTGACAAAACACTTGGCCCCTCAAAAGTCTTTATATTTTAGAGACATATACTGCAGTCTTTAGTGGGACTGGCTCTAGAAGGTGGCGAGGGGACTGCTGGAACCGGAGGAGGGGAGCGTGGGGTCTTATTGCACTATTTATTTTACACATTTAAAATTTCCATAATGAAAACAGCTAAGAGAGAACATCTTCCTACATTTTATTAAGCATCATGTGGGGATAGTTGATGGTTAAAATCGTCGCCTAAATTTAGTAAGCAAATGTAGGTTTATGAATATTGATGAGTTATTTCCATAACTCCAATCAAATGCAATGAGGAGAGAGTGCTCAATAGTACATCTGCTGGTTGCCTTGAGACTACAATAGTCCTTTTCTCTAAAGGGTAAACACACAGAAAAAAAGGGAGCGAGAACATCATTTCAATAATTTAACTAAGGGCTAAGTCTACTTAATCTGGGGAAATACAGTTTAGCTTACTAAAAGATAGTTGTGGCTTGTTGTGATGGAGTGTGGCTTAACCTGTCTTCAAATGTTCACATATTAATTTCCCAGTGTTGCCATTGGCCTTGTGTCATGAAACACAAACCGGAGCAAATCTGAGAAACACAACCGTGGAGTGGATAGGATTTTCTTTGGAGTGTTCTTTATCGTCTCCTCAGCACGCAAGTCAATGATACTATGTACTGGAAAGACCACAGCAGAGCTACGCATGAAATTGACTTCATTCTCAAACAGAAAGTGGAGGGTTTCGGTCGCTTCATGTTCTGCTGAAAAACTGAAGACAGATACTAGTGTCTTCAATGAAGACGGGTTTGCCATCTTCATTGCAGAAAGTAAATGAAGCAGGTTTACTCGAGACCAGCTTTGAGAAAACAGAGTAGACTGTTCTGTCCCAAACTCCCATTTGGACAGAGGGTAGGAGGAGGGCAGCGGTTGAGGGAGGCAATGGCTCATTTCCATCATTCACTTGGCTAGATCTAGAATCACCAGAAAAGAACACTTCTGGTGTTTCCAGAAGATTAAACTTGTAGAAGGAAGACACACCCTAAATATGGGTGGTGCCGTTCCAGAAGCTGGAGCCCCAAGCATACCTGTCGCCTGCTTCCTCACAATGCAGAAGGAATAGCTGCCTCACTCCCCTGCTGTCAGTTCTTCCCTCGTGTGATGAGCTGTGGGTCCAAATGAACCTTTCCTTCCTTAAATGGCTTCTGTCTGGTATTTTCTCACAGAGAAAAGTAAGGACAGAAGAGCTTTTACAGGACATGGGATAGAAAATGTGAGCCCTCCACACCAAATAAAATATTTACAAAGTCAACGCATGCTTCCCCTTCTCTTAAGCTCCCTAACTTTGCTTCAGTCTGACTGAAATTCGGAACTTCTTTTCTGTAGCATAATCAAGGAACCAGCTTTGCCTGCGTGTGGGTCCCTAGGCAGGAAGGGAGCTCCCTGGACTGCTGGTGGCGGTGCTGGGCCTGTCTCTCCACCACCCAGAGAGGAGGGTATCTGGAGACTCTCTCAGGACCCTCTCTTGGGCGTTCACTTGGATCCCATTCGTGACAGCACTCTCTTTCTCCCCCTCACGCTTACGGGTGAGCCAGCCCTATCAGTTGGAGGCCACGGTGTTCCTAGAGCCTGCTTCTGTGGAGCTCTACGGCTCACCACTAGATTCAAGGCTTCGTTTATTCTCTCAACTGATTTACAGCAAACGCTGGGCTCCTCGAATCTGTGCCCCACTCTCCTATGGTCTCTTTTCTTCACTAAAGCCGGAGGAATGTTTTCCTAGTTTTGGTATAATGGAAATATAACATATTCACAAAATAGGATGAAGAACTCTCATGTACCCACTACCCAGTTTACCAACTACCTGTGAACGAATGGCCCATTTTTGTTTCATATAGTACCTACTTGGTTCATCTATTTTTGGATGATTTGAAGCAAATCCCACAGATCAGGACTCCTAGGGGCAGGAGCTTCTTTTCACCGACTGGAAATCATATTTTCCACACCTCACAAGGCTGCTGAGGCCCCACGCCAGCTGATTCCTGTGACTTCTGCAGGACAGGGCCTTGGACCCAGGCTAACCAGCTTAGTCCTGATTTTTTCCAGCATGTCGTATTCCCTTCCCAGAGGACGCCGAGCTGTATCGGAAAGCTTATGTTTAATGTCACCGCCTCACCGCCTTTGCTCAGGTGTAGCTGCTCATCTTTGCGTCATCACTGTGTGCCTTCCTTCCTTGGGAGTCTTACAGGTTCGAGGAGGCCCCTCCCTCTCTTCTCTCTCAGTTCCCACGGATTCGCCTCCGTGTATTAACACAAAATGTTGTAACCAGTCGTGAAAACATGTCTTCTGTTAAACGCCAGCTCCACAGGCCTATGTCAGTTTCATTCCCTGGCTTATTACCAGCGCGCGGCTCAATACCTTTCTTTATTGGAGGCCCTTTGTAAACACTTGCTGAGCGAAACTCCCAGGACAGACCAACACGAGTGCTGCAACCAGCCCATGATATGAATTTCCTGTATATTTAGACCGGTTCCTTAAGCTGTTATAACCACAGCAACGATATTCAGACCTTTAATTGTATTTTATTATAGTCAATATGACTTGAGAAAAAGAATATATGAGCAAAGTACGGAGGCGTACGGCCTGCAGTCCCAGAACGTAAGCCGTAAGGATGTAGGGCCGTGTGTCTGAGGACTCGGCCCTGTCTTTAAGCAGAGGGACTATGAGCTGCGTGTCATGTTAGGTGTTTGAACGCTCACAGGTAAACAGTGAATACCTTGCGCTTAGGAGTTGCATCTAGAAGAAATGACAGTCATCCAGTTGGAAATTGGTCACACCATGTATAGAAGCCAAGTATGCTTAATTAGCAAAAGGCCTGTGAAGTATCAAATCACAAAGGATAAACCAGAGTTTGTTAGCAAAGCAAATAAACCAGAACATCTAATATTTAACTAGACCTACAACATTTTCCCATACTTATTCCGTTCAATTTTACAATATCTTTGAGATATAACTTATTATTCCCTTTTAATACATTAAAAAAAAAACTGCCACGGTATTAAAGATTAAGATAAAATATACATGGGGTGTGTGAAAATTCTCAGTTAGTACACTAAAAATACACTTTTATTAAGATATCTAGACCCTGAAGCCGGGGAGTGTGACCTCAAATGGAGAACTTGGTGACTGGGCGTTACAGTTAGGACATGAATTTTCCCCTGTAGACTCGTGTGTTGAATACTTAGTCACTTTAGGAAGCCAGTCACACCTTTGGAGATTACATCTTGTCCTTGGCCCCTTCCTCCTGTCTCCTTCTTTTTGCTCCCTCGCCACCACGAGGCCAACAGCTTTGCTCTTCCACATCCTCTTATGCTAAGATGCTCTGTTGCCATATCTGCAGTGATGGAGCCAGTGAACCATGGTGAGAATGTTAAGTTAGGGGCTGGAGAAGAGTTAGCTCTGTGGTTAAGAGCACGTGTTGCTCTCTCGAGGACCAGGGTTTGATTCCCAGTATCCACATGGCAGCTTACAATTGTCTGTAACTCCAGTTCCAGGAGATCTGCTTCTAGCCTCCTTGGGAGCATATACCCATGCAGACAAAATATCTGTACACAGAAAATAATAAAATAAAATTTTAAAAAAATCTGCATCCTCTTTTTAAAAAAAGAGAATGTGAAGTCAGAATCTGACTTCTGCTCAGGCCACAGTCTCTGCAGCAGCTTCCTCCTCCTCTTTCACAGATACGTGCGGGCACTTCTGAGACACTGGCTAGGAGCCAAGTGCCAGGGTATCTCACCTGGGAAGGGAGTTTGTATCAGAGCCACACATCCCATTCCCCCTCCACTGCCCTGCCAGGGAACCAGAGGGGGTGGGCAGTCACTGCAGCCTTGCTGCCTTTCTGAGAATCTTGATTTTACTCTAAATAAGAAGCTATTGGAAGGTTTGAGAGGAGAGGGGTATCATTCTATCCACATATTCATGTCTATTCCAGAAGCTGCATTGCAAAAGGATTTGAAGGGGGTAGGACAAATACAGAAGCCATCAGGAGGGTGTTTGGAAATCTAATCAAGAGGTAGACTTAAGAGAGCTACAGAGTGGAAGAGGGGGTCAGATCAGACAAACAGGCAGAAGTGTAAGGACAAAGATATGCAAGGTAAATTTGGTTGTTTTTTTTTCAGACTTATTTATGAGTGTTGTGCTCACTTGTGTGTCTGTGCACCACATGCATGCCTAGTGCCTATGGAAGACAGAAGAGGGTGTTGGATACCCTGGAACCAGTATTGTGGATGGTTGTTAGCTACCTTGTGGTTGCTGGGAATTGAACCCAGGTCCCTTGTAAGAGCAGCCAGTGCTCTTACCCACTGAGCCATCGCTCTGGCCCCCAAAGCAGATAGTATATAATCAAGAAAAACTAGATGTAACTAAAATTCCAAAGGCTAAATAAACTATAGTTCATCCATGTTTTAATTTTTACTCAACTTCTGAATTGATTAAAAACATGTATTATTTTTTAAGTTAAAAGCCAAATCAGGGGGCTGGAGAGATGGCTTAGGTTTTAAGAGCACTGTTTGCTCTTCCAGAGGACCCAGCACTCCCATGGAAGTTAACCACCATCTGTAACTGCAGTTCAAGAAGATCCAATGTCCTCTTCTGGCCTCTGTGCCAAATGTATGCATGTGTACACATATATGTAGCAAAACACCAATACACATGCAATAAAAGTCAATCTTAAAAAAAAAAAAAAAGCCAAGTGGTACTCAACATACCCTGGGCTGGAACTTAACATAAAAATAAACAACAACAACAAAATCGAAGTGAATCACATCAATTTGTGGTGCTATTCAGGTTCAATTAAAACAATGTTTCTGGACCACTGAAATATCTTTAGCAATTAAAAATACAAATTTACAAGCACTGAAGTTAGCGTTTCAGACTTAAGAAAGAGCTACAGTGGTTAGGGAGATGGCTCAGTGGGTAAGAGTATGAGCTGCACAAGCATAAGGACCTGAGTTCAAATCCCAGCACACCCAAAGCTGCCACCCTGCAACCCCAGCATTAGGGCTCACTGACTAAGCTGGAAAAAAAAAAAAGCTCCAGGGTAGGGCAGAGTGTGACAGATCAGGACTCCCACTACCTACTTCTGGTCTCCAGATGTACATGTATGGGTGCATGCAACACACACACTTAAAAAAAACAAAAACAAAAAGAACCAGGTGTCAAATAAAATTTGCAGTTTACCTGTTAAACTAGTAATAATTCTTGACCAACCAAAACACAGCATGTGTTTGGTAGAGCAATCTAGGAAATGAAGAAATAAGCTGTGTCCTGGTTAGATTTATGACAATCTGACACAGAGGAGAAGAGGGAGCCTCAATTGAGAAAATGCTTCTATAAAAGATTGGGCTGTAGGCAAGCCTGTGGGACATTTTCTTAATTAGTGATTGATGGGGAGAGCCCAGCCCATTGTGAGTGGGGCCATCCCTGGGCTGGTGTGGTTTTGGGTTCTATAAGAGAGCAGGCTAAGCAAGCTTTGGGGAGCAATCCAGTAAGCAGCAGTCCTCCATGGCCTTTGCATAAGCTCCTGCCTCCAGGTTCCCGCCCTCTTTGAGTTCCTGTCCTTACTTTCTTTGATGATGAACAGTGCTATGGAAGTGTAAGCCTAATCAACCCTTTCCTCGTCAAGTTGCTTTGGTCATGGTGTTTCATTGCAGCAATTGTAACCCTAACTAAGACAAGATGCTAGGCAAGGGCTAGCGAGATAGCTCAGTGGTTAAGAACACTTGCTGCTCTTCCAGTGGTCCCAGCACCCACATCAGGCAGCTCACAACTGCTGGAACTACCGTTCCAACGGATCAGATGCTTTCTTAAGGCCTCCACAGGCCCCCCACACATGAGACGGATACAGACAGACACAGACTCAGGCACAGACACAGACACAGACAGACATAGGCACAGGCACAGGCATAGGCACAGGCACAGGCACAGGCACAGGCACAGACAGACACAAACAGGCACAGGCACAGATGGACACAGACAGACACAGACAGTCACAGGCACAGACAGGCACAGGCACAGACACATAAATAAAAGGTACTAGGCCACTGGTACTATGTAATGAAATTTGTTGTCGCAAAAACATTTAAGATATAAATAAGCAATTATCTAAGGAGTGAAACTGGGGAACAAATGTCAGATCCAGAGGAAACTCCACTCCCCCAAATTCTGGTGGTTAGACAAAAGTCAAAATTCCTCAAAACTCTGTGAAGCCCTTCCCCTCTAACAAAGGAACCATTCCCTCATCACTGGCAGAAGGGCAAATGGCCACCTGTGGTGCCTACTAGCACACCAGAGTGCACACTGGCCTCCAGGCTCCCTCGGGATCACAAGTACCTAGCTTTCTCTTCTCACTTGCCCCCCTACCCCCATTATACCCATCACAGGCACTCCCCCACCCCAGCTCCTCATTCTCCTATGACCCTGCTGTTTCAGCTACCCTCCATCTCTTTTGCCCTCCCTCTCTTGTCTTCCTCTTGTGGTCCTTCCTTTGTCCTCACCTGTCACTGCCCCTCCCTTTCCCGACCAGACCCAGTCTGCCACCCGTGTTCAGTGCACTACTGTCTCTCCCTGCTCTGGACTCCTCCAGGTGCCGCTGGCTGTTCTCTTCCCTCGTGTCTACAATAAATCCTTCCCCCCGGCCACACACTGGAGCAGCCGTGTCCTTGGTTCATGTAAATATGTGATGTTGAATTCACATATCGGCTAGAGAAAATTTTGGAAACTGGTTGGAAACTGGTAGACACTGATGATTGGTAAGTCATTTTCCAAATGCCAAGCACTATGTGTCATTTTTTTAAAAAATGATAGCTTTTTTCATAATATCTTTATTAATTATTTGAGAATTCCATACATTGTATCCTGATCATACTTACTTCCTGTTCCTCCCAAGCCCACCTTCCCACCCCCGTAACCCCCCCAAAAAAAATAAAAAGGGAAAGGAAAAGCAAGTCCATTCTGTGTTGCCGTATCCTTGCTGAGACACGTTCAGACTCCCGGTGGGTAGAATCTGAAAGAAAACTGACTCCTACCGCCCTCACCAGAAGGCATCAACCGTAAAGAGCTATGCCTCAGCATCTTTATTATAGTTCTCTTTTGGGGGTGGGGTTGGTGCAGAAGCCCTCGATGTCTCTTATTCTCAACCATGAATCTGCAGTCGTTGATATCACCGCTACAGAAGCTCTCCTGCCCATAGCTGATGGAGGCAGAATGGACCTTGGACAGCAGCGTGGTTTTCAGTAAGAGCATGGATCACGGAAGTGCTCCAGTGCTCCAGCAGGAGCCCAGCTCATGGACATCGTGGCTTTCGGTGACAGATCACAAACATCTCCTTGGACGCCAGCAGGCTCCTGGGCCACAGACATCTACATGGTTTCTGGTGGTAGCCCAGGTCGCCAACATTGACATGACCTTCCACAGCAGCCCAGCTCACAGTCATCAAGATGGTCTCCAGCAGTGACACGGATCACAGCATCAACATGGCCTCTGGCTGTGGCACAAACCACATACGTCAACACGGTTCCTAGCAGCAGCAGAGATGGCGGACATCAGTATAACTTGTAGAACACATCATGGATGTCGACATGGATTCCAGAGGCAGCATGGACCACCACGGACATGAACGTGGTTTCAGGTGGTAGCACAGCTCATAGAAGTCTTTGAGAAAACCGAGAAAACAAAACTTTCTTCAGCCCAGGGTGACCCCACCGAGCTCCAGATTGTTGCGCCCTCAGCACCGTTCATCCTGCTACCTCGACCTTTGTGCTTGCTGCCCGCAACCCATGCTCTTCCCCACCCCATCAGGGCAAGCAATGCTAGAGATGGTGGCGGCAGCAGCTGCAGGAGTGGCCACAGAGGACCTGGTCCCTTGTCCGCCTTGGGTGCACTCCCATACCTACTACCGTTACAGTGTACGTAGACAGTGCACAGTGTGTGTAGTATGTCCAGTTATGTGTCTGTGACACTCCATCCCCAGCTCCATGTCTCTCCGCTGCATGTGCCACTCTGTTCTCTGAATGGCAGCCCCAGCCTGGTGGTTAGCGACAGGGCCTCATGGGCCCACTTGTGGCCCTAGCTTCCTGACAACCATCACCCCTTCCCCCACTTGGGAGGCTGAGCTCCTTTGTCCCTCCTCTTGCTTGCACCACCAGGGTGACCTTGTCTCCAGTTCAGCATCTCTCTGGCGACTGACTGGACAGGCAAGGTGGACCCAGCAGGGGCCCCAGCCTCGGTATCTGTCACCACCAAGACCCCTGCTCCACGTCTCCTCTGCACACCCTATTGCCACTCCTCCATCTTTCCTCTCTCTACTCAGGGCCAGTCGATTTGGCTATCGCCTTTCCAACCACCTTTAAGTTAAGTTTTTAAATTTAAAACCTGAAGTTTTCCCCACCAGACTCAATACCAGAATTTTCTCAGTCCCTGAATTCGTGAGGAGCCAGAGGCTACTGGACTAGGGGCAACAGGGGTGGCGGCCGGAGTGCTCTGGGGCTCCGCCTGCCACCCTGCCCCTGCCACTGCACCGCCATCTTGAGTCTGCCTAACGATAGCTTTTGATTTTACAATTGATACAAAATCAACTTCATAAACTTAGGCAAGATCACTAGCTAACAGCAGAGCTGAAACCCAAACCTGGTCTTTCTGATTCTGGAAAAACCCCTCTTTCTGCAAGGTAGGTAGGGTGCCTGGAACGATTTTTAGGCTTGTCTTCTATAAGAATAGTGTATCTGCTGCTCTGGTGTTCAATTGCCTGAAACTGTTTCTGAGGTAAGCAAGGAAGGAGTTTATTTTTTTCCTGTAATGAGAAACCTGAGCGCAGCAGTCAGGGAGGGTGCCCCTCCTTTTTCTGTTGGGTGTTGTTCTTGTTCTAAGACTACTGTTCTACCCCCAGCTTACAGCAGGAAGGAAACCGGAGGTGCAGGGAGGTCTTCCTCAAGAAAGCAAGCCTTCCCTGGACTATCTTCTGCATCTCCCTGGCCAGAACCATTTTGAGTGTGCTCTCCCCAGCAATGACATCTGTGGCACTTTAGCTTGGTAAATGGTCTCCCTGACGGAGAGCAGGACTCGCCAAGAAGTTTAGGTGGGGAATTATTGAGACAGCATCTGTCATATATAGACACCTGACAATTTAAACAGTTGGGACGGAAGCCTCTGATCTAGGTTTCTAGGAGCTCTGGGCCCCTGTTTTTTAGTTCATTTATTTATTCCTGTGAGAAAATACCCAACAAAAGCCAGGGAACAGTGCATTGTGGCAGGTGGGGAGAGTGCAGTCAGCTGCAGTCAGGAAGCAGAGAGGTCAAAGCTCAGCTTGCTTTCTCCCTCTCATTCAGTCCAAGACCCCTGTCCACAGGGATGGTACAACCCACATCGCGAAGGTTGCCACGCAAACTCCAGTAGAGTCTGTGTGACTTGTTGGACTTCAAAGGAAGAAGGTCTCCTGGAGTGGGACGTGGGACTCCTGCCCTAAGCGGAATGTGTAGCTGTAATCTCGTGGCAATTACTTTATCTGTTCTTTTCTTTTTCATATTCACGACATGCTCCTGATAGTCCACGCAGATCTCAAGCGGGGAATCGGATAAGAAAGCACCCCCTGAGATGGAGTCAACTAGCCGTGATCTTGATCCCGGGGAAGCCAGCGCTTCATTTCATGAATCAGTCACAAAACAGTATAATGATAGATAGAAACTCTACAAAACTCCATATGGCTATGCGTGTGTTATCGAAAGTAGATGCTGGCAAATAAGAAAGCATTAAATAAAAAATATTAAAATAGTTTAAAATCATACCTTGAAGATTCACAGAGACTTAGGTACTAGATGTTAGAGAATAAGTGACCGCAGGAGTTTATTAATCTGATCTTGGAAGTATGCCATTAACTTAGGATGATTCTGCCTTTGCTGTGCCAAGTAATAAAAATAATGATGTTGCTTGTTCTGTTCACGATCATTTCACTAAACACATCTTCTAAGACTTGTAATACTTGTTTTAATGTGTATAAATATTCCTGCTTGAAAGCAGCAAAATACACTCAGATTCAAACTGCCTCTGTGTTTGTTTCTGTTCGTCACCGCCGAATCCTTACCCACCTGGTCTTCGAGGACCCTCACCCCAGGGACCCCCATACCCGGCTGGGGTGGTCCGTGGCAGACGGTGGGTCTTCCCACCTCCCTGTAGTTTCTCAGAAAATGCCCTCCTAGACACATTCAGAGGTGTGTTTCCATGTTGACCCTAAACCCAATCGAGTTGGAAAGGAAGGTTAACCATCACAACATCCTTCTGGGTGAATTTTGTTACAAGGGAGGCAGAAGGCTTTGGGCTCACCTTCAGTTCTGTTATTACAAAAGGAGAGAAACTGGGAAGAATAGAATCTGCTACAGTCTCCCACCCCCCCCCCCAGCCCCCAGGGAGGAGCCTGGTATGAGTCATTCTAACACCTCTTGATAGGAGAGGTCTCAGAACAGCTACTGATAATAAATTTGGAAATGGGGGGAGAGATTGTGTATGTGGGCATGTGGGACTTGGGAATGCTGTGAGCATCTGAAGACCAGCCCAGCCTTCTGGATCACTGACAAAGGCACTATGAAAATGTGGGCTGGCTCCTGAGAGCTAGTTCTTCCAGCCCTGCTAGCTGCAAGGTGCCTCTCCTTCTTGGATGGCACTGTGTACTCTGTTAAGCCTAGCATGTTTTGTTAGTGTAGACGTAATTTAGAGAGATACATAGCTGGCCCTGTTTAATGTTCACACCACACAGAAATGGTGGCTGTTGTTTTTCTTAGACCCGTGATCTGACTGCACAACTGCTCGACTACACAACTCCTGCTCTTGCTCTCTCTCATTCTCTCTCTTTCTCTCTCTCTCTCTCCCTCTTTCTCTCTCTCTCTCTCTCTCTCTCTCTCTCTCTCTCTCTCTCTCTCTTTTGCAAAAGGGATTCCCCCAGCCATTTCTGGGGCTCTGCTGTCTCTCAGGGGCACTCTGGGCTGAAGCACCTCACAGTCTTACTTGATTTCATTTTCATTCATTTCTCCTTTCTTCCAGAAGTGAACTGGGATATAGGCACAGCCCAATTCCCCTTAAAGCCCACATTTAACTCCAGAGGGGCCTTTACTAACCCGTCAGGCCATTTCTGAGTTCCTGCCTCTTAGGTCACAAACTGGGGACAAACTGCTGGTTGAGATACCTAACATGTCAAAATGAACCTGGCAGCTTGGTTCTCCCAGCTGTCTCAGTTCCTACCTGTTACTTGGTCATAACCCACCCACCCTGGACTCTCCCAGATGTCTCTGCCTCTATGGTCACTTTTATCTACAATAAACTTTCTCCTCCACCATACCTAGGAGCAGTGTGTCTTTTCCCTTTTATTTCTTTTTTCACTCACTGTCAAGGTCAGTTCGGTCCCCCTGGGAATCCTGCTCATGAATCTGCTTGGAGAGGAGCTGGAGGAAAGTGTGCCACATTTTAAATGCTTAAATAACTAACAAGTCCTAGGTTCTCAACAAATATTTACTGAATTAACACTAGCCAGCAAAAAAGAAAGAAATGCAATGTATGTTAATTGCAGATTTTGATTTTTAAAAAAATCAGAATTTATAGTGCAGTAAGTCAATTGCTTTGTAGCTCACAAGGCTCCAGTCATGTCGCCTTGGGAACATCCTCAACTGTAGATAATTGCCACAGGGCAAACTTGAGAAACTGGCTACAGAGCAAGAGTTGGTGACACCACGGGATGTTGGGAGCACTTTAGGCTGGGGTGGGGTTCTCAAGGCCTGGCACCAAGAAGAGGTCTCCAGCACCCCGTAACCCTGCAAGCAGCCTTCTGCCAACCCAGTCTTTTCCCGGTGGCCAGGGCGGGCAGCCTTGACCGCCTTTCGTCGCCCCATCGGCAGAGGGAGACGCACAGTCGTGGAGTGCTTGCTCGCAAGCTACTGGAAGCCAGAGCTTGCTTTTTCCAGTATGAGCCTGCGGGCGACCGCAGGGTAGACTCAGGCAGCTTACCCAGAGCGCTCGGGGCCTGGCTGGGATGAACGAAAAGAAGAGCGGCGGGATTAGCGTGTAACCCATCAAGGCAAGAAGGGCTGGAGGGGGCGTGGCGAGCGGAGGTGAGCGACGCGCGGCCCCGCCCTTCAGGACTCACCTGCGGCGGGAGGAGCCGGGCGGAGGTGGGCGGGGCGAGCGGAAGTGAGTGCCGTCGGCCCCGCCCCTTGGGCCGTCACCCGCGTTGACGGTTTTAAGGGGCTGTGCGCCGGTGCTGAGGTGAGCGCACGAGTCGTGGAGGCCACTGGCCCGGCCCGTCGCGAGGAGGCTTCCTCTCCGGGACCCGGGGTGACCGACAGAGCCGTGGGCTCCAGCAGAGCGGAGCGCCAAGCCCTACCCACGTCTGTGGCTGACGAGGGGCAGAGTACCACGGGCGCCGGTCCCCACGCGGGGGCTCCGAGCCGCCTGCAGCAGGCGGGGGCGTGAGGTAGGTGCGTGTCGCTCCCGCAGACTTTCCCGCACACGCCGGGGCGTTGAGCCCAGCCGACGCGCACCGGTCACGGAGACCCAGCCTCGGGCTTCGCGGGGCGGTACCGGCTCGGGACCCGCCCTGGGGAGCAACTTCTCCCGTTCTGCGGAGACGGTCGAGCGGTGGCAACCTCCACCCCCTACCCGTGCCCACGGAGGCCACCGCGCCCGCCTGACTTCAAAGATAAGGAAGCCCGCTTCGTCCGCGGCTTGTGCAATGACGAAGGCGGTGTTGCTCAGGTCCGGGAGGTAGATAACACCCAGGGTATCAGAGGACACACGAAAGGCGCTTCTGTGTGTGCTTTATACTCATGAATATGAGTATACTCGTAGGCACACCTTGGTAGAGCCTATGCCTTGCGGGTTTTTTGTTTTTGTTTTTGTTTTTTTTTTTTTGAGTCAAGATTTTAAAAACTTACTGGGAGTTGACTCTTACAAGAATTGCAGGGTTTGGAAACCTGTAAAGTAAAACTAGAAGAGCCTAAACAAGAACAAACCGCCTTGTGGACCTTGACCTGGTTTTGCAACGTTTTGGAGTTTTGAGGAAATGTTCTTAGTTTTAGAAAGGGTATCATAATTACATTTTAGAAATTTAAAACATTTATTGTGTGTGCGACCCTGTGTCCCCATGTGCACACATGTGCGGATCAGAGGACAGCTTTGGGGAGTAGTCTCAACATTTGTTCCGGGGTTGGAACTCAAGTGTTCTGATGGCAAAAGCCCTTAGCCCCCTGAGTCATTTTGCTGGCCCCATAATTACATTATTTAAAAACTGATCTTTTAGAATTACTTACTGAAGTTGAAATATAAATTGAAGATTTACTTCAAAGTTTGGGCGGTGCAGGAGTACGTTGGGCCAAAGGTGGACGCTAGGCATGCGAGTCCTTCCTCTATTTTTGCATATGTTGAATATTTCCCTTTTAAGTTTCAACACTACCTTTTTCTCCCTAGGTCAGTTTGGCCCCACAGGTGATTCTAGTTTCAAAGCCTTTCATATATCATTATTTTTCATAAATTGGATGTGAATATTGCCTCATCAGACTGATCGTAAAAGATCACAGCCTCTGTCTCTGGTTATCTGTCTTACACACGCGCACACAAGAAGGCACAGGTGTTTAAGTGGATCAAGTTGATGCAGGTGGGTGCTTGCTCAGCTTTTTCTGCACACACCATTAGCAAACCCCGAGTTAGGCTGCCTCCCATCAGGAGGTTTGTACGGATGTGTTAGCATTTTTTCCCAATGGCTCAAATCCCTTCTAAGTTATACTCAGCAGAAAAATCAGGTCCAGGCTTCGTGTATGGCTCAGCAGTAGAGCATTTGCCTGGTATGTTCCAGGGACTGGGTTAGATCTGCAGCACCTCTCAACTCCCCAAAAGAGACCAGAGTAGTGAACATACATGTGGTCCACTTGGGGTCATATGCACTTCTGGAACACTCTGTGTATCTAAAGTTTATGTAATGATGAAGACAGCATGAGATGAGTGTGGATATACTTACTCTTTGAAAAAGATCTGTATTTTTTTTTCCATATTCATTCCACTTTGCTTCCAGAATCATGAAACAAACATACAGCAAAGAACCAACTCTTATAATGTTGCATGGTTCATAGCGTTCTTAATTGTTTTTAAATCAATGTGGAGAGATATTTATATTCTTCTAACTTAATTATTTTTCCTCAGATTTTATCCTGTAATTCTTAATGTGTTCCGTCATGCTTGATTGGCAGATTGTAAAAGTGTCACTTCCAAGAGGGAACAGTATGGTTCCGTTTTTCTTGTATGAATAAAAGAAATAGGCAATGGTTGTCAGGCAGTCAGATCCATAAACCTTCTAAGAAATTAGGAAACCAAAATTGATGATAGATTTATTCACAGTTTTGCCAAAATGAGGTGGGAAGAATATTTGATTTTTTACCCTCATTGCCTGTGGCCTTCTCACAGTTTATGGAAGGCTAGAACATATGGACATTGACTGTTAACTAAACTGTTAACTAATCCTTCCTGGAGGGAAGGAGACCTTGACCACAGGTTACCTCATTTTCCTCTGTTAGGTGGCTGATGAAAATGGGCCCTTAAAGTATCCCCATTTTGCTGGGCGGTGCGCACACCTTGAATCCCAGCACTTGGGAGGCAGGCAGATCTCTGTGAGTTTGAGGCCAGCCTGATCTACAGAGTGAGTTCCAGAATAGCCAGAGTTACAACAGAGAAACTCTGTCTCGAAAACAAAAACAAACAACAACAACAAAAAATTGTCCCCATTTTTTAAAGAGAAGAGTTTCAGTAGTTTGGTGAGGTAACATCATTACCCATTTCAGCCCTGTCAGAATTCTTTGTCTATTGACTATTGGTAATTACTCCCAAGCTAGAAATACACAGTTCTCCATCAATGGATGACTGGATTAACAAATTATATTCATATAAAAGAAAATATTGATATACTCTATAATACTAAATGTATATAATATAGGTATGTCACAACATCATTATGCTAAGTGAATTAATTCATACAGAAGCACCTATATTTTAAGAATGTTTTAATTCCTTGAGAATTTCATATAATATATTTTGACCATATTCAACCCTGCCCCACTCCTCACTTCCCTACCCACCCAACTTCAAGTTTTTCTTCTTTTTTTAAGCCCATCCAGTCCAATTAATGATGCCCAATTTCTCTTGGGTATGGGGCTAGAATGTGGTTGACCTACCAGAAGTCACACAATTAAAGAAAACTTGATTCTCCATCTCCCAGCAGCTATCAAATACCCATAGCTCTTCAGCTAGTAGTGGGATTTTATGCTCTCCTCTCCCTCTCCGATGCAGGAAGTTTTCCTCTGGCTTGAGTTTGTGCAGTCTTGTGCATCGTTGTCACAAATGCTGAGTTCATGTGTTGTCATCCTGCTGTATCTTGAAAACTCTG
This sequence comes from Cricetomys ansorgei, assembly GCA_026225945.1. Lineage (NCBI taxonomy): Eukaryota > Metazoa > Chordata > Mammalia > Rodentia > Nesomyidae > Cricetomys > Cricetomys ansorgei. Next base: position 7,945,648 of record JAMJFZ010001121.1, on the reverse strand, counting down.
TGTCTTTGAAGTTATACACCACCTTTGGTGCTTATACTCTTTCTGCCCCCTCTTCCTTAAAGATCCCTGAGCCGTGGGGGGGGGGGTGAAGAGTTTGATATAAATATCCCATTTATAGCGGAACACTCCACTGTCTTATTCTGTACGTGTTGACTAGTTGAGGATCTGTCATCTAGTGAGAGATGCACTAATCTATGGGTATAGCCATAAATGATTAAGAGTTGTTTTAATACTGTGTGTATCTGACAGAATAGTTGTATCAGGTTTTCCCCTAGGACTTATCTAGCCACAGGTTCAGGGCTCAGTTAACAGTGCCAGTTGTGTAGTCCGTCTCATGGAACAGGCCTGAGATACACTCAGAAAGTGGTTGGTCACTCCACTGTTGTACCGGTGGGTATATGTTGTCCAACCAAATATGATTGCAGTTTTGAGGGTTCACAGCTGGATGAGTTTGAAACCCTAGTAGTAGGCATAGTACTTTCCAACAGTATGAAAGCTAGCCAGTTGGGGTGAAGCTTCCAGTTGAGTACCAGCTAGATTTCCCCATGTTGTATGACTGAAGTATGTTGTGTTTTTAGCAATAGGGTCTGTCAATTTCTGAAGAGTAACTAAGAGCATTGGCAATAATCTGTACTGATTGGGGATCTATGGAACTCCATTGGCCAGTGCCTTAATAGTCTTTTGTATTTTTTTTTTGAGGGGGTCATTAAGCTCAGGATCCCTAAAGCCTGTTAAACACACTAATTTTATAAAAGAAAAAGGTAATGGCAATCTGATAGCCAAAGTGAGGGACACAAGTGTCTCTCTTTAAATTTTCTCCTAGAGTTTTGGCATGAGATCATGATTACATAACTATTCCAACTTAGTTCTCTCCCTAGTCCTCTAAAATAAGATGTTGTAGAGAGAGAAAGTTGCCAGGTCCCTAAGTGACCAGGCAGTGGCCTGATGCTTTCTCTTCTGATAAAGGATAGTGCTAAAAACCATTATAAGGAATTACCATAAGTGTGACATCTTTATCCTGATTTGTGTGGCTAAAGGGGATAAACACATTAGAAAGGCAAATTACTTCCTTGTTGGCCTAGAAATAGAGAAGGATGGCAGTTAAGTTGGCAGCAAGCTACATTTCTGTTTCTACACATGACTCACCTTACCTACCTCCTGTGAGTGTGGTGGAGAGGGTGTTTGGCTTTCAACATTGAGGTATAAGGTATAAAGGAACCAAAAGTTGGCTTCAAGTCATTTTTTCCCCTTTTTCTTTTTAAAGATTGGTTTTTATTTATGTGTACGTGTGTATTTCTGTGTGTGTGCCGTGTGTATGTGGGTATCTGAAGTGGCCAGAAGAGGGTGTCAGATCTCCTAGAGCTGGAGCTCCAGATGTTTGTGAGCTACATAATGAGGGTGCTTGTAACCAAACCTGGGTCCTCTGGAAAAGCAGCAAGCACTCTTTCCCTCTGAGCCGTCTCTCCAGCCTTCTTTGTTGCTGTTTTTCTGATGCAGGATCCATGTAACCCAGGCTGGCCTCCCATATTTGCTTGTACCTGAGAGGACCTTGAACTCCTGCCACATCTGCCACCACCTCCTGCTACGATCCCTACTCTTGGTTTTATGGAGTTCTGGGGATTAAAGCCATAGTTTCTTGTATGGTAGGCAAGAAATCTACCAATGGAGTTATGTTCTCAGCCTTTCAAGTCATTTTCTAAAAATATGGAAGAAGAAAATTTTAACCACATTAATTGTTTATTATACCCCTATTTATTTATTTATTTATTTATTGTTTTTTATTTTATTTATATGAGTGCTCTATCTGCATGTGCACCTGCATGCCAGAAGAGAGCATCTGATCCCATCATAGATGGTTGTAAGCCACCATATGGTTGCTAGGAATTGAACTTAGGACCTCTGGAAGAACAGTCAGTGCTCTTAACCACTGAGCCATCTCTCTAGCCCCACCTTTTTATATTTGAGACAGAGTTTCACTCTGTACCCCAGGAACTCACTATAGATCCCAAGCTAGCCTCCAGCTTATGGATAAGCCTCCTCCTATAGCCTCCTGAGTGCTAGGATTACAGGTACGAGTCACCTTATTGGTTTCACATGTGCTGTTGTTTGGTGGGAGGGTATGTGTATGTACACTGGTGTTCTCACCTGTTCATGTATCTCTGGAGGCCAGAGGTTGATGTCGGGCATCTTCCTCTGTCATTCTCCACCTTGTTTCTTGAGAGACAATCTTGCTGAGCTTGAAGCTCACCATTTCAGCTACGCTAGCAAGCTAGCAAGCCCCTAGGATCCACCTGTCTGTGCCCCAACTCCAGTGCTGGGTTTATAGACATACCTCACCTCGCCTGGTTTTCTTACAGGTATTCTGGGGATCTGAAGTTGCATCCTCTTGCTTTACCCACTGATTCACCTAACCATTCCTCTCAGAAACTTGTTTAATTTTCGCAAATCTATCTTACACTTCCCATTTTGCAGATGGGGTCATGCTTAGAAGAGTTACTAGTTAGCTTGAAGGCCTGCAACTGATAAAGCTGTGTGACTGGAGTTTCCAGGCTAAAGCCTGAGCTCAGCACTCCAAACAAGCTAGATATTGTCTCCTGTCTCCCCCCTGCATTCCAATACCCCAATTTTAATAGAGCAAGGAATCATAAAACAACAAAGGAAGGGGATTTGGTCATCATATTGGGAAGAGAGACAAACAAAGGAATACAATGGCTCCAAGTTCATCTTCAGGGAAACATGAGCTTTAGGTTTAAATGGAGAAAAAAAATGGGTCAGGGGACAAGAAAGATGTGTGCATAGCTAAGCTGTCCTGGTCAAGGTGTAGTCTGGTTGACCAGTGCTTCAATTCTGGCTCTGCAAGGTGGTCCAAAAAAGTTGTTACCCCTCTTGTCACTTTAGGGGAGCAGTCTGGGTCCTATAGGATGATTATTTCTGATCCCAGGGGAGCATCCCCCAACAGAGACATTGCCTTCATCTTGAGAGTAGTCTGTCATGTGAGGCTTCCCTGTCCCTGGGTGTCTTCAGTCTTGAAAGGAATGAGCTCAGCTAGGTAAACAGCTACTCCTGGAAGGAGTAGCATGCATGTGCAGAGTCAAGCAGGTGTCTGAGCCAAAGCAAAGGAGGCATGGTGCCCGGTGTTCAGTCTACATTTAGCTACTCTGCCAGGCTCAGTGCTTTTTTATCAAGAGTAGAATCTAACTGCCTGTTAGAGTACCGCCAAGATTGAAACATCTGTCTGTGAGAAGTAAGGTCTGCATTATTCCCAGCCTCTCTTCAGTTCCACAGAGTAGTCCAGAATCTTTGTTATGCAACAGCTATATATCTAGGTGCTATCTCAGTAGTACAGACAAATTCTTTCACCACACCTCCATGGTGTCACATTGGGGACATGAGTCATCTCCAACCAACATAAATGTCTTATTAGGCCAGCGCAGAGTTACAAAGAAAACTGAATCTGCATTGAACACCAGATTTGGACCCAAGAGGGTTCAGAAAGCAAGAGCCATTGTTGCCAAGCCGGACAACCTGAGTTTAGTCTCCAGAAGACACATGGTAGAAGGAGAGAGGCTGCTTCTGCACGTTGTCCTCTGAACTCCACACGTATACCATGACACATGCTTGAATGTGCACATATATGCACATGCACACACTAAAAAAGATGTTTAAAAAATCACATTTTACATGAACTGTTCTGCTCCTAGGAATTGTAGAAGGGAGTACTGAATCAGCCTCCTCTTTAGGGAAAGCTGCTGGGTTCAAGTCCCCCCAGCTCTCTGCTGTCCAATGTGTTTGCTCTCCTTGAAGTTTGTTTCTCTTACAGTATATCAGACATGTATAACCAGCCAAAGAAACGTGGGCAGGGAGCAGTTGCACAGATCTGAGAGGCGTGTGCTGATGGGTGAGACTTTGTGACACAACAGTAGAGCCCAGGACACAAATTCAGGGTCCTCCAGACGCTCTTGTAATATGTATCAATCGGAACAGGCAAAACTAGTTGGATATAGTAGGCACATGCTTATAATCCCAGCACTTGGGGAGACTATGGGAAAGATCTTGGGTAGAACCCTATCTAAAAACAAAATAATTGTAAAGTGGTAAGATAGTGTTACTCTGCCTGCAACCTCAGCAGTTTTGGAGGCTGAGATGGAAGGATCTTAGATAGGACTCCCATCTCAAAATGAAGTAATTATAAATAACAGTGAGGTGGTGTTATAGCAGACCATTGTGGAACATATGATATAACCACAGCAACTCTGGAGGCTGAGGCAGAATAAACAAGTTCAAGGCTAGCCTGAGCCATATACCAAACCCCTATCTAAATAAACAAAACAAGCAAACAAATACGGGAGCTGGGACTATAGGCCAGTGGTAGAGTACTTGCATAGCATCCTCCAGGCCCTGGTGTCTAATATGAGACACTGTTTTTACTTTTTTGTTTTTATGAGTGTTCATGTGGTATACATGCATGTGTGTGCATGTTTACATGTGTAGAGGCACACGTATGAAATGGTGAATGGGCACATATGTTTGCATGCATGTGGAAGCCTTAGGCTGATGTCGGGATTGCTTCTCAATCACTCTTCCACTTTATTTATTAGTCATGGTCTCTAGTCAAACCCAGAACTCCCCTGTGTGGCTAGTGTAGCTACCCAGTTTGCTCTGGGGATCTCCTGCCTCCACCTCCTAAGGCTGGTATTGCAGGCTGGCTGACATGCCCACTCATTATTTACTTGGGTTCTGGAGATTCAAATGCCAGGCCTGATTCTCACTCAGCAAGTACTTTAACCACTGAGCCATCTCCCCAACTCTCTAGCCCCAAAGCCAACCAAAGATAAGTTTAGAGGCTTGTGTTTTATCCTGCATGAGTCTGTGTCAAAAGAACATGTTAGATGGTTATGCTGGCTGGTTTTATGTCAACTTGTCAGATGCCCAAGTCATTTGGAGAGAAGAAACCTTAATTGAAAAAATACCGTCACCAGATTAGCCTGTGGGCAAGCCTGTGGTGCACCTTCTTAACTAGAGGTTGATGTGGGAGGTCCCAGCCTACTGTGGTTGGTACCAACCTTGAGCTCATGGTCGTGGGGTGTATTAAGCAAACTGAACAAGCTTTGGAGAGCAAGCCAGTAAGAATCCCTTCTCCATGCCCTTTGCTTCAGTTCCAGCCTTGAGTTCCTGCCTGACTTTCCTGGTTGATGGACTACAAACTGTGAGCTGGAAGTAACCCTTTCCTCTCCAAGTTGCTTTGATCATGACGTTTATCCCATCAAGTGCCCTAGCTAGAACACTCATCTGCTTTCTGGTTTATTTGATTTTTTAGTTTTACAGAAGTGGAGTCAGTATTAGAGGCCTTACAGTAGGGAAGGAGTGCCCACAATAGCACATCAGGCGCTCCTTGTAAGCCAGAAGATAGGGCTTGTGCACCCTGGCAACTCGAGCCTGATTCTGGGAGCAAAGTGGATCCTGAGGCTGGGTCCCTGGAATTGCTCTGATCTGGACCACAGGCATGCCAAGGGTTTGCCAGGATTCATCCTCTCCCCATTTCTGCTATGCCCACCTGACTTCTGCTAACTGCAAGTTAGCTCCTATATGCTGCCCAGGCATGGTTTCTCAGAAAGCTGGGCTGGGATGAGGAACTGAGGCACTTGCCCCAAGCTCAGCCTTCTAGATGCTTCCGCAAGTCGAGTTTAGGCTGGCTTGACTTCCTCAATTTGAAACTTTCTGTTTAGGATCGTTGGGTTGATGTTCTCATCTCTGCTGTGTCTGCAGTATCATCACAGTCGAAATTCAGAGAATATGGTTTCCTTCTCCAGAGTCCTTGGGTTCCACAGGCCTGAGCATCCAAGGAAATGAGCCTGAGGAATGGTTTTTTTTTTGGGGGGGGGTTAAGGGGGAAAGGTGCTGTTTGAGGTCTTTATTGATAGATGTCACTGTAGGAATGTCCTAGTGGATAAAACAGCAAATCATGTATGGAATGCCTTGTTGAGGCCCAAAGACATGAGCCCATTTCCTAAACACAGATGATTTGTCAATGGCAAACCAGTAGTCTTGGACACCTTTCTAGAACTCTGGGATTCAGGTTTGACTGTGTGCTCTGGTAAATGGCTATGATCTCCTTGGCCAAGTAAAAGAGGGCTGACTGGCTGTTAGCTTGAGCAAACAAAAGACAAAGCAATCCTGAGCAAGGACTCAGTTGTGTGTGGGACTGATTTCTGGTGGCTTCGCCACCTCACTATGTGGCATTGACTTCCTGTGTGTAGCCTCTCCACCTCATTGCTCTTGTATAAAGTAGCAGTAGCAATAATAATGCTCACCTTGGGGATGAGCCTCTGTCAGTGCCTGCATGGTATAAGGTTCATGGTGATAAGGGGTTCCCTGTTGGTGGTGGTGATGGCAACTACGTGGCTTCTTTACTTTGTGGAGACTTTCCCTACTCCATAATGCTAGAAGACAGAAAAATGTTAGAAGGAAGACACAAGGGTCCTCATGCTTTCCAGCTCTGACCTCTCTTTCTAGGGGGATCTGAGGGCTGCCCCATGACCTAGTTCTTCCTGAGAATGGTGTGTGTGCTTCATGCATCAGCAGCTTCGCACTGCACCTGTGTCCTCAACTTTGAATACAAGGCTCTGGCTCTGTTATTTGGGAATGAAAAATCCTCTCTGACTGGGAAACTAATGGAATTCCCACCCCACAGCCCCCACAGGCATTCACAAGGATGTAAATGCCCCCTAACCCCAACTGTGCCAAAGCAGGCTGTCAAAATAGTATAATATAGAATAAGAGCTGGACACAGGAGCCTCTGGTGTACTTCTGCTGGGCAGGGTCTTAGGGTTGAGTTGTCTGCATTTCTGGTGACTCACAGGATGTCTTGAGGGCCAAGAACAATTTATGAAATCCTGACAGGGACACAGTGAAGAGACTCATCCAACTTGCTTCCAACAATGAAAAAACACAACTTTTACCTCAAAGGAAATAAGAGAGTCTATTCTAGAGTCAAATATGAGTGACCAGGGTTGGGGACCACAAATTCTGTGTTTCAATGTGAAAGCAGCTTCATGAAGTTCTTATCGTAACAGAACAAAGAAAGCCATAAGTCAAGGTACTTTTCCAATACTTTGGTGGCCATGTCAGATAGATGGGTTATAGCAAAGCAGTGAAAACCCTGCTATAGGCCTCAATACTGTCACCATTTCAGCCCTTTGATTGCTGAAAGCTACAGGTCTGTTCATATACTCCAAGGTATTTTTATCTGTTAGTCACAGGACGTTAGGTTAGACATAGGGGTGGACCAGGAATGGCTACTTTGGGGTTTAAAGACAGCCCAAGATAATTGTAGTTAGGTTCTGGATCTGCAGGATTCCAACCTCTCCACAGCACTGAAGCTAATCAGTGAATAGGCTGTGCAGATACAGCTTGTTCCCAGAAGTTCTTGTTCATAATCTGTAATGGGAAACCCTGGAGCAGATGTAGTTTACTCTTTAACTTGGCATTATTAACTAATATTTACTCTTGAGTCTATTAAACATTTTCTATCCTCTTAAAGGACTGTCTGTCTAGTTTGATCTTCACTCAGTGATGTGGCTCTTTTTCAGCGTTTGTTACCATTGCCTTTTGCTGCTTGTGAGGAGAGAGATGAACATGAACTGAGGTTCTGGCAAGAAGTGAGCCTAAAAATGGGAACATTAACTGGGCATCATCTTGCTTTATCAGAGACGGTGGCACAAATGTCCATTCATTATGTCTTTGAGGAATCTATGAGGAGTGCCTGCTTCTGGTGATTGAAAGATAGGGATTGCTAGCTCAGGTCTTTCCAGGAGGCTAGAAGCATCTATTGAATGAATGGAGGAGTAGCAGGCTCCCTCCAGCCAGCAGAGTCCTTCCCTGTTCACAGCGGGTACCCAGACCCAGTCAGCAAATAGTGAGGGAGGAGAAGTAGCAGGTTCTGACTCCCCCAGCTGACCAGAACCATAGTGTCAGCAGTGCAGCGCATCCCACTGAGCCTTGGCCTTTCTTCTGCTCCCAGCCAAGTATTCTAGGAAGAAACCCTACACCCCAGTTAATGGAACCAGGTTGGTCCTGTCTTCCCAAGCCTTGCACTGTTCCCTTTCTCTCCCCTTAACCCTGCTACTTTACAGTGATACCCTTGCCTCCTGATCCTAACCCTGCCATCCTTCAATTCTGTTCTAGTCTACAAAGTTTAAAAGGAAGTGAATCTTTATTTTAAATAAAATGCTTCACAAATCTGCGTGTTATCCTCGTACAGGGACCATGCTAAGCTCTATCCTTCCAGTTTTAGTATATGTGCTGTTGAACAGAATCTTTAAACTCCGCATGATGATCAGTCGTCTCGACTGACAACTGGTTAGATTAAGAGATGCCCAGGGATGCCTAAAGCATGCCTCTGGTGTGACTGTGAGGGCATTTCCAGAGGTGACTAGCACGTGGGACAGTGGCTAGGGTGGGCTTGGGACCCAGCTGGACCAAAAGCTGAAGAACAAGGAAGTCTATCACTACCGCCTGCTATCTTCATTCTCTCTTTACCTGTGCCACCATCGAGTCAGTAGCCCCTTTCTGCTATGCCCTTCTACCAAGAGGTTTCTGCCTGCCATGGGCCTAGAAGCAGTGGAGTCAGCTGACCACGGACCCTAAGCCCTCCAACCCAGGAGCCAAAATAATGCTTCTTCCAGTAAGATGATTTTATCATCATCATCATCACCATTATCATCATCATCATCATCATCATCATCATCATCATCATCATCTCTGTGTGTATGTGTGTGTGAGTGAGGTGTGGTGTGTGGATATATGAATGCCAGCATACACGTGCCATGGAGCGATCAGGTGACTACTTTAGAGAGTCAGTTCTGGGGATTGAACTCAGGTCATCAGATTTGTACAGCAAGTACCTTTACATCCTGCCCCATCCCACTGGCCTGAGATGATGGTTCTTCTGCTATTTTTGTCACAGCAACAGCCTGACTAATACACACTCCTTACCCCATCCAAGGATCCAAAGACACTAACATTTTGGTATATTTATGTCTTGGTTTTTGTTTTGAGACAAATCCATGCTATGGCCCATGAGGGCCAGGCTCAAAGGATGTTTCTGCTTCAGCCTCTGGAGGGCTAGTATCTCAGGAGCAATCCAGCTTCCCCCCTAAGTGTAATACATTGAACATTTTATAAATAACATTAGCACTTTAGCCTAGTTGTCATACTGTGAGTAAAGTTTACCATTTTGTTTTCCATGCCTTGGTAAATATTAATAACCTTCTGCCCTTTCAGCAGTTTTAACCATTCTCTTAAAAATTAGAGGGCTGGGATTATAACAGCAGGGCATTTGCTCAGTGTGTACACAGTCCTGGGTCTGGACCCTAGAACTAAGATAATAATAAAATAAAAATTAGTTAACTAAGCCATTGTTCATTTTTATTGTAAATCATTCTGTATTGAATGTAATAAACTTTTGATCCCAATTCACAGTATTCAAGATGGGTTGCCATAAATATAATTATACATTCAAAGATTTTGAAGAAAAAGAAGTCTTCAATTATTACAAAAGTACTTTATCTTATGGAAAATATAAGATGGTATAAAAAATAAATGTGTTCTTGTGTTCTCCTCAGTTGGAGATGGCCATCATACATGTATGGCAGGGATGCCTTACCTGGGAACTTGCTAGAGTGCAGAATCTCAGACCAATCTAACCTCAACATACATTGAATCATACTACACCACATTCAAGTCTGAGAACTTCTGTGTGCACGGCTGCGACCTTACCATTCTATAGGCATTTGCTCTCAGAGTGTTACACAACTGTCTTTATTCTCTGGGAGTCTAGGGAAATTCTGTCACACTGGCCTGTGGAAGGCCCTGCTGTACATAGCTTTGTCTTCTGTCACTGGACACTGTATGTGACAGTGTTTTCCTGTTTGTTCATTTTTCCCCAGAGCATGTGTCTCATGGCTCCAGGGAATAGTCCATCTACTGACCGTGTCACAGTTCATTTAACTGACTCCTATTGTTAGTAGGTTGTTTTGATTCTCTAGGGGGAGGGTGTTTGATGGCTGTTGGAAATACACCAGAATGAGCTGATCCAGCATTTCCTTTCTCACTTCGTTTTAGTTAATTTTTGGAATGCTGCTATTGGGCCAAAGGTATAACCTTTGCCCTTTAAATACTCTTTATATGCCCAGGAGTGTGCAGAATGTCCTCCATGCTAGCCTAGGCCTGTGTGAGATAGTCTGTAGACAAAAGGGGGAGCAGAGCTTATGTCTCCATTTTTATCACGCCTCCAGGACTGGCTCAGAGCAGACTCTGAGGTGCCATCCAGAGGTGAATTGAGTGGGGAATGTGACAGAGATGGGCAGAGTGGTGGCAGAGTTCTTTCCTGCTGAGTCCTGAGTGGGAATAGATACCACTGACTAGGAAGCAGCCTCTTTCATGGTGTATGTGCTATGTGCAAAGTTTAGACCCTCCTCCCGGTGTCCTGGGGTGCAGGAGAAAAATTTACCTACAGTAATTTACACGTGTAAAGTGACTATAATTCCCAAATCTGTAGAACGTGATTGGGACCAGACTTGTTTTGCTTCGTAAGTCTGAGACTGTTAGGTTACAGAACACCAGATGCTCATATTAAGTAAACTTTATTCTGTAAGGTGACCAAAAATTTTTTGATAAAGCAAATGTGAACTGTTAGTGCTACAAATGTGATTCAGTTAGAGTTTGAACTTGAATGCAGAGAGAGAGGGGTGTTATGATTTTTAGATTGATGTGTGTTTAAGAGTGAATGTGGTAAATACACATTTCCTCTATCATTTTCTGCCTTACTCCCTTGAGACAGGGTCTGTCACTGAACCTGGAGATAGGTTAGCAGCCAACAAACCCAAGCGATTCTCCCATAGTACTGGGGTTACAGGTGTAGTGGCCACACCCAGCTTTTTACAGGGTTGTTGAGGATTTGAACTCATATCTAAAGTTGTTTTAGTTCTTACCCATTGAGCCATCTCTCCAGCTCGTAAGTAGTTTGTATTGACAACTAATGCGTTGTTCCTTGACTAGATCATAATTTGTCCATTATCCTTTTGTGACCCTTTGAGATGCCAGAGCGGTATCATGAATAAAGCTGCCGTGAACATTCTTGTATGGATGTTTAAAGTCCACCTTATTGAGGTACAGTTTACATGCCACTAAAACACACTCATTCAAAGTTCACAAATTTGTGTTTTTCAGAGATTTCAACAGCCGTCACCATAGTCCAGTTTTAGAAATTCCTGTTGTCCCTGAAACTTCACCATGTCAGTCCAGTCAATCCTAGCCCCAAGCAGCCAGTGATCTGATTTTTTGTTGTTGTTTTTTTCTGTCTTGTAAATTCTAAGAAGTTTCATCTAAATGGAATCTTAGAATGTGGTTTTGAGGATTTGGCTTCTTTCGATGGGGGATTGTGCTCCTAGAGGCCAGAGGACAACCTCAGGTACATCTCAGGAGCTGTCCACCTTTTTTGCTGAGACTTGTTCTTTCATTGACCTAGGGATCCTCCTGTCTTCGCCTCCTTAGCTGGATTGCAAACACATATACCAAGCCTGACTTTATGTGGATGCTGGGGCTGAACTTGGGTCCTCAGGCAAGTACTTTACCAGAGGGGATTCTCCCCAGGGTTTGGCTTGTTAACATCCATTTTTGAGGTTAACCTGTACTGAAATATACCAGTAGTAGATCATCCTTTTGTATTGTTAAAGCATTTGCTTTTATGAAACAGCATAATGTCTTGTCTGTTTATGAACTGATAGGCATTTGAATTGTTCATTGTCTTTGGACAATGGGAGTACACCATGGTGGATGAGCTTGCTGGAGCAAAGCTCACCACTTCCTGGCTGCCAGGCAGCAGAAAGAGACAGAGAAAGGAGGAGACTGGGGACAAGATGTACCCTTTAGAGTTACATCCCCAGTGACCCACTGACTTGAGTCAGTCCTGACCTTTCTCAGTTTCTACCACCCTCCAATAACCATCAGATTTTAAATCTATCAATAAATTAATCTGTTGATGAAGTCAGAGCCCTCCTAATGCAGTCATTTCTCTAAATTCCACCGGCTGTCAGCCAGGCCTTTAATATGTAAGTCTTCAGGGGACATTTCAGATTCAAACCCTGAAACACAGCACCAATTGGACCTCTTTTCTGAGGGCCCTCTCAGTCCAACCAAAACCCACCAAACAGCTGAGGAGGGCATGGCAGCAGAGTCACGGAAACTGGAGATAAGTTTCAGGGAACCAGTATACTTTATTGCAGAGTTTCAGAGCTTTTATACATCCTTGTCGCTGAGGATTGGGGAGGTGGCGGGGGGGAGGCTATGTGCAAACTATCAAAAAATAAATGAACACACAACACAACACAGGACAATGGCCAGTCCTGGTGAAGGTCATGTCCTACGTGCAACACAAGGAAAGAAGGTATAGGTCTCTGCCAGAGAGCTTGTTGCCTTTGTGATTGGGCCAGGTTTGGTCAGTCTGCTATACCTGAGAGCCTCTCATGTGAGAAACATAGGCTTCCTTCCAGCCAGAGGACCCACGCTTTTCAAGTATTCAGTGTAACTGATTTTTAACTCAGCCATTCTGGGGAATGTGAAGATACATGTCATTGTGGTTTTAGCTTTTCCTAATGACTAATGTGGAGAGCTTCTGTGTATGCATTTTCTACTCAGTACCCTTTCAGTTTTGCCTATTCTGTTATGAGTCACCTTCTTGCTGTTGGTCTAGAGTGCTCTGTGTACACAGTGTGGCACATGTCATTCATTAGATATATGTGTTGAGAATATTTTCCAGTTGTCTTTTGCTCTTTAAAAACTTAGATTTTGATTTTAATGAGTTTCTAGTCAATATCTTGTGCTTTTAAAAACTTTTCCTTTTTTTGAGAAAGGGTTTCTTTGTGCAGCCCTGGCTATCCTGGAACTCACTCTGTAGACCAGGCTGGCTTCGATCTCACAGAGATACTCCCGAGTGCTGGGATTAAAGATGTGTGCCACAAGCACCCTGCTTTTAAAAACATTTTAAAGAATTTTTTTACCTCCTCTTAAGGTTGCAAATACATACTCCTGGGCTGATGGCTGGGTAGAGATGCTCATCGCTCAACTCCTCCACAAGGAAGAGCTGAAGATACACGACTGTGTTCAGAGGTGAGTGAACCTTGGAGCACCCTGGAAATTAGAAAGGTTAGACCCCTGTGAGAATCTGAGACCTGTGACAACAACATAGGAAAATGAGGAATCTTGAGGCCTGCCACCCCACATCCAGAGCTAGAGGAAGATGAGGCTCCCTGTAGAGGTGACAGAGAGTCCAGCACAGTCAGTGTGTGTGCTGGCAATTTTTGCTCCAGAAACTTTCATAATCTTCATCTTTGCAGCTCACTGACATCAGAAACCTGAAATCTGCAAGTATCATTCCCTTTGGAAAAAGAGCTCATATACACCATTATTTGCCAGCCCTGCCCCAGGGTACTGGTTCTACTGCCAGCCTGAGAAGTAAGCTGTCTGAACTTGAGCCAGCATTGGAATCAGATCCTCATCTGTGTATTCCCATCTTTGGGACTCCACACACATTTACTGTACCCTGCACTGTAGGGGACAGGCACTGTGACATAGAGAACAGTATCGTCCTCTAGAATCAGGAGATCAGGATGCTGTCCCTTGAGAAGGGCTGGCCACCACGAGCATGACCAGCCATGTGCATGTAAGCTCACTGAAGGCCCACAAAGTTCCTGTCACCTGCTCCCACTACACTCAAATGCCCGTCAGCAGCAGGATTGATAGGAACAGCACAATGTTCATGCTGACCTGTCCGCATGAGTGTGTTGAAGGGGCCTTGAGCAATTCCATAGAGTCAAGCATTGACTCGGACGTTCGTAGCCAAAGAGAACTTGCTCAGTTCTGGTGGTACACTACAGAAGAAGTATAAAGGAGCACTAAGATTTCTGCTCCCACCCCATGTAAGAAGTTCCTGCTGCCCTACCTATATGTATGTACCCTGTCTGACCATATGTTGCTGTCAAGACTAGGTACAAACTCCTCGGATTGAATGTTGAGTTCTACTTCCCTGTGAGTGTCTAGTCAGCACCACTGATTGCTTACAGGGCAAGCACTTCTAACCCATTACCGCTGCTGGAGCCACCTATGCTGAGAGCCTTTGCTATTAGCAAAGCTAGCGCCAGCAGATTCTGAGAACCTTTAATTGTCTGATAGGGGCTGTAACTCCCAACTGTAGAAGTACCTCATCCTCATTATGTCTGTGCTATACCTCTTCTGCTCTGCTGTGCTCCACAGAGGAATCAGTAGGTTTCAACTCCAGTACAGTACACACTGTGCATATACTGTACACAAAGTCACTAATCACAACCAAAGAAAGCATAGGGAGGTTATTCTGTGGTGGCCATCTGGAATCAAAGCCAACATTGCACCAATACTTCAAGACACATCTTCAGGAGAAAGCTGTCTACTGAAAGGGTACTTCATCCAAATGGTAGAGAGATCTGAACCATCAGATGCACAGATTTCAATGTAGGAACATAAGGAAATAGATGAGGTAACATTATGCCTCTCAAAGAAAACCGTAACTATGTTGATAAGTTCCAAATAAACCAAAAGGGATGAAATGCCTGGTAAAGAATTAAAAGGAATGGTTATTACTGGGAGAGGCAGGAGCCAGTGGAGAGGGGGATAAGAAAGTTTTGCAGGGGTAAATATGAGCCAAATACAGGACAAATGTGTCATAGTGAAACCCATTTCTTAATGATATTCTAGAAATAAATGATTGAAAAATAAAGAATAATTATATTTAAAAAGTGAGATCCAAGAAAATTCAGATAGTTAGATGAAATTAAAGAGATATCACATACTATGGATGAGAAATTCCATAGAGATTTTGAAAAAGAACTAAACAGCAATCTTGGGAATGAAGAACTTTAAGTAAATTAAATAAAAAATACAGTTGATGGCCTGAACAATATAGATTAATCAGAAGAAGCACCATATCCTGTCTCACCTCATACCATGCAGCCCTCCAGGTCCAGCCAGGCTGGCACACCCTGTGCTCCCATCCAGCCTGAGAAGCATAGCTCTTGCCCCTTCTCTTGGTCACTGTTCTATCTCTGTGAAGAGAAACCATGGCTGTGGCAACTCGTAAAATAAGGCATTTAATTAGGGGCTTGCTTGCAGTTTCAGAAGCTGAGTCCATGACCACCATAGTGGGAAGTCTGGCATCAGGCAGACTTCGTGCAGGAGCAGTAGGTAAGAGCTTATTGCATTCTGATCCACAGGATGGAGGAGGAGAGAAAGAGACTGAGTCTGGGCCTGGCTTGGACTTTTAAAACCTCAAAGCCCAACCCTAGTGATGCTCTTCCTCCAACAATCCTTTCAAATAATGTCACTCCCTGGTGACCCACTTCAAATCTTTGAGCCTGTGGGGGCCATTCTCATTCAAATCATCACACCCTCATCAAGGAAACTCCTCTTTGTAGAATACAGAGACCACCACTGAAAACCACAGTTGGTCAAAATGAAGAAAACAACCGGCCCTGGGGTGCCCAGTCCCAACTGGTGTATCTACAATACAACTCCTACATCCAAGACTCAGGGAACATAATGGACGAGGGGTGGAAAAGTTGTAAGGGTCAGAGGACCAAGAAGTCTGCTGTGAAATTTTGTCTCCTAGAAGTGACAAGGAAGCTACACCCAAGATACCTAGACAATATGGCTGCCTAAGCAAGACCTGAACAATGACAACACTAGTAGACACTTGAACATCTATTGAAAATCTCATGAGGCCCCACTCCTAGACAAAGAACTACGGGCAACTAAGAACTGCATTAGTCTTCTTCAGGACTGAGCCCCTAGCTGGTTATCCAATACTAAGTGGGCAACCCTGAAATTGCATATATACAACCAACACTAAATGGACTCAGCAGGTTGTATTTATATATATGTATGCATATATAAACATGTGTAAAAATAATAAAGAGAAAGACCATGAATTTGATAGGGAATAAGGAAGTATATGGGAGGAGTTGAAGGGAGGATATGGTATAATTATATTTTCACTCAATTTTAATTTTAAAAAGAATATTTGAACTTGAAGACAGGCCGTTTGAAAGCTCAGTCAGAGGAAAGAACAAAGTATTTAGGACTTCTAGGAAACCATTAAATGAACAAAGAGTATATTTTTTGAATACTCAAAAGTTGAAGGAAAAAGTTAAGGACATAAACCATTTCAGTGAAATAATATAAAAGACTTCAAATATTGGGTAAAATGCAGACATATATGTAAATGAGGCATATTAAGACCCTAGTTTGACCAGAAAAGATCTTTAATACATAATACTATAGTCAAGCATAAGTGCTAAAGTGCAAGGCAAAGAACAGATTTTAAAATCTTAAGAGGAAAGCCCTAGTCACAATCCAGGATGTTCCAGTTAGACCAATAGCAGATTTCTCAGCAGAAACTACAAGTCAGGAAGGGATGAATCTCTGCAGGTCCTGAGAGAAAAATCACTTCAGGCTAAAGCTGCTGTACCCAGCAAAGCTAGCCTTTGGGAATGAAGGAGAAAGAAGACCTTCTAAGGAAAAACAACAAAAGTGGAAATGTATGACCAGGAAAACAGCCTTTAAAAAGAAGCCTGAGGGCCAGCAAGATGGCTCAGTGGATAAAGGCTCTTGTTGCCAACCCTGACCACCTGAGTCCAACCCCTAGGACACACGTGCTGGTGTGTTCTAGGAAATCAGTTCTCTGAAGTTGTCTTCTGACACATATACCATGGCATGCACATGCCCACATATAACACACTTAATCTAAACAAGTGTATGTTAAGACAACACCAATTTGAGGCAGTCAGCAGGCACCTCGAAAGAACACCAGCATGAAAGCATATGTAAGTATGTTTATTTCCACTGCAAGAGCAGATATCCAGAAGAGAAACAGAAAAAAGCTGATCATCGACAGTTACTAGGTTCATCACCAGTTGCCTGACAGAAGCAACTTTCAGGGGGAAAGGAGCACTTGGGCTCAGTTTCAGGGACACTAAGTCTATCACAGGAGGGCAGGCAGGATGGTATTCACAAAGACAGACGCAGTCGAGGCTCCCATCTGGGAGGAACCAGGAAACAGTCTGGCCAGAACTAGAAGGTGGGCTATAAACATAAAAGGCCACCCCTCGTGTCCTACTACTGACCACCTAGGCCTCCCTTCATAAAGGCTGTATAGCAAACTCCTGCCCCCAACAAACTGGGGAACAGTCACACAAAAACACAAGCTTATGGGAAATAATTCCAGAAGCAAACCATAACATTTGACCCCTTGCCTCTAAAGATTGGCTGCCATCCCACAACACAGAATACATTTAGTCCAGCTGCAAGCACCCCACAGTCTTAACCCTTCCAACACTATTCAAAAATCCACGTCCAAATCTCTCCTGAGACTCAACTGTGAGGCCTTGTAAAAATCAAAAAGCAAGTCGATACTCCTATGATACAGTGGTACCACATGAGCAATCCTATTCCAACCAGGGGCACCCAGCAGGGAGAACACCAAATGCCATAGCTCCATGTCTAGTGTCTGGGACACACAGTGTCATGATGTGATTTCCTACAGACTTGGACAGATGTGTCCTTACAGCTCTGGTACCTGTAGCTTTCCTGGGTAGACATGATACATTCCTAGTGTTTCCAAGGTCCCAGAGTCCCTCTGCTTCACCTTCACAAGTCCACACAAAACAAGGCGTCTTGTCCTGCTACATTGCCTGGCCACACAGGTTTTTCTCTGGAACCTTGGTTCAAGCCTCTATAACCCATGGCTTCATAGTAGTCTAGCCTAAATAGCAAATTCCAGATTCAGCGAGTGATCGTCCCTTACAAAGTAAAGTGGAGGGTACACAAGATGTCTCAGTGGGTAGTGGTGCTTGGCAATCCCCAGTATCTACATGGTGGAAGGAGAAGACCAGACAAGTTATCCTCTGACTGCCACACACATCCTGTGGCATACATTCACCTGTCCACACACACATGTACATACACACAATAACAAAATGTTACAACAAATTTTAAGGCACACATATGCCACACACAAAAATTTTTAAATTAATAAACTCAAAAGCACCATATACATTTAGGTAGAATTGTTTGGCTCAAGTGCTCTGCTTGTCCCCCCAAACTTCCGTTAACCCTACCAGAGTCAGCTTTAGATCTGTATACTTCCTAGATCTGAGGGAATGGAAATAACATAGGTGTGTATTTATGGCTGGAGAGCAAGCTGACAGGTCCAGGGAACTGAACCAGCACTGATGGGGCATGCTAGCCCAGATTGTGTGATAATGGAAAAAGGGTCTACTTCAAGCACTTGGCTTGAGTCATTTTCTCAGCAACTATAGCCAGCCATGATCTTAGAAACTATGAGGCCCTGAGTAGAAGTGTTATGGTTTAAATGTAAAGTGTCCCTCGGGTAAGTCTCATGTGTAAAACCTGGGTCTACAGATGGTGGTACTGGTTTTGTTTTGTTTTGTTAAGTACATTTATTTATCTGTGTGTGTGTATGTGTGCCATGGTGTACCTGAGGGTGTCAGATAACAGCTTGCAGGAGGAATTGATTCTTTCCTTCTGTCCGCTGTGTGTGTCCTGGGATAAAACTCAGGTCATCAAGCTTACTGGTAAGCTCCAGATTCAGAGAGAGACCCTGTCTCAAAAGAAGAAGGTGGAGAAGTAGCCTCCACACAGGCAAGCACACCTGAACATGCAGGGACACAGGGGGACAACATACACATACATGTAGAAGGCATTGAAGAGAACTGCATTGTATGAGAACTGCAGGTCAGAGAACAAGACAAAATTTTAAGTTTAGCTTTCTTATCAAAATGGTACAGGAGCTCAAGCTTGTAAGTCTGGGTGGAGATAGATGCCACCAGTCAGCCGAGGGTTTGCTCGAAGGGTGGGAATGGCATATGGTCAGAAGCAGCTCCTCTCACATGGACAGCCTCAAGTGCAGACTAGGAGAGGCTTACAGTATGGGATTACAAAGCCAGAAGCTTAACAGCCCTAAGACTTGTGACTCTTGGCCTCAGATTCCAGGGACATGGGCTCTAAACTTTCAAAACCAGAGGTTTACTGCTCTGATTCTTGAGTGCCGATGGCTTGTAAGCTGAGCTTTCAGAGTCAGATGCTTGTGTGTTTGTAAGCCTCGTGAACCAAAGACTTAATGGCTCTAGATTCTCAAATTCAGAGGCTCATTGTTCTGGGCTGATACTTACTTTACCTTTCTCGTTACTCAGACACCAGTAGGGCTGTGATTCAAGCTGGTGGCAGACCTTGCTGTCATACAAGTCAGACTGGTTTTGTAAACATGCAAGATGCCAAAGTTGTAGGCTCATGGAGGAAAGCCTGGGAGACCAGGCAGCATGTATCAGGGTCTAAGTCCCTCTAGGAAGAAGCTGAGAGGGCAGTATGTGGAAGCTTGAGGAGTAAAGTCACATGCCAGGGATGAGGAACATCAAGGAAAACTAAAGGCAGCAAGCATAGCCAGAAGAGAGAAGCCATTTAGACTGCAATTGGCAAGGGCATGGGGCCTTTGGACTCCACATCACCAAGCCCAAGGGTCTGTTGTTCATAACAGTCTCATTGGAGATGTTTCTGATCACATATCTGCTCTCTTCAACACGAGGGTCCTCAGTAATTTATTATTCACTCTTTTTTTTTTAGCTTCTAGATTTTCATCCTTGAAGGTTTATGCCTTTAGAACAGAGAGCTTTTTAAAGTTTTTTAAAGCCATATGAGTGAGTTTGGGGGGAGGCTTGGGGGGTTTGGGGGATTGAACCCAGGGCTTCACCGAAGCTAGGCAAGTACTCTACTGAGCTGCATCTTCAGCACTCTTAACATCTATACAGTAGACTGAATAGCCCTTCACTGATGGTCAGTCCTGCCATCACTACATCCCCACTACACATCCCTCCCACAATGTACACACTTCAGATTTTGAAGCAAATTCTAGTAGTCAATTCTTCTCTAAATATTTCAGCAAGTATATTTAAAAAATAACTCTTGATTTCCAATTCCTCTGTAAAGATTCTCTAGAAACTCAGTCACATCCTGAGGTACTGTCATTTAGGGCTGCCACATCTGAATTTGAAGGAAGCAGAGTTTAGATCACAACAAAATTAAAATCTCCTTAGTATCCTGACATTTTGAGTTAGTGCCCAACTTTACTATAAACATGTTTGCTTTAATCCATCCAAATAATATCTACACACTTACTTGTATATTGTAAGCCCTTTTGTGGGTTTTTTTGTGTCTGTGGTTTTTTGAGACAGAGTTTTTCTGTTGTAACTCTGGCTGTCCTGGAACTCACTCTGTAGACCAGGCTGGCCTTGAACTCACAGAGATCCTCTTGCCTCTGCCTCCCCAGTGCTGGGATTAAAGGAGTTTGCCACCACTGCCCAACTCTTTTTTATTGAAAATAGATGTTTTTCAAACAATATATTTGGACGATGATTTCTACTCTCTCAGCTCTTCAGAGATTCCCTCCCACTGCAATCCACACCTTAAGCCCTTTCATCTTTTGCACTGATGTTATAATTTACCAAGGAAACAAATCGTCCCATAGAGCTAACCATATCTTGATTTCCCAGCTTCTAGTAGTTACTGGGTGTTTTCTTCTCTGTCCTCTGTATGGTAATCTGTCATTGAACTTAAAGGTTTTGTTAGGTTCTGATTTCTTGGCAAGTCTGCTTTGTAGGTCACAGAGGCTTCTTTCGTCTCCTCCTTTGGGAGAGATGATGACCAGAGGCTTACCTCTACTTGAACACCAAGAGCTGCAAGGTGTCAGTTTTCAGGCTTTATCCTCCCTTTATTCTGCCATTGCTCCTTTGTACCCTTGCTGGTTTTCCCCAGGTGGTGTAGTTAGCTTAGGAGGTGTAACAAAAATAAGTCTCCTAGTGTTTCCCATTTAAGAATCAGTGACTTGGTTCTTTAGTGTCCTCCAGTGTCACAAATAAGATTTTTGTATTCATTTTCTGTGTGTATGTATGGACACAGCTGTGTAGAAAAGACTAGCCTTCAGAAAGACTTTCTTTTCACTTATTTAATCACCTTATACTTTCTCAGAAATCAAGTGACCATAACTTCTTGGGTCTATTTCTGAATTATTTTCTGTATCATTGACTTATGGGAAAGCCCTTATGCTAATACCATACTCTTTTTATTTCTCTATCTTTACAGCAAGTCTCAACTTAGGTTATATAAAATGTTACATAAAATTGTTCATACGTACCATCTTCATTCTTCCAGGACACGTGTCTTTCTAGATGAGTCGTAAATCAGTTTGCCAGTTTCTACAAGATAAGCTTTTTGAGTCTTCTGGTCTTTGTTTTCTCTTCACTGATTTAGGACTTCTCTTCCACAGTGATTTTTGGTTTTCAGAATATTGTGCTTATATGTACCTTATTGTATCCTGAAGATTTTCTCATTTTTCCTGCTATTGTACATTTATTTCCTTTTCATGCTTTGTGGTAGTATATATAAATACTACTGCTGCTGATTTGTGTTAATTAGCCAAGCTTTTATTTTGGCTCCCTTAGATTTCCCTAAATACGTGATCACATCAGCCATGAATAAAGATAGCTTTACTTCTTTTTAGTCTATGTCCCTTTGATTTCTTGTTCCTGCACATTGCCTGGGTGAGGGTCTCTAGTGAAACACTGAGTAAGCATGGAGAGTGGATATCTAGCCTGAACTAGAGGGAAATGGCTACTCTTTGATCACTAAGCATGAGGTGTAGGTGTGTCTTAGATCTTGCTTGTCTGGTTGGAAAATTCCCCTATGCTTGTGAGCTTGTACCCTGTTGGGTTTTATGAAACACTTTCTGCATTTACTCAGTTGGTCTGGAGGTCGTCCCCTTCACTCTGCATACATGCTAAGTTTGCACTGGTTGTGGTAGGACTTTAATTTGTTGGTAGATTGCTAGCGTTTTCATAAAAGTTTTTGCTCCCATGTTTGTAAAGTAGTTGGGTAATGATACACTTTTCTAGCACTTCTTTTGGTTTTGATATTAGGGTAATTCTGGTATGTGACATGGACAATATGGGCTACTGAAGGACTGAATAAAATGAGCAATTTTCATTGTATTTCAGGAACTTGAGTTTTGTACCTTATCAACTATATATAACAAGTTTCAAAAACACCATTTCTCTATCAAGCAAGAACTATATCGTAAAAGAGTTTGCATTTATGTTTTGGAAGAATAGTTATCTTAACCAACAGCTAATTGTGGTCTTCTCCTATTGGTGATAGCAACAGAATTCCTCAAATTTGGATGGCACCTGTTTTCAAAAGGCTCCTTCATGCATAGATTGGACCCCTTTCTTCATTTCCACTTGTGATTTGGGCCGTATTAAGCACCATAGTTTTAGAATTTATCTTAGGACTAAAGGTTCCTTGACAAGGCTCAGTATAGTGATCTTCAGAGTCTCTTTCCATGCAGCAGGCTAATACAAACAGCTGTAGCACTGATTAATTTCCTGTACTGTAGGCCATTGCTGACATCAGTTATACCTGCCTTCTCATGCTGAATTCAGTGCATTAAACTTTTCTAAGATCGGGAATGATCTTAGAATCTTTAGATATTATTATTATTATCTTAGATATTATTATTGGATAATAATAATAATAATTGAAGTTACTAACCCTTTTAACTCTCCAACTCTATGAATGTACAAAGAATTTTCCTGAAGCCATGTGGCCTGTGTGATATCTAGGCAGATTAAATGCAGATGAGAATTTTGCTGCCCAACATTAAACTAGACACCAAAGCAATTGTGAAACAGTGTAAATTCAATCAATTTTTTTTATGTTTGGGAAAATAGTGATTTTTCACTTTAAAATATTATTTAGCATGCAAGTATTAGGGTACCCTTAAACCCAATAGTAAGAACTGCTGGGTTAGACACTAGGAAAACCGCAATACGCTACGAGATTTCTTAAACAGTGCTGTGTTGGATGTGCCCAACTCTTGGCATCTCAAGTGGACTGTCAATCTAAGTATTGTCCTCCCTGTTGCTCAAAGAAACTGAGGTGGTAAGAAGCAGGGCTTCTTACAAAGGTTTGTCTTCTCTGCAGGGACATAGACTCTACTAAGGTGGCTATTAA
The DNA here is from genome assembly GCA_026225945.1 of Cricetomys ansorgei. NCBI lineage: Eukaryota > Metazoa > Chordata > Mammalia > Rodentia > Nesomyidae > Cricetomys > Cricetomys ansorgei. Next base: position 7,922,482 of record JAMJFZ010001121.1, on the reverse strand, counting down.
TGATGGTCACTTTTGTTTTCTTTCAGAGGTTACTCGTTTTGGTATAGTAAAACTATACAGACAAGAATTCAGTGGAAGGCCATAAAATGAAAACAATGAGCTCAAGACAAGCGTAAGTACAGCATGTTGTTAAAGATGGGAGTCAGGTGCAGTGGTGGTGCACACCTTTAATCCAGCACTCTGGACGCAGAGGCAGGAGGATCTCCGAGTTCTATGCCAGCCTGGTCTTCAGAGTGAGTTCCAGGACAGCCAGGGCTCCATGGTGAGACCTTGTCTCAGAAACAGCAAGATGTAGATAGGAAAGGACAGAAGGGGTCAGCAAGGTCTTCCCATGAGTCCATGCCGGGCCAGACCTCAGAGCAAGTCTTGAAGAGATGGATGACTAGGAAAGGTCTTCCCGTGATGTGCTATTTGGGTTGTACTTGAAGCATATGAATATAGGACAGGACCTTATTCTGCACATCTCTGAATCCATGTGGACACTTTTCAGAGGGAATTCTGGACAGGTGGATTATAAGATGGTTTTCATCTTGTCCTGGAAGCCTATTTAAAGGAGAAAATACTGGAATTTTGAGTATTTGTAATGGACTATTGGAGAAGAGGGCTACATATATAAAAATTCTCTAAGAAATGTCTTTCTTAGACATTTCTTAGATGACTAAGAAAGTTTTGGGGCCATGTGATGGCTGTGCATGCCTTTAACTCCAGCACTCAAAAGACGGAGGCAGGAGGATCTCTTGAATTCGAGGCCAGCCTGGTCTACAGAGTGAGTTCCAGGATGGCCAGGAATATGCTGAGAAACCCTGTCTGAAAAACCAAAAGAAAAAAGCTTTCATTTCTACAGCCATATTCAAGAACCACTGTAATGGTTCACTGTAATAACCCCAAATCTCGTTTTTTACATGTTCCCTTTCATTGCTCTTACCTCCTCCGATGTGTATCTTCCCTGGGTCTGAATTTTCTTCCAGTTGTATGACTCTCCTACATATTTTGCTTCAAGCTCTTTTTTCATCCAATCCCCTTCCAAGCAAGTTTTCTGCTAGAGCTGATCCTTTCTTCACCTTTCTGAGCCCCTGGGAAACACTGGGTCCTCCAGACATTAGCTAATTCTTTCTGGCCTTCCTGCTGGTTACCCATGTGAGGCCAGAACCAAGTGGAAATGGAGTGGGGGGTACCTTCAGTGCTGCTTCTTAGCTTTGCTAATTCCATTCTGAAGGGGCAATATAAGCTGATAGAATTATTGAATACAAAGCACTCTCTTGCTTCTTTTACCCCAAAGATACACTTTTAAAGCTGGATTTAAAAAAAAAAAAAAGTACTAATTTTCATTTATCTGGGGAAGGGCCACAGCCTATGCATAAAGGTCAGAGGACAGCCTGAAAGTTGATTTCTCCTTTCACCACATGGGATTGTGAGTTTGAGACGCAGGACATCAGGCTTGGCAGCAGACTCCGTTACCTAATGAGCTGTCTCACTGGCTCTGGACTTTTATGATTTAGTTTTAATTGTGTATTTATGTACTCATTAGTACAGCTGCCCATAGAAACCAGAGAGAGGCACTGAATCCCCCTGGAGCAGGAGTTACAGGTAGCTGTGAGCCATCCAGCATGGGTGCTGGAAACCAAACTGGGTAATCTACAAGAGTATGCACTTTTTACCACTGAGCCAATCCTTGGCCTAGGATCTTTTTTTTTTTTTTCCCAAATGTGAACCCTCAGCATTTTTTTCCCTTCCCCCATTTTAAGCCAACATTATGCTTAACATTAAGCCTGTTTGTCTCTTGGTCCAAGGAGGGCTTCCTGTGGTCTGCTCTTCCATGCGGCCACCACTCAGTGGGCTCACAGTGTCAGTCAGGCGGGCAGCCACATTTCTTTGTCCTTGTATGCCAGGTCTGAAATGGAGGGTCAAGTTAAACTGTAGTGAGCACAGGAAAAAACCTTGAGTGGAGGGAAGTGCTTGCTTCTTTAGTGTCTTTTACACCTATGGTTATAAAATACTGTATTTTTATCACCATTTCTAATTTTCACATAAATAAGTTGTATACCTTAATGGGTGTATGGCACAGTAGACTAGTGGCCGTGGGGAGCACACTGGCTCCTTTGCGCTCGCTCTTCATGAATCCCTTGAGATTATTTGATAGTCAGGCAACTGGTTTCTGTCATTTTCTTTACTCTGTAAAGTTCACAGAGGACAGAAACACTTACTAGTGCTAACTACCATACCGCTTTTAAAAATTATTTTTGAATATGTAATTTCACAATGAATTTAATGGTGTATTGCTATGTTGTTTTAAAGTTTGTTTTTGTTTTTTTTAGAATTTCATGGAATGCATTTAGATCATGTTCATCTGTCTCTCATTCACCCAACTTCATATATTCTCACTCATTCCCTCCCTCCTTCCTTTCTCTCCCCTCACTCCCCAGTCCTAAACAAAACAAACAACCCAACCATTGAGCCAGTTTGTGTTGGCCAACTAGTTCTGGGCATGGGTCCTGCCCTGGAACATGGTCAGGTGTCACTCCAGTAAAGAAAATGGGCTTTCCCTCTCCTGGCACCAAAAGAATGCCAGTGGCTCCTCAACTAGAGGTGAGACTTGTGACCACCTTCCCTCCTCCATTCCGGGCTTTAGTGCAGATTGAGTTTGTGCAGGTCTTCACCATCACCTGCTCTGTGAGTTAATATGTGCACCTGTCCTGTTGTGTCTAGAAAACAGTTTTCCTTGAAGTTGTTCACTACCTCCTAAAATCTTTTCACCCCATCTTCCACGTGGATCTGTCTCTGAGCCGTGAAGGGAAGGATAAGATACAGATTCCCATTTAGGGCTGGGAATTTCGCAGTCTCTTATTCTCTGCATGTTGTTCAGTTTGGAGTCTGTCTGTTAATTGCCATCTGCTATAAGAAGCATTTCTGATGAGGGTTGAGTGATGCACTGATCTACTGGTATAGCAATAAGTCTTTAGGAATAGTTTTATTGCTATATATTTTTATATATTATATCTATATATTTAATGTTATATTATTATATTTATATATTATAAATAACATATATTTTGCTATATATTAGCAAAATAATAGTAGGTTTCCTCCTAGGGCCTAGGACCTGTCTAGTCACAGGTTCTGGACCTCATTGAGGATGATGGTATGGGTTCCATCTTGGGGAGCAGGTCTGAAATCCAATTTTTAAAAAGTGGTTACTCCTCTATAACATTCGTGCTCCTATTGCCAGGCAGGTTGTTACTGTAGCTCAGAGTTCATAGCTAGGTGAGGCTGACAATTACCTTTCTCCTCTGGTAGCATGCATAGTACCTTCCAACAGTATGAAAGGCAGCCAGTAGGAGTGAAGGTTCCACATTAGTACCAGCTAGACTTCTCCATGTTCTATGACTCAAGTATGTGGTATCTGTAGCAATAGGGTCTTACCATCAATTTCTAAAGGGCAACCAATAAATTGGCAATAAGCTTTAATGTTTGGGTGGAGGTCTGTGGACCCCATTAGCCAACAACTCAAAAAAAAAAATAGGAGACCCATTCCTGGTACTGATGGTTTTATTTGGAAGCATATGGTGTCTAGTGGGAGTATTGCCCCCAACCCCAGAATAATTCTATTTAACCTTGCACTTTCAAAAGCCCCCCTAAAATTCGTTGTTTTTTGTTTTTCAAGATAGGATTTCTCTGTGTAGCCCTTGGCTGTCCTGGAACTCACTCTGTAGACCAGGCTGGCCTCAAAGTCACAGAGATCCACCTGCCTCTGCCTCCCAAGTGCTGGCATTAAAGACATGCACCACTGCCTGGCTCAAGAGGCCTTAGTACTAGCTATCCCTCACTATATTCCCTCCTCCATCCTGCCCTCCCATCCCCCTACCACTTAATCCTTCCTGTTTCCAAAACTTTTATCATGAAGGGATGCTGTTTTTTGTCACAGGCCTTTTCTGCGTCTGATAAGATGATCATGTGTTATTCTATTTATGTAGAGGATTACATTTACTGATTTACATATTTTGAACCACCTCTGTATCTCTGGAATGAAGCCAAGTATATTATAGTGAACTATATTTGCAAGTATTTTGTTGAGAATCTTTACATCTATGTTCATAAAAAATATTGGTCTTTAGTTTCCTTTTGTTGGTGGTGATGGTCTTTGTCTGGTTTGGATATCAAAGCCGTATTTGATATTTGGCTATTTGGATATTTGGCTTCATAAAAAGATCTTGAAAATATTCCTTCAGTTTGTATTTTATGGAATAATCTGAGGAATGTTAGTGTTTTCTTTAAGGTCTGGTAAAATTCCAAACTGACTCTATCTGGCCTAGGGTTTTGTTTGTTTGTTTGGAGAGATTTTTAATTACTGCTTCTATCTCATTAGATATTACAGGTCTATTTCAATTTTTGATTTAACTTTGATAGGTTAAATACATTCAGAAATTCGTCCACTTTTTTTAGGTTTTCAACTTCGAGAGCTTGTCCTCACAATTCTCTGAATTTCCTCAGTATGTAATGTAATGTCTCCTTTCTCATCTCTAATATTAATTTTGATCCTCTCTCTTTTAATCTGGCTGAAGTTTTGTCAATACTGTTTATTTTTTGAAGGAACTAACTCATTTTTTTCATTGATTCTTTGTATTTCTGTTATCATTTCTATTTCATTAATTTCAGCTCTGAGCTTATTTCTTCCTGTTTACTCTTTTTGGGTGTAGTCTGGTTTTTTTCTAAAGCTTTCAAGTATATCATTAAGTTAGTAATAGAAGATCTCTGCAGCCCTGGCTGGTCTGGATCTTCTATGTAGAGCAGGATCTCTTGAACTCAAGAGATCCACTTGCCTGTGCTTCCTGGGAGCTGGGATTCAGAACACATGCCACTACACCTGTATGTTGCAGGATATTATACCTTCCATTTAACTTAATTTATTGTAGAAATTTATCATTAATGTGTGAAAATTTTTCAACAAGTATAGAAAAGGTGCTTTCCAGTAGAAAACTAACCCTTCCTATCTGAACAAGCTTTTTTAAATGTTGTTTTTGTATAAGGGATCAAACAAAGGGCTATGAGCATATGAGGCAAATGCACTGCTACAGTGCTACATCCCAGCCCTTTAGATGGTTTTTAATGGTGCATCGTAACGATTTACTTACCATGTGCTAGTTTAACCCATCTAATTGTTGACATTTCTCAGCAGATTTGCTAGTGTTAGGATTTGGTTGTTCTTGTTAGTGTGTGTGTATTTGGTATATATGTTATTGTTTGGGTTCTGGGGGGGGGGGATGGAGTGCCAGGAATCAAACCCAAGAAGGGTTTTGCACATGCAAGGCAATGGCCTCTATCCTTCAGTCTTTTCATCTTGAAAGACCATTTCTGAATCTCCTCCTTTTCTTGACCTCTTCCTCTCTGACCTCTTACATTGACACCCAAGCTTCAGCTCTTGCTCCTTTGCGTTTGTATTTAGGTTCTTGGGTACCCACGCTCAGTCCTGTCCTTTCCTGTGTTCTCGCTCCAGTTGCCGTGTATCTAAACAAGCATATTCCGAAAAGAAATCCTGCTGTTTCCTTTTCATGGGATCCCATTATTCTCAAGCTCAGCTGTTTTTGAGCTTCAGAGAAAGCTAGATGGCAAAATGTGAAAATGCCTATTCAAAATGGACTCTAAGCATAACCTCTAAATTTCACTGTCAAAAGGACAAAAGGGAGGAATGTCTGGAGCAATTAATAATTGCCCTGAGTATCGCCAACAGCTTGCTTCTTCTAACATGTTTTGGCTGACGTAAATACAAGTATCTCTTTTACAAGTTCTTAAAAACTTTACTTAATATAAAGTTACACTTTTATGTAATGTTTAAATTTTAAGATCTCAGAGTTCTGGACTGTCTGAGGCTCAAAAACTGACCACATGTTTGACTCTGTTCTCTATTTATAGTGTTAGAAGAAGAGAGATGCATATATCTATGCATCCGTTTGTCAACCAGTAATGCTGCCACTTACAAGTCATGAATTTGTGCAAATAGAAAATCATGTAGTTTTATAGTAGAGAGAGTACCATGATAACATCAAAGTTTTCTTCTTTTTGCAGGGAAAGGAAATAAAGTGAAGCTGTTGTTTCTTATGCTATGTATTCATCAAATCGTCTTGAAACTTAACTAAAAATATGACAGCTCCTTCTTCAGAGAACTTCTCTTTTCAGCACCTGTTACACCAGTCAAAGCAGCCCCTAGATGTTAACTGTCTGTTGTTCTTGATCATACTTGGGAAAATATTATTAAACATCCTCATACTAGGAATGAAAAGGAAAGACACCCATTGGAATTTTATGGAGTGTTTCTGCTTTTCACTGACCTTTGTTGATCTTCTACTGTTGGTGAACATTTCCTTTCTGTCCTACTTCAGGGACTTTGTAGTTTTAGGTATTAGGTTTACTAAATACCACATCTGTCTGCTCACACAAATCATTTCCTTCACTTACGGCTTTTTGCATTATCCAGTTTGCTTACTGGCTTGCATAGACTACTGTTGGAATATGTCTAGAAGCACCAAGCACTCATCTAAGTGGCAAAAGTTATTTTATTTCTTGGCAGTCATTTTAACTTGGATTTCAGTCCTTGCTTATGTTCTGGGAGATCCAGCCATCTCACAAAGTCTAAAGACACACAGGGCTTATACGTACCAATGCCCTTCCTATGTCAGCACGCAGAGCTACTGGCTGTCATTGTCTGTGCTGATGGTTTTACTTGTGGCCTTTCTGATTTCATGGCCGGAAGTTGTTGCTTTAATACAGGCTATCAGGATAACATCCTATATGAACAAGACCATCCTGTATTTTCCTTTCCCATCCCACTCCAGTTACACTGTGAGCTGTAGGGAAGCACTCTCTCCCAGGCTCATCGTGTGCTTTCTTGGTACTTGGTTTCCATTGGTAGCACTTCAGGTCCTTACTCTCTCACTTAGAGTTCAGATCCCAGCATACATAGAAATGAACGTCCCCTGGCTGTACTTTGTCAATAGTTTTATCATTGCTGTAATTTATTGGTTTAACTGTCACAAGCTTTATTTAAGAGACAGCACATTACCTACAGATCCTTTCATCAACTGGAAATGCTGCTTTGTTCCAATTCACAGACTTAAGCAAGTGGAGAGGCCAATATCCATAGTCATCTGTTAATATGCTGCTGTGCTGAGAGGGGCTCCAGTCTTACAGGCAGGACAGAGGTGGCTCAGGCCACGTAACTGAAGCGCTTGTCCCCTAACTTTTGTCTTTTCAGCACAACCTCTGTGGGGGGAACATTAAATAGTGCAAAGGACACATTAACACAAGTTTGTTTTTTTATTTTAATGTCTGTTCACACTGTATAAGTATTTGGTATTAATCCAAAAGTAAAATAAACATGTTATCATGTGGCCATCTTGATGTTTTACTCCAAAAATACTAAATGCAAAATGTTCTATAAATCTGAGATTTCACTGCCAACTTTAAGATGATCTGAGCTTAAATATTTTAATCAACTTTAGAGAAAAAAAAAGACTTAAAATGATTTGGTATAAACTTTTAGGGGAAGATTAGCTTATTTTCAATATAGCTAAGATACTTTATTACAAATATTCCTGTTCAGCCTATGGAACTGGGAAACATGAGGGTTCTTGCCATGACACATCGATGCATGTTCATTTATAACATGTGCGTGTCAGATCATAATCCTGTTAGCAACATATACTAGAAAAAGCCTTGGGCTGTTAAGATTTGGGGCTAGATAATTCTGTCTTATAGGGGTCACCCACATTGTGTGGTTGCTAGTGACATCTTCCCCAGAGAAGCAATCAAAAAATGTCTCCACATATTCACAACTTCCCACCCCCATTCTCCAGTAAAAACAACCTGTAGAGTGAAGCAATGTGAGTCAGAATCATCTGAAGTCACTTTATGAATTAAACACAGATATTTTGGCTAATATTTACAAATGCCAATATATGTTGTAAGAGCCACCCCTAGCATTTCTAAAATCAGTGGCCTTTGGGCTGGGGATATGACTTGGCCGACTGCTCCCTAGCACACACAAAACCCCAGTGCCACAAAAAACTGTAGTAACGCATGCCCATAATCCTGTACTTAGGGGGTGTAAGCAAGAAAACCAGAAATTCAAGATCATCCTTGATTACCGTGGGTTAGCCTGTGCTACATGAGATCATCCAGTCCCCCTGCCCCCAAGATGACTTGCTTTATAACATCACAACTCATGTTCATTTATCTATGTACTTAGGTGTAATATAAATTTACAGTATGAGTTTTAAAATGTAATTGTGACCTATCAAGTTAAGGTCATGATTCACAGATGGATTATATCCTAAAACAAGTGCTGTGGGCCAGCAGCAACAGCAAAGTCAGGTCTGTGTGTCTGGCGCATGTAACCGTTTACATGCAGCCTAATCACCCTGACAGCACTCTGTTCTGTTAGCACCCTCCTCTTGCAGGTTAGAAAATTAAACATCAAAATTAAGCCCACTCAAGCTCAAACAGCTAGAGATGGGGGAGGTGAGACTGACACCCTGGCTTCAGAGTTACCTCTTTCCCACTATGTTAGACCACTTATTAGTTCTGCTCATTTTTCTTTCTTCTTTTTTTTTTTTTTTTTAACTTAAAATGTATCTATGAACATCTTAAGGAACTGAGCTCCCATTTTTGAGCATTCAGGTCTTTAGGTTAGCATCAGCCACCTACAGACACAAGCTGGCCATGCTGCTGGATAATGCTGTAAGCACAGGTTAAAGCATTCCTGGTCTAAAATGCTTCTGGATAAGGGATAATCAATAATGTCTGAAAAATTTAAGGTCTTAAACATTCCAGGTGATACCTTTTGATACAAACCTAACCTGAGAAAAAGGGCACTGAAACAATGAAGTGAAGAAAAAAAAAGAAACCAGGAAGTTATCTCTGGGATGTCAAGTTTCATTTGCTAACACAGAGGGCATTCTGGCTGCCAATAACCGGGCTTTTATTATCCCAATTTAAAGCTCCCACCTTCAGATATAAAACCTCAGGAAATGATTGGCCTGATTTGAGTCATATGCTTATCTCTGGCCAATGTTGCTTCAAGGAGACATTACAAAGAAGGGACTTAATCAGTAGGCTGCCAGGTACACAGCATTTAAAATGTTTCAAAATTAAGTATTTACAAGTTAGAGAAAGGAATAAAAAAATCACATTGTTCTATTTTTTAAATGCAAATAGAGATGCAATATTATCCAGAGCCACCATGCCTGATTTGTGAGGTGCTTGGGATTGAACCTAGGAACTTCATACATGCCAGGCAAGCACGCTACCAACAGCAAAGCTCAGCGAACAGAACCCTGTGTGCCAGTGAGCACAGAGTGTGCTTGTGCAGTTCAGATGTCAGGAGCTGATCTCTTTAACTCACTGCTATATGCTTTCCTCTCCTTGTTTTTTGTTTTTTCTGCCTTCCATTTGGCCATGAGAATAAAACATGCTTAGGCATATTCAAGTATTCTTGTAGATTATGTAGCAGAAAATTAATAACCAGTTCAGCCCCCATTAAGACCTTTATTTACTTAGATTTCCCCACCTCTCAAATGATTAAAGAAATAAAACTTCAATAACCAATCAGGCTTTTATTTGTAAAGAACTGAAGTTACAACTACAATATATTATTGTAATATAAACAACATAAATAAAAGATCCTGTAGGCCCACTAATCTTCCACCCAGACCCACTCGAAGCCATGTTACAATACTCCTATGTGAAAGTGTGCAGGTAACAAAGGTGCAATCCAAGCAAGTTTAAGCAGCAGAGTATAAGGTGCTTCCATTAGCAGTTAATGTTGCCAGCAAACATCTAATGCTCCGTTTTATTTCACTTGAATAGACACACAAATAGGAAAGTCTAAAAGTCATACACATGCGACTTAATATGAAAGTGCTTTCTCTTTTCTTAAAAAAATACATCAAATGAACACTTTTTTATTTAGATCATGATGTGCTCTTGTAATGCAAAATTAACTTCATTTTCAGGTTATACATTGTAAAACTGTAGCTATGGACCAGTCTAGGAAGCCTATTCTAAGGGTGCTAGAACTATGTCATTTCCTGTGAGGAGAACTCTAATACAACATCCAAAGTAAGATACATCTATATAACCATAATGTTTGCTTTCTCTAAGATTAAAACATGTTTTCTTTTCCCCTTGGTGATGCTTTTTTCCTTGATGAATCATCCTTTGAGATTTTTATTATGAAATTTTGATTTTAGAACAATGTGAAGAACCAAAATGATTTTTTAAATGTGCTTAAAACATTAAAAAATAGCATCTTGCTCTTGTGAAACAAATTTTAAGCAGTAAAAAGACAAAACATTCCCACTGAGTCAGGAGGCTAAAGTGCCTTCCTGCCACAGCATCTACCCCGCACACGGCTGTCTGCAGCGCACAGCCTTTATTTCTAGCAGAATCCCTGCACTTTCCAAGAATTTCTGAATTTTGATTTTCTAATCCCCTATTGGAAAAAAAATCCATCTTTTAAATGAAGTGATTAGCAGTCTATTCCATCAATGTGGCAGATCACACAAAAATTACAATCTCTGTATTCTCAGCTGACTTCTGAAGTTCTAAGAATACGCACATAAGTGTCTCTGCAACAGAGATCTAAACAGCACAGGATATTTTACAACTTTAAAAGTAACCAGAATCATGGAACAATTTACAAAGGCCAGATTACTGGGGTATTCAGAGTAGTATACCTTTTTTTAAAAAAAAGTTTGAAAGCATCTATTATATATTGTAATCTAACACTTTATTTGGGCATTTTCCCACTTTAAAAAGCTACATTTATGATACATAAAAGTTTTTAAAATATATTTTTATATCCTTATGGAGAAGGTTACTATCAACTGATATTACCATTTAAAGCAAGAATTACAACCTGATTTACAGAATTCCAGAGTGAGAAGGATATTTACCCAATTAAAATGGATTCTTAATGCATCTTTACTCCTAAAATTCTTGCCAGTGCAAGCAGGATCTACTTTATGGTACGAGTTCTGCATTTCATGACGTAATGCCTACCCTTCCTGACTGACTCTTACGTCTCTTTGAGAGCTGGCTACCTGTGACAGGCAACACAAGCAATACTGTGTAGAAGGCAGCAGCCTGTTCTGACCTCCTTTCAGATGTTTCTCTTTTGGAAAAACTGCTCCACTATCAAAACTAGATAGAAATCTTTGCAACTAAAATTACACAATGACTCCTTATCAGTGTCTTCCATCCTGCCACACACCGCGCACAGGAATAATCGTGACAGTTCCTGTCACAATGGTCTCACAACTGGGTTAAGTAATCGTACTGTTTTCAACAGTCAAGTAGATGGTCAATGGATGCATGTTCTGTCAGAGGCGGTATGAGAGTTGTGATGTGATTCAGACCCCTCAGGTGTTATTAAACCTCCAGTTCCCAGGCAACAGGGCATTGACTGGCAGTAATTACACAAATGCTTAAGCAGCAGTAAGTTTGTCTGGGGAGACTTGTTGTTTTCTTAGTTGTATATGCCACACACAACCCGCGTCAAATGAAGTGCATGAGTTATAGTCTTCATTTGTCATTCAGTCAGGCCCGTTGTGATACCAATGATCAGGACTGTAATGTTAGAGCTGGGGAGGGTGTTTCTTCAATAATGAATTAAACTAGAAATCAACATATTTGGCAGTTCAAGTATCACACTGGACATTCAGATGAGATTAAAAACCAAATAACTGCCCAAGGTGTCACACTGCTAACTCGTCATCCGGAGTAATGCCGAGTCTCGAAGCCACAGTGTTTTACTTCCACTCAGCATGGTAATGCAGCAAATGTGTTCATCTGTTACTACTGAAGAAAAATAGTAATTTGCTCACTTTTTAATACTACCAAAACATTTAAGACAGACATTTTTTGTACAAGGACTTTCAACACTGTACATATTTAGTTAACTTGAGGCAAGACTTAAAACGTCCCTTCCTTCTACAGTGGGTTCATGTTTGTTTCAATGATGTTTCAATCCCCACCGCTCTTTCACCCACAAAGCACCGGTTAACACTGACATATTCCATTAAGCCAATAAGCAATAGGTACTATGAATATCTAAGATGATGACTGGAATTCATTTAGATAGTCTAAAAAGACTTAACTACATTCCTCTTACATTAACTATGCCATGCTAGCATAATAACGTTTAAATTTATACTCTTTTTCAAAATTAAAATTCATTACATATTTCTTTAAAAAATTTTTCTATAGATTCATACCAATACCAGCAATATCACAGACAGCAGTAGGTATACACTTAAAAAGCAACAGAAAGACCTTTGCCTAAAATATAAAGCATTAGATATAAGTTCATTTTGTACCTAACATTTTATTAAAATTGTATTTTAAAATAAAAACGAAATATCCACCAGCTATCAAAAGGGGAAAAAAATAAAACCCATGTGGAAATAATTTCCCGTAACTATGACACTTGCCAGAGAGCGTGCAAGTGAGAGTCTTCCTTAGGGTGCATGTTGCACAAGAGGGGCGGGGCCTCTTAATGTTTGTCTCTGGAACATGATGATAATTTTATTTAATTGGTACCATGTAACTTTCCAAATTTTTTTTCTCTTAGTATAATTTTAAAGTAGATTAAACTCTTTTCTAACTTTTTTAGGTTAATGTCATTTTCAATATTTTAATTTAAGAAGCAGCTTTTATTTCAACTATATATATATGGTAATGCATATTGTAATCTTCTAATACGAGAGAAATATTTTCCCAAAGAATTTAAGATATATGGTTCAAAAGTTAAAATTAAATTTTAATATGAAAACTTATTTGTACTCATGGAAGCTGAATACCAATCTTTGAGATGAAATAAAATGCTTTCAATGAACTGATAAAATCTCAGTATTGATGAGTGTGAGTTAAACAGTTCGTGTCATGAGTCATTCTGCTTCACACCAAGGAAACAGGCAGGCTTGTGCGTACTGGAATCCACCAAGAGAGACCTACAGCTACAGTCACCACCAATCCTCAGACTGAAGCACAGTGACCACCACCTTACAGTGCCCTTCCTTATAACCAGCTGCAAGACTGACTTGACTGTGGAATGCCTCTGTATTCTGGCCGCTCAATCATAGCAAACTTACAATTTTTGACAGATAGTCTCCCTCTTACTGGTTATCTTCAGAAATCCAGAATTACTCATTGAGTACCAATGGTACTATTAACATTAACGTGCCTCAGAGCAGGGTTACGGAAAATCTTGACATTTAAAACCACAGGGGCTAGGTTTGGGATAGTGGCACAGACCTTAATTCCAGTGCTTGAGAGAAGGCCAGAGGATCACAATTCCAGGATCAGTATGTTAGCTCAGAAATGGAGTGTGAAACCATGACTTCAGTCTCTAGTGCCAGCAACCAAACACCTAACACACACTCTGCATCCCCTTATATTGCTACAATGGGAATCCAACTGTCCTTCACCATGATTATTCTAAGGTACTAATGACCATCACCATGCAAAATGTCTTCATTTAGCTGCCAGTATGATCATTTCTGTCTCTTCCGTCCCCTCTCTTCCCTCCCCACTGCCAAAACAAAAACATGTTTAGGGCTTAACTAGTCACAAATTAGACGCATGGTGCACAAGAAAAAAAAAAAAACATGACTGGGAAATGATTTGCATAGATGGACAAAGCTTTCATTGAAGTACAACTGGTAAAGTTATAAAGGTCTAGCCCCATTACAAAACCCTAAAGATTTCCAAGCCAGGATCCTACCCAACCCTAAGCAAAGAACTAAGAACAAAGTTTCTGTGCAGTTTATTTGGAGTGGGGCTAGAATGGGCTTAGTGAAGGAAATGAGGTGAAGCCATTCCATGCCAGCTAACAATACCAATGGGCAGCAAGTGTTCATCACAAAGGATGAAGAGTCTTCAACCACAACAAATAGCCAGCCTCCCTGGTAGAAAACATGTTTGAAATGCTTTAACAGTCCAAGATTTCGTACACTGGACATAGCTGCAACATCACCCTTCATTCATACGCATCAGTAATAGTTCATTCTTTCCAAAATCACTTACACACATGAAATCAAAGCCTAAAAAATTGTATGACTCTATTCCCTCCCTCCCATTTCTGGTCCATGATAGTACCAAAGCCCTAAACCACAGCTCTGAGCTCTGAGACACACAACTGAACAAGCTTGTGAGAGACTGGGTCCTGTGAAAGATTTAAATCCAAGATGTGTATGTGTAAATAGATATGTGACTATAATTTTCCACTTAATATATGAAGACTAAGTGAAAGAATTCAAAGGCATAGTAATGATACAATCTCATTCACTAGTCTTCTAATACAGAAATAAAGAGGAAGCAGTGGAATTCCCAAGACAAAATCTCTCCTACTTCCTTGGGTAAAATATACATTTTAACTTCAAAAGTGCAGAAACTTACTCAGTGTTGCAATGTTGAAACAGAAGTGGAAGGTGCCATCTGCCTCTTTACCATTCTCTAGCTCGTTCACTGACATTTCTTTCCTCTGTTCTGCATCTCTACTCCCACGTGACAGTCCTTTAGTCCAGACTTCACAGTAAAGTGAAAGGACCATCCAATTACATTCCACTAAAAGTACCAGGTTTGGAGACAGCATTCTTGGGCTATGCTGATTTATAATAAAGCTGTGTAGCTGTGCCTTACACATGTCTACACAAAGCTTTTAAGTAATATCATATAAAATAACTTTTACAAGCCAGCTGTTTATTTTCCTAAAAACAGAACATAAAACAAATAAAATGTGAAAAGTTATGTCCCATGGTGGGAAAGGGGTTTAAAGTCAGGAAATGCAAACTCAGTAGCAAAAACAGGAAGAGCCCATGTTCCCTTTCTCCTTGTCATTTTTCCCTCCACGACACTTCTTAAAGCACTTAGTAAGACAAAAGGAAATGAAAATAGCACTGTTCTTATCTAAGTCATACTCAACAGCCTACTGCTCAGGAGACAGGGGGCAAATTGGGATGATTAAATTATCCAGAACCAAATACCTGCAGAAATGGGAGAACTACCAAATAAAATAACCCACTTGGGGAAAAGAAGTGTGTTTTCTAGTTGAATTTAAGTGCAGACAACAGAAGATCTGGACTATTTCTAAGATTAAGGACAAGAAGGCATTCTCCAATAGAACCCCTTTTAAGCCGCCTGGGGATGCTTAAAGACAGTGCTAGGCACAGGGGTTTCTCATAAGCACACAATGGGCTGATTCTACTACAAGTGCAGAGTTAATACCTTGAAAGTTATATATACATATTTGTAGAAGGGAAGCATTATTGCTGGAGGTCTATACTGGACAGTCAATTTCTGTATTAACTGTGGATTACTACAATACAGTTTTAATTCCAGAGGAAATCTGCTTTTGTGCCTCCTCATATGGTAGGCACAATCTAGGTATTGCTCAGTCTATATTTAGGAGAACGAGGGGAAAGTCTATGACAACTCTGCCATGATAACTCATTACTAATAAATGAAACACTGTAGAGTGCCTACCTTCCTTGAAACATTAATAACAAAATGTGATACAAAGAAATAGGTAACACAGACTATACAACTGTAGGTCTGAAACAGGAGCCTCACCTACTTACACACTGAGTCTACACAGGACTACCAGTGAACACCTCTTAAACCACTACACCAACAATCCCACAAAGCACACATTCAAACAGGAAGCATCTAAAGATTAAAAAAATTACCTGCTATATTTTTATATAAAAATAACCAACATTTTCTAATGTACACAAAGCCAAAAGATAAATATCTGTGATATCTTTGTGACGTCTTTTAGTCTTCTACAGCTCAACACAATCTCTTTTAAAAGAGCAATGAAAATAACTGAGCTCAGACTCTTCTCTGTCTCTTATATCTGCGGCCAAGGATTTGTGTATGCTCCATCAACTGTTCAGATTTCTCAAACACGTGGTAAAGATAGAGAAAGCAAACAAAATCACCAACTCTTTTGATGCCTGGCACTATATGGCTCTCAGAGCACCTGTGGAAAATTCTGTCTTAATGTCCTACCTAACTCTACAGAAAAACAACTGTTGAGTGAAAACTTTAGATGAAGAGAAATCACTTCAAATACTTTGTGGGAAGGACCTAAGGACTTAGTAAGGGAGAAAGAAATGTGCATTCTAGTCAGACTCAGCAGGGTTGCTTGGAAAGAGCATGCGGGAAGGAATCACATCTCACTACTGACTCTCCTTGCTGGACTGTATCTGACACCTTTATCAGTGCAGAGGAACTGAGTCAGGGAACAGTGGATACGGACCAGTGCCATATCAGAGTCAAATGTTCTGTAAGTTAGCCTAATTTTATAGGCCAACTTTATGGATTTTCTTCCCGTTCCTAGAATACAGGAAAACTGTAAAGAATACTTCAGCAGAACATGAGTGCCACATGAACAATACTTGACTACACATGTGTTCTTCACCACACACTGTCTTTGAAGTGTATCTGCAGGTGAAAAAGAGCAACATGCAGCACTCAGTTCTCTGGGGCTTCTCAACCTTGGCACCACTGCCATCTATAACACATCATTCTTGGTGACAGAAGAACATCCTGTGTAGTGCAGGGTATTCAGCAACATCTCTGGCTGCCACCACCACAATTCCTATAGCAGCCCTCCCCAAAACTCAGTCCCAAGCTGTGGCAACCAGACTGTGTCTAGATATTGCAAAGTCCCCATGGAGGACAAAAAGGGATCTCCACTGAGAACTATTTCTCTTCATGTATAAAAACCAAGAGGAAAACTGTCAGCCATGCCAATCTGGGTGAAGTCTAGAACAGAGACTCTTGTGACCTCCATAAACACAATCCCCTTTCACAGCCAAAGCATTTGTCTGGAAGATAATGTTTTCTTAAACACTGGTATTTCATTGCATTCAATTCTGTCACTGGGCTCCTAAATTATCCTCCATCTCTATGACAATCTTTAAAAACTAACAGGATAGAAAAATGTATAAGAAAACAGAATCAAAGGAGGGGAGTGTAAGTCAAAAATTATTTTTAAAAGGATTCTTTTATATTAATAATAAACATTGCCTTTAAAAAATTATCTAGTATAACACGTTTCTTTGAAAAATATGGGCCTCTGTAACAAGTCTTTCAGTGTGTTTTATAACTGGTAAAATTAACTTCACAACGTTGGCTAATTATGAAAAGAATGATGAGTTAGCCTATCTGAAGAGAAATGTCGGCACTAGATGTGGCGGTCCCCATGTACTTGGCCTTCCGTCATCAGTCTAATATTCTCAGCCGAATGAGGATTTACCTTAACCTTTTATAAGGAATAAAACTGATATTACACCAAAGCCTATGGCTCCTGTTAAGAGTCCTTCAGAGAGTTGATGCGTGCACAAATCTTCAGGGCTGGGCCCAGCTTGATGTTCATTGCACTCATGAGATGGTCTTCCTTTAGCAAGAGCAGGGCCTGTCCATCAATCTCCTGTGCCCTGAACTCATCTGCAACATCCTGGCAGCCTAGAATTCCATGAGAAGAAGGTTAGAGTCACACACCATTAGGTGAAGCTTGTAACAGTGACAGCTCTGCTGTCACTGGGTCTAAGAGTCTGCAACAGAGGCTGATAATCCAATGTCCTGTTAAGCCTAGGGTTCACCCTGGAAGAAGTCAAAACCCACGGAGAGTTTACTTAGAAATCTTGCTCTAAAAACATTACACAAATAGTAGCAAGAGGTAAAAGAGGGATCAATCAACATATCACAATTCCCATGCAAAAAGGACTTCATTATCAGGTGGTATAGCTCATGGACTTATCTTTGCATAACATAACTTCACATATAGGTAAAGAAGAATAAAATGTTTTGCCATAAATAATAATCTGAAGGTAAGTTCTCAAGTGTCAGATTAAACTTTCATTATCACCCGTACCTTCTTTGAATTTGCATAACTCCAGGGATTACAGTAAAGTGTCATAACCACAGCGCACACACACTTTTTTTAGTGGTGCTAGGAATGGAACCCAGAGACCTGGGAACGGCAGGCAAGTGCTCTACCCTGAACACTGTACTACATCCCCAGCATTCCTCACCTTCACTTTTGGTAAGAAACAAGTTGTCACTGAAATTATGACGCTGCAGGGTAATCTCTTGCCAAGGAGACAATGTTAGCTCTCAACCTAGAGCAGGTCCTACTACCTGAACCTTGACTGCTTCTACTGTCTACCAAACACTTGCACACACGCCTTACCCAGTCGCTTCCCTAGCATGGGAAAGAAACCTCTGGGTAGGTGGTAAACTGAGGAGCCCAAAGACGCAAGGACATGAAAGCTTCCTTACAAAAAGGAAAAGTAAAAAAGTTACCTTAAGAACAAGATCTAACAGCTTCAAAGCCTTTTTGTTGTATTCAAATCAGTACCCCAAGGGGAATGACAGGAAATGGGTGAGCAGAAATGGAAATGGTTAAGTTAAACCTTGGAATACAATAATTTTGCTAGGATAATTCTCCTTTCCATTGCAAATGCCATCCTCTCATCTTATATTAAGACAAGGCCTGCCCTAAAACTGAACCCAGGAGCATCCCAAAACACTGCAGGGCACATACGTACATTTACATAAGATGAATGAAGAAATGATAAACTGGAAAAATGTGATCTGCTCTGGAGTTAACTGTGGCAGCAACGTATCTCGTTCGTGTGCTCACTTGTGTGGCTGTCATTTCCTCAGTGTCCCTCAACGGCCTGTTCTCTCTCTCTTTACTGCTTCTTATACAGCAGCCAGCTTTTCGATTTCCCTATTTTGGTAATTTCTCAGACTTCCAAGACTTTGTATTTCAAAACCCTGCATAAAATTTGTATGGCTTTGCCCATGTACCACACGTAAGAACTGTAAGGATGAAACAGCATTACTCACCATAGAAAAGCCCCTTTTCTTTTCCCAGAGGTAGCTCTCAAGAAAACTGACTAATCTTGCATCTAGTTGTGACTTCATCCTTCTTTTATGGAAGAACTAATGTTCTTTTCTCCAGTCTTATTTATAAGAGCCCAGGAAAGGAAAGAAGAAAGAGAGAGAAAGGATAGGACTTACTTAGATTCAGAAACCAGGAGAAACAAGTAGTGAGGACCACAAGAGCTACATTTGGGAATAGAAATAAGGAGCTTCCCATGAGAAAATATTTAGCATGCTCTCATTCCTCCTCACTGAGACTCCTTTCCAGATCTCTGCTTGTAGATAGATAGTAAAGGCATTGGCAAAATATTTTTAAAGTGTGTTGGGAAACAGCATGATTAAATAATATATATCATCATCATATTTTTAGATCCCAATTTTCTCAAGCCAACCACAAAAAGTATCATTACATTAGTGCAGAAATGAGAAGATAAAATGACTTGTAGAAAAGGAGGGAACAAGCAAGTATACTTCTAGAAACTCACTGGGGGAAAAATACGGTTTTTTAAGTTTAAGTATTCAAGACCCTCTGAGTGAAAGTTCTGTGAGTTCCTGACATCTTAACTGACAGTAGCATCCACTGCGAGTGCCTGAAGACTAGCACTGAGGACAAGACACAATGTGAAGAAGCCAGGCAGCTTGGCTGGCTTCGCTCACCCTGAGCAAGTATACAGCTCTCGGTAAGGCCTTTGCACATGTGTCCACCTGAACTTTTCAGTGTCCACAAACCCTCCTCCCACTTGAAATCCAAATTAAAACATTCTATGTACAAACTGACCTCACTAAAGTTGCAGAAAAGATGCCAAGTGCCAGCAACACTGCAGAATAAACATGTCCCCCAAAGACAGAAACAGCTATACTTTAGAGAAAAAATTCCTACTTTGCATTTCCTGCAGAGAAACCAAATCTGTGAATTCACAGATGAATATAGAATAATCTTTCCAAAAGAGCAGTTTACTTAAGGCTGATAAAGAAGATAACCTGCAATTAGTTGAAACCAGAAATGTTCTTGTGGAGAACTTTTAATGCACACAAGGTTGTATTACTTTTCACTCTGGTAACAGCTCTGAGATGAGAATTTGCTTCTTGGAAGCTTTTTTTTTTTTTTTTTTTTTTTTTTTTTTTGGTAACTCTGGCCGTCCTGGAACTCACTCTGTAGCCCAGGCTGGCCTTGAACTCACAGAGATCCACCTATCTCTGTCTCTGGAGTGCTGGGACTAAAAGCATGCATCACTACCACCCGGCACTCCTTAGAAGCTTTATTATAGCTCCAAAGTGGTGTTTAATAACACGAGACACAAAGATGACAGAATCCCAGGGGTAAACAATCGTGCCCTGATGACAAGGAAGCCCATCCTATCTGGAAAGAAAGTATAAGAGATCACAAAATGTAAAAGCTATGTCTTTACTATGAGAAAACTTGCAAAAAGAGACAGTCCCGAAGGAGCTCCAAAAGTTCTTTATAAATGCCAGAGAGGCAGAAAGAAATATAAACACATTCTTTTTTTGGTTTAAAATTTACTACAGGGAGTTACTCTGAGGGAAACTTAGAAAAGGCAATGAAGACTAATTGCACAAATAGGATTATTTGGTTTGTCAAAGCACTACAGAAACATCCCCATTTAATCAGCAATAAACAAACAAACAGTAAATAAATAGATAATGCCAACCAACTCTCTCTGTTTAATGATATGTAATGTTCTTAAATGCAGATGAACTCAGTAAGACAAGAAGTCCAGTTTTTGGTTATGACTGCTGAATTCAAATGAAGGAAGAGCAAGCAAGACAAAGTCTGTATTAGACTGTTTTGATCTAATGAAGCAGTCCAGAGTAGGCACAGCACCTGGATGCTAGGAAAACTGACATATAAAAAACACAACACTAGAAGTGATCCAAGGCTCAGCAGTAAGGACAACTGGTTGGTTATCTGGGACAACTAATTTCATCAAGATATAAAACAACTCCCTACCCAAGGGAAAAGACATCTTGCCCCAGTAAGAGCCCAGGTTCACAAACACACTACACACTCCTCAGGAAGCAGACTACAGAGGCAAAACACCCAGCCATGGGTGATCAGTTAGGACTCCTGTGTTAATCCCAAGACAGCTATAGTGGTCTGAAAGTAAACTTCGGTTTTGTTTCCTTAAATATTAAAGCAATCATCAGTGAAGGGTCACTAGCCTCTAAGAGACCAAGTTTAAAGGAGAATCTAAACATACTGGTCAGCTATTAAGAAAATCTTAGTTTTCTTAGGCAGGCACTTAAAAATTTACATGAAATATTGTTCCTTTAAACAATTCCATCTTCCTATAAATGGAACCATACCTTGTTTTTGTTTAAAATTTAGCATTGAGAAAAGCTATGATACAATAATTCAGGTAAAATTTAGGGTGGCAATTTTAAAATTGCTATTTCTAAATATATTTCCTTCAATTCTTAAGTTTGCTTCTGAAACTTTGGCTACCTTCATAGAGAGACAGCAACAACACCTCACTAGCTAGCTAGTTTTAAAGTGTCTGATGAGTAACTCACGTGAGACACCTCCTCTGAAAAGCTTGAAGGAAGAGAGTGATACACTACTCAATGAGACCAGACGGGAATATGTGTTTAAATTTCATGTTCTTGGTTCAGAAGTCAGAGTTTCACAGATTTAAAAGAAATATACTGTCCTAACATACGTTTAGTGTGGGTCTCATCAAAAGCCAAGGTCTCACTGTCTTTAGCTGCCAAGGCCTTGGAGCACGTAGATACAATGACTTAAAAGAAAAAGGAAGCTGGAGCGGTGGGAAAAGTGCCAAAGAGAGAGCAGGCGAGCGTAAGGTGGTTTCCCCAGCATTAGAACATGACCGACTTTAGCTGTCTACTCGAAAACATGCTCGTGCTCATTTAATGAAAAAATCAGAGTGCAGCTTTGTTTTAAAAGGCCAGCTTGATTCTTTTTTTTTTTTAAACAAAGAAACCAAAATTTTACCCTATTCTACAGTATTAACTTTCAAGAATACACAAAAAAAGTACTGTCTTTCTTGTTTCAGTTTCAAAAGAAGCTAGCTGAGGAAAGGAGGAGGAAATAGAATAGAAAAATTGAAAAACAGAAGGGAAGAAGTGTCTGATTCACTTTCCTGACCTCTCGAGAGAACCAGACTGGAGAAGAGAGCACTTTACCATCCCACCAGCTGGGGTGTCAGAGAAGAAGCAAGAGTAGTCAGTTTTTATTAATTTTGGGTATGAAAGAATACACAGTCAGGCTGAGGGAATAAGCAAGAGAAAGCAGATCATATTTCAATAGAAAATACCATTTAATTTACACACGCACTGTTTCTCTAGCCTTTCGTGCCAAAGGTGTGGGTGGATTTAACATCATTTTCTTGTGAAGGCACAGGAAAAACACCCAGGCTGCTGTGGTGAGTCACATACCTGGCAAAGAATGGATGAAAGCCCAGACATCATCCACCGTCCATATAGAGGGCTCAGTCTGTGCAACTGGGAGCAGGTCACTGTTCTCAGGCATTTTCCTAATTCTCACATCACGGAGCTCCCGTTCTCTTTCCCGCTCACTCTGCCTGCGCAGACGAGTTGTCATAGCAGAAGGCACAGAATCTTCATGAGAAGCCAAGTCTTCTTCTGCAGATGGATAAGTAATTGGAAGCTGGAAAATGCAGTACAAGTAAAATACAGCATTGCACTTTCCTTGCATCTCTGAAAAGGACATTGTACATTGAAGCAAGCTTTCTACAGACCTGCCTAAGGATATGTTCTCTTGCTGCCCCTTCAGGGCCACTTGGACGACGGCCCCGGTGCCCAAGACTTTGATTATCAGGCTTACGATTCCAACGACTAAGTGCAAATTTTTTAGAACAGCTAACGTTGTACCTAAGAAATTCAAGAAAGAAAAATTAAACAATATAAAGGACAGCCCATTTAGTATTTATCTGTGACTCTTAAGTACAACTGTGATACAGTAAGTGCCAGGTAATTATTAAGGACTGTAATACCTCACAAAGTACATCCATCTTATTGAATGGATTTATTTATGCTACAGGTCAAAAATGGCCTCTTTGTATATCATAAAATATCTCCCAACATAATACTGGAGACCAATAACAAGGTAATGATATTCTTCCCCTGATTATAGAAGAATAATGAAAAACCTGCAAAATGCAGAAGATAATTTGCAAGCAGCAAGAAAATTCATGATTCCAGAAGAGATACTTTTTTTTTTTTTTTTTGGTTTTTCGAGGTAGTGTTTCTCTGTTGTGTAACTCTGGCTGTCCCGGAACTCACTCTGTAGCGCAGGCTAGCCCTGAACTCACAGAGATCCACCTGCTTCTGCCCCCCAAGTGCTGGGATTAAGGGTGTGGGCCACCACTGCCCGTCCAGAAGAAATTCTTTGTAATAAATATTTCCAATAAACTATTTTTTCATAATATATTTGGGTTTTGTTTTGTTTTTAATATATGTGGCGAGAAAAGAGTTTGCAGATGTGTATGTACAGTTACAGGAGCATATATGTGTGCAGCCGCAAGTATGTGCACATGTGGAGACCAAGGTTTGGTTCTCAGCACCCAATGGAGGCTCACAACCACTTGAACCCCCAGTTCTAGGGGATCCAATGCCCTCTTCTGGCTTCCACAACAGGCGCACACACACACACACAGAGCACATATATTCTTGGAGGCAAAACACTCACACACAATTTTGTTATTGATAACCATTTTAGAACAATTCATGTAATTTTGCTTAACTATGTTTTATGAAAATGTCAGAGATGGAAATAAGGAATACTATGAGAATTAATATACTATTTGTCCTCTAAAAATGCATATGTACCTGGTGAGTCACTAGAATAACTGAAGAAGCTCCTGTTGTGTTCAACGCGGGCTCAGCAATGGTAAGTTTTGACTTTTAATTGATATATCAGGTGATAAAACTTACTACTGAGGATAAGAGAGAACTAGTTTTGTGCTTCACAAAAACTGAGGCAGCCACGTAAACAACAGCAGAGTTTCCCTGACCTGACTTAGCCTCTCTTCCTTGCTCTCTCAGCCATGCTTCTCCATGCCAGGGCCCCTGGCCGTCTAAAGAGGCTCATCTGAAAGTATACCATGTGGCAAGTCATCATATCATCTCTAGAGAAAGGTAATGAATGGTAGGGAGTGTGAAGTGTCCTGATATACTTCCTTCTGAATGGGCCTTAGAAAGCTACTGTTCTTACATGTGTTTTATGCAGACTAAAATGCAAGTTAAAGCATAAATCCAACATAATCTTATTACAAACCTACCACTAATGATGACTAGACATTTGAGTGCTGGGATGAAACAGCTCACTTTTGAAAGAAAACTTACTTCTACTAACTTACTTCTAGTAAGTTCTACTAACTAGTTCTGCAGCAACTATACAAAATGATACATTCAAGCAAGATATTCACGGGCTTCTGAAGAGAATATAAATTTTAAAATAATCAACCTAAGAATGCCTGGGTCTTCTGAAAGAGCAGCAGGTGTTCTTAACTGTAAGCCATGTCTCCAGTCTCTGTATTGATCTCTACAGACTAGTATTCTATCTGGGCATGGTGGTACATGACTATGATCCCAGCACTTGGGAGGAAGAAACAGGAGAATCACAGAATGTTGGAGACAAGCCTTGTCCACACATTAAATTCAGGCAAGCTAGGGCTATATAGCGGGATCCTACATAAAAATATATTAATTTTGAAAGCTGATTAGTAATTTATTTTTTAAAATACTAATATTCTACCATATACTAATCATGTTACAGAAGAGATTCTCCAAAGCATACCCTTGCACCAGATGACTGCTGCTTCTCTCAAGTACACTATGAAACTGCATTATTAGTACATAATCATCACATGGCAAATTCTGGTAACAAGGTGCTAGAGTAAGTTGCTGCAGACGGCATCTAACCTTCCCTGTGTTGCCACACCTAACTCTTACCAATGCTCACTTTCAACCATGCCTTGATTTTTTGTTGAAGTTACTGGTTCTCCCTAAGCAAATCCAAGAACACTGACATACCTTTTGGCACATGACATAGTACAGAATCGTTTTGACCGCAAAAATTCATTAGGATATCCCATTTTTCCACAGAATTCACACTTGAGCAACTCACTATCCATTTCTTCTAATGTCTCTAAAAAAGAAGGAAAAAGGCCAAAAATTTGAGTATGTTCTTTTAGCCTCTAATCCTAATCACATAACTGTCACACCAATATTTCTTCACCTGTTTTGGATCCAGAGCTACCATGGCTGGGCTCCTAATTTCCTAATTCCTTGTTTCTAAATAAAAATTAGATTTTTTCCTATACAATAATTATATTTATACAAATAAATATAAGTCAGTTTTATTAAGACTCCGGCGTATATAAAATGTATGGACAACTTAGAAGCACTGAGAAATGATGATGAGTGCCATATGCTGCCCAGTAGAAGGGGCATTTCAAAGAGTAGGACGCAGGGCATGAATTTGGTACACTATGCTGTGAAGATTTACAGCAGGGAAACCTTTAAACTCTTAGAGGAGAGGAAAATGACTTCAAAATGAAGAAACTTTTCCATGTTTGATTTTAGTGGGACATGCAAGACAATTAACTAAGAGATTTGCAGTGTACGACCAATTTTATCAAGATATATATAACCAATTTATAACAGTTCCTTTTAATATTAAGTAAAATTAATTCTGCTTTAAAAATTGCAAACAGTCTCCTAATATCCTACTATTGACGTTTTCTATGGTGCTTTCCGCTACGTAAGATGCTGACCTAACCCTCTCATTCACGCTCTCTTGCTTTAGGCACAGCACCTAAAGCAAACAGCTCGATCTTCATGACCTTTTCCAGAGAACTGAAGTAACGATTAAATGGATGCCTGTCCCATTTCCCAGTTTCCACATGAAACTAAGAACGCCGGGGCTGGAGATATGGCTGCTTTTCCAGAGGACCCGGGCTCAACTCCGAATGGCAGCTCACAACCATCTATAACACCAGTTCCAAGGGATCCAACACCTTCTTCGGCCTCTGATGGCACAAAACACCACAGACATACATGCAGGCAAAATACCCGTACACTTGAAAACAACAAATAAAACATAAAGAACGAATTCAGAGTACTAAAATACATAATAAGTACTCAAATATTTCAGTGAAACCTAAAATCCACCATATTATGCCAAGGCACATTAAATACTCACACACACACACACACACACACACGAAGTACTCGGCTAACTTTTAGCAGTGAGCTCCATGTGTGCTTTTTCTATGTTCTTACAAGACCTGTTAGGATAGAAGTGGATTGAGTAGATATGGATGGTATACACTCAGTAAAAGTATGAAGACAAAGATTCTGAAGTAGATATGGGTGGCATATGCCCAGTAAACTCTGAGTTTACTGGAGAAGCAGAAGGAAAGGGTTAGATCAAGAGACTGAGCAAGAACTACTAAAAAACATACTGTAGAGTTGGCCCTGATAGGTTACATTCCAAGTACATCATCTTTTCTAATGAAATCACGAGCTAACAAGCGGCATGTGCAGGGACTCAAACTTGCGGCCTTTCACATCATAGACAAATACTATACACCTTCAGACCCTGAGTGGCCACTTAAAAGAAACTCTCAAAAACCACCTTTGTACACAAAGGTCATTGATTTAGTTACAGTGTGGATGCAATTGTCTCAAAGTAAGTAAAATAAAAATTGCCCCTTTCACAGGATCCCAGGAAGCACTACTCCTAGCTGAGGAGCTACTGTCAGTGGATAGTTTCTGGGGAAGGAGAGTCATTTTTTTTCCCGTAGGTGTGTGGCCCCTGGTAGGATGCCCATGCTCCAGTGGACAGCCCAAACCCATGCACATACTGGTAGTACTAACTGAACTCCATGGGAGGTAGGGAACAAAGTTGGGCGGGAAAAAAAAAATTAAATCACCTTCACTCAGGTACAATAGAACTTGTTCCACATAGAAATCAAACTAACATTGTACAAATCAGCACCAATCTTGTTCTTTTATTTAGTTTTCATACTCACTGTATGTAAGTAAAACTAAATTCTTCCCAAGTGAAGAATCTATGCAGAATAAAAGCCATGCCCTATTTCAAGCAGTAAAGGGCAGAGTTGAATAAAGTGTTTTGTGAGCTCCACAGACCTTCAGCAATCATGTCTTCCATCTCCGTGTCAGATGAGTTATCTGCATGCTTTGTGTTATTCTGTAGCTCTGGCTGAACACACACAGAGTTTACCACCTGATTATCCAAGAGAGGCCTCTTTTTCACAGGTTGTTCTATCAGCAAAGATGAACGACTCACCTTTAAATGGAAAAGAGAATGAAAAGAAATAATCTCTAAAAATTATCCAGAAATGAATGAGTTTAAATTTTAAAATGGCCCCTCTAGAATGAATGGGTGGATGGGGTGGAGGATTGGAATGGGAGGATCAAGTGCAGAAGAGGAAGGGAGAAAGGTGCAAGGGAGGGAATATGGGGAGAAACAGCTAAAATTAAGGGCCATTTGAGGGAGAGTATAAAAGCCTAATACAGTAGAAACTTCATATATACACATATATATGTATGTATATACTTTATATATATATATATATATATACATATTTCAAATAGATGCATATTTGAAGACGATCTAAATGAAATTGCCAAATAACGGGGGAGACAGAGCCCCCCAACTGGACATCTCGCCATCAAATAAAGATCTCAGTATGGGGTTTGGGTTACATCTAATTGAGATGTTGGCCACAGTTGTTCCATGGGAACCCCAAACAACTAGGCTGCTGCAAGACTACAGGTTGCTCTTCACAAACTGAGAGCACGGCCTGATTGCTGAAGACAACACCTCCACAACTCACTGAACATGGAGTTGAGCTGGTGCCTACCTAGAGCCTTCAGTCCTACATTCTAGCATCTTTGGTATTGGAGGATACTCTGCATGCTACCAAAGGAGAAACATACAAACCAACCCAGCCACATTGGTGTTCTGCCTACAGGGTATACTGGTACAATGGTGGCATAAATCTTGTGGGAGTAATCAACATCTGATTTGACTTAAGGGCTACTCTAGGAGACGGAACCCATACCCAACACTGTTTAGATGACCAAGGATATGAGACCAGATAGTCAAGGACCGAGGTAAAACAAAATACTACTGTTCTAAAAAAAAAGTAATAAAATAACTCCTAAATGACATTCAGCTATCCTCATAGATCCTAGATCCTTTAAATCAACTGTATCACTGCACATATGAACTCACAGAGACTGAGGCAGCATGCACCAGGCCTGAACAGATCTGCACCAGATATGAGTGCACCTAGAGCTGAAAGAAGTGGACACATGCCCCATCCCTAATCCGGAAGCTAGCTCCAACAGATAACCACCTGAAAATGAAATTTGGTTTTCTCCAAGAGACTCTCACTGAGGAAACAAACTACTCTTAAGTTCAGTCTGCGTGTAGACTACAGGCCAACAGAAACGAAGTCAACAGCATCACTGGAGGCTCCTTGTCATAGTATCATATTAGGACCTTTTTTTTTTCAATCTTATTTTTTGTTTTTATTTTATTTATGTATATTTTTCTCTCTTTTTATCCTACAAGTCTTTTTGTATACATTTTATGGCTTTTCCTTTTTTTTTCCATTTACTTTTACCTTATTTTTTATTTTATTTGTATCTTTTTCTCTCTCTTTTTACCCTATAGATCCATTGCATTATGGCTTCTGGTTTAGTGTTTTATGGGATTCCTGAGTGTACAAACAAGTGGGTCTCTGTGTCAATATCTGTTTCAAGTGCCTTTTCTTGGGCTCTTTTCCTTCTGCTAGTTTGTTTTTCCTATTCCCATGTATTAGTTTTTGTTTTATCTTTTTATATTTTATTTTATTATTCTCCTTTAGAAGCCTGTTTTCTAATGAAAGGCAGAAAGGGGATAGATCCAGGTGGGGTGGGAGTTGGGGAGGAACAGAGAGACAGAGGGAGGGGAAACTGTAATCAGGATATATCAATAAAAGGAAAAAATACTGATTAAGCATCTTTTTCAAGTTCTATGTGGTGTCTAATCCCTTTCCTTCAGAAGCTTTACTTTTTTCATATAAATGCAACACCCACAAATATGAACATCTTAAGTGCTAGAGATGAAATCCACAGCCCATGCTAGGTAAGGATATACCAAAGACCTATACCCTGACCCATACTTTATATATATTTTATAGATAAGGATACTAATGTTCAGAGTTTAGATGACTTTTTTACTCCGATTCCTTTGGCAACCTCAATCCACTATAATTATAAGACAAACAGAAACTCCTAAAACACTACGAATGTTAATACCAACAAGCCAGTCACTGTGTTCAGTATCATGAATACTTATTTTAGAAATATTTTCAGGGAAAATTCAAACCAAGAATGTGCACTGATTCTCTAGGCAAGCCCTCAGCTAATCTGGAAAGGATGCTGGTTATGGAATGATAGGGAACCACAGCTTACTGGAAGTTTATACAGGGACTGAAAAGATGGCTTAGCAGTTAAATGTATTGGCTGCTCTTTCCAGAGAACCCTACTTTGATTTCCAGCACTCACATGATGGCTCATGATGGCTCACAGACACCTGTAACTCTAGTTCCAAGGGTCTAACACCTTCTTTTGGCCTCTTGGGTCTGCAGGCACACATGTGTGCACAGATATACATGCAGACAAAACATCCATATCCAGAAAATAAAATATTTTAAAAAAATCATTAGAATAGAATCAAAATATTGATTTGTAATCAGGGCTGGAGAGATGGCTCCATGGTTAAGAGCTGTTCTTCCAGAGGCAGCTCACAGTTGTCTGTAACTTCTGTTCCAGGGCTTCTGACACCCACACACAGACATACATGCAGGTAAAACACCAATGAACATAAAATAAAAAATAAATTATAAAAAAAATTATATTAAATTCAACAATTAAATATGCCTGAAGCAGAATTTATAGAAGTAATTCTATTATGCAATCCTGAGAATGGCATATATTTCTAATGGAAGAGAAAACAGTCTTTCCATAAAATAAAATGATATGTGTATCAAAATAATGCTACTTCTAGGAATTTATGTAAGAAATTTATTTAAAATCCGAACAACTTACATACAAAAATATAATCTCTCTCTCTGGAGGTGGGGGGAGTAGAGGTTGCTGAAGATCTGAACAAGCCCCTCAAACATGCTAACCATGCACCCTATCACTAAGCTGTATCTTAGACTATTTATTAAATGAAACAGTAATGAGAGGATTTTGTATATTATGGTTGTCCATAAAGTAGAATATTATGTTACTTTTCAAAATGTTAAATATTATTAATGATACAGAAACAAATGCTCAAGTTTATGAAGAGAAAAAGAACTGTATATATAATAATCTTGCTTGTATAAATATACATTCTCTGTGATATTATTTGTTTTGTATTTATATATAAATATATTTCTATATATATTTATAATAATTATATTATTATATAGATTTGTTCTATATATTTCCCAAGTTTTAAAGCATGTATTACTTTTCTAACATAAGAAAGTAAAGTTGTAATTGTCACTACAATGGTGATAATCAGTAACAGCTATGCCTAGTAAATGCAGGTACAGCAAAGAATAACACTAGCATATATTTAATTCTCACATACCCAAAGAGCATCTGCATCAGGCAGATAAGCAAAATTAAGATCAGAAATGGCTAGTAAAAAAAATGTCTCAGAACCTATATAGGTGAATATCTAAAAGATTAGACAGTTAAAATTCTAGATTTAAAAAAAAAAAATCAGCCTTTAAAGATAAGATTACAAGTGTTTTCTTAGAGAACAATAGTAGACAATTTTTAAAGATAGTGTTATGTGGCTAAAATAATTTTAAAAACACAAATAAGCTTCCTACTTACAGGAAATGGCTCCAATCCCTCCTGAATCACAAAACCTTCAATAACGTGGGTCAAGATCTGTGGCTTTACAATAGCCTGTGGAGGCTTGTTTTCTAGGTTGGGAGTGCTGCTGGCCATAGATGCACTGTTGCTCCTTGTGGCAGCAGCTGGAATTAAGAGTGGTGGTGGAGGAACAGAGACATGGGCAGGATCTGATGGAGACTTAATTACTGAAGCACTGACTGAGGCCACAGCAGGCAATTCCACTTGCTCTGAAAGAAAAGGGATTTGATCTTTAGCCCATTTGCCCTGCAGAAATGGAAGCGCACTCAGGAGTGAACACAAGAGTATTTCATATCTGCTGTTTTCCAAGAACATTATGCTTACTGTCTTTTTAAAAAACAAAATCTGCACAATAATCACATAAGGAAGAAGCTAATATCCCCACTCTACAAACATACACTAACATGCTCAAACTATCATCAAAACAGGTTTTTTTATTGTCCCCATAAAACATGAAATGCCCTAAATATCATCTCAAGAGTAATTATAAAAATGGTCAGTTGAGTTTGACTGCTTTTAAGCTATACAAATAATAAATATCTTACATTTCTGTCTCTCTATTCCACGATACAGATGGAGATGTTCACTTGAAAAATTAAAAAGGATCATGAGACCCACAGAATAAATAGGAATTTCAGTGATTTGGGCATGTCATAGGCCATAACTTTCAAGCAGTAAGCTCCTCCAAATCCTCTCTCAAGGCATTTTGCTTTCAACTTCTGTGCTGCTGTGTGTGCTGATTGAGGAAATGCTGAAGCACTTGGCAGGCCCACAGGAAGGTACAGCTGACAATCTCTGATGGCTGAAAGAGTTACCGCCCATCAGTAGCATCAGCCCTTGACTGCCAATGCTAAAGTCGAGAGGTGAAGCAACTAATATTAATATCTAGGAATTATTAGTGAGAACAGACTTCTGAGGAAAACAGAAGGCTTGTGTGCAAAGACACTCACTGAGTACTCAGGTATCTGGTGCCATTTTCAATGCTTTTACGTTGTACCTCATTTAATCTACAAATAGCTTACGGGTGGTCAATGTAATCATCTCCATCTTACAGCTAAGGAAGCCAAGACACAGACAGATTTACTTACTTCCTTACTTAATGGCACACAAGAAACAAGTAATGTAACTGGGGCACTGTCCCAGACAACATGATGCTAGAGTGCATGTTAACTCCTCTCCACCATCAGTATAAAAAGGACTGACACAGTCTGTTAACAATGCTAAAAATATAGCCCACTTAGGTGGGCTTCAGAAGAAAGAATAGGATTCCTAAAGAACAGAAAACTCAGCAGATAGAGTAGTAGGGACTGGGACTAAAAATCAGTGGAAAATGCATGGGTAACAAGCATAAGGATCAATCCCCTATGCCAAAAAAAATATAAAAATTCAAAATAAACAAATGGAAACATAAAAAGCTCACATTTCCTAGGCAGTTGTGGCACACGCCTCTAATCCCAGCACTCAGGAGGCAGAGGCAGGCAGATCTCTGTGAATTCAAGGCTAGCCTGGTCTACAGAGTGAGTCCCAGGACAGCCAGAATTACAACAGAGAAACCCTGTCTCCAAAAAACAAAAAACAAAACAAAACAAAAAAGCTCACCCTCAGTAACACCAATGTAATTAATATAATTAATTATATATAATTAATATAATTAATAATAGCTTTCACCAACACTATTATAGCCATGATAAAATAACTATCTACACCAAGATAAGACATTTGAATACCTGTTTAATGCCATATAATTAGCCAGGCATGGTGGTGCATGATTTTAATCCAATCACTTAGGAAGCAGAGACAGGCAAATCTCTGAAAGTTCCAGGCTACTGATGACCATTAACTCAAACAACAAATACCATAAGCACAAAATAAACCCAAAGCCACAGAATCTATTAAATTAGGAAAGGAAGGAAAGAAAGAGAGGGGAGGGAAGAAGCGATGAATGGACAAGAAAAGCATCCAAAGAATGGTAACTTGCTAATGTTTATGAATATGTGCACAACTGTCCACATGTATTATTAAGAAGGAACACTACAGTACTCCTACTCATGTGTCAAATCATCATGTTTACTTCTATGGGACAGAAGACAAAAACAAAAAACACTATGAGGTATGGCTGAAAAGTTATTTTTGTATAGAAAAA
This sequence comes from Cricetomys ansorgei, assembly GCA_026225945.1. Classification (NCBI taxonomy): domain Eukaryota; kingdom Metazoa; phylum Chordata; class Mammalia; order Rodentia; family Nesomyidae; genus Cricetomys; species Cricetomys ansorgei. The sequence continues at coordinate 7,889,436 of JAMJFZ010001121.1, read as the reverse complement.
AAATCTATGACAAGCTCAAATAAAATAAAATCCTAAATAGCCCTTACAGATTTAAAGATACTTTCTTGCTCAATAAACATAAAACTATGTGCTATGGTTTAAATTCTAAAATTCCATTGTTGAAAATGTAATCCCCAATGCAGGTACTGAGAGGTAGAACTTTATGGACTCATTTCCATTATGGAGGAACTATGTAGGACGTTCACATCTGTGTGATGCTTCTACCATGTTACGGCTAAGCAGGAAGGCCCTCACCAGATGAAGAATGTTCATCTTACAATTCCCATATCCAGAAACACAAGCCAACTACATTTCTCTTTAGTATATGTTCCTAAGTCTATGGTCTATCTATTTGTTCTGAGATGGTTCTTACTAGGTAGCTGAGGCTGGTTTAAACTCCAGACCTTCCTTCTTCAGGCTCCTGAGCACTGGTGCTACAGAGGTATCTCACCATAGTCAGCCCAAGTCCACAAAATGAACTAAGACATCGCATTAGTTATGTTTTTTCCCCAGAAAATACTGCTTGGTATTTATCTGAATTGATCTTTAGGTCATGTGTATAATAAAATAATATGTAAGTTACTGACTTTTAAAAAACCTAATATCATTTATTTGCCAATTTATAAGAAGCTGTTAAACCAAAAGTATGAACACTGACATCTTACAACAAAACAGAAACACTACTACTGCACTGTCCTCTGGGCAGTCCTATGACTTTGGAACAGGTCACTGAATCTGTTTACAGATACACACTGGGCTGTGAATTTGTCATACTTTTTTTTTTACATGGAAACTTTTAAAGAATTTTACAGATTTATTAAAGCTGAATCATGGATGGAAACGAGTTTGTTTTGTTTTTTTCTAGGATTTATTTTTATTTATGTGTATGTGTGAGTGTATGTTAAGTGTATGTAATACCTCTCGGGGCCAGAAGAGGGCATAGGATCTCTTGAAACTGGAGTTAAAGGCAGTTGTGGGCTGCCATGCCAATTATGGGAACCAAACTCAGAGCCTCTACAAGAGCATTAAGGGTTTTAACCACTGAACCATCTCTCTAGCCCCAAAGAGGTCTACTTCTACAACTTAGTTAGTTTGATCATTTGATAAGTTATTCTAAATATCACTTTCGTACTCCCCCTTTTCACATACCACAGAAGAATGAAGTAAATTACAGGAAGACTTAACTAAAGTGTCTACACTGTAGCTGGCAACATCGAGAAAGACAGGCTTGACAGGAGGTCAGACAATAGACAATACATGAGGGAAAACAGTGAAGACAAACCCATGTCCCAACATTTCAGAGCCATTCACATCTGATGTTAATAGTAAGAGCCACAATTAATTTGTAATTAAAGCAGAATCACAATGCAAGTTTATTATTCAAGTAAACTGTTATTTCTACTTTTGAATGGAAACTTCAGGACATCTGCAGCAACATGAATACTTTTGGGGTAAAGAAACTACACATACTGACTGAAAATGCAAGTTAGCAGTAGAGCTTGCTAGCATGCCTAAGGCTCTGGTTTTCCTCAGCACCAACAAAAAACAAAACAAGGAAAAAATAAAACATAAAACCAAAAACACCCAGGCATGGTGGTACACATCTTTAATCCACGCAGTTGGAAGCAAGAGCCAGGTGTATCTTTTGAGTTCAAAGCCAGCCTTGGCTACACAGGGAGTGTCAGGTAGTCAAGACTACATAGAGAGACCCTATCTTAAGAGAAAAAGATTAAAAAACAAACAAACAACAAAAAACAAACAAACAAAATCCACAGAAAAGTATGATACTGTGATAAGTCTCACTGTGATAGCCCAGCGGGCTTCAGACAATTCTTGTTAGCCTCAAACTCATGCTCCTCCTAAGTACTGAGATTACAAGGTGTACCACCACACCTCAGGACTTTTAAAGAAGTATCACTATGTATCTGTAACTGGCCTGGAACTCTCAGAGATGCCTGCCTCTGCCTCCTAACTGATGAGATTAGAGGTGTGCACCACCATGCCCAGCATATCTTCTATTTTCAGGAGAGAAAAGAGAAGAAAGCCGATTTTCCTCTTCTGTGCTTCCTGGATATTCACTTTAGGGAATAAGCTTCAGAGGAGGGAGAAACCATATTTAGCATGTAAGGGGAAAGGCAGGCAAGCACTGCTTTGCTGTCAGACCTCCTCAGGCTCCCACTGCAGTTCGCTTCCATGCCTATGACAATGTTTCTTTTTAACTGAAAATAACCACGAGGGTCAAAAGAACAGAACAGTTTCAACTAAGCCTGGGCCAATATTGGTATTAGTTAGATCAGAACTTAAGTACCATGTATGTTAAAGAAACATTTAAAGCACTCAGTCAGAATCATAAACAATTAGGAGGTACATCCAATATGAGCACTTTTTAATTTTGAAAAGTGTAATTTAAATGTGTGTGTGTACAGACACACATGTCTCATAGTACACATGTGGAGGTCAGAGCATAACTGTTAAGGAGTTGGTTTTCACCTTCTACCTTACTTAGGGCAGGCTCTCACTTGTTTCTGCAGCTGCACTGTACACTATAGGCTACCTGGCCCACAAGCTTCTAGGCAATTGTCTGGTCTCCACCTCCCATCTCACCATAGGAATGGTAGGATTACAGATGTGAGCTATGGCACCCAGCTTTCAGGAATGAGTTACAGGAATCTGAACTCAGGCCATCAGGTTTGCATGACAAGCACTTTTACCCAATGAGCCATTTCCTTGGTGCCCCCCACCCCCTTTTTCTGAAGTGGTAGTATAAGATTTCATGTAGCATAGGCTAGCCTCAAATGGTAGCCAAGATGATCCTCCTTCCTTCACCTCCAAAATGCTGAGGCTATAGGCACTTGCCACCGTGCCTGGGTTCTTAGGTGGTGCCAGGGACTGCACCAGGGCTTTGTTTGTGCATGCTAGGCAAGCACTCTATTGATGAGCAACATACCCAGCCCCTAATGTAATCTTCTGAGAGTTTGGTACACTCTAATTGTGTACATGTGTATGTGCTCACGCACACATGTGTGCATGTGTGAGCACATACATGAAAGCATGTGTGAAGATCAGAGGACAACCTTGGATGTTGATCTTTGTCTTCTAGCTATTTTTGGACAGGGTCTGATTTTGTTGTTCGCCAATACACACAGCAGGCTAGCAGGCCCTCAGGTTTCCAGATATTCTTCTGTCCCTACCTTTCATCTAACTGTCAGAACACTGAGATTAGAGGTTTTACTGGATTTTATAGGACTACTAGATTTACATGATTACAGGGATTACTATTCACAAGAATGTGAATAGGCACAGAAAACATATCTGAATAAGTCACCAAAAATTATAATCTTGAAATATCATATTTTTCATTTGGGTGGTGCTAAAAGTTTTATAAACCAATAACTATCCACTGCTAATAAGGAATTTTCCAATAAAACAATAAATTTTATTTATTCTTTAATAAAATAATATTCTTCATATATTTTTAAATTTTTAATATAATCTACCTTTTGCTATAGCTAACAACAGTAACAAGTTAGTTTAATGTCATCTCTAATGAAAAAAAAAAATCTCCTATTACTGACAGCTATCGAATAAAATCTTCTCCTCCATTTTGTATTTCCTCACCTAACAAAGGATGTTCAGATGTCAGATCCTCTCCTCTCCCCACAGCTATAGCTGCCGGAGACAGGGTGGGCGGTGGTGGTGTTCTATCCATCCTTGCACACTCGTCTGTGTCCTCTGGCATTTCTTCCTCACATACATCTTCTACTTGATACACCTGCAATGACAAGCCATATAGCCTTGGAATGATTCCAAAAATACATTTAATGAGGTATTGAAATTTTTTTTTAAATTTTAATTCTAAATGTATTAAATTTAAAAGCAAGGCAAATGACTATACTGAAAAGTTGAAAAGAAAACTTTGAAACCACTCAAAAAAGTTTTTTTAATACTTAGAAGTGTGTCACTTAAAGTACGCTGTGGGCCAGTTATATAAGCCAGGAATCACTGGGCTTTCCAAAATGATAATGGCCAATTCTGAACATATTTTTAAACATAAAAAATGTTTTGACTTTACACAATCAAATAATTATTTTAAAAACACCAACCATTGCTTACGTTAATTTCTACCTGTCATAAATCAAAATAGGTGCTAGTACCTTTCATAGCTACTCAGTAAATTTTCAAAATATATATCAGGCCAATATATTGCCAAGGAAAATATATGCTAGATTACTCATTGTTATTACTTAAAGACTAAATTGTGAAAATTAATGTATATGAAACTACAGAAAAGTCAGCAATGATATTTTTTCATTCCCTTTCTGTTCTATTCAAGAATCAAATGAATTCTTATATACACAGAAAATATCCTTCTTTAAAACAGCTACATGGCTCTAGCTTAGGTTCCCGTGAGGAAGGTTTAGTCCCTCTTATCCAACTGTGAAGGTTTTACTGAAGGACTGTGACATCAAAATTACAGAGGAGCATTCTAACTAGAGCTAAGTTACTCAGCCAACGTTTTATTATACTTAAGGATTTAATGTTCAAAATGTTTCCAGAAATTAACAGATGTACTTTGGTTGGTGCTATCTATGAAAGATGATCATCCACTAACACAAAAACATAAAACAGCTCATTTCCTTTCATGTGGCAAAGCTTTCACTTAAATTTACAAAGATTGAGGATTTTTAAAGGATTCTTAACTAATTAACATTGTAATAAATCTTAACAAAGAGAACTTGAACATTCACAAAATAACCTTAAATGACATTCAAGATTACATTTTTAGCTAAATTGTTGTAAAAAGTTTGATAATGTGAGGTATCTAGAATTTAATATGAAAATAATCAAGATTTCTGAATCTGGCATAAACCATGTAAAGTACTATAAGGTTTCATTTATGGAGATATACATACGTAACAACAAGTAATACTGGTTTAAAAACAAAAACCTAAGCATCTACTTAAAACAAAGCATCCATCCAGGAATGGTGACACAATCCTGTAATTCTAGCACTCAGAAGCTGAGACAGAATACTGAATTCAAGGCCAGCCTGGTTGCATAGCAAGAGCCCATGTAAAACAACAGCAAAAAAAGAATTAAACATGATTTTTGTCTAAAATAATTTTTTTCTAAAATCCCACTAGAGTCATTTTTTATTTAACATGATATCTTGAACTGTGATCCAAATTAGATACTAAGAAGGCAACATTTTTTAAAAAGATATTTTTTTCCACAATCCAGAAAATGGAAAACTGTTTCACCAAGAGCAAACCCCTTTCTTGCATCACAATGGAAGCAGTCACTATTACTGCATACTGCGCAGTTGATAGCCACTAGTGTCTGTTCATGGGAACAGCAATATTTAATATGAAGTTAATATTCAGCATAGAATAAATCACTGCTCAAAATAAATGCCTAGGGGTTGACAAAAAGCAACAATAAAATAAAATAAAGTAAATCTTTCTGGTACCTGAAAACTAGAAGGTACAGTGTTAATTCACAGGAGTGTTAGAGCTGGCTGAGGGCAACTAGCCAAGAGTGGTTTCATTAACCAGTTTCATTTCATCTAAAACGTTCTTTTTAATAAACAATACTTTCCCTCCAAAGAACATCATCTACTAAACTGCTAAACTTCTCTTCACCCTTGGCGTGGCCATAGCTATTCAAACATCTGCTTACAGTATCTTTTAAGGAATCAAAGCTTGACCATGCACAGAATTCTGATTTTTGAAAAATATTTTTTTAAAAAGGGAAAGGCCATAACATGACTAGCATTGCTTTTTCAAATTATCCATCAAGGAATACTATAAAATAGTTTTCATCCTTAAGAGGTTAAATAGTCACACATATCTGGCACAATCAGCACAAAAAAACCACATCCTAATGCAACAACTAAAACATTGAGAAAGGCAGTAAGTAATTGGGGGTTTTGCTCACAAGATCATTACAATACTACACAATTTCTTTTTAGCTCATAACTATAACTATTCTAAAAATAATGAAGACCGCCAAACTTACCTCAGTAAAGTCCATATTCCCATCTGTCTCCCTTTCCTAAATAAACTGAGGAACATTTGTTTATTAGTTCTAAATCATCTACCCTCAACATATCTTATTTATACCCAAATCTCAATTTTAAAAAACTATTTCTTTTACAGAAATATCTTTCTGAAAACATAGTGATTTAGTTTGATAATTCACCTTTTTCTTTTCAATTTTTACATCTTACAGGAAAGAAATATATCTATATTTAAGTACTTGAAATAATCAAGGGTTGGAAAGGGTGCTCTGGTGGAAAAAAACCTTTTAGTCAACAACAACAAAACAGCAACTTAGTGACCAGCTGCTGTGAAAAGAAATCAAAAGGAAACTGGCGCGCAGACAGCAGGCCCTGTATAACACAGTAACAGAGGAACCTTCCAGAAATGATCAAGGCCTTGTGTTTCAAAACAGAAGGCAAAAATCAGCAAAACAGATCCACAAATATTTGTGACGTTAGTATTTAATTTTTGGCATTCTTTTGCCTTAAATATTTTGGCTCAGTTCTCTTATAAAAAAAATACAGTTAAAAATATATATGGAATATAGAAATTTTATTGTTTACTCATTAAAAATCAATCACATAATTAAATGTTGAGAAAATTAAATTAAATTTGATTCCTTTGAAGGTACTGTATTTTTCCTAAGCCTTTGTTTTACATTTTTTGTTGTGGCAGTACTGGGGACTAAACCAGGGCCTGGCACATGCTAAACAGGTGCTCTACCACTGAGCTAACACTCAATGCAAAACCTGTTGTAAGTGTTCTAAAAATCCATTATTTAAAAATGCAGAGGTATAATAAGGACAAGCTTATCTAACACCATTGTTTCTCTTAGGTTCTGTTCTGGCTTTTCAGGGGTAATAACAAGTAGAACTAAATAGCTCTGTGTACTTAGAAGAACAAAAATAGCCAACTATAAACTTCAGTCCTAAGAGTCAAATGTTTCTACTACTGAAGAGAGCAAAACTCCTTTCATTCTTTAAGTCTATTCTGTGGGGACTCTATAGCCAAGGCTGCTCTTGAAATCACTGGACAATCCAGGATGGCCCAAAATCATGACACTCCTGCTTTACTTCTCAAGAACTGAGATTACAGATATATGAAACCATGTCTGACTTTCAGTGATTTGCAAGGTTTGACACAAAAACTCCTTTTAAAAAAATTATTTTCTTCAGTAAGAAACTGAATTTGGTCATTCCAATTAAATCTGTAAAGACCTTATTTCAATTTTTGCATAAACCATTTTATAAAGTTTAATAAGTCCTTCAGAGAAAATTTTGAAAATGAAAAGTATTTTCAAGATAATTTTGCTTTTTAGGCATCATGTGACCCTTTCTAGAGGTTCATTCTGATACACTCCACTTTTACTCCATGTAGCACATTTCTTTCATTCTCGGTATCAAAGTCAGAAACTGAGAGTTTTGAGCCTTTTAATTGAGAAATAATTTAAGTATATATTTTCTATTAACAGATAATTTTTTTTTAAAGTCAGTTGTTTTTTGCAAAGTTGAATTCTATCCTGGAATAAATTTGTTTACAATTTTAATTACAAAACATAATTCATCAAAAAATTTACATGATACAATCATACCTCTTCCTTGAAAGAAAAGCTGCTCAAGGCCCAGGACTTCCAAATGCACACAACTAAAAGGTTAGCTAGATAAACCATGCGTTTAAGAACATACAAGCCAACAGAAGGGATCTATGAAGGATAATCACCTTAAGAGAAAAAACTTTGTGCAGATGACACTGGTTCAAATGCATTCCCTTGGGGAAAAAAAATCAACTCTGTAAAGATAGCAGATGGATTTGTTTAAATAGTAATAAAATTAACGAGGGACTTTAATAACCATCACAAATTTAAAGCATGCAACCATACTACAACAAACGACATTTTTTTTCCTTTGCCCATATAATACATTGTCAGAACACTGACACAGGAAAAATGCAAACTTAAAAAAATCACAGGCATTTAGATTTAGCAGTACAGCACAGTGTGGGAGAAACAGCTTTACATTCAGTTCAGCAAGAAAGTCAAAGAGCTGCCAAGGGCTTACCACTGGTGGATCAACAGGTGCTGGTGGCTGTACTTGTAGGTTTACCGCAACAGTCTGTGGAGGAGGAAGGGTCTGAAATGGCAACTGGACCAAAGCTTCTGCAGCAGGTAGCTCCTCTTCTGACACCAAAGCATTCTGCATCAAAACCTGGCCCTGGGATAGAATTTCAGGCTGCACTTGTAAAGACTGCATAGACTGCAAGGGCAGTGGTGGGATCTGAGCTGGAGGAGATGTCGACATCTGTGGAGGGGTTGCGATTGGAATTGGAGATGACTGCAGGGTTGAATATTGCTGGTGTGATGTTGGAGACACGATCTGCTGACCAGGGGACACCAAGGCAGACTGCTGGACTGGGCCAATGTGTACAACAGGGGATGGTGGAAGTGGAAGATGGGATGGAAGATTCAGCTGTGCTGTGGGTTGTACCTGATCAGCAGTAGCTTGCTGCAAATTTGGACCTGTTTGAAGAGCTGAAGACACAAGAGGGTGTGGCTGGATAAGTGCTTGTGGATGGATAATTATAGTAGGAGACTGGCTTGGGGAATGAGGTGGCGGAGGAGACACAACTACAGACTGTTGTGCTGACTGTGCCTGATTAGGAGACACAGTTAAAGGAGGGGGATGGCTCTGAATTGGTGAGCAATGCTGTGACTGGGCATTACTGGGAGCTGGAGAAAGGCCATGGTTTGGGAGTGGGATACAGTGTTGTGATGGGGGTGGATCTTGAGTTGGACTCTGAAGGGTGATTGGCTGAATTTGCTGTTGTTGCTGTTGTAATATCAGCTGATGATGGGAAACCTTAGGAGGTGGTGAATGAAGAGGAATCTGCTGATGTTTGATTAGAGAATGAGGCTGAATTGGAGAATATGAAGCTGTGAGAGAAAAAAATAACAATTAGTACTAATTTCAAAACAAAATTGTTTTACATAAATCTAAAGGAGGAGAGTTTTCATTCAGAGAATCATAGTCACTAGCAGTCTATTACAAGTCATTTAGATATAAGTAATTTAAAACTCTGTATCAACGTATTTTCCTTACGAGGCTAAAACCACTGGATAAAATAAGCTATAAAGGGGAACACTAAAAGAAAAACAATCTAGTCACATATGTACACCTTCACATATTCTACTCTTCCAGTCACCAGAACAGCTTCAACAACTTTCAGCATTTCGGTCTATGCACTTGAATCTGTTTCTTCTCTGAAGGAGAAGTATCATCACTCAATAAGTACAGTACACACAAGGGTGACTTCAAGATCAAAGATCTCATCCTATCTATGACAAGACATGTCTCATACTAATAGCAAAATCAATTTGCTAGAAAACTTCCAAGTGAGCATTTTAATTCAGATGAAGTCTTTATTATTTGATCAGAAAGAAAATGGTTCACATAAAACTTCAATTCAATTAACTAAAATACATGGCTAAATCTTGTAATGTAGGGGCCATTCCAAATCTAAGTAAGCAATCATTTTTTTGTTCACTTGAATGAAGTGAGCATTCATGAGAATCATTCATTTATGAGAATGAAGCAATCAGATCACGCTATCTAAATAAGGAATGTTTATCCCTTTCTACTCAATGGAAGCCCCAGAGTTATAAGTAGTGGCATCAGATCTCCTTCACAGAGATGCTCCCAACAGGGATATATATAGACAGGGATCACGCTAAGTTGTGAATTGTTCCCACCATGATGACTCTTTATAGTTGGAAAAGCTGATGAAATCCTCCCTACTTAGAACTGAAAACTGAGTGCTGGAAGATAAACTACACCACACAAAAATTATACACATCTAAGCTGGGCATGATAGGCACACCTTTAATCCCAGCACACAGGAGGCAAAGAAACATGGATCGCTAAGTTAGAGGCCAGCCTGATCTTCATAGTGAGTTCCAGGCCACCCAGGGCTATAATGAGACCCTGCCTCAAAGTCTCCTCTTCCCAAAAATTATATTCATCTAAACCAAATCTTAGGACAGATTTTTTTTTTTAAATCTTGCAATGTAAATATAAAAGTTAGATAGTACCTTACATCCTTTTATATTCAACAACATTTATGGCAACAGCCTTATACAAACTTCTAACAGCTTTTTTCTTAAACATTTTTGCATTTGATTAGGATGTTAAATTTAGCAATGAGGCTGAAGAGACCTTTCAGTAGTTAAGAGCACTGGCTGCTCTTCCAGAGAACCTGAATTTGATTCCTAGCATCTACCTGGCATCTATTAACTATCTGTTAATCTAGTCCCAGGGGATACAATGCCTCCTCAGGTACCAGGCACATATGTGGAGCATGAATACATGAAGGCAAATCAGTCATACATATAAAGTGATTTGTTTAAGAATTAGAGATCCTTTAAAGAAATTAACATCTAATTACTATCTCAAAGAGTATTTAGAAATTTCAATATATATCTACTAATTATTTTTAAACGGAGGGCCAGGGGTTATAGCTGAATATTAGAACACATGCTTAGCATGTATGGGTTCAAAGTCAGCACTGAAAAAAAAAAATTAGATCTAAAATTTAATCGAAAAGAATTTTTTTCACATAAGCTAGTGATTCAAATTAAGACTGTCAGCTCTCACCAGGCAAGTCTTTAATCCCAGCACTTGGGAGGCAGAGGCAAGTGGATCTCTGAGTTTGAGGCCAGCCTGGTCTACAAAGTGAGTTCCAGGACAGTCAGGGCTGTTACAGAGAGAACCTGTCTCAAAAAAAAAGACTGTCAGCTCTCTACAAATATGGTGATAGCTACATTATATTATATTATAGTGTGTTCAAAAGAGAACAGTGAATAAAATTCTGTAATTCTATAAAATGCTTTCAGGTCCCTCATCAATACTTGTACAACAGCTGTGGAGAAAGTGGCTGTCATCCCTTCTTTCAGATAAGAAAACAGATCTTTCTGCCTCCATTTAAAAAATAGTTGTAATTTAATTTCATCGTCTTTTCAAACACTTTATTTGTATTATATGTTGATGTGTGAGTGTGTGCACGTGAGTGGGAGTCCCTGAGAAGGCCAAAGAGGGTATCAAGACTCCCTCGAGCTGCAGTTACAGGTAGTTATGAACTATCCAACATGGGTCCTGGGAACAGATCTCCAGTCCTTGTAAGAATAACTAACATCCACTCTTAACCGCTGAGTCTTCTCTCTAGCCCTGAATACATCATATTCCTGAACACAGTTGATATATCCACTAGAGTAACTTTTTGTGCTCTAGCGGGTAGGTAATCTGATATTTCAATAGAATAACAGCCTATTCTTCATCTAAATTAAGCTTTTCTTAGATCAGAAGTCAAAGAGTACAAGAACAAGTCCTAGAATGAAGGACACGGACTATGCACAAAAAAAGCTGATTATGTCTAGAAAATTGTGTCCTATTGATTAATTTCTCTGAATTTAATGAATATTTTATTATTGTCAGAATGGCCTGATATTTGAAAGATTAATGACTAACATCATTTCTATTATTACTTACAGTAACATATCATTTCATTCAATAATTTCCACAACTCCATGAAGTAGACATGGTACTAACCTAATGCAATATATGACATATTAACCTATATTATCTATCAAAGAGCAGCACTGAATCTAAAATGGGCCCCAAATCCTAAATCGAGGGCTGTATTATAAACTATTTGTACCCCTTTCACAAAATTCATGTGAAACCATAACCCCTAAAGTGACTATATTTAAAGATGGAGAGGCTAGGAAGTTTAGGTCACATGGGAATAGGGCCCTGACATGGCAGAGATTTGTATACCAGTAAAAAGAGATACCAGGGCTGGTGAAATGGCTCACCAGATAAAGGCATTTGCTGCCAAGCCTGATGACCTCAGTTTAATGCCTGGAACCCACATGGTAGAAGAGAACCAACTCCTACAGGTTATCCCCTGACCTCGACAAACACTCTGTGAAATGCTCATGTTCCCTCCACACACAAAATAAGTACTCCCCATCAGAGAGCTCTCTTCCACCACAGTACACTCAGAGTTAAGTCCATGTGATGACAAAGTGGCAAGTGACAAGCAAAAAGACAGTCCTCATCAGCAACTGGGCACTGCCAGACTTTGGCCTGGACTGCTGAGGCACATTCCTTGGTGGCAGCTAGACCAAAGCAGTAGAGGACTGTTTCACTACATGTTCAATTAATGTCTAGAGGAGAAAAAAAAGAAAAGAAAAAGAAAAAAGCCCTCTAAAAATGGCTTAAACTTTTTTCAGCTATAACACATTAATATATTTAATGATTTCTAGATATGTGGTTATACATTAAAAACAGAATTATTAGTCAAGCATGGTAGGAGGCTGAGGCAGGAGAGCTGTCATGAGTCCAAGGCCAGCCTGAGCTACTGTCTTCTTAATAAATAAATAGAATTACTAACAAGTGAGAGTGTCTACCCTCAAAGAGAAATGGTGAAGAAAATCAGGTTATTTTTATACCCTAAAAATACATGCAAGAAAACAGTAACCATGTTCACTATAGCAACTATTAGGCAACTACATTAGAATACAAATAGAGAGTTTGGTCTTTTTCTCCATTTAAAATGACTGTTGACATAGTTCTAGCTAAGGAAAAAAATAAGATGATAGGTCTCACTAGATACTGTGCCCTGACCAGTCACCCCAGGCATAGTAGGCAATTGCTGTTCCACACAGACTCTAACAATCCTGGCTAGATGCTACTTCGAAGCTGAGAATACTCTGAACAAAGCTGTACAAAAACCCAGTTATCTGGCCTAGAGACAACACAGATCAGACACAGATATTTATTAAAAACAAAAAAAAGAAAGAAAGCATATCTAACTCTAGCATGAAAAGATTTATTAGCCAAGTTTATAGCACTTATCTAAGTTTCATTCGTAACAATTCTAAGTACTGTGATAGCTAAATAATGCTAGTGGAAAAAGACTGTGATAATTTCTAAATTTGAAGTGTAGAACACTGAGTGACTGATCCACCAAATATATACCTGCCTACCTATTACAAAGGAATACAAGGCAAAAGTTAGCACTATTAAGATGAAGCGGTAAATTCAAAAAAGGAGTAAAAAACGTAATAAAGTAGACTGTTGAAAAACAGTGCCTATAGAAGGCAGAAATGCTTGAATCATTACAGGACCACCTGCGAGGAGCTAGTTATCTAGTCAAGAGTCTTAAGTTGAAGCATATAAACAAATACTGGTATAAAAGTTCAGAGTAAGGAGATGTTTCAACTTAGAGGAATCAGACAATGATAAGAGTTTGAGATTTAGTGAAGCAAAGAATGTTGACAATACTAACACAGAAGAACTATGAAAAGAAGTTAAAGGGGTATAACTCCATGTTAGAGGGCCTGGGTAGCATGTGTGTGAGGCTCTAGATTCAACCCCAGTATCAAACACACAGAAGTCAGTCTAAGTGGGCAAAGAAGTAGATTTCAATACTATAGAAAAAGAGACAGGAAGCTCACTCTGGAAGGCTCCAACATTTTCAGTTTAAAAACCATGAAGCAGGGTTACCTGCAGAAAAGAGATCCTCACAGCTTGAGAAGATGAAAAGGACTGATTCCTTGACAACCTTCTCCCAGATGAAATCCCACACTGGTAGTGGTAGTTAAGGGTTAGGAAAATAATTTCCTTATTTACACAATCTTTAGTTTTGAAAAAGTAACAAATTCTTCCCACTAATGACTTAAAAAAAATTCACTTGCTTTTTTACTAAAAGTTTATAAATACGTTCCACTAAAGCATACTAAATAAACTAAAACAGTTGTTTTTTAAAAGCTAAAAGGTTTTATTAATACAAAGAGACCCAGCATATCATAAAGATGGTAGTCAAATGCCAATTAACAACAATGAAAGACCATCTGTTTTGCTTTAATTTGTTTTTATAATTTGTTTCAGCTACTAGGCTTTCTGAAATGTTTTCAAGCTTCTTAGTGAGGTCTTGTGTAGCTTACAAAAACTCTCATTTTAAGATATTTTAAAATTGTCATTCTTATTCAAGTAGTAGACATCCTATTTTTTCTGTCTGCTGAGAAAACAAATCAATGAACATTTGTCCCACCTGGTGCTATTAACTGGTGAATGCTTGATGTCCGTGTGACAGCTGTGCTCCGAGATTCCAGACTTGGGCTTCCTCTTTTTTTGCTCTCTGGAGAAGGCTCTCGTTGGCTGAGTTTAGAACTGGTCACTGTTGTTTTATTATGGCAGATCGTCAGTGACTGAGTTTGACCACTGCTTTTTGGTGGACCATTCTGTGAGCTAGATAAGACACCCAACTTCTGGCTGCGTAATGTTAAATTCTGAACCTAAGAACCACATAACAGAAAGTAAAAGTGAAAACATATGGCTTTAGCTGGTATGGCAATCATTACAATGACAACAATTAATATTATGCCTCCTACACAAAGAGGTCCAAACTCCTGAGACAAGCGATTAATCCTTAAGGAAGGGAAAATCACCAGGCAAATTAGGCACATATTAATATTAAGTGGCAGGTTTTAAAGGCTATAAGGGGTGGGTATCGGATAGTTGTGAGTGAAGAAGACCAGGAGGACTGGAAGACATGAGGGACTAAATGAAAACCAAACAAACACTGAGGGGAGAGGATTGATGGCAAGTGACCTATAAAATATAAGGAAATGGCTCTGCAACACATTGGATTAAAGGTGACCAAATATAGCCAGGCAGTGGTGGTGCACGCCTTCAATCCCAGCACTCAGGAGGAAGAGACAGGGATCTCTGTGAGTTTGAGGTCAGCCTGGTCTACAGACTGAGTTCCAGGACAGCCAGAGTTACAACAGAGAAACCCTGTCTCGAAAAACCAAATTTTAAAAAAAGTGGCCAAATCTAAATGTGTTGAGGGGATAGTACTGTTAATTAATTTAGCACACATCTAGAAAGTTAAAAATGCCACACAGGAATACATGCTTCTTTTGCAAAGTTTTGTAAGGCATTCTGTGTTTTGAATGAGTGAGTTAAGTACATAGTAACCCAAGTAAAAAACTGATTCATAATTGACTGATCTAAATCATCTACTCCATTGTGATACGTATGAGACGCGTTTTCAGAAAACTTCTTAAACTTATATAGTTACTGACCACTCATTGTCTTTGAGAACTGGCTTTTTGGAGATGAAACATTGTGCACAACGCTGAAATGAGTCTATTTGGTGCCCTGCCTAAACTGGGGCCATTCAAAATATTGTAAACTGCCAAGATTATTCTACTTCATCTCACTTGAGCTTATACCTTTTCAAAACAGCAAAGCAGAAAATGTCTCACCAAAAGCTGCATAGCTCTTGCCTATCTGGAACATACACCAAATAGACTTAGTGCTAGCAACGGCCCTCAGATAGTCAAAGGAGGTTCCGCTGTGACGAAGCTAACGGCACGCCGCTGTGTTGTAACTTCTTCAGTTTCAGTGTACTCACTCTACAATATGCCTTGGCTGGTGCTCAAGGCTATATATACTTCCTGTTCAAATGCCAAAATAGTGTCAACAGAAGGGAAACAATGCTCATGTCAGGCAAGTCTTGATCAATTCTATAGTTACTGTTAATGTGAGGAAATGAAGTACCTTCCCATTCCATCCCTGGAAAAACACACACGTATCAAAGGCTTGGTTCCAGACACATGCGTGCTCAGAGGTGGCACTTCTGGGAATTGACTGATGAGGACTCTGCCTTCGACAACAGTTTAATTAGCAGATGGACTTAAAGTCTAAATAGGTATTAGGAGGTGGTGGATCTGTAGAAGTGGGGTGTGGCTAGAGAAAGTTGGTCACTAAGAGCATATCTTTGAAGGAGATTCGATTTGGGGCCCTGGTCCCAAATCTTCCTCTGTCACTCTCTCTGCCTATCTGCCAGGAAGTAAGCAAATCTACTTTATTACACACTCCCTGCCATAACGTTCTGCCACTATGCCCAAGAAAACAACAGCATCGGCCCACCACGAACCAAAACCAAAGGCCGAATACATTTCCCTCCTTTAAATTGTTTCTCCAAGGTTATTGTCATAGTAATAAAAACTGATGAAGACAATCACTGGAAAACTTCCTTAATATCTCTCTCTCCTTCTCTCTTCAAGACAGGGTTTCTCTATGTAGCCCTGGCTGTCCTGGAACTCACTTTGTAGACCAGGCTGGTCTCGAACTGAAAGAGATCCACCTGCCTCTGCCTCCCAAGTGCTGGGATTAAAGGTGTGTGCCACCAGCTGGAAAAACTTTCTAAGTGAGATCGTATGGAACATCTTCTCTGATTTTCCTCACATATCCTATTGTGTCAAAAAATGTACTTTATTCCTTGAGTTGCCATTCAAAGGCCCAAACCACACTGGACCCACTTTCTCCTCTCCAGTTTACAATTCTACTATTCTTGCCAAACTGCTCTCACCATCCTATAAATAGACAAGATACTTCCTTTATTTAGTGCCCTTCTTTCTGGCTCTGCTTGCCTAAATGTCATTCTTTTTCAAGCCATTATTCCAAGTCCAATAACCCCCATCCCTCTCTCAGAAGAGCTTCCTGAAACCCATTGTGAGAAATTTTCTTTCTCCACTCCAGGATTTTCCACAGAATCTGAGTGAGATTGGCCGACAGCACAATGTCTAGCTCGTTTGTGCATTACTAACATGCACATCTGTGAAAAGTGAGCTGAGACTTTAGATAACAGGTTCTCATCTTCAGCATTGTCTTTTGCAGGGCTAGCAGTTCAGCAGTTCAGAACTACAAACACTGGAAGCTTTCTAACCCTGGGATATTCTCTTACATCTGATTCTGAAATATATATCACACAGCTATTTAAAAGGTTATTTGGTTCCATATATGGCTCCTAGCTAACATTAAAATTTGTTTATATTTACTAACTAAACTTCATCAAGTATCTTGGTGGAGGCACATTAAAATATCTCAGTGTTGGGGGCTGATGATACCCAGGCTGTGGACGTAACCAGCTTGACAAGGATCCTGGTTTTCCCCTTAGCTAGGAGTCTGAAGCCTACAAACTGCTTTGCCCCTTTCTCATCTTTACTGTATGGTGACAAAAGCCTCTCATCAATAATATTGTCTATTTTGGCCTATTAGTGAAAATTCCAATCTATTCCTGGGCTAGTTGAGAGAGGAACAAGGAACACTGCCATCTCAACTCTAAGTAATTGTAACAGTCTTACTGGCCTTCAAGTTTTTGGCACGTGTGAATACTATTCATGCTTTCTGTAGATATATAAAAAATTATCCTTGGTAAAACTGACTTTCCCATAGAGACAAAGCCATAGTCAAGAACAGAAACGAAGTCTAGACAGTATGTCAGCAAGCTTGAAAAAGCAAATAGATAATTCACCCCTGAATGCCTGCCCCCCTTTATTGTAGCAAGCATACAGACCTAAAATCCAGCTATTCATTAATAGACTATTGTGTTAAGACTACCCACTAAAATTAACCTTGAAGATTAGAAGCCTGCAGCTAGGAGGGGATGAACACTCTTGCACTGATGTATGCCTGAATACCTGCATTCTGTTAGATAAGAAGTTAGCAGTTTTGCTATTTCAGTCACGACAACTTTCTGTCTTGAGAGGAGTCTTGTAATTTTTCCCCAATGTGCACATTGTTAATTTTTCTCTCTTGACTTTTCTAACTTCTAATTTCTTTATTTTTATTATTAAAGAAACACTCTTGCGTGTCATAATCATCATAGCGTGTATTCTATGTGTCTCACTAAAGTGTGTAAGCGTGTCAACTAAAGGGTCCCATAAAAGAGTGAAGTACTGCATTCACTTGTCGTAACTTTGTTGTTTATCCCCCTTCGTGGAGACTGAGGAACCCTGAGTGGACTAGAGCTGGACTCGACTCCCGCTTCTCAGGAAGGACAGGGATGTAGCTAGATGGGAGAGCATTTGCCTAGTATGTACAAGGCCCTGGGTTCCATGTCTGGTATGACAAGAAAAAAACAAAAGCTGTATCAAAAATAATGGCACACTATAATCCTAGCACATAGGAGGCAGAAGCAGGAGGATCATAAGTTCAAGGCCAATCTAAAACACACAGTTAATTCCAGCACAATTTTAGCCACACAGCAAACCCTGCCTCCAAAATAAATAAGTAAATATGTAAATAAACAAGTAAAACAATCAATTCTCTTAGAAAGAGCTACATATTAAAGAATATAACATTTTCCACAAATGATCCATGCATTAGACCATGTAACAACAACCTAGTATAAATAACCTGAAAATTCTGAACAACACCGTCAGAATGAAAAGCATATAAACAATAAATGAAGATTTGACGCCGTGAACCCTAACACCTGCACCACACCTATTTCCATAATGCTCTCGCTGTTTTCTGTAATCCTGAAAGACAATGCATCGTCTCCGTAGTCAAGTGTGATGATGTGTTCTGTGTGAGCTTTTAGACGTTAACCAATCTGCTGTCATCTTCACTTAAATACCACTTGACTGAATATATTACAACGTAGAAACTGCACAACAAAAGTAATAATTTATCTATGATTGGAAAGAGTACATACTAAGATTCCCTTCACAGATTCACTTTTGAGGAAAATCCTCCCTAAGATAGAAAACAATAGGCATCCAAGCTTTGTTTCTCTTTTCCCAAACCATGCCTGCAATAATGACTTTCTGACATTGTTCATGAGGTATTTTTGCTAACTTCACTCTATATTTTGATATATAATGAATATATCACTGCCAAAATATTCTCAAAATCATTTAATTTAAACATCACAGACATTAAAATAACATCCTCTCTGCAGAGGAGAAGACGGGGGTGTCAGTGCCACAGTGTGAACAATGCTGTTCACAATAGAACTTTAGTTCCCGGCTGTTTAGTCCAAAGAGCTGATTTCTCCTCAAATCAGCATTCCCCAGATTGCCCTTTCATAAGCAGGATTTCCTACTCTTCCACAAACATATTTTTTGTGCCAGTCATGGTGGCACACACCTTTAGTCCAGAAGCAAGTGGACCTTTGTGAATTTGAGGCCAGCCAGATCTAGATATAGTGTTCCAAGTCAGCCAGAGGGACACAGTGAAACCATGACTAAAGCAAGTATTCTTATTGAAAAATTAACTGATACACTGACTTTTGTAATTTAAATTAGAATATTAAACTAAAAATCTGATACTCTCAATTTTTAAAGACACATTTTTTTAATTACAGATTTAATTATTTTAAAAAGTAGAAGTTTCAAAACCAACAGTCTTAAATTTGAAGTTAAATCTTTGTTGAGTCACCATCACAACACCTCCCACTGCCATTTCAAAAGCACATCAACCATAGAGAGATTCCTAAGGATCCATCTTCCTCCAGTTCCCTGGAAAGCCTTAACTAAGTCAGACCCTCACAAAGCCACACAGGTAGATCACATCCAACTACACGCAGAAGGCCACTTTCCTAAACTACATAAACTTCATTAAAGACTCGTACAGATCTTTTTATCATGAGAAATAGTAAGCAACTTGTGCTCCAGACCATGCTAAAGAGAGTCATATTCACCTAAGCAACCGGTTAATCCTTTAAATGGTTATGTTCCTCTCATTTCTAGCTTCTTGAAAGCTAAGAATCAAATGTGACTTGTCTTCAGACAATATCAAATAAAAACAGTACCGGTAGATATGGTATATTGTTATGTGGCGGGCACTGTGCTAAGTAATTTCTGATTGCCTCATTTGCCCCTAATAACAACTGAGACATCACTTCCAATATAAGTTAAAAAAACAAAAACAAAAAACTGGAGCTTCACAAAGATAATCTTAAATTAGCATTTAGTGACTGCTATCTAGCAGACTCTGTTATGGAGCTGCAAATGGCCAAGGAAAGTTAGAAAAACTGAGTTTACCTAACCACAAACTTTATAACTAATACATGAAAATTAGCCTTTATTATTAAATATATTAATACACAAAGAGGTTCTATGGAAAAAAAATCAAAAGAATATTATTACTATCTAATTTCTTACATTCTACCAAAAGACTGAAGATGAAATGAAAAGTAAAATGCACCAGGTATGAAAGGAAAAGTAAAACGCACTCATGCCTGTAATCCCAGCACTCACGAAGCTGAGACAAGAATAATGCATCAGGTTCCAGGCCTGGAGGATACATCAAGTACCAGGCCAGACAAGGCTACACACACAAATAAATAAACAAATAAAAAATACAAACATAAATAAATAAAACCTGTATCAAGAAGAAAAATTAAAAACACCCCCCAAACAAAAAGATATTTTGATATAAGTTAAATAAAAGACCAAAGATGATCCAGTATATATGAATGTCTGCCATGAAGTCCAAAACATTAACTATGAAAAATAACAAAATAGCAACATCTAAAATAATAGTCTACTCAATTGTTTTAACTTAAAGTTTATTCAATCTAAATAACTTTTATCAAGTTTACTGTAGTTTCACTTACAGTAAGATGCAACTGTCCCATGAGTTTTGACAGTAGGTATACACCCATAACCAACCTGTCTCAACCATACACGGAATATCCCTCCTAGTCCATCTTTCCTACCTCTGCTTCAGGTACCATCGATCTAATTCTTTCACTACGAAAGTTTTGCCTATTCTGGAATTAAAAAAATACAAACTCACAGAGGACATCTTATTATGTCTAGCTTCATTTGCTAACCACAATGTTTATGATATGTATCAGTGATTTGCTCTGTCCACTTTTGAGTACCAATCCACTGTACGAATGTAACACTACCTGTTTACACATTTAAAGACTATTTAGCTATTCTAAACTACTGTATAGTGCCATTAGTCTTCATTTCAGCTCTCCAGATGAGTGTATGATAATGTTCATCCTGGCTCTGATTTATATATCTGTAATGTCCATGATATTGAACTTATTTGTTCCTATACTCACTGGCCTTTTATATATTATCTTGTTGTTTGTTACTGAGACAGTCTCACTATATAGTTCTGGCTGTCCTAAAACTCACTATGTAGACCAGATTGGCCTCAAGCTTCGAGATCTATGCCTCATAAGTGCTCGGATTAAAGGCACATACCACCAGACCTGGCCTATATATTGTCTTTTGTGAACTATTACTTCAAATCTTTTTGTATATTTGTAACTGACGTTATTGTGATCAATTATTAAACTATAGGCATTTTTTGTATATTCTAGGTACAATCTTTGTTCAGATGCATATATTGTGAATAATTTTCCCTAGCCTGTGGCCTGGATACATTTTATAATGATTCTTTAAAGAACAATTTCTAGTTTTAATATAGTCTAATTTATCACTATTTTTGTTTCTAGTTAATCTTTTTTTGTGCCCTAAGAAAGCCTTACCTACATTATACTTGCAAAGATACTGTCCTATTTTCTTCTAGAAGGTTAAATTTTTTATTTTTACCTTTGAGCCTACATTCTACTTTTAGTTTGTTTTTGAGTAAGAGGGAAGTTAAGGTTCATTTTTTTCCATAGTACCAAGTAAAGTAATACTCTACTTAAGTTTTTAACTAAAAATTTGCCTGATCTAATTCATTTTTAAAGTTAAAACTACCATCCACTTGACTTACCCATTATGTAACTGCTTGCGAAGGAAATACACAAAAAGAATATAACTCACATGAGAAAGAAATCTGGTATACAATAAAACTAAAACTACAATGTCATTAACAAAACTCTCATTAACCTTGGTGAACATCTAAACCTAAATCTAGTTTAATTGCATTATCATTTCTACGAAACAAGCACATTCTTGAAGTTCTTGCTGTTTTATGAATTTCACCTGAAAGGCATGGCAACGCACTGAAGCAGAGGAGCTGAAACATGAGCATAGTGCTCATCTTTCCACTGAGATCCAGACCTCCAACACCACATCGTGAAGCTAGACAATCTCACCTGAGTAGCTGCAGACTGACAGGAAGATGACGATGACGACGAGACAACAGGAATGTCAGACTGTACAGCAGCCACAGTGGTAGCGGGTGTGAAAATCAGCTGTACAGACAGAAAACCAAAAATAATACCCTAAGTCTAAAGAACATGTTCCACACACAATGTGTAGCAAGCAGGTAAGAGACTGAACTTTGTGACAGAAAGACAATGCCAGTTAAGACTACTTCCTAAGCTAAAGGCTTCACATGACAAAGGGAAGGTTGTGATCACAGAGCTCAAAAAAAGTCATCAACAGCTTTGAAACAGCTCAGAATTCTGAGAGTAGGGGAAAAAAACCTAATCAAAGAGGAAAAAATGTGGTTTGGTAAAATCCTCAAACCAAATTTTGTCCCAAATAAAAGCTACTAATTCAGGATTCCTAAGATAGAGAGTGAAAATTAAACTATGTTAGGATATAGATTAATTTTGGTAAGAAACAGAAAAAGAAAAACCGAAAAGTCTCTTCAGTTCACACAGATAACAATGCCACATACTACACTACGATGTGTCTCAGCTACAAGGGATCATCTATCTATAGGACAAAGTATGGTTGCTCTTGATTCTAAAACTGTTTGTAAAGAGCTAGTCATTCAAAATGTAAATGACAGAATGTTAAAACAGAGCAACAAAAGGTCTTCACACCAAAACAACAATAAAGAGAAAAACATAATCTACATAGTACCATCTTGTTTCAAACTTTTAATATTAAACAAGTACCACTGATTTCTAAGACAATACAATCTATTCAATATAACTGAATTTAGTAAATAGTAATAGGTTTCAAGGAGTGCGTAGATTCACTATATTAAAGTCATTTCAAGAATTACTTGCTACCTTACTGCTGTTTAAACTAAAATGATCAATTAAGGACTTCTCTAATCTTGAACTTTTACTAGTATGTATTAAATATACAGCAGTGGCTTTCACTGTGGTTCACACATACATACATAGAGATCATATTCATTATCCCTACCCCTATTTACCCCATCTTTCCTGAGCCCCTTCTTTACCTCTAGATCTTTTACACATTAGTTCTTCACTCACTTACTGAATCTGAGTATATTCACCAACAAATTTTCTCATTTTCAGTGCATGCAGCCTAAGAGAACTTCACTCAAAAAGGAAGATACTCCATTTAGTTTGAGTTATATGAATTGTCCATTTTAAAGGTCAATAATCACCCCCCAAAAAATTCAACCTAATTTTAAATTATGTTATTAAAGATAATTTCATGGGAGAAATGTAATACAAAAGAAAAGAGTGATGTTTATGCTACAATTTGTGAATAAAAGTTGTCACAACATAATTTCCAGAAATATGACTGGAAATTTTCTTTCCAATTTAATCTTTTTTGGTTGTAAGCCTAGCCTTTAATGGTTGAGCCATCTCTCCAGTTTTAAATGAAGAACTAGGGATCAAATATATATTCAGTTCATTGGTCAAAATCTGCATATTAAGGAATTGAAGATGTTGAGTATTGATAGCTTGCCTGCCTAGTGTGCATGAAGCCCTGGGTTCAATCCCTGGTACTATAAAATTAACTAATTAGGTACATATATATAGCGTGTGTGTGTATATATGCATATATATGCATATATATGTATTCATTCATATATGTATATACATACATATATATACACACACATATGCCAAAACATGTGCCTAACTTTGTATAAAATTATGTCAGCCAATGTCTAGATTCCTTAAAAAAGTTCTACAATTAAATAAGGAAATCAGAAGGTACCTAATTATAGAATGATCAATTAGCATTCTATATTAATAAAAAAAAATTGGAAGTACACATAAAAATACAACCTTACAGAATTGGAGACAGTAATAACCAAAACTGTAAATTGTCTGAAAAACTATCAGAACTCCAATCCAGATTTCAGAAGGTCCTAGAACATAAATTCTTACAGTTAAAAACTAAGCTTTTAATATTTCCGACTATTTCCTCAAATCTTCAACAGAATAAATGATTTTATATATCACTGTAAGTACTAAAACTATAAGATGATATCAATTATAAAAAGCTCTTCAATTGTAGAGATGTCAAAATATAAAATTTTTTTAAATCAATAACTTACTATTAAAGAATATTGTTACCAAGAAGGCCTACAACTCAAGGTGGAATTTTTATGCACATTTATAAATGTAAAAGGCTGAGCACATGTGCACACACTTGTTAAATATTGCATAAGTATTAAAAATGCCTCACTGAATCAAATCCATATACATCTGAACTGTTCAGTCCTTAGACACTGAAAAGCTGGTATCTTTTATCTTACCATTTGAGCTCGGAGATACATTTGAGCTTGGCTGGCCGTTAAGGTAGGGGAGGTACTCCCTAGTAACATAGTCTGTTGGGTAATACTGCCACTGGTAGAACTGGAAGCCTGGGAACGATTCATCAACTGAGCAGGTGTAGGAGAAGTGGAGAGGTTGATCTAAGGAAGAAAACATAGTAGGTCATATTCCTCCATGTTTTGCCTCTGTGTTCCTCAATTTCACTAAGCTGAAACTAAGCAATCAGCGGTAGAAACTTCAAAGACAGGCTTTGCTCTTTGAAAGAACCCTTCACTTTAGACAACTATTTTCATATAAGGAAAAAACAGCATAGACTGCTTTGTAATTGGAACAATTTTTAAACATATCCACTTTTCAGTAAGACTTCTAGCATCTTAAAATGTCATTACTATTACCTCACCAAGATTAGAGTTAATGTTCAATTATTTTAATATTCCACAGAGTAACTTCAAAATTCTAAGTTTAATACATTGTTTTGTCACACTGTCACATTTTGGGGAGCTTCTGAAGTAAACAAAAATTAAAACACAAAAATCCATTCATATATAAAAAACATACAAGTAACATATAATTAGTGCAATGTTTTAACTTGAAAGCTCTCAAAGCAGAAGAAAATACAACTGCTACCTGTCAAACATTGGCCATGAAATTAATGTATAAATATTTTAAAGTTTAAAGTCACTGCTTAAGAATTAGAGAGCAGATGTGGTGACTCATGTAATCCAACCTCAAGAAGCTGAGGAAGGAGGTTCGTGGGTTAAAGGCCAGGCTTGAGCTACCAAGTAAGTTCCAGGTCAACATGAGATCTGGTTTAAACAAAAAAAAAAAAAAAAAGGGAAAAAAATTAGTATACAGCTGAATGGAGGCACACGGCTATAAAATCCCAGCATTAGAAAGAAAGGCTGAGGCTGGAACTAAGCTATACTTCTAGGTGAGTCTGAATTAGGCAATACTTCAAGTTCCTGGCCAGCCTGAGCTATGCAAGAAGAGCCTAGCTTAAAAAAGAGAAGATTAGTGTTCAGTCTAATAGATCCCTGGAAAATATATTAGAAACTGGCAACTTGCTTGGATCTGTGAATGGGAACTGGAGGGGGGTAGGTAGAGAAACAGAGAAGAGAGAGATACACATACCTTTTTCATCTTTCCAATTCATATCATGTTCATGTATCATTCATTCTTAAATAGTCTCAAACCAGAACAATATAACTCAGCCTCACCTTAAATCCTTTTTGTGGTACAAAGCAGAAAATAAAATTAAGAAATAGCTTAATAGACTTGTGATTCAGAAAGTAGATACACACCCATGTGCTCAAGGACACTCTCTGAAATGCTCAATCAATGTAAAAATCAGAATGCAGTTAAAATAAAAAAGGGATCAGGTGAGGGAAATGTCCAGGTATCAGTAAGAAACTCAAACCCAGACATGTAAGCAACAGCTGACACCAAGGCACTTCTAGGTTCTTTAAGCCTACAAGGATGGAATATTCAAGTTCGCCCTGATAGAGTAAAACTGGAAGTGATATCCCTATTTTGGAGACAATTCCTGAAAAAGGCCAATCAATATGTGAAAAGCTCCACTCGTGTATTCTAAGAAGCAGCTAGGAAGCTGTTATACCTGCCCTAACATACTAGAAGGGTAGAGGGAGACACCTATGAGAATCAAATTTTCAGAAATTTACCAAATTCACATTGTCTGCATAGCTCCTTAATACAATCCAGTACATTAACATTCGATGGAACAAAATGGTGAAACAGGGCTCTCCAGCAATCTTCAACCAGAGGAAACATCAAATTTAAGTATCTGCGCATGAAATTCCCTTCATAAGACCCAAAGAAACCAGGTGAAAGACATAGGAGATGGTCATAGAACAGTAAGAAAAGATGCTGTTGAAGAGGGTAGAAGAAACTCTTTTGCATTACATGTGTTACCCCTACCCCAGCACAGGCAACAAAGCGTAGAAAGCAATATCGTCAGCAAGAAGGAAAGTATTTGGCCTGCTAAGCAAAGCCCAGCCCTAGGCAGACTTCCCAATCCCTAATTCTAGTCTGGTACTCATGGACTAAATCTTTCAACTTGCCCTTGCACTAGATAGGATCTCATAGCCTCTGTGAAATGGGACTGTTGTTTTGGCCCAAATCATTGCCAGTTGACTGCAAAGCCTTAAATTCCATACAAGCCTCAGCAGCAAATTTGGGGACTACAGGGGCTCCCCAGTGCTGCATCAGCCACAACAACCAGAAGGTTCTAGTGAGTGCTAAGCCATTCCTGGAGACCACAAGCTACCAGCATAGGCTGTACTTTGAAGTTATCTGTCTTTCAAGTCCACAAACTGTTTTGCTTGGATAGTTTTACTCTTGATGCTGGTTTTTGTTGTTGTTTTCATCAATGTCTTATTCAGTTCTAGGATTTATGTTGAGTTTTTTGTTTTAAACTGTTAACTTTCTCTGATGAATCCCTGAACTGTTTTTTTGTTTTGTTTTGTTTTATTCTTGTTTTTGTTTTTTTGTATTTACTTAAAAGTTCTCAGTTTCCTCAAAGGAGCTATCTGGAATTCTTTGTAAGGTGGTTCACACAATCCATCTTACTAGGGCCAGTCATGGGTGACTTTTGTCCTTTTAGTGTGTCATGGCTCCCTGGCTTTTTCCCTGTCAACCCCAGTTCTGATCCTTGTTACTGCTCCTATGTCTCTGTTAGTTGATGAAGCAGTATTTGTTCAGTCCTTGTAGTCCTGTCATGCTAGGCAAGTATTCTATACTTTCAGGCTTAATAGCTATTATAACAATCATCCTTGTTTTCAAATTTCCTAAAAAATACTTAATACAAAATCCTTATTAAAATAATTACAAAGGTATGAAACAGAAATTTTCAGGTATTCTAAGGATTCAAGTTTATTATCAATGTGCTCACTACAAGTAAGTCATCAGAAGTTATTCCACCAAATAAAACACTCGCCATAATGTCCTTTGGCTATTACTTGTCTGTATCCCCAGTATGCTCTAAAATCTTTGTTTTCTTTGAAATTTGGGTTTCTAATCTTGTACCTGCCAGCATACCAGCATTAAAAAGTACTGAGACACGGACTGGAGAGATGGATCAGTCAGTAAAGTGCTTGTCACACAAGGATGAGAACCTGAGTTTGGTTCCAGTACCAACATAAAAGGTGGGGCATGGTGGCACACATCTAAATCTCAGCACTGGGAAGGTAGAAACAGGAGGATCCCTGGGTCTTGCCAGATGGCCACTCTGAGACAGACAAGGAACTCCAGGTTCAATTGGCAATCCTGTTTCAAAAACTAAAATGGAATATGATCATGACAGTCTTGCATATGCAAGCACGAGTGCATCAGGCATAAAAGTACTAGAACAGATTTTCCTCTTGAGTGTGGAAGACTCAATAATGGATGCCTGAAACTGAGTTGTTTCAGGATAAGCTCTGAAAACTTTTTTTCTAAAAACTAACATCCCATATAAGACCTGTGTGTGTGTGTGTTACGTGTATTACTATCCCCTCAAATTCTTTGCTGTTTACCACCATGCCAGTTATGGAAAGAAGTCAATTATCACTTGATTATATAGTGTCAAGATACTTGCTATGTCTATGTATAATTCTTCAAATGAATAGTGTCCATGAAGGAAGAGTCTGTAACTCATGTGCACCCTCAGGACAACTAGAACAATATTGAATAATAGATAACTGGCTGCCTTCCCATAACCATGATCTCAAATCTCATTATTAGATCAGGATCAGACCCTGTCCTATTGCCCAATTTTGGACAATGGGGATGTATCCTAAAAGGATTCTGTTTGTAGATTATCTACTTTCAACAATAAAAAAAACCTATACCAAAATTACCTATTGCATATTATAGTTGATCCTCATTATTCTTACCATTCACTCTTCAATGTAATAGACACACGTATTTAACAAACCCTGAGTCATAAATTAACAACTAAATCACCAGTACTCAAACTATTTAATAAAACTTTCTTTTCAAATATAGTATTATTGAAAATTCAAGAACTGATCTGTCTGGCTAACTTTAAGATGAGAACCAAAGCCTGGTCTGTCTTAGTGTACCATAACAGAACACTACAGCTTGAAACCTGAGCAACAGGAATTTAGGACAGGGACTGTACTCAGCAGTAGAGCTGCACTTAGCATGCATGAAGGCTTGTATTAAATTCCCAACACCACCAACTTTAAAAAAAGAAATTTATTTTTCAGTTGTGGGGAGTAAGGGAGTCCGAACCTAAGTGCTGGCCCATTAAGTTTCCAGTGTGGGCTCTCTTCCTGGCTAGCAGCCTGTTACCTTCTCCTATATCCTTCCATGCTGGAGAGATCACTAGGAAATTTTCTTCTTTGATAATTATCAGTTCTTTCAGATGAGGGCTCTTAAGATCTCATTTAACCCCATTAAATCAGTTCATTACAGAGCTATTTCTAGTATAGTAATATGGCGTAGGAATTTTGGGGAGACTCAATTGAGTCCATATCATCATTTACTGAGTCTTCTCTCTTTAAATTTAGGAACATCTGGATGAAGAAAAACTAAAAAAATCTAAGTAGACAAAAGCTTGGAGTGTAGACAAGCTAAATGCTTGCTTGCCCTAAGTTATATTGTTGGCCAGTTGCAGAATTTAACATGAAACCCCACATCCATTCAATCAAGCTTTCATAATACATCATAAGAACAGTGACATCACTGGGTGTTGTGGTATATTTGAACATATCTCCAAATATTGTACTCATTTTGATTTCTGTGTACAGCACAGTATTCTGTAAGATAATCATTGTACTTGCAGCCAGAAGCCTGACAGGATGTGTGGTTTCTATAGCTGAAAAGGCCTGCTTTCTAATGTAACTAAAAGCTGCTTTCTCTTATACTCAATATAAACAGAGTTGCTGATAAAGAAGTCACTTGAGTACTCCACTAGGCCAAGGCAACATTAGGTTGGCTTGTCCTATTGTCCTGTAATCACTCCACTACAAATGTGAACATAGCTCAGACAGGTGTGGCCTGGCCCCTTTTGTGTTGGTGGCACCCCACCAAAAACATAGATAAGTCCGGTATATCTTTGATCATGCAAATAGTCTTCTAGGAGAGAGCGAGGAGGGAACTTTTAAGGTAAGAATAAACTGCCAGGACCAAGGAGCAGTTAGAGATGGAAGAGGTCTTGCTGGGCTCTCTGCTGAGGTCTGTCAGGCTTCAGTGCAAGCCTGTCTCATGTCTTTATTAACATGTCACTGGATTAAATAAACAGCTACAACAGGGCATTCTCATAACTTTAATTTTCTTTCAAAAATATTTCTTTTTAATTATGTATATATGTGCAGGTGAGGGGGATTGCAGGTGAGTGCCTACAGAGGCCAAAAGAAGAATGGGAGCCCCATGCCCGGGAGTAGCCAGCACAGAAAGTACTCAATGGTATTTTTGCAGACTTTTTGTTTCATTTTTCCCTGTTTTGGATTATTTTCATTATTGTTGTTGTTGTTATTATTATATTATTATTTTGCCTGTTTGATTTTCATTTTTTGTGGGAGGTTTTTGTGTGTTTATTTTTTTGAAGAAAGAACATAAAGTTGAATGGCTAGGGAGGTAGGGAAGATCCGAGAGAAGTTGGAAGAGGAGAAAAACATAATCAAAAATATGTTGTATTTTTTTTCAAGGAAAAAAATATTTTTAATTATGTACATATGTGGCAAGTGCTCTTAATCACAGAGCCATTTCTCCAGCCCCCATAAATGTATTTTAATCTAAAAATTTGGGGGGGGGGGGTTGGGTTTTTCTTTTAGTGCTAGGGACTGAACACAAGGCCTCAAGCATAGAGGGCAAGTGTTACCATTCAGCTATACCCCTGGCCAGGCTTTCCTTTTAAAAATTCCTAGTTATAGTTAGGTATGGTGGTACATGCCTGTAATCCCAGCACTTAGGAGGTGGTGACAGCAAGATCAGGAATTCAAGCCTTCTCAGCCAAATACAAAGACCTGAGCTACAGGCTTGTCTCAAATAAATATATAATAAAAATAAAAACTACTGATCAAGCTCTCTTATGAATGTCCATATTCATCTTTCTACAAATAAAGAGATTTCTGTACTTTAGAAACATTTGATATAAGCATGAATTTATTTTCTTCCATTTTGTTGTTTTAACTTTTCTTCCATTGGTTTTTTGGCAGCAAAAATTTTTATTGGTTTAGTTTTCATTTTAGCAATCTAAATTTAACTAAATCCTAGTTCTATTCAACTGCAGTGCTGAAGATACCAACCTCTGGGCTCAGTTGCAACTACTTTTACAAATGATCACAAAACCAGCACAAGAATGAGTAAAATGGCCTAGAATTCATTATCCTGTTCCAGAAAAGAAAAAGTGGAGGATCCTGAACCTGCTTGATACCTATGCACTCAGTAACAGCTTGCTCCCTAAGTAGCAACCAAGTTTTCTCATGTCACATGACTAGACTCTTCCTAAAGATTTATATGTTCATTTCTAGAATACTTCCATTTATCTAAACAGGAATAAATCCCTCCTCTGGGCTTTATTATTACTGGAAACAGCCTAATCTGGTAGCTCACACCTGTAATCTCAGGACTCAGAAGAAGGAGGATCAAGAGTTCAATGCCACCCCAGGCTACAGAGTGAGACCTGTCTCAAAAAGCTAAAGGGGGTTAGGGATTCTCTGAAAATGACTAAACTTCCACTAATAATTCATTGCTCATGATTACTACCTAGAGACTTCTGTTACCACAATATGTCTCTCTGCCACTGACCTGCAGTCGGTAAGCTACTGTGGCCATTGTAATATGCCTCTGGTCAAATGATGTGTGGAACTGCTAGCTTCCCAGAACAGTAAACAAAACAAACATGGCATATTATCCTCTTTTTATCTGATATCTATTCTCCCTTCATACTTCTTTTACCCATCTAGACACTCACAGTTCTAGCATATTCCATAGTACAGTGCTGTCTGGCTTAGGACAAATGTCATTTAAAAAGCATATTCATTTGGAATTAAAGTTTCACGTATAAAAAAATCATAATGAGAAAAAACACTTTTAAATGATACCTGTTTACTTGGTGAAAGAAAGCATGCACAAAGCATCTGTCTATCCATCTGTCCTAAAGTTAACTCAATATTTCACAAAACAAAGGCCTGATCTATACTAGCCCACAAAATGGACTGTTACTTTTAATTATTTTCTTAACTACAAGTGTATTAAGGCAATGGCATTGCTGGGTGGTAGTGGCACACGCCTTTAATGTAGCACTAAGGAGGCAGAGCAAGGCAGATCTTTGTGAGTTTGAGGCCAGCCTGGTCTACAGACTGAGTTCCAGAACAGCCAGAGTTACAACAGAGAAACTCTGTCTTGAAAAAACAAAAAACAAACACGAACAAAAAGACAATGGCATCAATAAACATAACTACAGTGTCTATGCTTAAAGCCATATGACATTAAGTCATTTCATTTTTCAGTCTAACATAATATACATTTTAATGATTTATTTGTTTTAATCTTATGTGTATTAGTATCTTGCCTGCATGTATATCTGTGTGAGGATGTCAAATCCCCTGGAACTGGAGTTACAAGATAGATGTGGGTGCTGGGAATTCAATCTGGGTCCTTGAGAAGAACAGTCAGTGCTCTTAACCACTAAATCATCTTTCCAGTCCCACATAAACTACTTTAAAGTAATTTCATACTCCTAGGTACTTTCATGATGTAAGTTTTTGTTTTATTGTTTTATGTATATGAGCATATATTCTCTTAACCATGAAGTCAACTATCTAGAAAACTAAGTAAATGTTATCTAAAGCACAAACTTGAACAAATACACACCCTTAGGTAAAGACAAGTTCATCTTCAACTCCATAAAACCTACAGACTATTTCATTAGAGTTAACTTTACAAAGGATTAAAGTAGTAATACCACCTTGGACCAGAAAAGAGTAACTAGAAGGACTTTCTTAGGAAAACTCAATGGTTTTCAACTGCAGATAGTTTGCTACCCAGAAGACATTTTTCAGTTGTTACATTAGAAAGGAGGAAGCCACAGACTGCTGCTGGTATCTAGCTGGTAGAAGGGAGGGATGCTGTATCTTGTAATGCCCCTGACAGTCCCTGACAATAGAGAACTATCTGGCCCATAATATTTTTGCTTAAAAGGTTAAGCTTAATTGATTGTAACAACTAAACTTCTAGAATTTAATAGCTTTCCTGCAGCTTCATAAAAGAATGACCTTGTTCTTAGTAAATATATATCAAAGTATTTAGAAGTATAGTTCAGAAAAATATATATATATGCAGAGTGAAAGAGTGATGTATAATAAAATCAGTGAACCTGAATAGCCAGTAAACTGAAAACTTTTATTGCTGTTTTAATTTGAAATTATATCAAACTAAAAAGTTGACACATGTTAACATGTCAATATAGATTTCTTTCATCCAAGAAATTACACATATTTCCCAGGTTATATGTGTCATACAGAAAAATGGCTTTTACTCCTTTCTCAGAAGAAATTATCCCTATTTCAAATGGATATTTGCAAATTTGTTCCAAACTACTCAAAATTATCTTTTTTTTTTTGACGTGCATGTGTGTGTGTGTGTGTGTGTTTTATTGTTTGTGTTTTAGTCCTTCAAAGACATGACAGTCTTTTCAGTACATCAGGCTTTCGATAAACACTGAAAACGGAAAGAATTCAGAATCACAAAACATATAAACAGAATCAGTGGGAAAGATGTGTAAGAATACAAAAAGGCTTGAACACTCAGGTTTCAAGAGCTAGAGAGACAACCTGAATGTTAAGGATGTACTGCTCATGCAGAGGACTGGAGTTCAATTCCCAGCACCTACAATAGGCAGCTTACTGGAACTTTAACTCCAGAGTCTGACATATCCAGCCTCCTTAAACACTTGTATACACAAACACATACTCAAATATAGACACACACACATACACATAGTAAAAATAAGCCTTTTTTTTAAAACCTCAGATTTACAAATGTTTAATTCTCCAACCTTATTACTCCCGTTTCCATGCACTCATTAATTAAACAACAGCTTATGAATAACAAGTTTACTTTTGGAAAACAACAGTTAAACATTTTAAATCCAGGAGAAATTTTAGGATACTTACAGAAGTCTGGGACATACTTGACTGTTGTGTGACACTTCCTGTGGGGGATGTAGATGGCCTTCCACTGGACAAACTTGCCTAAAATAATAAAACTATTATAATATGTCTGTTAAAAAAACATTAAGTTAAAAACTTCCTTGAGGGAGAAAAAAACACCAATTCCTTAAGCTACAGGAATATAAAAGTACAGTAAAAATTCTAAAGTCTATGTATGAAACAAATCATTTTACAATCAACATGGCTTCACCCTGATCATTTTTTTAAAAGAAAAAAAAAACAAAGCTGAAAGGTGAAAACAGAGCCCGCAATGGCTGGTCTAACTTCTACATTTTTATATGTATTTATTTTGTGTTACTGCATACATGTGCTTCACTGAACACAACTTCTAACATGTGGATCCCAGGGATCAAACTCAGTTCATCAAATTTGTTGCCAAGCTTAGCAGTCAGTGCCTTTCCCTCTCTGAGACATTTCGCTGACCCTCATCTTGTTTTATTAGCTGCACTCTCATAATGTACATTATATTGGTAAACAGTCACATGTTGCCCAAGCTTACTGGGCAGCTAATACTGGAAGTGTGATTGCCCCCACAAACTTCAGGTCCAAGCATGTTTATTTTGTCAAGTGTCTACTGAGAGCCCTTGCCTGGGAATGGGCTGAACCCCACTAACTCAGTGACACTGAGGGAAGAAAAAAGCAAAACAGTCCAAGAGTAAAAACATTTCCTGCAAAACAGCTAGAACATAAACCATTCCCATCGAATGTTACTATTGTCTATCTCGTGAAATAAAGTTGCCTGCACTGGGACTGGAAAGATGTTAGGGGGCTCAGTAGTTAAGAGAGCTGCTCTTAGTTGGGTGGTGGCAGAGCACGCCTTTAATCCCAGCACTCGGGAGGCAGAGGTAGACAGATCTCTGTGAGTTCAAGGCCAGCCTGGTCTACAAAGTGAGTTCCAGGACAGCCAGAGTTACAACAAAGAAACCCTGTCTCAAAAACCAAAAAAAAAAAAAAACCAAACTGAGAGAAGCTCTTGCAGAGGATCAGAGTTGGATTCCCAGAATCCACAGCAAGTAACTCACAACCGCCTATAACTCCACCTCCGGGGGATCCAATGCCCTCTTCTGGCCCCCGCAGGCACTAGCATACAGGTGTGCATACAGACGCATACACATACACACAAATAAATAATAAAATCTCTAAATAAGTACTAATAAAAGGGAAAGAAAAGCTGGAAGTTCAGCCATGGGGTGGGGCCTCAACCATGAAGAGAAAATTCAATTAAAAACTCTAGATGACTGCCTCACTTCCCTGTTGGTTTTTCCTGGAGGTTGTAAGAACAAATTTGATGATGTTATCTCTATACATTGCCATGCGTTCCTTTACTTGGCAACCTTACCTAAAAGGATCCTTTGCTGTCCACTGGGAATTCCAGCTAGCTACCTTAACAGGGCTTCCTCAGTTGGGTTTCTGCTGGATGGTGAAAGCCCCTGATTTGATGGTACTACTTTTCTACTGTTATTTGTGCTGGAACTTGGAAGTCTTACCTAAGTGGACACTCTTCTCCATCCAGGATACTCTGTTAGGAACTCCAATTGACTGCCTCAATGGGGCTTCCCCTACTAGATGATTTGAGCACCTGATTTGATAATGTTTTTCTTTCTATTTATCTATTCTTTTACTTTCACTTGCTATCAACTTAATAAACTCATTCAAAAAGTATGACTCTAGATCATTCTCCAGACTGTAAGAACAACTCATCATCCGTTTCATTCTACTGTTATCTTTGAAGTGGAGTTCCCTAGTCCATCATTATGAAAAAGAAACTAAGAGCTGGGAGATGGCTCTGTGGGTAAGAACACTTGTTCCATAAGCCTAAAAGCACTGAGTTTAAATCCCCAGCATTCACATAAAAAGAAAACATGGCTCCACATTCCTTTAAGCCAGCATTGAAGGACAAAGGCAGGGAGATCTTGCAAGCTGCAACCTAGATTAAACAGTGAACTTCTGTTTCCTAAGAGACCCTGTTTCAAGGCAATCACGTGGAAGAGCCATAGAGAACTAAGACAACTAAGAAAAATAGCCAGCATCCTGCTCTGGTCTCTCCACATGTGCACACATCAGTAAACACATTGCACATTTGAGTATACACTCATGTGTAATCACACACAACACACCAAAACCACTAATAATTTTTTAAAAAAAAAGAAACTCCAGCTACATCAACAGCCAGAGGGCTTCAATTTTCTTAAATCATAAACACAACTGTTATTTAAAATATTATTTTAAATTCCACTATTGAAGCTTGGCATAGTGGTACACATCTCTAATATACCAGCATTTGGGAGGCAGAAGCAGGTAGATCTCTGTGAGACTGAGGCCAGCCTGGTCTAGATAGTGATTTCTAGGCCAACAAGGGTTACATAGTAAGAAGACCGTTTTAAAAAAAAAGAAAGAAAAGAAAAAAATTAAAAATACTATTGAAAAGAAGCAAGAGCTGATATCTATGATAACAGAAATACTTTTTTTTTCAGGTTCTGCAAATTAAGATTATTTTCTGGTGAGATTTAAGATTAACTAAATCTCACAAAAGTTTAAACTGTATGATATTAATAAAAATTTTTAAACACAAACATTTAATCATAAAATTAAGTCATTGATAGGACTAACTTCAGATTTTAGAAAGGTACACATACAGACACACACATGGCTACCTTTGAAGAGCGGAGTGATAGGTACAGAAAGAATGAACAGCTCTACTTCATCTACCTTTTGCAATTTTACCCCATACCATGTTCTTTAATGAATATAAACTACCTATGCAAGAAAACAAAATGTAATTCATGTAACCATAAGTATCTAATGTTGTAGCTAAAATTATGGAGACAAAAGTACACCACATACAGAGCATAATCCAGCTTTGATAAAAGAGCAACAAGACAACGTGCAAATCTCCTCCCAATGAATTTGTATTTGTCATCCTACTGACCTATCTCCTTCAGGGAAAATAATCACAGGACATTTAAGAACTCTGACAGAACGCCTGCCTATTTGTTTTCAGTAATTACTGCATCTAATGTAAACTGTGGCCTCACAAACTGTCCACTTCTTTTCTCACCTGAACAGCAGCAAGGCTCTGGAGCTGGGAGCTGCTCAGATGCTGCTGCTGAAGAGCAGCTGTGTGCAGCATCAAGTGCTGTTGCTGAGCAGCGTACATCTGCTGAAGGTACTGAGCAGCCGAACTGGGAGGGCGATGCAATGCCTGTTGAATTACCTGTGATAAGGTAAGGGAGCCCATGTCAAACCATCATCTCAACTTTTGTCTTTTTTCCCCTCTGGTGCTGAGGTTTTATGCATGGTAAGCACAGGCTCCACCATTATAAATCCAGATCGACCCTTAGCTTAACCATAAACTTTAGTATAAAAAGAGGCAGTTTAAGTTTTTACTACTTTAATATTAAATGTCACTAAGCTTATTGATACATTTACCTACTGTACAAACCACTAGCAAATATCACATCTTTGCTAGTTGTACAAATTAAATCACCCAAATCATTCACTTAAAGTAGAATGGGACAAATATATAAGAAATCTTAAATCTCAACGAAATTTACTAATTAAAGAAATATAATAATTTACAACTTTTGGATGAACAAAGATCTAAAAGAATACTACTGACTAGGAAAATAAACCTTCTTACACTAGTAGTAAGAATTAAGTTTTACAGCCTTCCTGTACACAACTCAGTAGATACATAGTAGGGCCCATGTATAAAGAATGCTTTCACCATGCAGCCATTGCAAACAGCAAAACAGACAAATACAGTGACCACCAGCCACATGTCTAACAAGTACAGAAAAAAATGGCTCGGATAAAGAAGTGAGTTTTAACTTTATAATTGTAATGTCGATTGGTAAAGGTATAACTAGTGACTGCTGTTATTATACAGTGCAGATATAGAGCTATATAATAAAAGTACCAAATACATCACAGGAAAAAGAAAATAATTTTGAGTAAGATACTATTTAGTCCTAAAATTCCTAAGTACTCAAGGATACAATAATGTGAGTATATGAGAGATGACTGTTAGTGTCTGGCTTGTACTTTTCTACACGTCTGAAAATCCTACAATGGGTATCATATTAAATATTATACGAAATTAAAATTGTATTTCTCCTTGAAAATGACTCAACAATTTTTAAATTTCTAAAAAATACTGGATTCTTTGTTTCTACATAGGAACAGTCTTACTCTTTTTTTTTAATTATTTATTTGTGTATTCATGTACCACGGCATGTGTGTGAGAGGTCAGAGAACAACTTTCAGGAGGTGGTTCTCTCCTTCCCCAATGTGGGTTCTTAGGATCAAACTCAGGTTGTCAGACTTGGAAACAAATGCCTTTATCTGTTGAGCCATCTTGCCAGCTCCCGGAACTTCAGTGGAAGCATAGTTTAAAAACTCCTAGAGCTGGAGAATTGACCTGAGGATGGTTCCTACCACCCGTGTGGCAGTTCACAACTGCCTATAATTGCAGTTCCAGAGCATTTGATGCCGTCTTCTGGCCCCTGAAATCAAGTAGCATGCACATGGTACACATACATATGTGCAGGCAACACACACACATTTAAAAATATACACAGGGCTAGAAAAATGGTTCAGCTGTTGAGAACACCTGCTCTTCCAAAGGACCCGGATTCAGTTCCCAGAACCCACACAGTGGCTCACAACCATCCACAGCTCCAGTTCCAGAGAATTGGACACCTCTCCTGGCCTTCATGGGCACTCCTCACACTTAGTCCACACAGACATGCAGGTAAAACACTCTTACACAAATAAAT
The DNA here is from genome assembly GCA_026225945.1 of Cricetomys ansorgei. Taxonomy (NCBI): domain Eukaryota; kingdom Metazoa; phylum Chordata; class Mammalia; order Rodentia; family Nesomyidae; genus Cricetomys; species Cricetomys ansorgei. The sequence goes on along the minus strand of JAMJFZ010001121.1, from coordinate 7,851,162 downwards.
ACAAAAAAAGTTTTAATAAAATAGAATAATTTTTTAAAAAAATAAACTCATAAAATCATTAATTACAGTGGGTAATTGTTAATAGATGTAAGATCTGAGCCTAAACAGAGAGGTCAAAAAGACAACAGAGAAATTCTCCCTCTATCTGTTCAAAAGGTAAGTCAAACTTGCCTCACCACACCCACCTGGCTCTGGAACAGCACAGAACTCTAATGTTAGCATTACGGCAGAGTTTTTGAAGTACTAATGGAGTAAGAGTTCTATAATCACAGTAAGTCAGGACACCGGACATAAAGCCATGAGTCCCTTTACTCAGATCTCCATTGTTCACTTGCATGTGTTCCTATCTCATCTCTCCAACTAGACTGCTCCCATTATGAATTCTTCTCACGGACTCCTAATAGATCCATCACAGCAGGAGACTATGGATGAAACACTAAATGACTCAGAACTACAATATTTCTCTTTGGTCAGATAAATACATATATGATCTTCTAATTCCTAGCAAACTTCTAAAAACTCAAACTCAATAACAAGTGAACAATCAACTTTTTCTCTCAGTATAGTAATTCTACAGTATCTACTCATACCAGATACTTGACACTGTAATTAAAAAGGTAAAAACACACTATACCATTCTTATTTTGTTTCTTCCCAGGGGGAAGAAAATCCATGACTAAAAAGGAAAGCTTGAAAGTTAAAGACCTACTTAAGTGGTTCAATGAATGCGACTTGGAAAATATTTTAGATGAGGTTAATTCAATGACCTGTAATAACTGGAGTTTGAGCTTCTTATGAGATATGTATCAGCACCAGTAATTCTCCAGTAACATTTCATTAATCTATCCAGCTTAAGTGAAAATAAAAATAAAAAAAGCACAGCCAAATATCATACCATCTATATGCTCTTCAATATAAAATTCTTCCACATATCACTCACCACAAAGAAAACAGAAGACATTAAAAGCATACTATATATTCAAAAGTTTGAATTTCTGCTGAGCTAAGTCTCCAACAGTTCTCTACAATGACTTCAGAACTAAAGCCTAAACCATAGAAGAGTTAAATAGCCCTTACACTGGAATAAATACATGGAGGAACAGAGCACAGGGAGGAGTGTCACACATCAGTGAGGAATGCAAATATGAAAGAACATTTTGATCCCCAGCACTAAAACAAAACAAAGCAATGCAATTGTAAGGATTGAGGACCCTGGAAAAATGAAAGCAAGTAATATAGAAGCAGGAACCCAGAGTAGTTAACAGCAAGAGCTAGAGTCAGAAAAGCTAATAGCAATGTGAGTTCCGAAATATTATTTAGCCTACTTAAAACACTGGTTTCCCCATTTGTAAAATGCCTACTATAGAGAGGTCTGATGAGGATTAAACAAAATAATCTACATAAGGAAACCATTTAATAAATGCTTGGCATGTAAATATTGTTCAATAGACACTATTGTCATTTATTAAAAACCTATAATGTCCTCCCCACAGTTCTCAATGTTTCATTTGATTCTCATAGAAACTGATAAAAGTACACAGTGTTATCCTCAGTTTTCTGTTTCCTGAGACTCAAGGAGATGGTGTCTTTCAGCCAAGGGCAGAGATATTAAGAGTAATGAAAACAGAGTTCAAACAAAGAACTACCAGACTGCAACACTCATGTCTTTTTAAAGCAGTACTATATTAAGTCTGGCAGTGGTGGTGCACACCTTTAATCTCAGCACTCGGGCGGCAGAGGCAGGCAGATCTCTGTGAGTTCGAGGCCAGCTGGGTCTACAGAGTGAGTTCCAGGACAGCCAGAGTTACAACCGAGAAACCCTGTCTCAAAATATAAAAAAACAAAAAAACAAAAAACAACAACAAAAAAAAACTATCTTGTCTCTATTGATATAAAGTTCAACTAAGTCAACTTCACTTTCTCAACCAAGTGACCACACTACAAAATCTTTCAAAATATTATCTTCCCTCTCTACCAAGAGGCCATAGAACCTTCCTGCTTAGTGTTCTTACACCACCTAAGGTGAAAAGTTCTCTGCAAGTCTGCATGTTGGGTTCAAATATAAAATAAAAGATAAAGAAAGAAAAGCAGCTATTCTAAATATCTCACTAAAAATTATATCTTCACTCTTGCAGCAGCACTTAGAGACTTATAATTTTCTTGACACATAATCTTATAAGCTTCGTAAATGTAAATGTAAACCCTCACATTATTAAATAACTTAATTTTTCAAAAACTAATGTTTTTTTACTTGATTTTGGCAATGCTAGAGATCAAACACAGACAGCAAGCACTCAGCCACCTGGGCTACATTCCCAGCCTGAACCTTTACAGTTCTGCTGAGAATCTGAACCAACACATACAGCTGACTTAGACACAAAACAGTATGCCACCTTCAGTCTTAACCTCCCCATGCATATATATAGCTGAAATACCTGAACAGCATGTCGGTCTGAACCACTATACACAGAGATCTGTGGTTGCTGCATTCGAGAGGAGGAAGTGGTGATGGTGGTGGTAGTAGTGCTACTGGCTGTTGTTGATACCGAAGATGTTCCAGAGTTTGGTTCACTATCCATAGCTGTACTGTGATCCTTAAATCTGGTAGATAACACAAAGATCAGTACTGATAAAAGGCACTATCTTATGAGCTTTAATGAATACTCATTACAAAGAAATAATTAAGAATCTAAATTTCTAAGAAGGCCTTAATAAAAATTTAAAGATAGCACACAATCACCAAACAGAAGAGAAACATACTTCCCCTATATACAGAATATCTGATAGTTAATATCTGCTAAACTGAGTTCAAATGACTCAGAACAGTAACTGAGATGAAGCCTAGATTGAAGTTTATGTCTGCATTATTGAAAAAAAGAACAGATTTGAGAGGGGGATAGTAAGCATGGGGTCCTATTCCTAACCAAAAAGCTATCAGCAATTGATACCTATTGACAATGGCAAAATCAGTTTTCTCCAGTGGAATCTCACTGGATTTATCAACCTACACTTCACGGCAGGCCCCATGTCCAGGAGTAGCTGGCCAACACAAAATTAACTCGACAGTATTTTTTGTGGACTTTTTGGTTCATTTTGCTGTGTTTGGGCAATTTTTTTTGTCTAGAATTATTCTTTTGCTTGTTTATTTTGATTTTCATTTTTGTGAGGGTTTTTTTTGGGGGGTGTTGTGTGTTTCTGGGTTTTGATTTTTGTTTTTATGTTTGTTTAAAAAATACAGAGAGGGAAAGAACATAAAGCTGGATAAGTAGGGAGGATCTAGGAGGAACTGTGGAAGGGAAAAACAATCAAAATATACTGTATGAAAATTTTTTCAAAAAAAAGATAAGATTTGAAACCAAAAGATAAAGTACTGAAAGAATATTAACCTGAGGGGCAGGAGAATTAAGCAGTGTTGGAACTCTTTACTTATCTGTATGTTCTGGGATATCTGGGGGAAGGAGTTTATATATGTGAGCCTGTATGCTCCTGCACATGCATATGGGGAGCTATGGACAATTATGAGCTATCATGTGGGTCCTGGGACTTGAACTTGGGTCCTTTACAAGAACAAGTACATCTAACTGCTGAGCCATCTCTCCACCCCTCAGAGTCATTCTTAACTATAGTTTAGAGGAGATTCCTAAGGATTTATATTTGCTAGTTTAACTGTGAGTGACATAAAGTTATTTAAAAACAAAGTATTTTTATAAACCATAAACCTGGTATGGTGGCACATACACATGTAATTCTAGCACTTGAAGAAGTCATCTTTGGCTACATAGTAAGTGAGAGGCTACCTTGGGCTACGCAAGATCCTGTCTCTAAAAAGAAAAGGTAATTAAAAAGTTAAAGTTTAACATAATATCCTAAAAATATGTTAGTGGTGCTGATGGTTCAATGGTTAAGAGCACTGGCTATTCTTTCCATTCTTTCGAAGGACCTGGGTTTGATGCCCAGCACCCACAGAGGCTACCCTAACTCAAGTCTCAGGGGATCAGATGCCCTCTTCTGGCCTCCATGGGACCAGGCACACACCATGGTGTTATGCACTGACATACATGCAAGCAAAATACCATACACATAAAATTTTTAAGTTAATTTTTTTCAACGCTCAGCTTTTTCTATTAGTCTACAACATTGTCCTTACTAATTCTAGAAACAGAGATTAGCTCAGCGGTTCTCAACCTGTGGGTCTGGATCCCTTTGGGGAGAACCGTGAAACCACTCTTTCACATCTGCATATCAGATATTTACATTATGATTCATAACTAGCAAAATTACAGTTATGAAGTAGCAACAAAATAATTTTTATGGCTGGGGGGGGGTCACCACAACATGTATTAACTGTATTAAAGGGTCACAACATTAGGAAAGTTAAGAACCACATGTTTAGCTTAATAACAGATTAGTTCACTTAGGGAAATAAAGGAACAAATAAAAGAAACTTCTTACACCTTATAAAAATCTTTTTTTTTTCCAGAGAATTGCTCTAAAATTTTGAGAGTGGTGGAATATAATGTATTCATTGTCTTTTGTATTGCCAGTCATGCACATTTTTGTATCAAACTTTCTCATCTTTTTCCTCCAATATTGCAATTTTATGTCATTTATGTTGTGGTATGAACTTTCACCAAATAAGAAATCTTATATTTTAATAAATTCTAAGGGCTTCCATGTTATTACAAACTAAAACCACAGTAGTTGTCACCCCCAGAGTCAGAAACCCATGTGAGATATTACTGGTTTCCTCCTCGTCTGTCTTTTTCTCCTGAGAAATAAAATTTGAAGCAACTGGTATTCCTGCCATTGACAAGGATGTAACAAGAACATTTGCTTTTCTTTCTAAAACAAAACAAAACAGGGTATAGCTATGTAACCCAGGCTGACCTCAATGAGACTCAGGATTCCCCAGCACAGCATACCTGAATTAACACCTCCAATTTACAAGAAAGAAAAGTGAAAGGAAAACTGGACGGGACTGATTTCTCACTAACTTTTTAAATTGTAAGTTGAATCATACATACATTGTTATACTTCTCTGCTATTTTTTTTAATTGCCTTCCAATCAGCAAACCACAGTATCATATGGTACCTGTTCAACACAATCACTAGCAAGGTAAAATCTTGATCACACTATTCTCTGTCATAACACCATCTACCAATGACATCCAAACAACCAGCGTCAACCCAGATCTTTCGAAGTCTTATTCTGCTCTGCTGTGCTCTCAAGCCCAACGGCAAGTAGTTCTAACTAACCAAAAATGGTCACAGAGAACATTAATTCTAAACATCGGTGCGTGCCACCGACCAAACCACCGGACTACATTTCGAGGCCTGCTACAAAAGAATACTTCTGGTCAAGTGCAGGGGCTAGGCACGGCAATGCCTGCACAGTTCGGCCCAGAGGCCTACCCGGGAAGCAGTAAGTTCCAAGGCGCTCACAGAGCATACTGTCACAGCGCCACACAAGAATGCGGCCCTCGGGGGAGGGCGGCACGCCGCTGCAGCCCGAGCCCGCAGGGGGACCGCAAGGCAAGGCCGGGGCGCCTCGGCCTCCTCGGGCCGCAGCGAGCGCCGGGACGCCTCCCCGCGGTCCGCCGCTCCCTCCGCAGAGCGGGCAGGACGGACGGCGACAGGCCCGCGGGAGCCAGCGCGGAGGCCTGGCGGCGCCGCCGTGCCGGACACACCTCGGCGGGGCCCGCGGCCGGAATGACAGCCCCGGGAGAGCGCCCCGGGGCCCGCGTCCTGGGAGACCCCGGAGGTCCGGGGACGCCGGGGGGGGGCCTGTGCACGTAGGGCCGCGCAGCCCCGGGACCGGACCGCGCCATAAGCGCTCCCGAGGGGAGGCTGACTGGACCTGCCATGCTCCTCCACCCCCGGCCCGGCTCCTCCACCATGCAGTGGCTCTCGCCTCTCCTCAGCTCTGCACTGCCAGCCTCGTAGCCCGGAGAGCTCCCTCAGGGGGACGTGTCGCTGCCCTCACTCGCCCCCCGGCTACGACATCAGTCACCAGCAAGTCACTCACTCCGCTTCCGCCATCTTCTCTCCTCCATCACTAACGCGGGGTGCGCATGCGCCTCCCCTTCCCCGCCCCCCTGCCCCCCAGCAAGAGAGGAGGGGCGGGACCCTCTCTACCCTGGGGTGGGCCTGAGGTCACGTGAGGCCGACGAGTGCCAGTCTCCCTCCTGTCCTACCCTCTCGTGCCGTGGCCAGTGTTTCCCTACCTGTTGTTTAGTGGTCCTTCTCAGCCACTCTCTATTTCTATTGCTCTTAATCTTCGTTGTAGGCCGGAGTGTGCGGCAAAAATAGAAAAAGTTCTGCGTAGCGTAGCTCTGGAAATGTAAGAATTGATTAGAAGATTTGCAGAAGATTGGCGAAGTCCTAGGTTCAATCCCCAGCGCCACATAAACCAGGGGCGATGGGGCCCCGGGAAACTGTAGGCAGGAGAAATAAGGACTCAAAGTCATCCTGGGCTATATAGAAGGTTTAAGGCTAGCCTGGGTTCTATGAGATCATGTCTCAAGAAAAGGAAGAGAAAACATTGACTACAATTGTAAAATATTAAAGATGTGTATCCGAAGTCGTCTTAATCTGCAGAGTGGATTTTTGTAGACATCTGTACACAATATGACTTTGTTTCACAGATCCATGAAGTAAGTAAATCTCTACTGCTCTTGACAGAAAAAGAAGTGTATTAATCATAAACAGTGTCTCATATTTCCTGAGATGAAGTCACACTGCTAACCACAATGTCTTAGTGGGGATTACTATTGTTGTAATGAAAGACCATGACCAAAGCAACTTGGAGAGGAAAGGGTTTGTTTGACTTACACTTCCACATCACAATTCATCTCAAAGGAAGTCAGAACAAGAACTCAAACAAGATGGGTAACCTGAGAAGCTGACAAAGAGACCATGGAGGGGTGCTACTTACTGGCTTGTTCCTCATGGTTTGCTTAGCTGGCTTTCTTATAGAACCCAGGACCATCAGCCCAGGGGTGGCCCCACCAATAATAGACTGAGCCTGCCCACATAGGACACTATTTAAGAAAACGCCCTATAGGCTTGCCTACAGTCCTATCTCATGGAGGGATCTTCTCAATTGAGGTTCCTTCCTAAGGACTCTAGCTTGGGTCAAGTTAACATAAAACTAACCAGTACAATTGACCCCTACTCAGTTGGACACAGAAACACATTACCATCATGCAACAACCTTTCTTTTTAATCTCCAAGATCACACATAAATAAAGACATCACAATATAAAACTTTTTACAAACTTAAAATGTCCCACAGTCTTTAAAAATTCAATCTCTTTGAAATACCTAGTCTCTTTTAAAATCCAAAGCCTTTTAAAAATCTAATGTCTTTCAACTGTGGGTTCCTATAAAATAAAAAATAAGTTAATTGCTTCCTTACTTCAAGAAGGAAGAACTAGGGCAAATCAAATCAAACCAAACCAAACTCTGACTGTGTAAAGAACTCAATGTCCAATATCTAGGATCCACTCACAACCTTCTGGGCTCCTCCAAAGAGCTTAAGTCAAGTCTCTGGCTCCACCCTCTGCAGCATACACAGCTTGTCTTCTAATATCTAGCTGGCTCCAGGACTGTTGCTGTCCTTGGTGGTTATTCCATGGTACTGGCATCTCCAAAATACTGGGGTCTTCTGCTGCAACTGAGCTGTACTTTCACCAATAGCCTCCTCTAAGCTCTCTTAGTGGTGCTAAGCCTCAACTCTGCATACCCCTTCAATCCTGGGTTTTCAACTGTTAACTGAGACTGTACCTTCACCAGTGGCCTCTCCCAGTGCCAAGCCTGAGCTGTTCTCCATGACCCCTTCATGCTCTCAAAACCAGTACTACATAGGTAACTCTTATACTACCAAGTTCAGCGGTTCCCATGAGGTACAACCTTGGCCACCTCTGGAACACAGCTTTTGTGTGTTAACTCTGAAGAAACACTTCCCAGAATATTCCACCTTAATGATACTGGTTTCTTATTAATCACAGCAGTCTCTTCAGCCCATCCAACACTGCAACCCCAGCTACCAGGACCACAGATTCTTAATTCAGAATTTGCAACAGCCCTGAGAGAATCTTTAAGTGACTCCCAAACTCCTCTGGAATGCCACAAGTCAGGCTTCCATCCTCTGCACTTCTCTTAACTCTTTCTTTTTATTCATACAACACATTCCTACACGTCTCCCCTCCCTCCATTCCACCCAGTCCTCCCTCCTCCACTTTCCTCCAGTTCCTCTCCCCCACCAAAAAATGTAGAACACTTCATGAATTTGTGTGTCATCCTTGCACAGGGGCCATGATAATCTTCTCTGTATTGTTCCAATTTAAGTATATGTGCTGCCTAAGTGAGCATCTCTTAACATTCTTATCCTCCAAGGTCCCACAGAACAGCTTACCAAGCTTTGAACACACAAAGGCTTTTCCAGTCCAAAGTTCCAAAGTTCTTCCATAATCCTCCCAAAAACACATGGTCATGTCTGTCACAATACTACACACGTGTGCACACACACACACGCACACACACACAAAACCCATGGTACCAAAATCTGTATTAGTCAGGGTTCTCTAGAGCAGTGGTTCTCAACCACTGTGGGTTGTGACCCTTTTAAGAGTCAAATGATCCTTTCACAGGGATTGTACCATATATTTATGTTGTGATTCATAGCAGAAGCAAAATTACAGTTACAATGTAGCAATGGAAGTAGTTTTATGATTGGGGGTCACGACACCATGAGGAAGGGGTCATGGCACTGAAGAAGGTTGAAAACCACTGCTCTAGAGGAACAGGACTCAGACTGAAATACACACACAGAGAGACAGAGACAGAGAGACAGAGAGACAGGTGGGTATTTGAGAGGCTTACAAGCCTGTCTACCTACAGAGAGTCCAATAATCCAGTAGTTGTTTGGTTCACAAAGCTGGATGTCTCCACTATGTTCAGAATCCCAAAGAAGGAGACTGTAACACCAGGGAAGAGATGGACTTGCCAGCCAGACTGAGTGCAAGCAGAAAAAGAGAGAAAGCTTCCTTCCTCCCTGTCCTTTATATAGGCTGCCAGCAGAAGGTGTGGCCTAGACTAAAGGTGGCTCTTCCCTCCTCAAAAGATCCAGAGTTGGGGTTGGAGAGACCGCTCTGCCGTTAAGAGCACTGACTGATGCTCTTCCAGAGATTCACATGCAACGTAGTCTGCATGTGGAGGTCAGAGGTAACCCTCAGGAGTCAGTTCTCTTCTCCCACTGTGGGGTCCAGGGATCAAACTTGGGTTGCCAGGATTGTCAACAAATGCCTTTACCCATGAGCCATCTTCCCAGCACTCAAATGCGGGCTCTTCACTCACATTCTCTACCTGCTCTCTCCATTTGATATTGCTTTTCAAATTCTATATACTGTTCTCTACCTTTAGTTCTTGCAGCTTCTCTCAGCTATAATCAGCTGCTCCTACTGTATTCAATACTCACAGTACTTACCAAGTTTTTTTTTCCCCAATTGAGATATAATTGACATAACATACAACTTACACACATTGTTGTATAATCTTTAGCATTTTGTAATTTCAAAATTTTTCTATGACCCCCCAGGTAACCCCATGATGATTATGTGTTGTCCCTTCTCTGCCTTTCCTGCCGCTCCAGGTAACAACTAACCTGCTTTCTGTCTCTATGGATTGTCTATTCTGGGCATTTAATATAAAAAGAATCATATAATACACAGTCTGGCATATAAGATCTCTTACATGCTGTGTTCAAGAGGCACATGTGTATCAGCAAGTCATTCATTTTTGCCACTGAATGCTATTGTGTGGATATACTATATTTTTGTTTATCCATTTATCATTCGAAGAACATTTTGGTGTTTTTAAAATATTTTTTTAGGAGTTGGGGAAGGTTGTACGTATGTGAGCAAGCAGCCTTCCAAGGCTGGAATTACAGGTGCTGCCATACCACACATCTGGCACTTACGTGGGTTCTGGGGACCCAAACTCGGGTCCTCATACTGGCATAGCAAGTGCTTAACCACTGAGGTATCTCCCAGCCCTGATTTTTTTTTTATTACATTTGTTTGTTTGGGGGTGAGCTCTCCACGTGTGAAGGTCAGTGAACAGCGTACACAGGTTGATTCTGTCCTTCCACCTGTGGATCTTGAGGATCATCAGGTCATCAGACTTGCTGGCAAGTATCTTAACTGGAGAAAGTCATCTCACCAACCTCTCTCTCTCTCTCTCTCTCTCTCTCTCTCTCTCTCTCTCTCTCTCTCTCTTCCTCCCTCCCTCTTCCCTCCCTCCCTCTTTTTATTATAGCTCAAACTAGTAGGTATAAAGAGATATTTCATCGTAGTTTTATTTGCATTTCACTAATAACTCATGAATTTTCTTTTCTGTTTCCATTGCTGATTTGTAATTTTTTTTTTGAAAACTGTCTGTTCAAAAGGAAAAGTTGTTTAGTTTTGTTTTACTCATTAAGTAAGTAAGATTCGTTTACCTACTTGGTTGTGCATGGTTTGCAAATGAATGCTTGAGACTATTTCTGTCTTGTCACTTAGTCAGTGATGTAGAAGTTCAACATGTTTAACTCTAGGAAGCCAATTTCTCTCTCTCTCTATCTGTCTCTCTCTCTCTCTCTCTCTCTCTCTCTTAGGTGTGGTCTCACTATGCAGCTCAACATGGTCTGGAGCTCACAGAGCTCTATCTACCTGCCTCTACTGGATTCAAGGTATGCTGGGATTCAAGGTTTGCACCACCAAGCCTGGCTCTTCTGTTTTTCTTTTGTTGTTTGTGATTTTGGAATCATACCTAAGAAAACATTCTCTACTTCAAGATCACAAAGACTAACTACACTTTTTCCTAAGTATTTTATAACTTAAACTCATATTGTGAGAGCTAAAATTATGTTTTAAGTTTTAATTGCTGTGCCTAAGAGATCTATGAAGCAAAAATGCCTCCAACTTGTAAGCCCCGCTTGCCTAAGGACAGATAAACCTGTAAATCCACTTGTCCAAGGACAGAGAGCTTCCTGGACTGCTGGGGGCTGTTGTTCAAGTAAGATAACAAGCCTCCTGTTTTCCCTCAGTAAAGCTTGGTTGACCCTCCTGCATGCCCACAAGTTAGTGGGAGGTATGTAGGCAGGAAGTGTGTCAGGATGTATGCTTGCCCCCAATTGGATGAAGGTGGGAAGTATGTAGCCTTATGGGGTTTTGCCTTTATAAGTGCCTGACTAACGTAATTCGTGTTTATTTTCTGGGAATTCTGGGAATGGACCTGCCCAGTGTCCATTGTCTTGGCCAGTAATTCTTAAAGCTTGCTTCAAATTTGGCTCAAAAACTGTGGTAGTAGTCTTAATCCTGCCTACTGGGATTAACAATATCTATGTCTTTGACTTGTTTTAACTTAATTTTTATAAACAGCTTAGATAGAGGTCTGGCTTCATTCCTTTGTGTGTGGATGGATAGCTAATTATCTCAGAATCATTTGTTTAAAACAGTGAAACTATTCTTTCCTCCATCTAATTACGTTGAACTTTATCACATGCTTTTAAGTAAATATTGACAGAGCTCTGCTACTGTCAGCTACTTAAATAGAGGGTTTATGTTTTCCCACCTTAATGTCTAGCACAGGACTACAAATATATAATAAACACATCTGATGGGTGAAATGCTGATTCACAATCTCTAACACCAACCAATAAACACTGAAGGCTAGACTGCTAGGTTCAAGGAAGGCTTCATATGTGAAGCTGAAAGTCGAATGAGTTTCTCAAATCAAAGATTCCCAGTGGGGTCTCAGTCTTATAATTCTAGACTGACACGGGTTCTGGAGATCATCAATCCATCAATCACGGTTTTTTGTTGTTGTTGTTGTTTTTCTGCTGAGGAAAAGCAGGCTTGAAAAGCTAAAAAGCAGCTCATAAGCCTATCACATGTGAAAATGAGGGTCCTGGCTGTCTTTGAATTTAGCCCCAGAACTATTGCATGTTAACCAGGGCTCTTTTGGTTTGCTCCTGAGAAGGTGTTTTTTATGTTAGTCCTGATGAAAGTCTTTCCTAAATGGAAGAGGACTGCTTCTGTTTCAGGCCACACAAATCTATCTTCTGAGATAACATCTGAGAGTTTGTTTTGTTGTTATTGTTTTTAGTTCTCTAACCTAGCTATGGACAATTACCTCTCAGTTTCTACAGATCTTACCTGTGTAAATCCCACAGTTGAGAATAAGACCACCACAAATGAGTCAAATTTGAAGCAAGCTTTTATTAAATTAATTAAATACTGGCCAGGAAGATAGACTCTGACCAGGATTCTGAGGTTCCCCTGAAGGGGTCCTGCCACCTCCAAAGTTCACACAGAAAGGCTCTGAGTCACATGACACAGATGCTTAAAAAGACAGAACCTGTAAGGCTACATACTTCCCACCAGGTCCAATCACTGGCAAGCACCTATCCTGATGTACTTCCTGTCTGGGTTATCTCCACCCACAAATGACTAAGCATATCTGGTGCATTTGGAGCACATATGTGCAGTAGGATCAACCAAATGGGATCTTGGCATTCTCCACTCAACATTCCAGGAGGTTATCTGTCCTTGGGCAAGTAAGATTACAGGATTATGTCTTCTGGTACCTCACTTGAACAGCTCCACTCAGCACTCCAGGAAGCTATGTTCTTGTTCTACAGATCTCTTAGGCACAGAAATTAAAATTTAAAACATAACTTTTGCTCTTGCACCTGCTTTTCATAAGATTAACAGTTTGCTTGGTGTTGCTCTGTGGCTTTGGGTTATTACATAAACTTAACTGTTGTTTGATGTGTACCTTTTCCCAGGGGACTGCACCAACTAGGGGACAGAAACATTATTTCTCAGTTTATTAAGAGGAAAGAAAGTTGTATCTAGTGGACATACAATAACTCTTCTCTCCTCTCCTCTCCTCTCTTCTCCTCTCCTCTCCTCTTCTCTTTTGTTTTCTAGACAGGGTCTCACTTTGAAGATCAGTCTGGCCTCAAACTCACAGAAATCTGCCAGCAACCAATATTTCTTGATAGTATTTGTGTGTTTAAACAATTCCTTTTTAAAAAATATATAATTCAACTAGGAATATAGATTAGTGGTACACATAGCATAAGCAAAGCCCTGAGTTCAATCCCCAGCTCAGGAAAAGAAGGAAAGCTACCAGCCATGAGTTTCATTGTTTTCCCACCTAAGCACAGACAAGGCACCTAAGTCTGCAGCCATTCTAGCTTTACCAAGCCTGTTTTCTGATCTCAGAAGCTCAGCGGGTTCAGGCTTGTTTAGTAGTTGGATGGGAAAGAGAAATCTTAGGTTGCTTTAAGTAAGAGGCTCAGAAGAGAAACAGCGAGTTTCATTTGGAAATTTTCTAGCGGTTTGCTGTTGCTTTCCCAGAAGTAACAGAGAAACCAAGTGTCATAATGGACATGTGTAAACTATTTCTTAATATTACTATTAAACACTTTAAGCAAATCTTTAAACAGATAAAGACATTGACTTCCATCTAAAAATCAGAAAATTAATGTTAAAGAAAAGTTTGAATTGTAGTCTTAAATTATTGAGTGAAGGAAGATACACTTTATTTCCCCCTTTTAGTTGAAGCTTCCTAGTTATGTTATAGAAAGAGATGGAATAATCTAGCCTGCACATAATCAGTTTTTGGATCTGTTTAACTGGGTTAAAACATAAAATCCAGAATAAATATTGCTGAGCTCAGTTTAATAGACTGCTTGCCCAGCACACAGGAGGCCCTTGGACGGATCCCCAGCAGTGCAAAACCCAGTGTGGTGCCTGAATGCTTGTAACCCCAGCACTTGGGAAGTAGAGACAGGAAGCTCATAGCTCAGGAAGCTCAAGGCCATCTTCAGCTACACAGGTTGTCAGAGATCAGCCTGGGATACGTGAGGTCCTGTCTCAAAAACAAAGGACAACAACAAAAAGCACAATAAAAATAAAAAAAGATAACTTTTATTTTACTTTATGTGTGTGGATGTTAATCCTGCATGTGTGTCTGTGCATCACGTTTGTGCCTAGTGCCCGCCGAGGCTAGAATTCACTAGACCTCCTGGAACTTGAGGTTGCATTACAGATGGTTGTGAGCCTGTATGTGGGAAGTGAACCTCTAGAAAAGCAGTCAGTGCTCTTAACTGTTGAACCATCTCTCTAGCCACCCCTCTCCTAAAATTTTTTTGAAAAGACTAAATAAAAGGTGACTGAATGAGGAAAAATAAAAAGGTATATCAAGAAATGACACAATACATTGTCATGAGCACGGTGAACATACTGACTGCAAAAGGAACAAATTATTATGGGCTAAAGTGCTGGTAGTGGATGGTTAGATCACCAGCATGTAAATAAAATGCAAAAATTAAATAAAAAATTTTATGGAGTTATAGGACTTTTTTTTCATCTACCAGAAAATCTCAATTTCAAATTTATGCTATTTTTATTTCTTCCATTTTCTTCCTTTCTTTCTTTCTTTCTTTTTTCTTTCCTTCTTTCTTCCTTTCTTTCTATCAGTCTGTCTGTTATGTTTTTGTTTTTGTTTTTTGAGACAGGGTTTCCTCTGTGTATCTCGCTGTGTAACCAGATCAGGCTGGCCTTGAACTCAGAGATCTGCCTTCCTCTGCTCCAGAGTGCTGCAATTAAGGGCGTGTACCACCATGACCTTCTTTTACTTCTTTTCATTATTTAGTTTCTGAAATCAAAACCATGTAGATAAGATCTTACATATTTAACTATTTTTAAATTGTGTCAAAGAATAAAAAAAAACATAAAATATAAAATCAGTCATTTCACTGCTCTGGACTTTATTAAATAAATGAAAGCGTTACCTTAGATCTTTTTTTTAATCTCTCAAATTATAATTTGTAGACTGGCAAGACTAGCATCATGTGAAATTGGTTTGAAATGGAGACTCTGAGACCCAATTCTAGACCCTCTAAATATCACCTAACTTAGGCGCATACTAATGTTGAAGAAGTGACCTAAGTAATACAAAATAACTTCCAGCTAGTAATTGAACCATCCCATGGTTCTGTCTGAACGATTCCAAACGACAGGCTGGGAGATAGCTCAGAACCCACCTAAAAAAGCCAGACATGGTAGTACACACTTGTACTCCCAGTTCTGGGGAGACAGATGATCAGATCCCTAGAGTTTACTGGCCAGCTAGCCTAGCTTATTGGAAAGACCCAGTTCAATGAGAAACTGTGAAACTAAAATAGGGGAAAAAAAGAAAAAAAACCTTGCAAGTTAAAGTTTCCGCTTGTAGTTAAGAATAAGTTCCTTTTTGTCCTGTGTGAAGTCCCCATACCTTGTTGATTAAGGAAACCCATTGTGTTTAGTCCTTACAAGGTAAGGTTTCTATTTGTAGTTAAGTATAAGTTCCTGTTTCTTAGATCTCATGTAACATGCAGAACATGTTTTACAACCTACACTAAACTTGTGACCTCTTTCACATAATATCCTTGTCTTTCTTTTCTCGTTCATTGTATTTTTCTAGCAATGTCTAACACCCAACTATCTTGCCTCTGTAAGTACTTCATATTGCCCATAGAAGGGACATCAAGAAGCCAGCAGGGGCTGCTCTCTAAAATCCTGACTTAAGGAGAGACAGCTGAATGGCCAGTTTGGGGTACACCCAAAAATAAAGCTTGCTTTGTAGCAGACAGTCATGGATTTTGTCCTTCTCCTCACAGTTCTCAGGTTTAATAACACCTTGTCTCTAGGAAGAAAAGGTAGATATTACCCTGTGGAATAACTCTTGAGGCTGCCCTCTAACCTCTGGTATGTGTGTGTGTGTGAGAGAGAGAGAGAGAGAGACAGAGAGAGAGACAGAGAGAGAGAGAAAGAGAGAGAGAGAGAGAACACATACATAGGTTTATGCAGATTCTAAAATAAGGTAAAGTGAGTTAGGTAAAACTCTTCCCTCACAATGGTGTTTTCCTGGAGGAAAAGGACTGTCAACTCTTTTTGTTAGCACTTTAAACAGAAAGGCCTGGTGAAAGGTAGCAGCCGAGCCTGACTACCTGAGTTGGGTCCCCAGAATCCTCAAGGTGGAAGGAGAGAACTGCCTCCCACAACCTGTCCTCTGATCTCCACATGTACACAGACAGACAAAATAAAATAATGTAACAAAGAAAGTTCTTTAAAATTATAGGGAAAGTGGAAGATAAAGACTTGCTTTGTTTGATGTTGCTGCCTTCCTTCCTCTCCTACTGAGATTAATCTAAGTGTGGAAGTGGACATAAACAATGGTTTACTTTACCATTTGTCAAATACAAATAATTTTATGTCTGTACTTTAATAACTGTGATGTAGTAAATAGTTCTATTTGTAAAACATAAAATTTCATTTATCTTATTTATGTATGTTTATATGTGTGCGTGTGGGTGCCTTCCTGTGGCTGTCACCCACAGTGTTGCTCAGCAAGGAGACTTGGAGGTATTTCATAGGCGTGAACTCTCCCAGGCCTCAGCAGAGGGAACCACTGTCACGGTCAGCAGTGGATGACTGGATGGTGGAACCTTGAGCGTCTGAGCTCAGGTGTTTTTATTGATTCAGAACTCCTTAGGTGTTCTACTGATAGCACATACAGATCATCAGCAATCAAATATCCCCCACATAAATCCAACACCTGTAGACAATACAAAACGCCAAGGCCTAGGCAGCCCCTCAGCCAACAGTGCACAAAACAATTATTTTATATGTAACTAAAAATAAACTTCTACAGCCATTCCCCCTAATAAATCCTTCATATGTAATGGATTTTCTAATAAAGTTACCTTCAACAAGGATTTTAGTAACCGTTCTCATCCTTGCTTTCTTTCTTGTTTGGATCTCTACGTGTACCTGTGAGTATGTCCATGTATGTTCACATGTATGTGGAGTCTTGTCATCATTCTTCTATTAGGTGTGTCTACTTTTCCTCTCTCTGTGTATTTCAATAGTCTTATTTGCATTTTTTCAGCATGACACTTTTTTTTTGGTGAGGATTTAAAGTTTTAAATTTTATGTATTTTTGTGTGTACCTGAATGTGTACACACTAGGTGCATCAGGTGCCCACAAGCATCAGATGTTTTGGAACTGGATTACAGACAGTAGTCACTGGATTACAGACAGTTGTTAGCTGCCTGGTGTGGGTGCTGGGAACCAAAGCTGGGTCCTCTACCAGAGCAGCAAGTGCTGTTAATCACCAAGCCATCTCTCTCTACAAACACACACACACACATTTTGTTTCTGAAACAGAGTTCTGTGTAGTTCAGGATGGTTTCAAATTTCCTTTGTAGCCAAGGATGATCCTTCTGCCTCTAGCAGGAGGTGCTGGGGGATCTGTAATCTTACTATCAACTGTCAACTTGGCAGGATGTGGAACCACCTGGGGTGGGAGTTCCCATAGGGGATTATCCAGCCTGAGTTGGCCTGTTCATGCCTGTGAAGGTTTCCCCTAATTGGGAACACAAAGTCTAAATGTGAGTGGCACCATTTCAAAGTTTGGGTCCAGAACTGAGGAAGGAGAGAGAGAGCAGTTCATGAGTACCCACTGCCCTCTGCTTCTTGACTTGCAGTATGGCTAGCTGCCTGGAGCTCCTGCTACGGTGACTTCCCCAAAATGGTGGATTGTAACCTAGCACTATGAACCAGAACAAACTCTTTCTCTTGATTTTGTCAGAGTATTTTATCACAACGACCCCAAAAAAAATTCAGATAGAATCCAACCCAGGACTTGATGCACGTTGGGGAAGCACTCTACCAATGACCTACATCCCGAGTCCAGCACGGACATTGTTTATGGAAGAGCTTAGCCTCCAAATCAATCTCTTTTTCACTGAAGGTTCATAAGCCTCCTCTCCTTTCTCCTCTTTTAGGAGTCCAAATGGTATCCACAGCATTCACAGTGTAATCCAAAACAGATAGATTTTGCGTAGCCTCCACACACAATGCGTCTCGTAAGTTGGTGGGTGGGCAGATCCAGAAGCTGACTTGACACAGCCTCAGATGGGAAAGACCAATAATTTTCTAAGTGTCAACAGGGCTTTACAAAGTAACATTCCTGCCCTGTGAGGCACCTAAAGAAAATGGCAGCCTGCTTCAAAAGGCTGAGTATGGAGCTCTGGGTTGATTTAATTATAGGCTCCTTTCTAGTTGTTTATTTTCTGGCGTGGAAAGCCATTCAGTAGCAGTCACGTGCTTGAGTTACTGGGTGAACAGCAGAGTGTCCAGATGAACTCCGTGGCTTTATCTCCCAGTGCCCTTCCACTGACACTGTGTATGTGACAGGAAGCCAGAAATCATCCCGGACTGGGAGTTCCTCCTTTCTCTTGTTTCATCTGTGACCCAAAATAGGATATGGTTTAGTCTCACTCAAGATAGGTAGAAAATCAATACAGAAATTCCGGAGTCCAATAGGAAGCAAGCAGAGGAGACAGAGAATTGAGCCAGTCTTCTGAGACATAAAAGACCAGCAGCTTTGCCTGGGAGAGAGGTGGTTTGCAAAGAATGCCATGGCTGGCTGTGTAAGATGATGCCAGATCAAGAGACTTCATTGGAATGTGTTTGTATTTTCAGTGCAATATACCACTTTCAAGGAAAGGTTTGCTTTTCTAAATTTGAAGGTAACTTACACTTTAACGTTAATTGTTAGTAACAGTGTACTTGATGTGCAAGTATCATTAAATATCATTAAGCAGTGAAACTTCTATGGGCTTTGAGGTTATAGCTGATTGGTTTAGCATGGGCTTAGCATGTGTATGGTCCTGAGTTCAATTGCCAGTACTCCAATTCAAAGGGAAAAAAGTTTCAGAAGAAATTTCTGTATTTTGACAGGACTCTTGTAATCTAAAAACAAACCAAACATTTACCTTATTTTTAATTATGTGTGTCTGTATGTGTTTGAACATGAGTATATAAGCACCAATAGAGTGTCCTCCAAGTCTAGAAGAGGGTATTAGAGCCCCAAAAGCTGGAGTTACAGGGAGTTGCGACTTATCAGAAATGGATACTGGGAATCAAACTTGAGTCCTCTGTTGGAGCAGCAAACACTTCAAACTCATGAGCTGTCTCTCCAGCTCCCACATGTCATTTGTAGAGTCAACTTTGTGCCATTTAATTTAACCAGAACCACAATGTTGTTTGGTTCTTAAAGAAGATAAATGCTACCATACGTATCATTGTTGCTTACTGTGAGTTATGGACACTGCTTTTCATTTTTCTCTGTATTAGCTTGTGTCCTGACAACCCATCTGGACAATACTTTGCTTGAATGGGAGGAGAGTGCATTGGTGCCTGGCACCAATTAACCCCACAAAAGGTATTGAGCTTTCTTAGACCACTTTGAGAATTTGGTTGTCATCATTGGATAAGTATTTTGTTATTTTTTACTAGACTTTATTTTTATTTTGTGTATGTACACATTGTGTGTGTGTGTGTGTGTGTGTGTTTGTGTGTGTGCTGGAATCAATAAATTAACTTCCTTTTCTATGATTACCAAGAGACAATATTTTTAATATTAGTTAAATTCAAAATAAAGCAATTCTATTTCAAAGTAAAAAATATATTAAGGCTTGAATGCTATATATTAGTGTGTATAGGGCAGGAAATTGGGAAACCATATGTAAATAAGTCTGTGTGGCTGAATGAAGGGAGAAGCCAGAGATTGTCTAAGATGAAGTTGGCCATGTCAGTAGAGTAGGCAAGGAGAGAAGCAAGAAAAGAAAGAAGGAGAGTTGAGGGGATGTTAGCTCTCATTAGCCATCTATGCTAACTTGAAAAGATTAATTAACAGAATAAGAACAAATGAGTTGTCTAATTATCAGACTCCAGTGAAGTGCCCATATATATATATAGTCCCTGCTGTCCTGGAGCTCCCTATGTGACCAGGTTGGCTTCGAACTCACAGAGATCCTCCTGCCTTTATCTCCCAAGTATACCTTTTGCTTTTAATGATTTGATAGCTCACTTGGTAAAGTGCTTACCTGTTGGCATAAGGACCTGCACTCAGCCCTTAGAATTTATGCAAAAGCCTGGTGTGGTGGCACATATTATAACCCCAGTGCTGGGGAGTGGAGCTAGGTAGTCCTGTGGGCTCCCTGGCCAGCCAGCCTAGCCTAATTGGTGAGCTCCGGGTTCCAATAAGAGATGTTGTCTCAAAAAAACAAGCTGGATGGTTCCTGAGTGAGGAGAGACACCTGTGGTTGATTTCTGGATTCTGCATACACATGGCACACATGCACATGTAATTATGCACACATAGCTCACCCCCACATGCAAGCTTAAGTAAAATAAAGTGATGTTAAAGTATGATCACACAAACACACTTTCTGTCTATTGCTTGTTCTCCCATACACCATTCTCCAAACAGGCTATTTCTTTGCTCCACATTGGGACAAATACTCAGAGGACTGTAAAATGAGAGAACATTTGCAAATAATATGTTTAAGTCTCTTAAGCCTATGAATTTTTAACAACAAAAGAATTGCCTCAATATTTTCCAGTAGTTTGTTACTTAAAATGACATTTCTGAGCTGGGTGGCGCACACCCTTAACCCTAGCACTCAGGAGGTAGAAGCAGGCAGATCTCTGTAAGTTCAAGTTCAAGGCCAGCCTGGTTTACAAAGTGAGTTCCAAGGCAGCCAGCTACAACAGAGAAACCCTGACTTGAAAAAAAAAAACTAAACTAAACAAAACAACAATTACATTTATGTGTTCACTCATCTGTTTGTATATTAAGTTAACTATTTTCAACTGCATTACATAAAGCCACTGTCAGAGTACTTCCAAAATGCATGTGAAGGAAACCCTATGGACATTATCCCCACAGCCACAGGGAAAATTATAGATAGATAGATAGATAGACAGTAATCCTAATAGCTTATGTCTGTAATACTAGCTAGCACTTTGGAAGCTTTACAAAACCCTGGGAAACGAGAGGAGAGGAGAGATTGTAAATAACGCTGTAGACTTTTTTTTTTTTTTTTTTTTTGTCTCGAAGCATTAACAAAAAACATTACAGTAGTCTGGGAATGTAGAAAGGTCTACCTATCAATAGCTGAATACACACTCTTCTCAAGTACATGGAATAATCTCCCAGGTATACCTCATGCTATCCATTAAAAAAAAACTGCAATAAAGCCAAAAGGATTGAAATAACTGAAAGCATGCCCTTTTACCACAGTATGATGAAATTAGACCCCAGCATCAGAAGGAAACTTGGCATAGTCACAACAGTGAAGGTTAAACAGCATACTCCCAAAAGGAAGGGATCACAAGAAAAGGAAAAAAGGAAATACTGTGAGATGCATGAAAATGAAAGTACAATATACCAAAATGTATGGGTAAGTTAAAGAGGTGTTCAGAATATTTCCTTTGATAGCTATGAGCATTTATATTTAAAAAAAAAAAGTAAGAATAATCTCAAGTCATTAACTTAAACTTCCATGTTAAAAAACAGGAATGTAAAATAAACTCACTGCAGTAAGAACGGAGAAAGAGATAAGGATTGCAGCATGAGGTCCTGATGTGGAGACCAAGAAAGAGAGAAAATCAACAAAACTTGAAGTTGGTTCTTCAAAACAATCAAGGAAACTGACAAATTTCAACTAGCCATAAGAAGAAAAAAAAAAAACTCAAAATATTTGAAAAAGCCAGATGGAAATCTACAACTGTAGAAGCTTCCTAAAATATATACATATATAAAGAATTTTAATGGGGTTTCCCTGCAATGGGATAGGGGGTAATACCCCAAGTAGACACCACATGCCAGCAGATAAAAACCTCAGTACCAGAAATGGGTCGCTTTTTTTATGAATTGTTGTCCAGTAGGATTCCATAGACTCCACACCCGTACCTCAAGCATTAGAGACAATTGCTAATACTCCCGATTACCCTCCAGAACCTGGTGATGAGAGCCTATTGCTGCAAACACCATATACTGGAGTCACGGAATATGGAGATATCAAGTTAATACTCACCTGGAAGCTTCATTCATACTGGCTAGCTTTCACAGGGCTAGAAGGTGGTATCCATGCTACTGGAGGAGAAAAGAATAAATCTCACCCGGCTGTGAGCTACAATACTGACCAGCCTGATAAAATGTGCCCACAGATGCAATGATGACATAAATGTTATGGGAATAACCAACTACTTTCTGATCTAAGGATGGATCTAAGGCCTGATTCATGAGATGAAACACATTCCCGGAACTGTTAACTGGGTCCAGACCTGTGGATAGATAGGTCATATGCTTCAGGGAATACCTTATACTATTTTCCTGCTAAATGAACATATTATTAAAATGACTTATTGTTATACCCATTGAACAGGTCACCTTTCAGCCCTCATCAGAGTCTTCATGCAGCAGATAGCAATTAACACAGAGACCATTAACTGGCCAAGGTGAAGAGAGTTTATAGCGTGCTTAGCCCTAAATGGGCTAAGAAATATATTTCTCACGAAGGGTTCAGGGACAATTGAGGAAGAGGAGGCAGAAGACTTTAAGAACCTGAAGTGAAGGATAACTTCAAAGAAATAGCATCTCTCAGACACAACAAGACAGTTGCACATATGAACTCACAGCAACTGTGACAGAATGCACAGGGCCGGCAAAAGTTCTCGAAGACAAGGTCACAGCTTAGAGGTGGGTAGGTGGGCACAAACCCTTACCGCTAGCTGAGGAGCTATCGGCATTTGGTAGCGTGGTATAGGGAGAGTCAGCTTTCTTTAATGTTTTGATTCCTAGCAGGTCAGTCACACTCTAGGGCAGGCCCCACTCCCCAAGGTAGCTTGGAACACAAGCTGAACTTGACGGAGTAGAGGAGAGGAAAACTCTAAGTTGGGGGGTAAGGAGGTGAGAAGGAAAGTGTGACTATGAGAGGGTTTAAGGAAGGGGGTGAGTGAATATGATGAAAAAAATTATGAAATTCTCAATGAATTAATAAAAATATTATTTTAAATGACTCACAATAGAACCATAAGTGAAAAGACATAATTATTAATCATACATAAGTAAAAATTATGAAAGGAATAATGTCAACATCTCTACGTGAAGATATTTTTAGATAACTGAGATGGCACAACCTGGAAAACTATCTCAAGATAAAGAATAAACTTGTAACAAATAAAGGAATTGAATTGGTGACTTAAAAATCTTTTTTCCAATAAAGACTGATGGCTTCACTGGTAAATTTTATTTTATACATCTAAAGAAGTATCAGTACTGATTTTTCATAAACGATTCCAAAAATATAAAAAAGACAGAATTTTTTCCAAAGAATTCTAAAAGGACAATATTACACTACTAACTATTACCAAAGATATTTTTAAAAATCACAGACTACTAACTGTTGAATATAGATGAAAAATTTCTTTAAAAATATTAAGAAATTGAATCCAGTAGCATAAAGAGTTATATATCATAACTGAGATGTCCACCCCCACACGTACCAGGAACATGAAGTTTGTATTGCTCATTTCCAAAACCAACTGATGCAACATACCATATGTCCTATTCACTTTAATTGCCATGGCCTAGACTCATCTGAGAGGAAGCCTCAACTGAGGAATTGCCTAGGTCCGTGCGTATGTCTGTGCAAGATTTTCTTGATTGATGTCGGAGGGCCTCGCCCACTGTAGGTGTCATAGAAAAGTAACTTTAATGCGTATTAATAGAATGATGGGCAAAACTAGCTAATTATCTCAATACACAATGACCACAAAAGCACATAACAAGTCCAATTCCCTTTCATAATGAAATGAGTCAACAAACTAGGAATAGAAAAGTTTTTCAAGCTGATGAAGGACATCTACCAACACTCTAGAGAAAGAGCTAAGGATGTAGGTCAGTTGACAGAGTACTGGCTTGATCTTCAGCACACACACCACAAACTGGGTATAGAGGTATATTTCTTTAATCCCAGCACTCTGGACATACAGGTTGGAAGATCAGAAATTCAAGATCATCCTTGTCTACATGGCTAGATGTAGGTCAGCCTGGAATATGTAAGACCCTATCTTAAAAACAAGAAACCCCGGAGCAACCATCACATTTGATGGGAAGAATGAAAGCTGTCCTCCCAAGACAAGCAAAAAAAAGTCTGTGTTCTCTTCTATTTGCCCTAATACTGGAGGGTCTAACCAGCAAAATCTGGTAAGAAAGAAAGGAAGGAAGGGAGGGAGGGTACATAAATGATATCCAGATTATAACAGAAAATATAAATTTACTCCTACTGTATAATGGTGTATCTTTTTTATAAGAAATCCTAAAGAATCCACCTGTATTCATTACCTTTCTCATTGCTATGACAAAGTACCTGAAGAAAGTAACTTAAAGAAGAAAAGGTTTATTTTGGCTTATGGTTTAAGAGGATACGGTCCATCATGGCTGGGAAGGCCTGGCAGTAGGAGGATGAGGCCATTGTTAACGTTGCATCCACAGTCAGGAAGCGGAGAGGAAGAGATGGATGCTGGTGCTCAGCTCACTTTTTCCTTTTTATTCCCTTTAGGACCTTAGGCCGCAGGACTGTGCCACCCTCATTCCGGGTGGATCTTCTCTATCCTCCTCAGTTAAAGTTAAAGGAGACTTTCTAGAAATGCCTTCATAGATACCACCAGAGGTGTGGTTCCATAATGATTCTAAATCCAGTCAAATTGATAATCACGTTTAACCATGATTTATTTTAATAAGTAATTTATACAAGCTTGCAAGACAGATGATCAATATGTAAAACTTAATTGCATTTCTAAGTATTAGCAATGGATGCTCCCAAACTGGCATAAAGTAATTCTATTCATAATAGTATTAGAGACATTAAGATATTTAAGAATGAATTGAACTAAAGAAATGCAAAATATATATTCTGAAAAATGCAGAGCATTGAAATAAATCAATTAACAAAAAAAAAAAGGAAAATAATTCTATATTCATTGACCAGGAGGGTTCTCTTGCTGACAAGGTCCCATAAACTAATCTGTATATTAAGTGAATTCACTATCAAAATCCAGGCTGAAAAGTTAACCCTACAATTCATATGGAAATGTAATAGAACCCAGAATATCCCAAAGAACAGTTATAAGATTCACTTTTTCTTCTTTTTAAAAAATTTTTTTCTAAAAACTTAAAAAAAAAAAAAAAAGACAAGGTCATGTGTGTGTTGAGGATTGCCTTGATCTGTTGATTATATTGCCTCTGCTCACAGATGCTAGGGCTACAGGTATGTGCCACCACGCCCAGCTTCATTCCCTTGTTTTAAAGGTTACTATAGCTGAGCATGGTGCATGACTTTAATTCCAGTACTCAGAAGGCAGAGGCAGGCAGACGTCTGTGAATTTGAGGCCACTATGGTCTATGTTCCAAGCCACCCTGGACTATGTAGAGAGACCCTGTCTCAGGAAATAAAGAGTTATTACAAAACTATATAACACAGACAATGAGATTCCCAGTAAGGACAGGCATGTCAATTAATGGAATAAAATCAAAATTCCACAATTAAGCTCTCACAACATTCTGACCAGTTGATTTTTTGACAAGCATTCCAGACAATTGACTGTGGAATGAATAGTCTTTTCAGGGAACAAGTGAAATCTGTAGACAAAAAAATTATTTTTAAAAAGAACTTGGACTGTATAATATACACAAAAAGTAACCTAAAACCTAAATCTAGGAGTTTAAACTATAAAACTCTTTTGTTTTGCTTTGTTTTGTTGAGGCAGGGTCCCCCTTGCTATATAGCCCAAATTTATCCTGAAATTTTCCTTCTTCTTTTTCCTTCTTTTCTTCCTTCTTCCTTCCTTCCTTTCTTTCTTTCTTCTTCTTTTTTTTTTTTTCCTAGACAGAGTTTCTCTGTTGTAACTCTGGCTGTCCTAGAACTCTGGCCTTGAACTCACAGAGATCTGCCTGCCTCTGCCTCCTGAGTGCTGGGATTAAAGGTGTGAGCCCCCAGCACCTGACTGACTCTGAATTTTTGAGACAAGTTCTTGCAAAAGAGCTTAGGTTTGCCCCAAATTCATTTGTATAACCCAGTTCTGCCTTGAATTTGTAGCCTGCCCCCTGCCTCACCCTCCCAAGTTATAGGATTATAAGTCTGCACTACCATGCCAAATTTAAACTATAAACCTCTTTAAAGAAAAATAAAATAAAATCTGGGCTGGTAGGATCGCTCAGTGGGTAAAAGCGCATTCTTTGAAAGCCTGATGGCCTGAGTTTGATCTCCAGAACCCAGCAATATGCAGTGGCGTGTATCTGTAACCCTAGCACTCCTACGGTAAGATGGAAAGTGGAGAGAGGAGAATCATCTGGAAGCTCAGAGGCCCACCAATCTGGAGTAGGCAGCTCAGCAGCAAGGATAAGAGAAAGAAAACTAAGAAATAAAATAAATTCTGAAACGTGTTCTGTGGCCTCCACACACAAGTGTGGCATGAGTGAACTCACACATATTCATGCACAATAATATAATAGACAAGTAAATATTTATAAACTCATAAATCTGTCTGACCTTGGGCATGGCGAGTCCTTTAGACATGGCATCAAAAGCATAAGCAACAATAACAACAGATAGGTAACTATGACTCTATTCAGTATTAAAAATTTTTGCTTTGTTAATGGTACCATCAAGAAATGAAAGGCTACTTCATACGATGAGAGAATTGTATAGGATTTAATATTTGACAATCATCTAATAGAGAAGAAAACTGTAGAACATATTTTTTTAAAAATCTTACAATTCAATGAAAAGAGATAACCTGATTTTGAAGTGGCTATAGGATCTGAAGGGACCCAGGAAAAATACATAAATGGCCAACGAAAGCATCAAACGATACTTCACATTGCTATATTGATGTATTTCAAGACCATAGTGAAACGCTCCTTCACAACCACTCCACTGATTATGATAAAGAAGGAAGAAAAAGGCTGCCAAGATGGCCCACCTGGTAAAGATGCTTATTGCCAAGCTGGAGGACTCCAGGTCAATCCCTGGACACACGGAAGGGAAGGAGAGAACTAACTTCCTGGAGAAAGTTGTCCTTTGACCTCCACACTCCACTCATGTGACATGCGTACTGCCCCCCCCATATATGCACACTAAATAAAATAAACAAAATACAATAAAAAAAGAAGAAGGGGGAAATAACCAGGGCGAGGAAGTGTCTGAAGAGTTGGAATCCTTATGACAGCTGTGGCGATATAAACCGCACGCTCTGCAACGCAGCTTGATATTCCTTCAAGATATTAAACATAGTGATCATGTGACTTTAGGGAGTCACCCAGCGGAATTAAAAGTGCACCCACATCAAAAAAGCATAAGCGATAATGACAACAGAATAGGCACTTACGACTTCATCAACAGTAAAAACAACGATAGCGTCAAGTAAATGTCAAGATAATACACAAATGTTCATATAAGCATTTATGTATTATACTTGTGTCGGATATTATTTAACCATAGAAAGAAATGTGAATGAGCCTCGAAACTATTAAACTATTAAACTATTAAACTATTAAAATGAAATGCATAAAGAGATACATAGCTTATGATTCCCTTTGTATAAAATACACAGAATAGGAAACTCCTCAGCTGCACAGGATACTAGTGGTCCTGAGAAACCGAGGAGAATGGTAAGTAGTTGCCAATGCTGTTTCTTCAGGGAGTGATGAAAATATTTTGGATTTAGATAGTGGTGATCATTGTCTAACTTTGTGAACATACTGAAAATTTGAATCAGATGCTTTAAATGTGTGACCTGTAAGGTATGTAAAGTATAACTCAGTAAAACTTCAAAATTTGAACGTTACACTTTCTGTGATAATCACACTTTTCTTGCTCTCCTCCTCTGCCTTTCCCTCTCATTTCTTCTCCTAGCTCTATGTCCTCTAAGTTGGTCTTGAACTCATGGCTTCTACCTCATTTTCTCCAATAGCTAGGCCCTCTAAGCATATGCCACCTGCTCTTAAATCTATCTTGGTCAGGCAAGATAGTTCAACTGGTAAAGACAGCTGCTGTCAAGGTTACAATCCAAGTCTAATCTCCAAGATCCATAAGTGCAAGGAGAGAACCAACCCCTCTAAGCTGTCTTATGATCTCCACATGTGCCCCACTCCCAGTAAAAGAAACAATATTTTTTTAAAGTTTTATTTTATGTATATGGCTATTTTGCCTACATGTATGTCTGTGCACCATGTCTGTGCCTGGTGCCCACAAAGGCCAGAAGAGGTGGACAGATACCCTAGAACTGGAGTACAGACCATTGTGAGCTGCCATACTGGTTCTGGGAATCGAAACCCAGATCCTCTAGAAGAGCAGTGAGTGCTCTTAACCATGGAGTAGTTTCTCCAATTTCTGTAATGATTTTTTTTAAGTTATCATCTTTAAGAAAAGGGATATTTTTATTGTGGTATTTATATGAATTATAGATTCTTTGTTGTTGGTTTTTTGTTTGTTTTTTGTTTTTGTTTTGTTTTGTTTGAGGCACGGTTTCCCTGTGTAGCTTTGGCTGTCCTGGAAGTTGCACTGTAGACCAGGCTGGCCTTGAACTCACAGACATTTGCATGTCGCACTGCCTTCTGAGTGCTGGGATTAAAGGCATGCACCACCACATCCTGGGTTAGTTACCCAATAAGTAGTTAAAAATCCTTGGGGAACAATAGCCATCTTTAAAACCATGTTACAAAGCCGATGACGACAGATTTCTCAAAAGTGCTAAGGACTAAGGATTAAAAAAAAGAATTTTCTGTGATTTCCCTTCAGTTTCTTTATAATACTATTTACTCCTTATATGTCACAGTTAATTTTCCTAAAGCATTATATAATTCCAAATTTGTCACAGCATAACAAAATTTTCAATAATCCAATTAAAATTTGACCATCTCAGGCTGGAGAGATGGCTCAGTAGTTAACAGCACTGGCTGCTCGCTCTTCCTGGGAACTCGAGTTTGATTCCCAGCACCCAAAGGCAGCTCACAGCCATCTATAACTGCAGTAACAGGTACCAGGCACACATGTGGTGCACACACATAAAATAAAATAATAATTAAAAAGTTGACAATATTGTTTTAGTTAGAGTTTTCAGTTGATAGATATCTATCTACATTTAACATAATGATGCAGGTTTCTAATTGTCAAGAAAAGGTATGTTATTTAGTGGTAAAATTTTCTTCAAATACTCCAAATTTGTGACAATCGGATGATGTCATACCAAGATAAGAGTGTCAACATAGAAACCCCGATGAGTCAAGCACCCCAGGTCTAATTTATGATTATAAAGAAAGCCATATATTTGATTATTTCAGCTCTTTGCATAGGTTGTGTTCTGGGCTGACCCAGTGGCTGGATTCAAGCTGCCTTAAGTGTAGTGTAAATTAAGCCATGCAACAAAACCTGAGGAAGGTTACAAGGACGGTTTTTTCCTCCCTCTACTGTCAGTAAAACAAATGCTAATGAACTGATAAGTAGTTAAGTATTAACTGTGCACTTGGTCCTACAGAATGTCAGTATACAGGGGCCTGAGTCCGGGGCCCTAAAGAAGTCTCTCTTCTGTGGTATCTCCTAGCTGAGTGTCTTATTTCGTTGCATTCGTTAATGATTTTGCTACCTATATTATTAAATTCTCCCCATAAAAGAGAGTGTGCTGAGCAGGCAATCAGATATTGTCCCCACAAAAGGCAATGTTTGGTTTCAATGATCTATGACATTGTCATGGAGAATTCACCTGAGAACAGAATCTAGACTGTGACGAACCCGTTTCCAGTGCCCTCAGACACCCTGGCTGTTTTCAGGATTTCCACGCTTAAGACTCCTGGGAAGCACAAGATAAGAGTCAGAAAATGCGGCTCCCTACACTTAAGGATACAAGTCCCAGAATCCCACTGGGACTACAAATCCCAGAAACCCGAGCATCAAATCCGTCCAGGAAGCGTGGCCTCCCAGCAGCGGACGCGACCAAGTACAAGAACGGGGGGGGAGACCAACCCTGAGCGTGTGTGGCCTCTAGGTTCTTGTAGGAAATTTTCCGTTTAAAAGCTGCATCTTCGAATTTTATGTGCGACTTCCAAGAGCACCCCCATTTCGGAGAATCTGATGGTAGGCAGGCGGGTCCCGTTCCCTCTGCTACCCTCTCCTCCCCCGAAAGGATGAGAGCGCCCGGACTCCGCCGCCCCAGCGCCCGCCCTGCCGCGGAATGCGGCCTCGGGGGCGAGCGCGGTGGGAGGAGCCGCGGCGGGAGGCGTGTTGTGCAGGCGGCGGGAGGAGCGCCGGGGTTCGGGCTGTGGCGGCTAGGCGGTCCTCCGCTCCCCGCTACCGGCTAGGCGTGCAGGTCGGCGAGGCGGGCGGTCACGGCTTCCCGACGGGCTCGGGCGGCCGAGTCCCTCGCGGATCCCGGCACGGCCCCGGCCCCCTCGGCCTCCGGCGGCGAGGCGGGGGAGTGAGGAGATGCCGACCCAGAGGGACAGCAGCACCATGTCCCACACGGTCGCGGGCGGCGGCGGCGGGGACCATTCCCACCAGGTCCGGGTGAAAGCCTACTACCGCGGGTGAGTGACCGCGCGGAGCGTGGGCGGGCCCGGCCGGGGCTGGTGGGCCCGAGCGATCGCGGGGGCGACGAGGGGCGCGGTAGGTGGTCGCCGTGGACTCGGCGGAGAAGACTTGGTGCACCGGGAGGAGAGGACGAATCAGCTGACTGAGGGATTTGCAACTGTTTCGGGGCTGGGTGGCTTGAGGATTGCGAGGGAAGCTTCTGTTCACACTGCTGTGGCTTCGGGAGCCTGGACTGCTTCAGTTAGCTGCCTCTTTTCGTTACCGACAGGCCTGAAGCCTCTGATTTTGTAAATCAGCTTTATAATCTAGCCTTCTCCGTGGGAGAGTTCATGAAGTGAGTCTGGACTACCGTCAGCCAGTTTAGGAGTTAAACTTAATACTAAAGTCGATGCTTTTTTAAGGAGGTGCACTGCTTAGATATGGTCAGAATGAAGTCGCAAATGTGCTGATCCACATTTTGGAAGCCCTTGGTTATGGCGAGATACGGAAAGGTGAGAAGACACGGCTTTCAATTCCGTGGTATTGACTCACTTGATTACCAAACGTTGAAACTCACGGGGCTGCCAAAAGTATTGTGTCAAATCATTTTCTATCATGACTTGTCGCAGAATTCTTCCCTTCCTTAGAATTCAGTTTGTGGCTTGAGATAATTTAGGAGCCCTCGTGAGGTGAAAGGCTACCGTGAGCTAAAGATTGGAGAGTAGAGATTAACAGAAACTGTTTGTCTTGGCAGAAATAAATTGCTTTTAAAAGCTTGAAGTACTTCAAGGTTAAAAGCGCTGTGCGTGCTTTTACATTCCTGAGGGGATCAGTGAAGATAGCATACCTTCAAATTGCTTTCTTGTTTTCATTTCCAAGAGAACTTGAGTGCCACATGTCTTAATGCCTACATGTAAGGCCTTAGACTTGTTGGACAACCTCTGTAACATCGACTGACCTCAGGACTAATTTGTAGGACTTCCAGTGGACAGTGTTGTTTTTAGTTGAAACAGGGATAAAAAGAGGTTTCTGATTTTTCAAACAATTCCAAAAAACTCATTTTTCTTTATTTTTTTTTCCCCCGTTTAATTTTTTAAGGAAGTTGGTAGTTGTAATAATTGCTTTAGCCATTTTGGTTCATGGTCAACTGTGAACAAACTTTGTAAGATTCAAAGACCCACAGGCCCCCTTCCAAGAACAAACCACACAATTCTCTGGTACTTGGAGAGATTTTACTTTAGAGGATGTTCCATTTTACAAAGTTGACAGTCTGTAGTTATTGGGTATAGAAGATGAAATACAGTGGATTTTTAAGAAGCTTTCTGATTACCGGCAGGTTAACAAATTAGAGTTCAATATGAATCCATGCACATGAGACAAAAGAACATATTGTATACATGTGTAAAATAAAGTGTGGCTTCTCATCCTTCAGTCGTCACAGGCTCTAGTGTTGGTAGTTAATGCGTTGAATTTATTGCTTTAAAAGTTGTATTTATAGGGCTGGAAGGATGGCTCAGCCATTAGGAGCACTTGCTGCTCTTCCAGAGAACCCAAATTGGAATTGAAGCACCTGCTTTGGGTGACTCACAACTGCCCTAGCTCTGTGGGACCCAGTACCCTCTTCTGGCCACTGTGGTGTCCCCAGACATGTGAAATATGTACATATACACATAAATAAAAACAAATCTCAAAAAAGTTGCATTCATTATTTCTACGGAAAGATGTGCATTCTGGCATATCGTATATACACTATAATATCCAGTACCTCTGTCTCCTGTCTTCTGTGTCTCTCAAATTTTGGTTGTTTAGCTATTATCTTCGTTTGTTTACTTACCATGCTTAGGCTCCAGCGACTCAGTGAAAGAGCAAGGAATTAATGCTTTATTTATTAGTTTGACACATCATGTAAATCATTTCCAGAATTTCCTAGGAACAAAATCAGCTTGTTGAATTCTAGAATTGCAGTTATTCCATAGAGATTTTCTCTATTTTTTGCTCCAATTATTAAAATAGAAAAAAACAAGAGAATATGGGT
Organism: Cricetomys ansorgei; assembly: GCA_026225945.1. NCBI lineage: Eukaryota > Metazoa > Chordata > Mammalia > Rodentia > Nesomyidae > Cricetomys > Cricetomys ansorgei. Next base: position 7,818,612 of record JAMJFZ010001121.1, on the reverse strand, counting down.
ATATGGTTTTTTTGTTTAAAATTTCTTCAAGACATTCTAATTAATATTGGGAAATTTTACTAAAGGAAGACACAATTAACCCCAGGTCTTTAGTAATTAAAAGAAGTGTCCTAGTAGTATTTTTTTTTTTCAAGCCTCTTCTAAGGACAACCTCTGTACTCTAAACTGTACCACTTTCTGTTCTCTGAGTTATACATTATGATTATATGTTTCATTAACAGTAATCTAAGCTAGTGGCTGTATTATAGTCAGCTGTTTATTAATATTGATGAGACTAAAATGAGTCATAGCAAGGATAATTAATAAATAAGTTGGGTAACAAATCCCATACATGATTAGAAAGTAGACTCTCCCTCCCTTATACTGAGAAATAAAGGAGGGTTTGCACCTGGAAAATGGTTTTTTGGGCAGGGGATACTCTGTTGATGGAGTGCTTGCCTAATGCTCATGAGGCCTGGGTTCCATCTCCAGCCCTGGCATGTGTGAGATTGTAATCCCACCACTTAGGAGGAAATAGGGACAGAAATGTGAGGTCATCCTTGGCTACATACTGAGTTTGGGACCAGCTTCTGCTCCATGAGATCGTGTCTCAGCAACAAAAACTAACCCCCAAAGAAAAATTCCTTTTCATTAGCTCTTTCGAAAGACCACTATTCTGTAGCTTTACCCTACTTCTTCCTTCTTTCTAGTGAAAATGGAATCTTTGAATATTTTCAGTGAATGAATTACCCTCTCCTTTCAACATATATACAGTATACTTGGTCAGTTAAGTTTGATTATTACGGAAAGTATTGTGTCCTCCTAGATATAAATAAGAGGCATATAATTTGACATTTTTCTAGTTTTTAAAAGCAGGAGATTTTTTTCTAGTTTTTAAAAGCATGAGAATCTGGTTTGACTGGAGACCAACTAAGAGTGCATCCATTTTCCCCCAACATGGGAACTCTTCAGTCACTGGCCCTTCTTAGTCATTACCTAGTGCTGGGGGAGGAAGAGAAACAGGTTTTGTTGGTTAGTGTTAGATTGCCATTGTGTGCTTCTCCTTATATAAATGTACTTGTGGGATAGAATTTAACCAGGTAATGTCTGGGCTACTCATTTCTTTACATTGTATGTGTATAGGAATTTGACAGAAAGCTTGTAAAAGCTCTTTTTAAGCCATTGTTATTGAACAGTGATTACAGTCCAGAGGATTCCTCCTGTGCACATTAAATGTTTGTTTTTGGCAATGCAGGGAATCATACCCATGCTTGCAGCCGCTTGCTCTACTACTGAGCTCTGTCCACAGCCCAGGATTGACTGCATATTTGGAATGTAGAGCTGTTTGCATTTTTTTCCCCTTATGGTGAACAAGTCCTGTCAGGCCTTGTTTTTAAAAGTATTGCAAAATTATTTTAGCTGTGTGCTTTCGTCATTGGAGCTGAGGATGTAGTTCAGCCTGGGGAGTGTTTGCCTAGTGTGCACAAAGCCCTGGGTTCGATCCCATGCAATCAAGTGTGCTTTTGCGTGCCTGTAATCCCAGCAGTCAGGAGATGGAAGTAGGAGGATCAGGACTTCTCATGCTCATTGGCTACATAGCGAGTTAGAGGACATCTTGGGGCATGTTAGACCCTGACTCAAAAGAAAGGGAGGTGGCAGTGGTACAGTGGCAGCCAGATCCATGAAGTAGGTAGTTGGCCCATAGCGTGACTAAAGAAAAAAGCCTCAGAAATCTTGAATTTGGTAATGCTCAGATAAATGGTTTGTCACTCTGAGGATTGAAGGCTAAGGAGTTGGAGACACTGGAGAGGCCTGCGATGAGCACATGAACACTGAAGAAGGAACAGAAGGAAGCAGCTGTTTAGAAAACTCTCCCCAGAGCGCCTCCTCCTCCTCCCCTCCTTGATAGTCTGGGTGATTGGCTAGCCCCAAACTCACTGGTAAACCAGCCCGGCCTTGAACTTTTCGTCCTCCTGGCTGTGATACCCGAGTGTTGGGATTACAAGGTGCTTGATAACAAATTTTTCTGTCTCCCCCCATCACTCCCCATTCTTTCTCATACAGGGTCCCAGGTAGCCCAGCCTGGCACATAACTTGCTCTGTAGCAGAGGATGACCTTGAGCTTCTGATTTTCCTGCCTGCATCTCCCTAGAGGTGGGATAACAGGTGTGTACCACCACACCTTGGTTTTATGCCATGCTGGTGCTTGATCCCAGGGTTTTAGGCATTCCTCAATCTATTGTTTATTTGAAGTTTTTTTTAGTTTTGTGTAATTAAATCTTTTTCTATATGTGGCTTCTTGGTTTGTTACCTTAGGTAGATGTGTTTCTCATTTACAAGTGGTCTACAGTTTTGTATTATGCAGATTTTTAAGTAACCACCCTCTCTATATTGTATTTTGGGATATAGTCTTTAGTAGTTTTCTGATACAGCTTATGTTTTAAAATTCTACTAAGATTTTTTTGAAAGAGATCTTTCACTACTGGTTTGAAACAACTGTTACGTACTGTATTTATCATAATGTATGTAGTTTGTTTTGATTAGTTTGCGAAGTCTCATTTATTTAATCTTCTATTCCTAGGTTTTTTGTTTGGTTGAATAATGTTCATTTTACCAATAATTTCATGCGTTCACAAATGAGAACTTTTATTTCCTATTATTTTGCATTGCTGTGGCTAAAATGCCGACAGAAACAACTTATGGAAGTAGTTGTTTAGGCTCAATTTCTTGGCCCCATGTACTTGAGTGAAACATCATGGTGGCAGAAGTTTGAGGGCAGCTGCTTAATATTGCCGTGGACCAAGAAGCAGAGAGCATGACTGGAAGTGACCAGTCATTGGTAAAATAGTACAGAGGCTTTGCCCTCAGTGACTTGCTTCTTCTGGCTGGGTCTCACCTAATGTTTCTAGAACCTTCCAAAATGATGCTTCCATCTATTGTACTAAACATTCAAACAGTGAGCCTGTGAGGGACATTTCAGATTCAAATCATAACTTTCTCATAAGCTTGTTATATCCTTTTTTTATTTCAACTGGAGTCTGCCGTGTTGCACTGACTGGTGGTGGCCCTAGCTTCAAGCAAGATTCTCTTGCTTCATCTTCCCAAGCAGCTGGAATTACAGAGTATACCATTGTACCCAGCTTTATGTCACTATTTTTTTGTTTTGTTTTGTTTTTGCTTTTTGTTTTGTTTTTTAAAGACAAGGTCTTACTGTGTAGCCTGGCTGTCCTGGAACTCACTATATAAACCAGGCTGGCCTCAAACTCAGAGCGCTGCCTGCCTCTACCTCCTGAGTGCTGGGATTAAAGGAGTGCATCACCATGCCCCGCCTACCAACAGTTTTTGTGTGTTTAAACTGAACTGCCATTTATTACTGTTCTGGTTAACTATCCTGGAGTCTGTAGGATAGTGTCATGTCTGGCTAACAGTCTTGCTGCTTTTCTTTATCGTATTTTCTTAACTGTTTGGCTGGGAGTTTGCAGACAATGTTGGACTATGGCAGTGCTTTTATCTTAATGACATATAATTAGTGGTGAGAAATTCCATCAACTACTTTAAAAGCGTTAACATATTTACAATGTACCTACATCTTTCAAGAATTGCGGCTGTATTGTGCTCACTGTTTTTTAATATTCACAACAGTGCTCAGGGAGGTTGTTGTTATTTCCATGTTATAGATAAGGTTGAAGCTCAGTAAACACCAATACAAAGTTGCACGTAACTTTCCAAGAACTCTTTCCCTTTTATGTGCTTACTGGCTTTATACTTTTTTGGTCAATTTTTTATTTCACAGTTACTTCTTTCACATTTATTTTCTTTCCTGATTATAAAAAATAGAAATTCTTTGTGACTTTTTACTTAGTTTTCATGTGTATGATATATGTATTTGTACCATGTTCTTGTCTGGTGCCTGTGGAAGTCAGAAGAGTATGTTGGATCCCTGGAGCCGAAGTTGCAGATGGTTGTGAGCCATCATGTGAGTGCTCTGAACTGAATCCTGGTCGTCTGGAAGAGCAACTGATGCTCTCAATCACTGAGACATCTCCCCAGCCTCCTTTCCTTAATTTTTAAAATTAGGATTTGACAGACTTGATCCACTATGGCATTTTCATACAGATATGTCATTTTTTCTTCTTACTCATTTGCTTCACCCACTGCCCTCTGCCTTTCCTCTTGCCTTTTCCTGCTTGTCCACTTCCTTAAAGTCACTGCCTTCCCTGTCATGGTGAGCTCTCTACTTCCATGGCACACACTACTCCACAGACATATATAAATGTTAAAAGATAAATTCTTAGCCTGGTGGTGGTGGTGCACACCTTTAATCCCAGCACTCAGGAGGCAGAGGCAGGAGAATCTCTGTGAATTCAAGGCTAGCCTGGTCTACAGAGTGAGTTCCAGGATAACCAGGATTTACAACAGAGAAACCCTGTCTCAAAAATAGACAAACAAAAATATTCTGCATATGAAATTACAAGGTATTTATCTGAGTTTCACTTATCTCACTCAACGTAGTCATTTCTAGTTCTAGTTTTTCTGTAGATGTTACAACTTCCTTTTTCTTCATGGCCCAATGAAATTCCATATATATATATATATATGTATATATATATGTATATATGTGTGTGTATATATATGTATATGTACATACATATATGTACATGTATGTATATATACATATACACATACATTTTACATGTATGTATGTGTGTGTGTGTATATATGTGTGTGTGTGTGTGTGTGTGTGTATATATATATATTTATGTTTATCCATTTATCTGTTGATGGATGTGGTAGGTTGAATAGAAATGGCCCCCATAGGGTCATACATTTAAATGAGCCAACTTTATGGAGTAGCACTACTTGAGAGGGATTAGGAGGTGTGGCCTTGTTGGAGGAACTGTGTCACTGGGGGTGGGCTTTGGGATTTCAAAAGCTCAAGCCAGGCCCAGTATCTCTTTCTTCCTGCTGCCTATGGATCAGGATGTTGAACTCTCAGCTCCTTCTCCTGCACCATGTCTGCCTACATGCCACCATGCTTCCCGCCATGCTGATAATGGACTAAACTTTTGAAACTGTAAGCAAGCCCCAGTTAAATGCTTTTCTTTATTTGAGTTGCTGTGGTCATAGTGTCTCTTTGCTTAGGTATATACCCAAGTGTGGTATAGATAGGTCATATCCTAGTTCTGTTTTGAGGAGCATACACATCGATATCCATGGCAGCACGCCAGCTGGCAGTTCACCAGCAGTGTATATGGCTTCTTTCCTCACATCCTGACAGTGTTGGTTGTTGCTCGTTTTCTTGATGGTAGTAGCCATGCTGGGGTGACTGGGATCTCAAAGTAGTTTTAATTTGCATTTTCCTGGTGGCTAAGCATGTTGTACATTTTTCATGTATTTATTGGTCGTTTTTATTTCTTCTGAGAACTGTCTGTTCAGTTCATTAGCCCACTTATTGATGGGGTGGTTTTTTTTGAATGTTAACTTTTTGTTGTTCCTTACTTATTCCAGATATTAATCTCCTGTCTGATGTGTTGTCAGCAGTTTTGTTTTTCCCCATTCTGTCAGCTGTAGCCTTACTCTGGTGATTGTTTTCTTTGCTAAAGAGGTTTTTAATTTCAAGTATACCTGCCTGTCATTTCTTGAGATTGTCCCCTGTGTTATTGGGGTCTTTTTTTAGAAAGTTCTTGCCTTTCCCTATATCTTGAAGTGTTTTTTCTGTAGCATTTTCAGGGTTCTGGGTCTGACTTTATCATTTTTGATCTATTTTGAATAATTAAAAAATGTGTATATTTGGTTTTTTTTGTAGTGTGTGTGTGTGTGTGTGTGTGTGTGTGTGTGTATAGCACACATGCCATGGTGGATGGGTGGAGGTCAGAGGACAACTTTCAGGAGTTGGTTCTTTCTACCTTGTGGGATCTGAGAATTGAACTCAGGCCCTTAGGCTCTGTAGCAAGCCTTTTACTTGTTGAACCTTCTCACTTGCCCCATTTTCAATTGATTTCTATGCAGATTACAGATAGGGATCTTATTTTAGTTTTTTTACATGTGGGAATCCAATTTTCCCAGGACCATTTTAGATGTTTTACAGTTTTATTTTTTACTTAGAATATTGCATCATTTCCCCCTTGTCTTTACTCCCTCCAACCACTACCGTATTTCCCTCTCCTCTTGCTCCCTCTCAAATCCATAACCTCTTTCTCTTTGTTACTTTTTCACGTGTTTCACACACATGTGTATAAATTTATAAATATATAAATAAAATCTTCTAAGTCTGTTTTATGTTACTTGTGTGTGCATGGTTTCAGGGAGTCCACTTTGTTTCGGATAACCAATTAGGGGCTCATCCCTTGGGAAGACTAATTCTAATTCTCAGCAATCCTTAATTGCCTGTGGTTCTTTGTCTACGGTGGGTTCAGTAAGGTTTCCCTGTTCACACTGACGTGCCTGTTGGTGGTGTCCTTCTTCAGATTTTGTTTGGTCAGCCGTGTTATTGAGGTATAATAGGCATGGCTTCCCTGGCATGTCCAGGAAACAGTCTCACAGCCGTTCCTGGTCCTCTGGATCTTACCATCTTTCCACCCTCTCTTGTACCCTCTTCTGTTGTGTTCCCTGAGTCTTGGGTCTAGCACCATTTCTTTGAGAGGCTATCCTTTTTCCAGTGTATGTTTTTGACACTTTTGTCAAGCATTAGGTGGCAATAGTGGTGAGCTTGTTTCTGTTTGTTCTGTTGCGCTGATGTCTGTCTCTGTATGGCACTACTAGTCGCTGATGTTCTAGCTCTGCAGTATACAGGTATCAGGCACTGTACGTCTGTCAGCACTCTGGTTAGCATTGCTTTGGCTGTTTTGGGGATTTTGTGTTTCCATGTGAATTTCAGGATTGCTATTTCTACTAATGTGAAATGTAACTGGAATTTGATGGGAATTCTGTTGAATCTGGAGACTGTTTTTTGTAATATAGCTATCTTCTCATTAATTCTGACAATCCATGAAAATGGAAGGTCTCTCTGTCTTCTTGTGTTGTCTTCAGTGTCTTAGTCTTCACTGTAGAAGTCTTTCACTTCCTTGATTACAATTATTCTTAATTTTTTTTTTTTAACTAAGAAGCCTATTAAGAAGAATGGGATTTCTTTCCTCCTGATATGTTTCTCGGCAAGTTCACTGGTACATACAAAAATTACTGATTTTTGTATATTGATTTTTTTAAAATCCTATTTTGCTTTGGAAATCCTATAATACATATGACTTTGACTTTCTGCTTTCCTGTTTGTGTCACTTTCTTCCTCTTATGGTTCTAGCTAAAGATTCATTGAATGCTGTTAAGTAGGAACAGTGAGGATGAGCACATTTGTTCTTAATTTTAGAGGAAAATGCTCTCAGTTTTTCCCCATTTAGCATAATATTGGCTATAGGTTTGTCACATACAGCCTTCTTTTCCTTTTCTTATGTGTGTGTGTGTGGTCCCTGTGTAAGTGTGTGTATGTGAGGGTGTGCTCACCTGTGCTTGCACACGTGAAGTGGGTGATGTCAGTCAAGTGTCTCCCCCGGTTGTCTCCACCTCATTTTCTTGAGACAGGGTCTGACCCTGGAGCTTGTTCTGATTTTTAATGAAAGTGTTCATAGCTACAGACTGCCTTAGTTGTTAACCGGAGGTTCTGGGGAATTGTGCTTTCATTTTCATTTCATTCTAATATTCATTTTAAAGCATCACCTTGATTTCCTCAGTGTCTTCACCAAGGAATATGAATATATATATATGTATAAATATACAAGAGTATATTTATTGTTCAGTCTTCAAGTGATTGAGTAGTTTTCGTAGTTTCTTTTGCTACTGATTTTGTTTCTTCCATTATGATATGAAAAGATAAATGCTTCTGCCTTTTCTGAGACTTGCTATGGTCTAGATTGTGGTCCATTTTAGGGAAGGTGCACAGGCTGCTAAGAATGCGTATGTTCCTTTCTTGTTGGATGGGATATTCTGTACATCTGTGTGAAGTCTATTTGTTCTGTAGTCTAGTTTAACTGAAGTTTATTGGTTGAATCTTAATTTGGATGACCTGTCTAAAGATGAAATTGGGGTACTGAAATCACTCTATTTTTGTAAAGAGACTTCTGGGACCTTTTATATCCAATAATGTTTTTTATGAAATCGGGAGTCCCAGTATTTAGTACATATGTGCTTAAACACTTTTTACATATTCTCATTTATTTTATTCATTCACTTGTTTGTTTTTAATGTGTATGTGTATGTGTTTTGCCTGCTTTGTGTGTCCACATCACCTTGTGCCTGTTGTCCAAGGTAGGCCAAAAAAGGGTGTTCGTGTCTGATTTTCGGGATCTGTCAGTCCTGGTGTGGGTACTGAGAACTGAGCTCTGGTCCTCTGAAAGAGCAGCAAATGCTGGGGGTGGGGGTGGGGGGATGGGTGTTAGAGCCATCTCTCCAGTCAAGGCTTTGTGCCAGCTAGTTAAACGCTGTACGAACTCAACTACATACCAAGCCTTGTTTTATCCTTTTGATTTCTTTTATTAATGTGTAGTGTCTTGTTTATCTTTAATTTTGCTTTGAAGTCTACTTTATCTGACATCAGAATAGGTGCACCCACTTGCTTTTAACTTTCATTTGCTTGTTTGTCTTTGACTCAGTCTGTGGGAGTCTTTGTACACCCGCTGACCTTAGGCTCATGACTGTCAAGCTCCAGAGTTGTTCCCAATTGGTGAACTCTGCATTCAGAGGACATCTGTGCCTTAGGCCTTCTGCTGTCTGCACTTTTTAGCTTCTCAGCATCCAGCCTTCCTGCTCTCCACAACAGAGTCCTGAGTTGCGCAGATATCTAGGCGCTCCAGTGACGGTTGTTCTCTGGTCTGGGTCCCCAAGGGGACTCAGCATTAATTAGCACGTTTCCTCGAGGTAGCATCCTGTCACTGTTCACTAAATCACGTTGAATGAGAAAGTGGGATTTCCCTCCACAGCTGATGTCGGTTTTCGGTCCCGCGGCACATGCGCCGCCACCGCCCCAGCCCGTAGCTGACGGAATCTCGGCTCCGTTTCCCACCCTGGCCAGGGGCGGAAAGTTAAGGGCCGGAAGGCGCGTGGAGGGGACCGGACGTGGGTCCCCGGGAGTTTCTCGTGGGCTCTGAGAATCGGACGGACGAGACGCGAAAGAAGGCCTCGGGAGCCGTTTCTGGTGGAAGCCAAACTCGTTTAATGGCGGGCTTTCCCTGCTTCTAACTTTCCCCAGAGGAGGCGAGTCCCGGTACTGGTACTCCGGGTGAAGAAGTCCCATTAGCATGGAGCAGGGTAGGCACCAGAGGCGGGAGAGACAGGCATCTAATCAAAGAATGGATCCAGCTGCAGTGTAGACAAGCATGTTCCGTTTGCTTCTGAGAAGCAGGCAACTTACAATATTTAGCTAGGATCTCTCCAGGGCTAAAAGAAGAGGAGCTTGCTGAATGTCCTTTCCTCTCACCTTTCCAGGGAGCGGAGGCTCTTCCCAGCCACTTCGACTGCTCCTTTAGCCCACAAACTGACCTGTCTGACAAAGCGTGAATTTTTGAAGAGCCTCTTTTACTATTTGAATACTTTTCTTTCTTCTACTGATTCTTCTTAACTAGGTCATATGGACTCAGCTGTTTTATTTATTTTTGGTTTGAGTGTATGTGTGTTTTGCCTGCATGTGTTATTTAAGTACACCACGTGTGTGCCTTATACATACAGAGGTCAGAAGAGGGCATCATCAGATCCCCTGGAGCTACAGTTATGGTTGGCTGTAAGCCTCCATATGGGTGTTAGGGACTGAATCTGTTTTTTTTCTGCAAGAGCAGCAAGTGCTTTTAACTACTGAGCTATCTTGCCAGTTCTTTGTTACTGTTTTATAAATCTGTGCGTGCATATATTTGGGCATGTGCTACATTACTCCTGTGGACAACATTGAGTGTCAGTGTTAAACTTCAGCCTCATTGGTGACAGGTGTCCCCCCACCACCACTCCGTGTGTGTGTGTGTGTGTGTGTGTGTGTGTGTGTGTCTGTGTGTGTGTCTGTGTCTGTGTGTTCGTGTCCCCAGCTGTCCTGGAACTCACTCTGTAGACCAGGTTAACCTCAAACTCACAGAGATCCACCTGTCTCTGTCACCCAAGTGCTGGGATTAAAAGTATGCATCACTATGCCTAGAAAGACAGGGTCTCTTGATCACTCCTGTGTATTTTGGCTTCTGCCGGCTTCTGAGGCATCTCCCACCTCCCTTCCCATCTTGCTATAGGAGCACTGAGATTAAAGACTTAAGTTACCATGACCTGGGATCTGGGAATTTGAACTTGGGTCCTTATCTGAGTCATCTCCCCAGCCCTAGTCTGTTGTCTTACTTGGAAAGCATCAATGACTTCTTAGATTATATGAATTTTCTTCCGTCTGTCTGTTTTTTCCTTTCCTTTCCTCTCTTTCTCTCTGTCTGTCTCTCTCTGTCTCTGTCTCTCTCTCTCTTCCCCCACCCCCCCCCGGATTTTCTAGACAGGGCTTCTCTGTTGTAACGCTGGCTGTCCTGGAACTTGCTCTGTAGACCAGGCTGGCCTCAAATTCACAGAGATCCTCCTGCCTCTGCCTCCTGAGTGCTAGGAATAAAGGTGTGCACCAGCACCTCTGCTGATTCTTTTGTATTTCTAAACCCTTTTATTCAATGGTTTTACCACTGGTGGGTAATCCTGCCAAGGTCAATTATTATTGATAAATTGAAATAAAACATTTTCTAAATAATTTATGTATTTCAGAAGGAGAGTTTATGCTTAAATAGCAGAACTCAATGTTGCTTCTTCTTGAGTTTACTCTTAAAATTAGCCTCCAAGAAAGCTTTAGATTTTATATTTTAGAAAATAGACTGGGCAGTGGTGGCATATGCCTTTAATCCCAGCACTCAGGATTCGAGGCAGGTGAATCTCTGAGTTCAAGGCCAGCCTGGTATACGGACTGAGTTCCAGGACAGCCAGAGTTACAACAGAGAAACACTGTCTAGAGAAAAAAGAAAGAAAATAGGATCATTGAATTCCTAAACAGTCTTCTGAAGCCCACTAACAAAATTAATTATGGCCCCCTTTTTTTCTTTAAAAAATGTAGTAAAACTACTTAAATTTGCCATTTGGGGGTCTCTTTGTGGTAAAACACTGATCTGTTGATCATCAGTAAAAGCAGAAAAATTGTGTGTATAATTTTATTGGTATCTGGTAATTGGAGTGGTGTAAACATGGTGCTTTCCCAAGTAGAGAAGTGTTTACACAAGCGTTCCTTAAATGCTTGAGTTTCTGGAACTTAAGGAATGGTAGTTGATAAACTACCCCCTTCACTTAGTCTCTTAAGGAAATATGTATTTAGGCTTCTTAAATATCACATAGATATTTCCCCAGGTGTGACGGTCCCTCTCTAGAATCCTCTCACTTGGGAGACTAAGGCAGGGGGAACAAGCATTCAAAGCCAGCCTGGGTTATATAGCAAGACCTTGTTTTGAAAGCCAAAAAATAAGTTTTATTTTTAATGTTCTGCTGGATTTTTTTTAACTCATGAAAAGTAGTTTCAGAAAAATCTTGTTATTTATATATATGCTTACATCTGTATTGGCTTTAATTCCATGTGGAATTTAAGTAAGGAGTCATTTATAATTGTTTTAAAGATTTGTTTTTATTTCCGTTTATGAGTGTTTTACCTGTATGTATATCTGTGCACCACATGTGCCCTCAGAGACCAAAAGAGAGTGTTAGATCTCCTGGAATTGAGTTACAGACTGTTATTTGCCACATGTGGGTGCTGGGCATTGAACCCTGGAACCTGAACTGGTCCTCTGGAAGAGCAGCCAGTGCTTAACCACTGAACCATTCTGCATCCCAGGAAGTTGTATTTTGATGTTGATAGTGTTTTTTCTTTTCTATTTTTTGTTTTTTGAGACTGGGTTTCTCTGTTGTAACTCTGGCTGTCCTGGAACTTACTCTGTAGACCAGGCTAGCCTTTATAATTCATGGAGATCTGCCTACCTACCTCTGCCTCCAGAGTGCTGGGATTAAAGTCATGCACCAACCACCACCCAGCTAATAGTGCTTTTTCAATAAAGATAACTTGCTTTTAATGAAGATAACTTTATTTTTTTCTTTGCCACAAAAATTCTTTAGGCGGCCTTTTCTTCTATTTTAATTCATAAATATATTTTCCCAACTATTATGGCCTCCTGCTAGTGACCTGGAAGGTCCTTTGAAACAGAGTGCTCTGAGGCAAGCAGTTCTCTTTTAGTGTCATTAGAAAAAGGAACTTTTTCTTGCTTTTAATTTTCTCTTTTGAAAAGTTGCTATTCTTTAAAGGTTTCTATCTAGTCATATGGAACTAGCTTATAGTCAAGCGTCATCTTGAACTTGTGATCCTTCTGCTTCTTGAGTGCTGGGATTACAGGTGCACACATCAAGCCTGATTCATACAGTGCAGGGCATCAGATTCAGACATCCTGTAGGCTAGGCAAGCAGTGTACCAACTGAACTATATCCCTAGTACTGTGTGTGTTTGACTTGCTTATTTTATGGCACATAATGTCCTCAGGGCTGTCCATGTTGTGCAATGTCTGAATTTCCTTTTTGAGTCTGAACAATAGCCCATTGTATGTCTATACTACACTTGTCCCTTCATCTGAGACAGATTCTTGTGCTCCTGCTTCTTGGTTGTTATTATAATGCTGCTGTGAATACAGGAGTGCAAATGGTCTGTTTGAGATATTGCTTTTTTTCTAGTTTTTATTTTAATTTATGTGTATGGATGTTTTGCTTGCATAAATGTCTGTGTAGTGCCCAAGGAGGCCAGCAGAGAGCATGGGATCCCCTGAGACTAGAGTTATAGACAGTCGTGGCCACCATGTGAATTCGTGCTCTTAACCACTGGGCCACTTCACTGGTCCCCAGATCCTGCTTTCTTTTGGATGTGTACCTAGAAGTGGAATTGCTGGATCATATCGAAATTCTGTTTTGACTTTTAGGATCATAGTGTTTTCCATGATACCACCTTGTAGTTCCGTCAACAAGTAAAATAATTTTCTTCTTTTTTTATTTTACTGTTTTTTTCATAATACTTTTATTGTGTATCTTGATCATACCCTCTTCCCATTCCTCCCCAGTCTACCCTCCCATCCCCGTGCCCTCAAACAAAACAAAACAAACAAACAGACAAAAAAAGCACAATGAAATTGAGTCTAGCCTGTGTGGCAGGAGCATGGATCACAGGCATCACCATGATTCCTGGAAGCAGCAGGCTGCAGTGATCATGGTTATTTAACCTACCCCACATCATCCACAGATTAAGCATGATCAAGTTCAACCCGAAGTTGGACCCACCACCCAAACACCCAAACACACAGACACACAGACACTACACATGGACCCAGACTTCCCATAAGTATTCAGACATCTTGCAAACACTAGGGTATCCTACAGCCACCCAGGCCTCCCACAGGCACTTGGACTTCATGGCAGGCATCTGGCCATCTCTCAGGTACCTGTTTATCCCTCAGACACTGGGACATTCCTTAGGCACTTGGTCATACTGCAGACACCCAGACATCTCACAGACACCAAGGCTTCCCGAGGCACCTGGACATCAGGCAGGTACCAGGGCATCCCATAGGCACCAGGACATCCTACAGGCACCCTGGAATCACAGAAGCACCAGGGCCATAAAATAATTTTTCTATCTCTATACTCTTATCAACACACAGTCCTTTTTTTTTTTTTTTTTTTTTTTTTTTTAAGAAATGTCACCTCGTGGTTTTGAATTTTTTTTCATTGTTCTAATGTTGGGCATTGTTTTGTTTACTTATTGGTTATTGTATCTCCTCTGGAAAATGTCTGTTTAAATCATCATTTGATCATTTTTAATTGGGTAGTTTTCACACCCCACCATTATCTATTTTTTAATTAAAAATTTTTCATATGGCAAATTTTGATCATGTGTTACCTTCCCACAAGTCCTCCCAGTTCCTCTTTCACCTCCCTACCCCAAACAATATCCTACAAAAACACAAAAATAAAAATCAAAGCAAAAGACCAATAAGATCTTTCCAACCTTTGATACCTTCAACTTCTTCACTATCACAAAGTTTTTATTGTACACATCTTTCACTTGTTTATTTAAAGTAACTCTAAGATTATTTTTAAGGCTATTTTGAAAGGTATTGCTTCTCAGATTTTTTTTTTAGTCGTTTTGTCATTTGTATATAGGAAGGCTATTGATTTTTGTGTGTTAATTTTGTAACCTGCTACTTTGCTGAAAGTGTTTATCAGCTATAGAAGTTGTTGGTAGAATTTTTAGGGTCTTTTATGTATAAAATCATATCATCTTCAAATAAAGATACTTTGGATTCCTCCTTTCCTGAGGTCTTCAGTTGTCTTATTGTTCTAGCTAAGACTTAAAATACTGTATTGAACAGGTATGGAGAGAGTAGATGGACATCCTTGTCTTGTTCTTAGTGGAAATGCTTTGAGTTTCTGTCTGTTTAGGTTGATGTTGTCTGTGGGCTTGCTTTGCTATGTTTAGGTATGTCCCTTGTATCCCCAGACTCCCTATGATCATGAAGGGGTGTTGGATTTTGTCAGAGGCTTTTTCTGCATCCCTACCCTTACTTTTAAATTACTAGTTTTAGATAATGTATTGGCATTCAACCAGGAGAGAGATTCTTGAGACACACACTTCCAGCTTCTCTACATCTCAGTTTATCTTAGTGAGTTCTGCATTGTGGAGGCTCACCCATTCTCTCATTTGAGCCAGGCCTCACTGCAGGCCTGCCCTGGAACCTGCTATGCCACTGCTGGGTTAGAGGCCTGTGGCACTACACCTGCCTCGTTAGTCCAGTCTGTAGTTTACAGGTTTTCCTTAACATGATTTTTAAAAGTGTATTGAATAACTGAGTGTCCAGCAGTGTGATGACATGGAGAGGGGAGTGTCACTTCGTGTCACTAATGTCTCTTTCAGATTCCTCTTACCTTGACTGATTTGGCTTGGTCTAATTCTTGGGTAAATTTATCCATCTGATATTAGTCATCTAGACCTTTCTCATACTCTCTGGTCTGATTTTGGTGCTTTTTATTTTACTATAACCTTGCTAATTCTTGTCTTTTGTTTCTGTCACATGGGTGGACTCTGAGGGGAAGAAGGGGAAGGTGTGTACATTTTCATTCTACTGCCTTAGCTAGGTACATTCCCTGTATTAACCTTAGAAGGTGGGGTTACTTTTCCTAATAAAGTTTCACTTGTGTTTAAAGTGCTGTATGAATATGTAATTAAAATTATTAAATACATACATAATGTGTTATAGTCTAGTGGTATTTTAAGTATTAACATATTAATTACAGGTAAAATTTGTACCTGAATGGTAGAGTACTTGTTTGTCTAGCATGTTTGAGACCCTGGGTTCAAACCCCAGTACAATAAAAAAATCAAAAATAATCATTAATCTACTAAATCTGTAACATCGTCCGAGGTATTATTAACCCCACTTTATGGCTGAAACAAGGCACAGAGAAGTCAAATAGCTCACTTTAGCCCACATAGCAATATGGAAAATGATAGAGCTTAGGTTTAAACTTAGTATCCTGGATTTACATCTCAAGGATTTACCTGTTTTACTGTGACTATTTCTTCATTCTGGAGTGTTGACACCTTTGTTTGCATTCATTGGAGACCCACTGTAGACCAGACATTGCTTCATTTCGTGATAGGACAGAGAGTGAGACAATTGCCTGTTCAGGATATTACATATAGTTGGGGAGACAGACTAGAAACTGTATATTTTATATATTTTGTTAATATATTTTACCTGAAGAATAAAAATTAACATCATGTATTTAAGTGGACTAAGTTATTTTTTTAAAAAAGATTTGTTTTAAAATTTTAGCTGTGTCTTATGTGTATGAGTGTTTTGCCTGTGTGTATGTATGGTATCATGTGCATGCCTGGAGGCCAGAAGAGGGTATCAGATCCCCTGGAACTGGAGTTACAGATGGGTTGTAAACTGTCATGTGGTTGCTGGGAACTAAACCCAGGACCCCTGTAACAGCAATAAGTGCTCACTGCTGAGCCATCTCTCCAGCCCCAAGGTTTAATGCATGTGCATGCCTGCATGAGTGTATATGTACCATGAAGAGGACAGAAAAGGGCATCAGATCCCCTGGAATTGGAGTTATTGGCAGTTGTGGGTGCTGGGAAACCAACGGGAGGCCTCTGGAAGAGTAGCAAGTGCTCTTAATCACTAAACCATCTCTCTGTGCCCAAGACTAAGTTCTAAAACAAGGATTAAATTGTTCACTAGCCAGGCTCTTAAAAACAAAGCTGTGTCAGTTATGGTTTTTGTTGAAATATATTGGGTAACTTACTGCAGTGGTCTGAATATTTGTATCCCCCCAAAATTCTTATGTTGAAATAGACTCAAAATGTATTAGAAGAAGTGGGACTATTGGGGTGTGTGTTGTCTCTCGTGAATGGAATTATTATGTCCCTAGACTAGCCCCTTTTTTGAGGACACAATTAGAAGTTGCAAGTCTTCTAAACAGAAATTGGGGCTGACCAGACAGTAAAACTACAGTGCCTTAATCTTGGACTCCCTTCTCCAGGATGGAGAGACATAAATTCCTGTTGTTCATGAGCTATCTCACATATGGAATTTATTAAATCAAACTGAAAGAACTAAGACACACATTATCTGGCATCTGCTATAGAAAAGCCATGGTTCAAGGTATGAGCATGGGTGTGGTTTATTCAGGAATGCTCCTGTGATTGACAGTTGTGGAAGAGAGGGGAGAAGGAAGGAGGCTATGAGAGTCTTTTTGTGCTTCTGTAGCAATATTATAGATAGCACAATCTGCAAAGAACAGTAATGTCTCAGTTCAGAAGCTGGATGGTATGCACAAACATTTAGTGTCTAGTTAAAGGTCTTATTTCTCTGTCCCAGAATGGCACCATTTCTCTCTGTTCTCCAGTGAAGGCAGCATCCTCACGTTAGTGGCAGGGGTAGAGGGCAGAAAGGGTCCACAGTAGTGGCTTCAGCCTTTCTTAAGGCACTAACCCACTCATAACTTAATCACTTTCCCCTAAAGCCCACTTATTTTTTTGTTCTTTTCTGTATTTTTTTTTTTTTCCTTTTTTACAAGTTCTCACTGCCTCTACCTCCCAAGCAGTGGTTCTAAAGGTGTGTGCCACCATGCCCAGCATGGCCGGGTATGGTGGCCCATACTTTTCATCTCAGCACCCAGGAGGCAGATACAAGAATATCTCTATGAGTTCAAGGTCAGCCTGGTCTACCTAGCAAGCTCCAGGATAGCTAGGGCTACATTGTGAGACCCTATCCCTAAAAAGCAAAACAAAAAAAGTGTTCTATGCATGTTTATAATAAAAAAATACATATTCCTTTGTCAAAAGTGTATTTGATGGAAATGATTTTCTATAGAAACTTTTTTCTGCATTTTCGACATTTCTACAGTAAAGATATTTGAGCCCTTGTTTTAAAACCAATATATTTACACATCCAAGAAGTATAGCTTTTAGTTGTTTCTGACTTAGTTGTAGATGTGTTACTAATATACGAATTAAATATGTAAGGCAGTTTTATAATTATAAGACATTGTGTGGTTGCCAAATTAAATAGAATGTGATGTTGGTAGTTCTTTCTATGTAAACTGAGTCTTGAATTGAGGGACTGTCAGGATTAGACTTGTGTAATCAAGATCTTATGTATGTGGGGTTGTAAGTGAACTAGCATCTGTAGTAGATTATTTGTGTTGGGATAGTATGATCAAGGTGAAAAAATGTTAGAATGAGATTATCTGGATTCTTACATATCACAGTTGTAATCACAGAAGATATGTCTTAGAGATGATGAGTAAAACATAGAATGTGAACTAAGTTTCAAAGATGACACGGAGGTAAAGAATGTCCTGTGTCTACATGCAGAGAGCACTCAGTTCCAAAATGGGATGTCTTCATCAAAGAGCCAGAGGTGATGGATGAATCAAGGAAATAGTGTCTTCCATACACCACAGGACTGATGCATACTGAGCTCACAGAGACTGTGGTAGCATGCATAAGACCTGCACAGGTTCACACTAGGCAAAATCTTAGCACTGAGAAGGGGAAGGAGACACAGAGTCCTACTCCTGGCCAAGAAGCTATTGGCATTTGATAACTTTTGAGAAAGGGAAAATTCTTTTTCTCCAGGGGAGTATCACTAGGTATATCAGCCTCACTCCAGACAGGTCCCATGACTAGGAGTAGCTGGCCAACAAGATGGACTTCATGATTTGTTTCTGTGGGCTTTTGTTTTGTTGTGGCATTTTGTCTTACTGTTTCTGCCAAAGAAAAAGCACAAGAAATGCATAGAGACAGAGACACACACATTGACACACACAGGAATCCATAAAAACCCCAAAGCGGAAGCCACAATATATATGCAAAGGACCTGTAAGTTTAAAAATCAAAACAAAACAGCAAGAAGACCACCCTGACTTAACAGTGTGAGACAAAGAACTTGCAGAGATGCTGCAGACTTTGTTTTGTGTTCACCATCTGCTCCTGGGCATGGGGCTCACCTTTAAGAGTGGTTTGTTTTCCCGGTGAGACTACCTTTAGAAAACTAAACTTTCATTTGCAAGTGGCTTTCAGTGGAAGCTAGCTTCTGGGTTTGGGATGGGTGAGGGAGGTGTTTCCAATTTTCCTTCAGCTCTAGGACCCCATCCTGGGTAGGCCCTGTGCATGCTGCCATAGTCTCCGTAAGTTCCCATCCCCTTTGTCACTCACCCCTTTGGCTCTTGTACTCTTTCTACCTCCTTTTCCACAGAGTTCCCTGAATTCTAAGGGGAAGGATTTGATGGAAATGGTCTGTTTAGGGCTGAGTGTTCCAAGACTTCTCACTCTGCCTAATGTCCGGCTGTGGGTCTCTATATTTGTTCCCATTTGCTGCAGGAGGAAGCTTCTCTGAATGGCTGAGCAAGGCACAGATCTGGGAGGAGGTGGGGGAGAGGAAAACATGATCAAAATATATCATATGGAAAAAATTAAGTAAAAATAATGTCTTGCGTCTTATGCTTAATGACAAAAGAAGACTGAATGTCAGAAATACTAGGTGGAGTGCCAAGAAGCTTATTGCTTTGAAAGCCATGGCAAGAGACAGACAGAAAAATGTGAAATACTTGTCATGACAAGCCCTGAAGAGGCCATTCAATTTCTGTGTCTGCTGGCTCTCTGCTTACCTTCTGGAGCTCCTTAAGACCACAGCTGTAACTTCTTTTGGCAGATAACACATGACTGCTGTGTGGTTCCTTGGAGGGAATGCCAGGCCTCTACTTTAAACGTTTTCTTCATATTTAAAAAGGATCTTTGTGTTCTGTGTTTCAACTACCCAAGTCTATTTGCAGCCCCTATCTGTTCTCATTTCGTTCCTTTCATCTATGAACAAATATTTATTGTGTGAATGAAAGTTCCTGGAAAGAACAGTACCTTCCACCAGACCTTCTACAACAAGCCTGTTCAACTAATTAGAACTTCAGGGATTGTGGAGAGGTTGGAATGGTGCGGGTCCATAGCCTAATAGCAGTTTATCTTGGGCTGTCTTTAGCTCCCTAAGGAGCTGTCTCTTGTCCATCTCCATGTCTAATCTAACATCCTCTGTCTAAGGAATGAAACATTTTGGAATATATTGACTTAAATGACCACTAACTTTCATCATCCAGGCCAAGAATGTCATCAGCTTGCATCTGAGGCCAGCAGCAGAGGTTTGCCTCACTTTAATATAAGCTGCCTCTCTTTATTCTGTTCCTATGAGAACTTCATAAAAATGTTACCATATTGGAACACTGAATTTGGGGTAACTTGATTCTGTATCCCCTGATCATGATTAGTGATATTTAGCTCCAACTGTCTGTAACTCCAGGGGATCTGACACCCTTATACAGACATACATGCAGGCAAAACACCAATGCATGTAAAATAAAAATAAAAATATTAAAAACAAAAAAGAATTCATTCTGTGCTGGGAACTGCATTGGCCACTAGAAATATAATGGAGAAAATGTCTCGGTATTCACCTTCACCAAGTTTAATTGTACTCCACTTGGGACAGAGGGTAGATCACATGCTTATCTGCCCGTTGGAGGAGGTCAGGGAGGTGGCCTGGTCCAACTCGTGTGGGGCCTGTAAACCCCGATGTCCTAGTTTTCTTTACCTGTGATAAAATAAACTGACAACAACCTAGAGGAGAAGTCAGCTCACTGTTTCAGGTTACTGACCACTGTAGTGGGAAGTCATGATGAGTGTGGGTCTTCCCATCTCAACTGATGCACTTAAGAAAATCCTTCACAGGCATGTCTACAGACCAGCCTAAGCTAGACTGTTTCCATGCCACTCTTCCAGGAGATTCCAGCTTGTGTCATACTCAAAATAAAGCTGACCATCCCACCTGCCTTAGGACATTAACATTTACTCTGCGTGATAGAAGAAGCACTTGAGTTTACAACAGGGAGGATAGGAACTATGTTAATTTTATAAAAACCTTAAAGACGATCTCGCATATAGAGTGCTAAGTAAGAGTGGCTACTGTGTAGAGTTAGAGCTTTGAAAGTCTTTCTAGGGCTGCTTAGAAGGAACACCAGGCCTGTACTAGAAGACAGTTATAACAACAGTAAAAGGTAAATGAATAGCTGCTTACTGAATTTATTTGTGTGTTGCTCATCTCATGCTAATTCAAAACATTAATGTATAATCATTAATATGTATTAACATATTTAAATAATATATGTGACTAATATATATTACTTACTATTTGTATATTATTTATTAACACTTTCATCAATAAAAATATATTTTGGGTTTTGGGAAGAAGTCACTTTAAAGCTATTTTTGGAAAGCTAGTTATTTGGGGGAAAGCTGAAAATAAAGTAAGAGCTGTAGCAATCCTGCTATACAAAAAATGATTGACAAATGTATAGTGGGCTATTTGTGTAAGTCAAGGCTAAGAGAAGGAAGCCAGGGAAACAGAAGGACAGTCTCTTAGATGAATGGCAGACTTTTGAGAGTGGGAGAATCTGGAGATGGGAACTGAAACAGACTCTAGATGAAAACAAGGCAAATGTTTGTAGGGAGTGGCTGTGGGTTGGAAGGCCTTCCAAACGAGAGCAGTGAAAGTGGCTTTCTCAGCCAGAGGACACTGAGGTAAGGTTTCTCATAAATCCATTGTTTTTGTTTCCAGTGTAGTTCATATTGTAACTTTATGTCATTAATGTTTTAATTTTCCATGCACACACAGAATAACTAGTCTGTCACATCAGGCATTTAGTCATATGTAGATCAGTATATGCTTAAACAAAAAACTCTCTTCTTTTTCAGGGATATTATGATAACACACTTTGAACCTTCCATCTCGTTTGAGGGACTTTGCAGTGAGGTTCGAGATATGTGTTCTTTTGACAATGAACAACCATTCACCATGAAATGGATAGATGAGGAAGGTGAGTGATTGGGGAGGGAGGGTATGGTGCTGCCTGTGTGAGCATTGCCTAAGGTGCATAAGAGTCCTGAGAAGTCAAGAGGGAAAGATAAAGTAGAAATTTAATGCCATGCTTAAGAACTTAGATAAGATAAAAGATTTAAATCAAAGCATACAATCTTTGGGTTTTTTTTTTCCTCTTTACTTCAAAATGAAGTAAAACTAATGACTTTTTCCTTCTAGTGGTTAAGGTAAATGTTTTTATCAGGTGACATTTTAACTTAATTTTGGATACAAATGTATTATATTTTAATATAAAAGTTTACCTGTTTTTAACTGAATATGCCTTAAAGAATGTTGTAGAAGCAATCATAGTGATTGTGATAATTTTACTTCAGGGTGATGTGAGAAACTTAATGACTTGTACTCACGAAGCATTTATGAACTGTGAGGATAGGCATTGCCTGTCCTCAAACCCAAGCTCATCACAACTCGGCGTGTGTGTTAGTCAGGGTTCTCTTAAGGACTGGGTTTGACAGAATGATAGAATAGCGGCTTCCTTAGTGAGAAGACATTGAATTAAGGCTTCCCACAATCTACTGTTTTTATTTTCAATTTATTTTATTTTGGTAATTTTAATTCATTGATATTTTAATTTTGGTGTACACACACATAAAGGGAGTTTATGTAGAGTAGCTCACAGGCTGTGGTCTGGGTAGTCCAACAGTGGCTGTCTGCTGACAGAAAGGCCAAGGATCTGGTAGTTGTTCAGTCCATAAAACTGGGTCTCAGCAGTCCTGATCTGGTGCTGGAGTACCGGGAATTCCTCTTTAGTTTAGTTAGAATCCTGAAGATTCTAGTACCAGGGAAGGAAGGCCTCAGCAGCGGTTAGATGAGCTTGCCATCAAGAGTGAGGGCAAGCAGGCAAAAAGCAAAAGCTTCCTTCTTCCGTGTCCAGAAGATGTGGTCTAGATTTAAGGCGGGCCTTCCCACCTGAAATGATGTAATCAGGAAAATCCCCTGCAGGTGTGCTCAGCTGCATGGGTTTTTGTTGATTCCAGGTATAGCCAAACTCACAGCTAAGATATTGCAGTGTCTGTGTAACAGATGTGATGAGTTCTGGAATGCAAATACATAGACCACAGGGAATAAAAGAAGCAGCACTGAAATATCAGTGTGTGAACTAAACCTAACAACAAAGATTAAAAATTTTTTGAGGTGACAGACATAAGGAGAAAGCTGAAGAGCAAGGTAGAAAGGCACTGACAACTAGATATGGTGGCTCACACCTTTACTCCCAGCACTCGAGAGGCAGAGGCAGGTGTATCTCTAGGAGTTTGAGCCCAGCCTGGTCTACGGAGTGAGTTCCAGGCTAGCTCCACAGTAAGACCCTGTGATGCAGACCATATGAAGAACCTCAAGTGTGGGGTCGTGACCCCATCCCTAAAAAGTAGGCAATAATGAGGTATGAACTTGGCTTGGACCTTACTACTCAGAATTGGGAGTGTAGAACTTTTCAGAGAGAGAAACTCAGTCTGTTTTAACTACATCTCTGTGAGGTATGGGAATGTTAGAAATTGAGAACCATAGGACTAGATCCTGGAAGACATTAACTTAACACTTTTATAAGTCTAGCCAAATGCCAGCTTTTCTCTGCTTCTCTCCCCCTCCCTTTTTTTCTTCCCCTTTTAATTTAAAAAAAAAAAAATTGTGTGTATGGGTGTTTTGTCTGCATGTATGCTTGGTGCCAAGGAGGCCAGGAGAGGGTATCAGATCTCCCTGGAGGAACTAGTTACAGGTGGTTGTGTTCATTCATGTGGGTGCTGGGACTAAACCCTACAGGAGCAACAAGTGCTTTTAACTGCTAAGCCATCTCTTGAGTCCCTAAATTGGCATTTGTTTATGTTTGTTTGTTTAATAAAGACAGGACTTGTTATGTGGGCCTACTGGCCTGGAACTTAGGATGACCCTCTTTGGTATCCTTATATGAGTTACCAGGCCTCAGTAGCAAACATTTTAGGTGAATAGTAATTTTATAACCATTACTCCTTCCACTGCCATGTACTCTTGCATGGGACAATGGGACAGGGAATGACAGATGTACAGATGTGATTTTATTTTTCTTAGTTCTCTGCTTAGTTCCCCGCTGCCCCCCCCCCCCCCCGGCCTCCCTCTCTCGGTTTTTTGAGACAGGGTTTCTCTCTTTTAACTTGGGCTGTCTTGGAACTCACTCTGTAAATCAGTCTGTCCTTGAACTCACAGAGGTCTGACTGCCTCTGCCTCTCAAGTGCTGGGATCAAAGGCGTGCACCACCACCACCCGGCTTATTTTTAAATTTGTAATTTTTAACCGACAGTATATATGATTATGAGATTCAGTAATATGCTCTGTGTGTGTGTATGTGTGTGTGTGTGTGTGTTTTAATGTGTATGGGTGTTTTCCTTACATGTATCTCTATGTACCAGGTGCATACAGTGTGTGAGCAGGCTAGAAGAGGGTGTTGGGTCCCATGAACTGGAGTTGTTAGATGCTCTATGGGTGTTGGGAATAGAACTCAGGTCCTCCAGGAATGGGGGTGTTGCTGTGACAGACCTGACCATATGTTTTTTGAAGAGTTGTAGATGGCTTTGGAATTTTGGACTAGAAACTTTAAATTTGAATGCTATACACAGGGTTAAACAGGCCATCCTAGCAGGAGCTTGGAAGAACCACTCAGCTAGAGACTACTCTTGTGATATTTGGCAAAGAATGTGGCTTCCTCTATAATCATAAGAATTTGCTTGAGGCTAAATTGAAAAGAAAATTTCTTGGAGGAAGAGATTTCAGGACAGCCTAACATTAACTCTGTCTTGTGATTATCAGTAATCACTCTTATGCAGGTCTACAGTGAAAAAGAGCAAGTGGGTCAAAAAGAAACACAAAACTGCAGTTTGAAGAGAAAAAGAGGGGGAGGAAATTTAATGTTGGAGCCAAGGCTTGTTCTGAGAGAGGTAAGGGGATTAAGGAGAGGCCTGGTCTGCACTGGGACAGGGGGATCTGGGTAAGACCCTACCCAGTTAAGCTTCCAGCTTGTGAAAAGAAAGGGCCTGAGGACTTTTCTGCTCCTAAAAAGCTACAAGAAAGGAAAGTTTCTGCAGATGTGATTCAAGGAGAGGACCAGGTTCCCAGGTGGACACTCTTGTCCTCAGGTTCTGGCTTAAGAGACATGATAACTACATGAGTAAAGGGGGTGAGGAATCTTCCTTCAGGGTTAATTAAGGAGTGCCACCAAGGCCTGCTGGTGGCCATGAGGTGCTATTGTTTGAAGTGAAAGTGAAGCCTGGATTGTATTGGAGACCCCACAGTGTTAGAAGTATCAGAGCCATGGGATATCTGCAGAGGGGATCTGGACCCAAGGAGGGGAACCAGCCCTAGAGAAATACGTTTCTTTCAGGCAACAAAGCTTGAAGGGCAGAGTCATTCAAGATTTGCAGTTTGCCCTGCTGATACATATTCTGTGCCATTGTATGTTGAAAATATGTAATTTGTTGTTTTAGTTTCCAGAGGGTTACAGTTAAGAGATTGCCTTGAGTTTTAGAAGAGACTTTGAGCTTTGGACTTTTAACCAGTATTGAGCATGCATGAAGCATGCATGAAACACTGTGGGCTTTGAAGTTGGACTAACTGCATTTTGCATTATGATATGGCCATGAACCAGTGGGGCCCAGGGAGTGGAGTGTGGAATTAAATATGATGAATTTGCGATCTAAATTTTGTATTCTGCATCTTGTCAGGTTATTTTACGAGATCCAAGCAGTTGGATCTTCCATATTCAACAACTTTTTTTCTTTTTGGAGCCTAATGCTTATTTGCTTCTTTTTATAGGTGAAAAACAAAACAAAAACATAGGTGTATTGAAAACAAGAACAATCCTACTGGTTAATAGCCAAATTTTATTAGGCCTTTAATTACCTCAAAATTAACTGTAGTGAGCAAATACTCGGAATGTGTTTGTGTTTTATTCTATAAATTTAGAATTTAGTAATAGAGTTAGTTTTGAAAAAGTAGCTTTCTTGGTTATCTTCATTTCACAATCTCTTATATAGAATGTTTTACTTCTGATTTATGCATCAAACATATGGTCAAAAAAGGTCACATGTATCATACACACACTCAAAAACAAAACAGATTGAATGTATGTAGTATCTATGATTAACTTATGTTCCTGTTTCCTTTTGGTTGTACAAAAGTGTTAATACACTCTCACAAACTAGCCAGAGCTTAATCCATTATGACATTAGGTTCATATTCCAAAGACAGTCTTCTCATCCTGTATCTTGTCCACCTGTGGTTTAAGTTCCTTGATTTCCTCTCTGCTAGGTCTGAAGATCTGTGAAATCCTGACAGAATAATAAACTAGAGACAGAAGTACAGTAGCTACTTCTAGTTACAAGGAAGGGAAGAGGCTAATTCTGAACTATAAGAGTGTATACCACTGTTCCCTCAGTAAAGCTCATTGTTGCTCTCTGGGAGTGGTTTTCCATGACTTTTAACATTACTTCTGAGTCATCCTCTTATTATAGGTAATAGGGTTTTGTAGTTCAGTAGCTTAGATTCTCTCCTGCAGAGTTGAAAGTCACACGTCTTCCTTTTGAACATTGTAGACCTCCTATGTATCAAGTTATACTTATTCCATTAGATAAGCCACATAATTCTCTTCTAGGCAGGATCCCTTCTACATGTTTCTGAGGTTTGAGAGGCTCTTATGCTTACCTAAGGTTCTGGTGTTGGGTGGTGAGAGAGCTCAGCATTTAAGAGCCAGTCCATAGGGTCATAACAGCCTTCAAATCCAGCCCTAGGTGATCCAGCAGGCTCTGCAGGCAACTGTACTGCAAATGCACATACCCAGCCCCCCATATACATAATTTATTAAGAAGTCTTGATGATTATTAGAAGCTCCATCCATCTGATCTTTGCCCTTAGTGTGTTTCTTATTTTGATGACTTAGAGGGAGAGGCAGTTTATTTTCAAACCAAGCAAGACTTGGCCAGGCAATATTTTTCTTCTAGATACTTTTTGAAAACCAAGCCTCACCAAAAATGATTTAATTCTTGACATTTCTCTGTATCCATGTCTGCTAGGCCATTCAAAGAAACCATTTGATACTTTGAACTTTCTGACTAGTCATTATGATCTTTTTATTTGCAGCCACTGTTTCTATATAGAAAATAGAAAATAAATATTGCCTTCAGTGACAGTGTTGTCACACTGTTGAGTTCACTCATTTTGTTCAGTTTCCAAATCATTTTCTCTGTCTTCTAGCCTTCACAAAGAACCTTTGACTGCCATCTCCTGCCTATCATTAGATGAAAAGGGCTGTGTAATTCCTCCAGTTTTTGGTTTGGTTATCTATTTCTTTGTAATGCTACCTTACAATGTAGTGATTTGAAAACTTTTTTTCACAGCTCTGTGAGTTACTAGTACCAATGTTATAAATGTCCAGTGAAGATAAAAGGGAGTGAGGGTTCAGCAGCTGAGTTGGGGGGAAGAATAGAGACACTATTTTCTTTGAGACAGCATGATTGGAAATGACTTCACTTTTCTCTCTCAAGTAGTAATCTGGGTTCTCTGCAGAGTGTGATTGAAGATTAGACAGAATCAGTGGCATCTAGCATATAGGAATGTTTCATACAACCACAGGAATGAGCACAGAAATAGCGGAGGGGAAGATCCAGTTCAGGCCCCAACTTTGCCCTAAGTTACTTGTTCAATGAGGAATGTCCTTGTCCAGGGGATATATGTTACCTTTTGACTTACAGGGTGACTCAGCGCTTTGGCTGGTTAGCAAAGAGAGGGTTTCCTCCTCCTCTTCTGTGTGTATTACTAAAATTCAGCCCTTAAATTTCAGAGTAGCTCAAGCTGGTGTCCAGCCCTAAGTAGGACATCTTTATTCCCACCAAAACTCAGGAACATTTCAGAGGAGGAGCATCTCAGAATAGGGGTGCAAAGAATGTAAAAGATGCATCAGAATGGAGAGGAGTGCTGTGGAATGCTGTTTTCGGGATAGGACATGGCCTTTGCACCCATGAACTCACTGCATACCCGAGATTGAGTCAGCAAGATCAGTCACCATTCCAACAGACAGTACTCAGCAGGCTATTGACAAAAAAAGGAGAGCCGGGCGTGGTGGTGCATACCTTTAATCCCAGCATTTAAGGGAGGCAGAGGCTGGCCTATTGCTATGAGTTCAAGGTCAGCCTGGTCTACAGAGTGATTTCCAGGACAATCAGTTACAAGAGAGAAACCCTGTCTCAAAAAACCAAAAACAAAAAAAAGTTTATTAAAAAAGAAAAATAGGGGCTGGAGAAAGGTTCAGTAGTCAAGAGTACTTGGTCTTGCAAAGGACCCAGGTTCAATTCCCAACACCCATAAGGTGGCTCACAACTCTCTGGAGCTCCAGCTGATCTTCTGACTGCCATAGGTTTTAGGCATACATACATATATCCAGGCAAAATATATACCAAATAAATGAATCTAAAAAACATTTTATTTTAAAAGTAGCTCAAGCTGGACTATTCTTAATCCAGAGTACTTTAGTGGTTTCTTTCCTGTGATTTAATTGAGCAAGGTTGTAATGTGAAAAGAAGTCTATGATAGTCACTCCATGGAGACCCTGACCATCCATAGTGTGGCAGTAGAACTGCTTTTACTCCTCTTTTAAAGAAGCTAGTAGCCAGGCCTACTGATATAGGCCTGTAATCCTAACACTTGGGAGACCAAGGCAGGAGGATTGTGTGTGTGAGACTAGCCCAGACTATAGAATGAGTTCCAGGCCAGCCCGAGTAACTTACTCTGAGACCCTGTGCCCGAACAGACAAAGCAGAGGTGGGGTTGGCACTATACCTCGGTGTTAAGAGTGCTTGCCAGAGTTGGTCCTGGCTCCGTCCATAGTACTGAAAATACGGAAAAGTGAGCGGAAAACTTGCTCTTAACTGTACCCATCTGAGTGAGCCATGGCAGTCTGAAAGTGGTCAGATTTCTCTCTCTCTCTCTCTCTCTCTCTCTCTCTCTGTATCAGTATACATGTATGTAAACACATACATATACATTTTATTAAGAACAGTGGTTTTATATGTAGACAATTTGGTGTCTGAACCCTGTGTATCATTCTATACAATTAGAAATGGATGTGATATCATCTATTTCGGAGAATGTGGTGTCTAAGTAAGTATCTAGACATCTGTCCTTGCAAACTTCCCCACAGTTATTATTTTTAGGATTTGCTTACTATTCTTGCGCTTGGGTTTTAAAGATAGAGCTTTATCTGTGTGTTTCAGGAGACCCGTGTACAGTATCTTCTCAGTTGGAGTTAGAAGAAGCTTTCAGGCTGTATGAGCTGAACAAGGATTCTGAACTCTTGATCCATGGTAAGAGAGCCACCACTTGACTCCCTAGAGCTTTGATTTGACTCTTTTTTGTTGACCATTTAAAGACAATCTAGGTGTCATTTATTATGTATGCCCTTGTTCCTTTGTAATTGTCTTTCAGGTTTTTTTTTTTTTGTGTGTGTGTGTGTGTGTGTGCTAGAACAGATAAAATGATTCTGCTTTTTATAGTCTAGGAGAAATGCCTTATCTGTATGTGGTCTTCTAGGATATTAAAATTTGACTTCCTATCAGATATTCCTGCACTTTAGAAGTGTGTGTGTTGAGGGGCAGGGGCCACTCTTTTCTAGTATATGATTTTAAAATGTTTAGAGAAATAACCTGCTATCCAGGCAGGTAGCATCTACCTGTTAACCTTACAGCTTGGGAGGCAGAGGCAGGAGGATCTTGTGTTCCAAGGCAGTGATCCATGTAGTAATACCACGTCTTAAAAAAAAACGAGGACTGAGATTTAACTCAGCACAGTGCTGGGTTTGATATAAACTGTTTACTGCTCTAGGTACTCTTCTTACTCAGTTGTGGCCCCAAATTCACCACAGTGTACAATTAGTTAACAAGATGCTTAACTATAAAAAATGGCTTATTTGGTATGTTTATAAATTTATAGCCCAGAATATAAGCTTATATTTAGGGGTGGGAGTGGTTCTATTTCTGGTATTAATTCATTCTTAAATTAAACATACATCTTTTTAAAAACTAATTTTATATATATTTTTGTCATTTAATTCTTTATTGTAACAAAGTTCTCTACAACAGGATTTTTAAAAGTAGTAGTTACTTTCTTTAATAACCAGAAAGGAGAAAAAGTGATTATTCACAAGGGACAAGAATTAGTAATTCAAGCTTCTAATGTGTTACCTATAGATACATTTATTTTCACAGAAACTTATTTTATATAGGCTTGGTAATAGTAAGAGCCTTCAGTAGACTAATATTGGCCATATGCTAAAATTCTGTCTCAGTTATCTCAAGTTAATTTTAATTCTGTAGAATTTTTATTTTGTAAATATTGCTGTTAATTGATTTCAATTTATTTCCTTTCAGTATTTCCTTGTGTACCAGAACGTCCTGGAATGCCTTGCCCAGGAGAAGACAGTGAGTGTTTTTAGTGGTCTGCACGCTTGAAAATAGTTACTTAAAGTGAAAAGAAATAGCACTTTTTGCCTTGTTTTTCAAGACAAGGTTTCTGGCTATCTTGGAACTCCTTTTATAAATCAGGCTGGCCTCAAACTCAGAGATCTACCTGGCTCTGCCTGCTAAGTGCTAGGATTAAAGGCATGCACTACCATGCCTGGCTTAACAAGCAGAACTTTTTAGTTTGTTTGATTTATTCTTTTTCTTCAACCTAATTTAGAATATATTAGCAACTGTCTAAGCTCTGCTTTTGCCAAATGGAATTCATCTGTCTACATGTTACATAATGATCTGTACATAAAAGGACAATTAAATTAAGTCATGTGGCTTCATGTTTTTTAATTTGGGTAATTTCAAATCTGTGGAAAATTAGAAACATCTTTGAGAAAAAGGATATCTACATATCGCTTTTCCATTCTTAATAGTACTTAGCATTTTCTGTTTACCACTGTACCTGTTTGTGTGTACACACATGCATTACTTCTAAATCTAATGATCACTTATTATATTCATTTGTTTGTTTTCGTATGTTTACCATATGTGAGAATAATTGGGATGACACTTCACTTGTAGCTGCCTTTGTAGATGTCACATTGTTAGGAATTGTTTTGGAATCTTGTTTTCATTTGTGGTTTCTGCACATATCCATGACTTCAGAAGGAAAAGTAGGGAATGTTTTGCTTTGAATTATGTGAAATTTCCAAGTCTAAACTTCTAGTTCTGTGATTTAATGCCCGTCAGTGAACAGAGAAAAATAAAGAGTCCTAAGGTTAAGTGACATATTGTGTTATACGGGAAGATAGGGAAGTAGAAGGAATGGCAGAACACCCAATGAGCAATGAAAATGCAGGTTTGTATTCAACTGGTAACATTTGCTGGATTTCTAGTGGGAAGAGAGTTAAAGCTGTGTAGGCTGTCTTTATAGAGCAGCTGGAGAAAATGGCTGTCTTCTGTCTAGAGCCAGAATTTTGAAAGATTTGACATTGTAGCACATCCTGCTTCCAGAGTTCCATGTCCATCCAAGTCCACTGTAGGTTTATGGCCTGCTTCCCAGTAAAATACAGCTCCTAGGTTCCCCATTATCCGGCACACTCATTTTACCTTGTAAAATTCACTGGTGGAGGTCTAACACCACCTTTTTCCCAGTAAAACAAATATTGTTAAACTAGAGTATAGAAGAAAATGGATAACCAGGATTGTGGTCTTTTGGCCCTTTAAATTCTTAGACAACAGTAAAATATTTAAATCTAGGGTGTATAAACTAGTTCATAAGAGAGTCTGGTAAGGTAAAATGTGCTGGCTCTTCTAGGAAGTTTAGGTAAAAGTAAAAGCTAGTTGTTATGCTACAAGGTTTCTAGCATGTAAGACCCTGGCTTTAATCCCCAGCTCTTCAAGGAGAGAAAAAAATTTCTAAGAGCATTGCAACTGGTGCTTTCTTCTTTAACTTGAAATAGTGAATTCAGTGCTATATCTTCTTTAAAGTAGTTTAAAAAATGTTCCCTATTACTAACTACCACTGAAGAATGCCACCAATAATGATAGTAGACAGCACACGTTATAGTTTTGGGTAGCCAGAATTACAGATGGATTAGATTTGATTATTTGGAACCTCTTCTTAAGTGTTTAAGAATAGTATTTGTGGGAGCTGTAGGTTAGGAGCCCTTGTTGCCCTGCCAGAGGATATGGTGCAGTTTCCAGCACCCATATAGTGGTTCACAACTATCTGTAACTCCAGTTCCAGGCTGTCGACCCCCCCCCCCCACACCTTCAGAGTACTAGGCTTGCACATTATATGCATACATACTGCAGGCAAAACTCTAATACATGTTAAAATAAAGAATAATTGCATTCATATAAAAAATCTTTGGAGTGGGCTGGACATATGGCTAAGTGGTAGAATGCTTATGTAATGTAACGTATATGAGGTTCTGGGTTCAACACCCAATACTGTACCAAAAACAAACCAAAAAGGATAAAAGTTTGTTGTATATGAAGTTATATAAAATAAATTACAAGTAAGTTGCATGAAGTAAAATGGACCTTTTCAGTGAAGAAGAGCTCCACAGTCACTGCTTGTAAAGGTGATTATCAGTAGTGAGTGCTGACATTCTGACATTTGTGTGCATAACAATCTCTATCTTATTATTTGTGTTTTTAAAGATATATATTATTTTTAGGCGTGTATGTACACCTACACACACCAGTACAGATGCTTGAGAAGTCAATAGCATCTGATCACGCTCCCACTCCCCACTCTATAACTGGAGTTACAGGCAGTTGTGAAGTGCTTTTGACTAGGTTCTGGGAACCGAACTTTAGTCCTCTGCCAGAGCAATGGGCTGTGCTTAACAGCAGAGACATTTCTCTAGCCCCTCTTCCCTTTAAAGACTTTATTATAGTCCAAACTATTTAAAACTGACTCTGACTATGAAGAGGCAGACAAACCCAGATGTAGAACATAAAAACACTACCTAAGATGTGAAGATTAAAGCAGAGTGAATGCTTTTGAAAGCCAACCACTCAACCAGACAGCCAAACAAAAGAAACCAAATGCAATGTCTGAACTGTGATTAAAAATGACATGATTAGAAAATGACAGCTCTGAAAAATGCTTTCAGAAGAATTAAGGAATTCTGTATGAGTGATACTAAAGTTAATTTTCTAAGGTACAGTAATTACATTGTGGTTATGCATGACTGAGGTGAATGTCACTAGTTTCAGGTGAGGCTTCCTGATGTTTGCATCTTCCAAATGATTCTGGGAGGGGGATGCTTTTTTGGTTTTTATTTGTTTTTTTTTTTTTTTTGAGAAGATATTAGATATGACAAAAGAATAGTAGCTGGTAAAATCAGTGAAGGATGCAAGTATTTACTCCTTTAGCTTGTCTGTGAGCTTCAGTTTTCCTCAAATGTTAGGGGGAAATATCTCTTTAAAAGAAAAACAATACTAATTATTCCAACATTGATACTCCCTGGTATTTGTTTTCATCTAGCTCTTTAGCAAACCCACTTTACATTTTCAGTTTCTAGTTTGTGTTACTGTATTTTTTTTTCCAGCAATAAATATCATGGAAAAGTCAGATTTAATGAAGTGGCTTTTATTCAAATTTTCTCCCTTTAAACTTTCAATCTCTCTCCAGAATCCATTTACCGCAGAGGGGCACGCCGGTGGAGAAAGCTTTATTGTGCCAATGGCCACACTTTTCAAGCCAAACGTTTCAACAGGGTAAACTTATTTTGTTGAATTCTAATACTTTAAGACATCTATTTTTATTTCTTTCCTCCTTTCTTAGTTTGTTACTAAGTCTCGTCCGTTGCTGTGGCGGCGCCTCTCGCTTCAGTAGCCCTTCCTCTCGCTGCCTCGAACGCTGCTGCACTCAGCTACGCTTGCAGCCTTTTACTCTGAGTGTTCTAGGTTAAAAAAGTCCTAATTAGATTAATGAATGTCATTAGTCTTAGGTTAAACTTCTAATGCCTGCACCGTTTTTCCAAATGAGTCTAAAAAAATGTGAGATTTTATAGAGTCATAAAAAATTATGTTTAAGTATAATTCAAGGAGGCAGATATTGTCAAAATGTATCATGTAAGCCCTTTAATCTCACTGTTTAGCAAACAGAAACAGTAGCAAGCACTGGCTAGCTTTTACTTTGTATCAGGCAATTCCCTGAGTGCTTTACCTGTGCTGACTCACTAAATCCTTACAGCCCTGTGAGACAGGTACTATATATTTCCCATCTTACAGATGAGAAAATGAAATTAAGTCTTAGATGTTTCAGCCAATAAGTGCAAAGCTGGGGTTTAGGAGGGAGCAGTCTGTTGGCATAAGCCTGTGTTGGGAAACACCACCCACCCCTCTTTTGACACAGATTCTAACCATACTGATACAGTTGGCCTGCTACTTGGTATATAGCTGAAGTTACCCTAGAACTTGTGGCAGTCCCTTCTGTCTACCTAAGTGCTGGGAGAACCTGGCTTGCATTCTGCTGATAACTGTACCTTTATGGATTTCATTTCTGCAATTAAAACCATGTCCTAAATCCATCGGTGTTAATAGAAATGAATCTCCGAGATCCCCAAACTCTATTGCCAGTGACCCTGGCATTAACAAAGGCTTTAGGCACTAAACTCTCAAGGAAAGCAGGGTTTTGGTTTGCCCCTGCATAGTCTGGAAGGCTGTATGGTTTATTAGCCACTTTTTCTGTGTTCGTAACTATGAAATTTTTATGAAGGTGAAAATTTCTTGAGTTTAACATCGGAAAGCAACATGATTGTAAATTAATTCACTGTCTCTTTGAAACTGACGGGATTTTGTTTATTTTTTTATTGATCTTCAATAGTCTTTGAAAAAAAGTTATGCATGAGGAAATTTCGCCATAGGCTGACAACTGCCCTCACAATGAGGGGAATTCAGTTAGAGAAGAAAAGGCACTTACTCTTAGACTTTTTTATTTGGCATTTTTTGAAACAGAGTCTCATTGTATAGCTTTGGCTGTCTTGGCACTCACTGTGTAGACCAGGCTGGCTTTGAACTTACAGATCAATATTCCTTTGCATCATGAATTCTGGGATTAAAGGCATAATGAGCAAACTGTTGGGAAATAATTATGGCTTTTTTTTTTTTTTTTTGGAGACAGGGTCTCTCTGTTATGTAGCTCTAGCTGTCCTGGAACTCATTATGTAGGCCAGGCTGCCTCTGCCTTCTGAGTACTGGGATTAAAGGTGTGTACCACCATGCCTGGCTTTGATAAATATTCTTGAACTTACCTTTGCAGCGTGCTCACTGTGCCATCTGCACAGACAGAATCTGGGGACTTGGACGGCAAGGATATAAGTGCATCAACTGTAAACTGTTGGTCCATAAGAAGTGCCACAAGCTCGTCACGGTTGAGTGTGGGCGGCACTCTCTGCCACCGGTAAGGCATAGGGTCTGTGTGTTACGTGTGTGGTAGCACGCCTTATTTAACAAGGTTAAAACAGGAAGTATTATAGAACTCCGTCTCAGAAAATACACTGTGTAGGAGTGCCGTACATTCCGCTTAAGATATATAAACTTAGGAAGTGTTGAAATAACTCTGATATCAGACGCCATCCAGGCAGGATTCAAATTTTCAGTTGTCTGATAAAAATTATAATTTTTTATTCTGAATCAGGATTCAAATTGCTCTTAATTGATGTCTCTTCCATACTTTCTAAATTCCCTAGTTCCACCTTCCTCCCACCTGTTTATCTCTTTAGAACTTTATTGTAGGAAAAGCAATTGCTTTTTAGTCATTTAAAGTATTGAATAATTTTGTTCATTACTTCGAGCCTGCCTTTTTTCTTTTTTAACATACTTTTAGTAAAAGTGATATCATTGTTGTACATCATTTTCTAACTTGTTTTTCTCACTAAACAGTATGATTTGGTCATCTCTTTTTTCATATGTATTTTTTATTTAATGTATATGTGTCTATTTGAGCATATGCTATGTGTGTTCTGGCCTTGGAGGCCAGAAGAGGGTGTCAGATCCCTTGGAACTGGAGTTATAGGTGGTTGTGAGCTGCCCAATATGGGTGCAAGGAACTGAACTCAGTTCCTTTGCAAGAGTAGCACTCTTAACTTCTAAGAAATCTGTCTAGTCCCCTTAGTTATCTTTTGTATTCTATTTTTATTGTTATTGTACGTGTGTGTGAATCATCTTGTGCACATGTTATGCACATATACCACAGCATTTGTGGAGGTCAGAGAATAGCTTCAGAAATAGTTCTCTCCTTCCAATGTGGAATTTGTTCTTAGGTTTCCATGGCAAGTGCCTTTACCTGCTGAGCCATCTTAACTGGCTCTGATTTGGTCATCTTTTTATATCTGTCTATAGCCTTACCATTTTTAGCATAATAATCTATGTCTTAGCTGTACTTTACTTTCTTCCCTGTGATTGAACATTTGAACTGTTTTCTAGGTTTTTCTATAAAGAAAATCTAGTGAACTTCCTAGTAAATAAATTTTAATTCCTTAAGAGTTCATTAGTAGAATTATTAAGCTAAAAGATACACATTTGTAAAAACATCAGGGTGTATGTTTAAAAATTGCCTAGTGAATGACTATCTGTGTTTATTAGTAGAGCGTTGTTCTGGTTACTTTTCTGTTGTGATGAGCACCATGACTAACAGCAACTTGGAGGAGTCAAAGGCTTACTTAGCTTACATTTCCAGGTCACAGTCCACCATTGAGGGAGCTCAGGGCAGGAAGCTCACTTTAGAACTCAAGCAGAAACTGTGGAGGAATGCTGTTTACTGCCTACTCTTAGCTTCATGTGCAGCTACCTTTCCTATTCAGCCCAGGCCCACTTACCCAGGAATAATTACACTTACAGTGGTCTGGGCCCTTCTGTATCAATTAGCAGTCAGGAAAATGTCCCACAGATTATGTCCACAGGCCACTCTGACGGTGGCAGGTCTTCATTTGAGGTTCCCTCTTACCAGGTGTGTCAAGTTGACAATCAGCCTGTTTGTGAAAATAGGTTATTAGCGGTGGCTCATTTGTATGAGGATTATTTAGCAAATTTGTTCCAGTTTTATGTGTAAGTTTATACATATAAGAGGGGAAAAAAAAGTCCAGTTTTTAGGGAAAAGAAAAAACTAAAAACTGGAAGCATAATTTACCAAGTTTCTGTTCGTGCTGTCTATTAATTGTCAACTTGACACAAAATAGAGTCACCTGGGAAGAGTCCTAATTAGGAATTATGAGGCTAAGGTTTGTGGGTGGTGAAATTGTTTCTGTGGTAATTGTGGTGGGGGCCCTGGACTGTATGTGAATAGAGAAAGCTGCAGCCTGCCTGTGTTTATCTCTTTTATGCTATAAATGTCATATGATTAGCTGCTTGAGAGCCTTCCTTGACTTTTCTCCTCAATGGTTGACTGCATCCTGGGATTAAGTATGTTACTCTTCTCACCTGAGTTGCTTATTTGTCAAGCAACTTGACAAAGGACACTTTATCAAGAACATTTTCTTGAATATTCTTTTTTTTTTTTAAATGGGTGCTGGGAATTATACCCAGGTCCTCTGGAAGAGCAGCCAGTGCTCTTAACCACTAAGCTGTCTCTCCAGCTCAGTATTCTTCTTGAATATTCTTAATTGGTGTTCATACATTTAGAAGGCAGGAGGTTGCCAGAATTAGTGACATCAAGGTGGGTACTGAGTGCATGCTTATTATTAAGGCACTCTTAAAGTTATAACTGAATGTTTAATGTTCTTCTTCAAGTTACCTTGTTCCTGCTGCTATTAAACCTGGATGCTTATGAATTAATAACAACTGGGTTTAAATAAGCATTGTTCCTTAAGTTGCTCTGGCCCATTGATACTTTTGAGAATGTACAGAAAAATAAGGAACCTACAAAATATTGCATATAGTTTTAAGAGATTTATAGAATCTTAAAGTCAAACTCTGGATCACTAGAAGTCCTGTTCTAGAACCTTCCTGCCAAAGACTTAAAATGCAGTTCAGAGGGAGAAAAAGCAATGTAGAAGCGGGGAGTCACTTACAGTAGATAATTCAGTTTTATTTCTATTGGCCTGAGATCTCTTGTGTATTTCTTTTTTGCTGTAAAAATGTAGTATTATGCCATTCATAGGAATATTGCATGGCCTTATATAGTTAAGTATTATAATAATAATGTAGTCCACATCGTTTAGAGTTGTTCACATTTGAGTTTTGGTATTTCACTGCAATACTGTCATTTCTGGATTTATTGAGGTTTGGGGACTTAAAAAGAATCTTCTAAGTTACTGTGTCTTTGGAAATGTTTGTAGGAACCAATGCTGTCAATGGACCAGTCATCCATGCATCCAGACCATGCACAGACAGGTAAGGGTGAGTAGCAGTTGGAGACTGCTTTGGGGAGCTTTTAAGTGTAATTTCTCATATTAGACTTCATTTCTTTACTTTTTGAATCACCATACAGAGTATTAGATTTCATTATAGCATTTTCAAATAAAACTTGTTGCTTCTTCCCCATTTACTCCTCATTTCCCCTCCCATAAGCCTCCACTGTCATGTTTTTTAAGTTCAGTTTAAAAACAGCATACCTAAGCATATTTTGTGATAAAATTTATCACAGTATTTTAATATACATATTTAGCATTTGAAAAAACAACTGGGTAAACTAACAATTGACTTTCCTAGTTCAAATAAATTCTTTTGAGAATCCTTTAAATTTAGGAAGCCTAGTTTCTTTTTCACAGTGAGAAAGTACAGAGCTGATTTTTGAGCTGTGTTGACTGTTGAAGCAACTTTGTTTTTGGTTTTGGTTTTTTTGAGACAAGGTTTCTCTGTAGTAACTCTGTTGTCCTGGAACTCACTCTGTAGACCAGGCTGGCCTCTAACTCACAGAGATCCTCCTGCCTCTGCCTCCTGAGTGCTGGGATTGAAGGTGTGCACCACTCCTGCCCGGCGAAGCAACTTTGTTTTATTCAAATCCTTATTCTGAAAATACAGCATAGCCAACTGACTCTGTGACATGAGTTAAGGGTTGGGCAGGAACAAAATCTTAGGCATGTATTTGGGAAGTTCTGAAGCTAAAATAATGTTTCTGGATGGGCACACTGGTCCATTGGTCATAAAAGAAGCTTGAAAAGTCTGAGTTCAGGGCTCTGTTACCCCCACACTCCACCCCCAGCAGCTTTGGGGAGTAGAAGCTGACTTTGTCAGCTCTTCTCTTCATCTCTGTGATAATCAAGCGTTTTTAAGATAGAGAGATAGGAATGAAGACCATATGCCCTCCATCTCTATGTCTTAGGTGTATTACAGCATTTAAAGAGGATTTATAGTCCTATATAGTCCTGTTATAGTCCTATATAGACATTTATTCATAAAGAAAAGAAAAGACAGGAGTTTTGGCTGCCAAGTGGTACTTTCTGCCTTCACTACTCGTAATGTATAGTTTAGGACAAGTATTAAGCTTTGACTAATTAAAACCATCAAAAGAAAAATTTTATGTCAAATTCATCATTGGTAATTTTTCTTCTTTTTTAATATTTGTGTTTGAATTTTTAGTAATTCCATATAACCCTTCAAGTCATGAGAGTTTGGACCAAGTTGGTGAAGAAAAGGAGGTAAGATAATTTGTCTTATTATGTACAGCATCGTTATCTTTTTAGAAAGACGTAATCTTTTAGAAATATAATACTTTGAGCTGCTTAGATATTAGAACAGTAAAGTACAAGGAAGATATTTAATGATTTTAGAGTTTTATTTTGATTTTTAATTAAGTAACTTTAATTATGAAATAATTTGAAATTTATTTTCACTTTAAGATAGTATAAACAAAAATTACAATATATATAGGAATAGCATTTAGAATACTTAATATTTGAAATATATTGTAGACTTCTGTTTTGTGGACTAATTGCTTA
Organism: Cricetomys ansorgei; assembly: GCA_026225945.1. Lineage (NCBI taxonomy): Eukaryota > Metazoa > Chordata > Mammalia > Rodentia > Nesomyidae > Cricetomys > Cricetomys ansorgei. The sequence goes on along the minus strand of JAMJFZ010001121.1, from coordinate 7,779,204 downwards.
TTTAAAGTATAAATGATTAAATGTCTTAATTGACATTTAAAATTATTATTATTGTGTGTATGTGGTGTATGGTGGTGGGACTGACATGTTGCAGTGTGCGTATGGAAGTCAAAGGACAACTTTCTGGAGCTGATTCTCTCCTTCAACCTGTACATGGCTTCTAGGGATCCAACTCTGGTTGCCAGGCCTGTTTGCCAAACACTTTGTTCCACCCACTAAGCCATCTAACAAGTTGCCATTTTTTTTATTAAGCAGTTTCTTGGGTTTTAATATTAACTTTTATTTTTTATTTTTATGTGTATCTGTGTAAGAAAATGGCACCTATGTGCAGGTGACCATGGATGCCAGAAGGATGTGTCAGACCATTGGAGCAGTAGTTACAGGTGCTAAACTCAGATCCTCTCCAAGAGCAGCAGTAACTGCTGAGCTGTTTCTCCAGTCCAAGTTTATTTGTTCCTAAAGCAATAACCAGTTTTAGAAAAGTTTTTGGTGAAAAAGAAAGTCATGTCTTACCTGTTCCCAGTTTGTTGTCTTGGAACCAACCCCTCCTAGCCATTTCTAGTTGTGTGACTTATATCTCGGTTTTTCAAATACGTGTATTTCTGGCCATGGAAGATTAGTCCTACTTTTTTTCTTTGTCTTTCTAGTGTTTGAGTGTGCTGTTTTATGCTTCTCTTGTTTATCTTCCAACTTTTTGAAACAAAAATAGTAGACAAAATATTATAGCAATGCCCCACTATACACTACCCAGTTAAATTAATTATGAATACATAGTGGGTGATCTTATCTACCCACCTGCTTTACTCCAGTATAATTTTGAATTAAATCTGTTGATCCTGTTTTGTTTTTTTTGTTTTTCGTTTTTGTTTGTTTTTTTTTAATATGACATTTTAGACTCTTTCTGATTTGGTCAGTTATTTTTTGTTTGTTTTCTCCTGGTTTTTTGAGTCAGGTTCTCATGTAGCCCAGGCTGGCCTGAATCTCCATGCTTATCTGAGGATGACTCAGTCTCCTAATCCTCCTTTCTCCACCTCCCCGATGGGGATTACAGGTGCTCACCACCCTGCTCAGCCCAGATACATCCAACCACGTCTCCACTCTATTTTATTTACTCTTAGTCTGTCTTTTGGTTTTTGTTTTTTTTTTTTAAGGCTGCATGTTGACTTTTACATTGCCAAGTTTGTAGGCATTTGTAACCCATCCTGCCACTGTAACCAAATCTTCCTTGTTTTGTTCATAGGCTGAACGGGTCAGACAAAGGAAGAAAACCCTAATACTAAAGAATGAGCCCTCTATTCTCCTGCACCCATGTGCTGCTCATGCTTCTTTAATCTGCTCTTCAGTGTTCTTTTATTCCTTTTTGTTCCTTTTAGAAACTGTGATTGCCATTTTATCATTATCATCATTATTCCTGTTGCTTTGGTTGTTTCCAGTTAAGATTTGTAAGACCTTGTAAATGCTAGACATACGTGGAGCAAACACCTAGATGATGAGATGTAGCTAGGTGAATTTTGACACAGTGAGCACTATATAACGGCCTCACAGAAGTAGAGTCCACCAGCACTCCAGAGGCCTGTCTTGCAGTACCTGGTCACTGGCAGTCCCTTCTCCCCGTCCCCTAAAGGTAACCCTTGTCTATGCCTCTCAGATTAGCTTTGCCTTTGCTTGCTCTTGTCCCAGCTATAGAAACAGACTCATACAATATTCGTATCTCTGACTTCTTTCATGGAATATAGATGAGTGTTTCACAGAACTTAATTTTTTTTACCATTTCCATTTACCTGTCCTTCTACTTGGTTTTTCCCTCTCAATTGGAATAATTATAAGTTATGATGAAACAGTCTTATAAATGTGGTTTGGCACCTGGCCCTGCTGATGAAAGCCTGTATGTCATCCAGCTGCTCAGGAGGCTGAGACAGGAGAGTAAAGGGCTCCTTGGCTACTGAACAAGTTCAAAGCCAGCCTAGGCAACTTAGTGAAGACGTGTTTTGAAATAAAACGTGAAATTTTAAAAAAGGGTTGGAGAAGTGTTGAGTAGTAGAGCACTTACCGAGCGTACACAAGATCCTGGGATCAGTCCTTAGTACTACATAAAATAAAATGAAGTGCTACATAAATAATTAAATACATACGTAAATGAACAAGTTCAGTGCGTAACTAGAAGACAGACTAAATAGTATTACATTCCTCTATAAGAGACAGTGGCCACAGTCTCCCATTTGTGTTTATGCTTTCATCAGTAGTGCATGAGAGTTCAGGTTGCTCCTCATTCTTGTCCACACTTTGTGTATTCAGTTTCTTCTAAGCCAGTCCTTTGAGTGGAGAGTGGCAATGTATGATTTTTTTTTTTAAACTTGTTTTTAATCTTGTCATTTTATTATTGGTTTCTATATCCAATAATAAGGGTTACTTCGCTATCCTTTATCTAATACTAAATCTACTGTTAACTAAACATTCCTTATGTCTTTCCTGCTACAACATCTCATATACCTCGGAGTATGTCCTCTCACTAGCTCGAGTTACATTTGTCTAGCTTCTGTCTACTCTTAGTGACTTTTTCATCCTGATTTTCTATTTTAACTTAAATTATATTTGGAAAAACAAACAGATATACAAGACTGTCAGTGTTATCCTGTCTATATATTTTATGTTCTTTATCAGTAGTAACTCTTGTCTCTCAGTCATGAAAGTCAGTGTCATTTTTAAATCATGTATCTCCATGATACTTACGCTTAAAATTTGTCAGGTCCTCTTTAACATTCCTCAGATTCCAACTCTGTTCTTACTACTTCTTATCTCAGCTTACAAGCTCATCCTGTCTCTTAAAGAACGAATGCTTTAGAATATATAAGAAAAGAGTTAAGAACTTAAAATATTTTATGTTAAGAAAATACTTTAATATCATTAAAGTTAGAACAGTTTGTTTGAAATATAAAGTATGGATCAAAATATTTCTAGGTAAAACTTTGTTTCTATAAATGTTCTCAACAGGCAATGAATACCAGGGATAGTGGTAAAGCTTCATCGAGTTTAGGTCTCCAGGATTTTGATTTGCTTCGAGTTATAGGAAGAGGAAGTTATGCCAAAGTACTGTTGGTTCGATTAAAAAAAACAGATCGCATTTATGCAATGAAAGTTGTGAAAAAAGAGCTGGTCAATGATGATGAGGTAAGCATGGTGTTGTCTTTCTACCTCCAGACAAACCTAGCGTGCATGAGGCCCTGGGTTTGATTCACAGTCCCAAGTATACACAGCCATATATACACAGAAAACAAAGGCATTCTTCTTCAGAGGAAATTTCAATGTTTGTGCGTTATTACATTGGTCTACTTTTCTAACACATGCGTTAGGTAAAAATAAAATCAAAGCATATTATTATCAAGGGAAGTATTTGAGCTAAGTTTTTTTAGACTATTTCATAATACTGGACATATTTTTAATGGTATTTTCTCTTTGTTTATGTTTTATTTCATGGTGATGAGGGGTTTTGATGTTTAACCTAATTAGTTAACAGTTCCTTTTGTGATCATGGACTTGCTAAGAAGAAATTTATCATTGGTTTTGGCTGTTTCATTTGACGTAGATTTCATTGGTGTTTTAAATAGGATATTGACTGGGTGCAGACAGAGAAGCATGTTTTTGAGCAGGCGTCCAATCACCCTTTTCTAGTTGGGCTGCATTCTTGCTTCCAGACAGAAAGCAGGTAAGGTTAAAGATAACAGAATGTGACTGGGCTTCATACTTTTTGGAATGTTATGTAAGAAGAATCTGTTTCCCATAATTCCTGAAGTAGGAGTACTTATAGCCTCCTGCTACACTTAGTGATACTAATTTACACTGAGTCACGAATAGGCAAAAAGGAAAACAAAGAAAAAAGAAACAGAGGAGGAGAGAGAAGGGGCCCCTAAGAAACAGCAGTAAATAGTCAGCCCTTTAAATACCCTACACATTCTCTTACAGCATAGTGTCTTCTTTACCTCAAGTGACATTTAAACTTGGCTCACCCAGAGAATGAGATGGAGACGTTGCAGGTAGTGCTGCCCTAGAGTAAAGTCAATACAGAACTTGCATTGTGCTAGGTTGCTCTCTTGTATCTGTGCCCCTTGTTCCCGCTGAGTCTTCCATGTGAGTAAAAGGCCGAACCCTTCAGAATGCCCTTACCCTGTCGCTGTTACTGCTTGTTGGAAATGCAAAAAGCTGTTCTACCTCACTTTGATTTGTGGTTTTATGTGGCTTTGCCTCTGTTTTAGGTTGTTTTTTGTTATAGAATATGTAAATGGAGGGGATCTAATGTTTCATATGCAGCGACAAAGGAAGCTTCCTGAAGAACATGCCAGGTAAGTTCTCTGTTTAAGTTGGATTCTTTCCTGAGGACGGCCTGACCTTTTGTGTCTACTAGTTGGAAACAGCCATAAATAAATTATCTTATTGCTAGTTTGTTTCTTGTAAGTTGTGAGCAGGCCAAACTAGGTTAATTTACATGATAAATTATACCTTTCACATATATACTCTGCTATTTGTGTTCATTGTATTTTAGGGTTTTTCAAATGGTTATTCTTCATAGCAAAGCCATATTTTTTTTTCCAATTTAAGGTTTTACTCTGCAGAAATCAGTCTAGCATTGAATTATCTTCATGAGCGAGGGATAATTTATAGAGATTTGAAATTGGACAATGTACTGCTGGACTCTGAAGGACACATTAAACTCACTGATTACGGCATGTGTAAGGTGAGAGACCCTCCAGGCAGCTTATAACCTGCCAGTTGAGAACTTCATGTTTAGATGGGAAATGATTTGTTTAGGATGTTTTAGAATTCTAGCCTGAAGATGGGTGAACTCCCTGGCCATTTGCAGAATTCCATGTTTTTATGATATGTGTATTATATAGGGTTAAATTTTTGTTGTTGTTGTTTGTTACTTTTTGTCTTGAAAATTTTTTCACTTTGAAGAAAATTTGGAAATAAAAATCACCTACAATCCCATTATGTTAACATAGTATTTGCATATCACCTTTCAATCTGTTGCCATTTAGTAGACCTGGAACCTACTTACAAATTTGCCTTAGGAGTCTGTTTTTATATTTAAAATCTCTGACAAAGTATGGTAAAAAAATCAAGTAAGCATTTTAGTTTGTCTCAGAATATGTCTACTTATTGGTGTTTTATTCTTGTGACAACAGTGCTTCACTTAGAGGTCTGGTCTTTTCCCAAAACGTATCTAGAGGACTATTCCACTTGCTAACACTGATCCAACCAAACACTCCCAAGCATTTGAATGTACACACTGCATCCTCATCCACCTGGAGGAAGTTCCAACCAGAGCAGGATTCTAAACACATCAATAAAACGCTCAAATGGTGTTGAGGACTTACTGTTACATCTGTGCATTTTGTATTAAGAAACAAAGTCTTCACACAGTGGCCAATCCTGTATTCTATTATGTAAGTTTTCATTTGTAAGTAGTAAAAAGGTTTAGCCACAGGACTCCTGTGTACCCTAACTCCATTCAGGGTACCCTTTTGTTCTGCCTTTTTTTCTCTTTTTTCTCCCTAGAGTATTTTTCTCTCTGCTTTTTGTTGTTTTGTAGCCTGGAACTCACTCTGTAGACCAGGCTGGCCTCTTACACCGTCTGTCTCTGCCTCCCAAGTGCTGGGATTAAAGGCGAGAGCCCACCCCCACCCCACCACTGGCTCTCTCTGTTCTTTTTTTTTTTTTTTTTAAATCACAATAATAATGGACTCTTAATGAGCTTCAAGACCAAATAAAATATGAGGAGTACCAATTTGCAGAACAGTGTTTTTTGTTGTTATTGTTTTGAGCAACTATCCGAATATTAGTTAAAACTACCATGAGGAGTCAGAGGCATGATGACACACCTTTGTAAGACTGAAGCAGGATGGGCCTGAGCTCAAGGCAGGCCTGGACTGTACAGCAAGAATTTACCCACTGAGCCATCTCCAGCTCTGCAAGGAGCCTTTCTTTTATGACTTTCTGTCCTTTCCTTTCCCCCAAACATATATGGCCATATTTTCTCCTGTGAATATGGATGGGGATATGTAACATACATAGTTGTTGGATTGTTTTTATTTTGTGTTTATTTGTTTCGTAGGTGTTTACATTTGGTTGGTTTTTGTTTTTGTTTCTGTTTTGCTTGGTTCATTTGAGACAGGGTCTTGCTATGTAGTTGAGGTTGATCCTGAATTAACAATTTTCTTGTCTCCATCTTACATGTGCTGGGATTATATGTGCACCACCATGCTTATTTTTTTCTTTTTAGTTCAAGTTTAATTAAAATTTTCTGTTTACTAGTTATTGGTGTGAAAGATATGTTTTCTGATATAGGAATGTTAAAATATTATGGTTGAAGACCATGAAATTTTCCTAACATGTCCATTTTTGTTCTTTTTCAAAGAATATGTTAGTAAGTATGCAAAAATTTATACTTGTTACAATTCTTTTTTTTTAATTAATTTAAAATTTTTTTTCTTCTCTCATACAACATAGAATACATTCTGGGCTGCCCTTCCCCTTCTTCTACCTCCCCATCGCCCCTCAACTACCCCAGATCTACCCACAATCATCACCCCCACAAACACCCCTCCCCCCTTCTCCTTAGAAAAGAATCATCCCCCAGGGTTACAGCACAATCAGGTCATGGCATAGCAGGATGGAATAAGGTTAGGTACCAATCCCTACCTACATCAGGGGTGGGCCAGGCAGCCTGGAAGGAGAAAAAAGGTCTCAAGAGCAGGTAAAATGTTCAAGAGACAACCTCATTCCAGCCTGTAGGAGTTTTTCAAGGACACCAATCCTGACTCCCATGAGATAGATGTATTTAGGGGATCTTACAGGTTCCGTGTCTGTAGCTTCAGTCTCTGTGGGCCCCTAAGAGTACTAGTCAGATGACAACATGGGGGCTTGTTCTCCCAGTGTCCTCAGCCCCTCTGATTTCTGCCATCTCTCCTCCCCTCTTCCATGGGGTTCCCCAACCTCTGCACAGTGTTTGGTTCTGGGCCTCTCCGTATGTTCCTCTCAGAGAGAAAGGATCCTCTCTGTTGAGGATTGGGTTAGGTACCGATCTATGAGCAGAGCGCTACATCATTAGAAATCGTCTCCAGGTTATCCAGTCTCTAGTTCCTGGCCTGGCCTGCAGTTTCAGGCCGGGGTTCCTTCCTTTGGCACGGAGTTCTGCCGTTACGTTGTCAACGAGGATCTTGCAGGGAGGATAGGCCATAAGTTGGAGGTTTTGTGGCTGGGATGATGTCCCAGTCTCATTGTTAAAACTCTTTATGGTCATTCCGTTTATTATTGAGTATTTTCTCTACTTAGCTTATTTGTGCATTGTGCCTTAATTGTTTACCATCCTACAGCTTTTATCATACCAAAGTAGACGACTTACTTCATGGGAAAATGACTGGAAACCAAACGTTATAATGTCAACAGTTATGTAGGATGAAGGATTTAATTATGAAATATGATTCATTTAGTCATATAATCTTCATTTTTGTATTAAATTAAAACATGATATTTTAAAAGGTTTTATCTGAATTAAATTGACTTTAGCAACAGTTAGTGTGAATAGTGTTCTTCATGCTATTTAGTAGCAATTCACAATTTTGTTCTAGTGATGCTGTTTAGGTTTAATGTATTGCATACACGTGATGAATTTAGACAGTAGAAATGAAAGAGATAAATTTAAAATAGTTTTGTATCTTATCTTTTTTTTCCCTCTTTTTCCCCCAATGAAAGGAAGGATTACGGCCTGGAGATACAACCAGCACTTTCTGTGGTACTCCCAATTACATTGCTCCTGAAATTTTAAGAGGAGAAGATTATGGTAATAAATAAATATGTGGTATTTTAGCTACTGCTATATTGGTGGTTTAATGTGGTACCAACTACAATATAATATACCATAGCATTTTAATACTCATTAATATAAACTTTCCTTGGTTCAGTTAACCTGCATGAAGACCCTCAAATTCTGCAACCAGAGCCAGAAAGAGTTTGGCGTTTGGGGAGGATGCATTTAAATAATATTTTACTAGTGACAAACACTGAACAGTAGCAAGACCTGTTATAAAAATTAACTAAAATCCCTTAAAAACCTTCTGCAGTAAGCCTAATTGACTCATTTTACGAAGAGGAAACTGATGCACAGAAAAGTTTAAATAATATGCCTAGGTTATAATAGCCAGGAAGCGGCCATATTTAAACCATCAACTGTGTGAATCCAGTGTCATGAACTTCTAGAAGATTGTTCACATTCCCTGGATATTTCACCAGGAGTGTAAAAGATGCTGAAGGCTGAGTGCTTGTCAGGCACCAGACAATACATTCTTTTTTTTAGTCAGGGTCTTCTACAGAACTGTGGCTGCCCTGGAACTTGCTATGTAGACAGGCTGGCCTCGAACTCACAAAGATCTGACTGCCTCTGCCTTCCGAGTGCTGGGATTAAAGTGTGCACCATCACATCTGGCTTTCATTAATTTTTTACACTTAGATTTATATTTTTATTGGTTCTCTGAGGATTTCATACAATATGTTTTGATCATGTCTGCCTCCTTCCCGTTTCTCCCACATCCACCCGCAGCGTGCCTTCTGACCCAGCTTTGTGCCCTCTATTTTTTTATTCATCAAGTCTAGTTGTGCTGCCCTATATTTTTGGATGTGTGGACTTTTGACGGTCAGCTTACAAGGAGCAACTCTCTTAGAGTAATCCCCCTCTCCAGGCAGCTGTCACTAGCCATAGCTCCTTGTGTTCTCCTCCCCTTACCATGCTGGGATTTGCACAGGGCTTGTGCATGTTATCCCAGTTTATCTCATAACAAAATAAAGTTCTGATTGCTGGCTTTTCAGGCATACAGAGAAGATTTATTACTTAAAATTTCTTTCTAAAGGCTTCAGTGTTGACTGGTGGGCTCTTGGAGTGCTCATGTTTGAGATGATGGCGGGAAGATCTCCATTTGATATTGTTGGGAGCTCCGATAATCCTGATCAAAATACAGAGGATTACCTATTCCAAGGTAATTTGCAGTGTTTTATTGAGATCCTCTGTGAATAACCTAGAGCAAAATTAGGGTTCTGCAAACACTGTTCTGCATAAGAGAAAGAATAGCTTGGGCATACACTCCTGACTCCACGAGAGTTCGGGTAAATTTTAAGCATGCCCTTCCCACTTCTCTAGTCTGCAGCTCCTTTTACAGTTCCTTCCCACACTCAGACTTTTAACAGAGCAGCTTAGCTTGTATGTCATAGATACTGGAGCAGGGACTCTACTGGCTACAGAGACTAATCTTTGCATACGAGCCCAGGCTTAGTGCCCAAGTTCAAGAAAAGTAGAGTGTGAAGATGACCAGAGAGATCAGAGGGTTGTTGTTAAGGACTTGGGAAGGGTGCCATATTGAGCTGTAAAAATGAAAAGAATAGGACAGGAGGCCAAGCACAGGACCTCCACCACAGAGTGTGACGGTGGCCACGAAATTCTGCTCGTGATAGGTAAAGCCTCACAGCACATGAGGAAGCGTTTCATACAGTAGCGAACCAAAGTGCCTGCCATTCAGAGCGTGATGAGACTCGGCCTCACTAGTGATTAGAGGATACACACTAAGTGTTAGTAAGCTATACTTTTGTGCCTGTGCATTTGACAGAGAGTGGTGAGGAAGGTGGAGCAGCATGAGCTCTTCAGGGCTGCGGGTGGAGGTGGAATTGACAGTAGCTTTGGTGAATAATTCCACATTTCCCTGTACAGTTCTGTGTTACAGATGCAAACACCTTACGGTATTAAGTTTTGTACCTTGTAAGAGCCTTGTGAAGCACTTGTTGTTTTTATTTCTGTTTACAGTTGAAGAAATCGAGGCACAGTAAGGTAGTAAAATAAAACACGCTTATATTAATAATAGATGCAGTATTTAGTTAAGAGGCCAGCTCTGAGAAGGAGAGTCAAGGGATTAGGAAAATCCGTGAAGTATTTCGGTTATGTATTTTTCTGTATTTCTGCTGGAATGCCTTAAGTATCTCAGAATGTATTTTTTGCTGGAATGCCTTAAATATCTCAGAATAAAAACTTAAAGATTCAAGCTACGTAAAAGCTGAAAATTACTGTGATTCTTACCTTTCTAGTCATTTTGGAGAAGCAAATTCGCATACCACGTTCCCTGTCTGTGAAAGCAGCTAGTGTGCTGAAGAGTTTTCTCAACAAGGTATAAACTGTAAAATCCTGTGGGTTTTTTTTTTTTAACCTGTTTAAATAAGTCAGCCTGGTAAGTGGAGGCTCAGGCAACATGATGTTTCAAAACAAGAGTATGTACATAGCTTTTCAGTTAGAACTGGCATTTCATTTCATAACCTAAGAGACAAGATCAAATCCTGACCTGATTATCCTTGCCACGCAGCCAATATAATTTACCCCCAGCTAGGCACTGCATTTGATGCTTTTAATGTAAATGATGCATACATAATATCATATCTTCAATGGAGGAAAAATGGAGTCTTTGGGATTAGCTATAACTTATTTTCAGCTGTTTTCTGTATCATTATTCATAAAACCCATTTATCACTGTATTTTTTGAGCATGTGGCCAGTAGTGTTCTCTATTTATTTCATATATTTATATTTGGTATAAATATATCAACCCTATATTTAGATGAAATTCAGAAGAATGGAAATTGCATCTTAAAAGTGTAAGCATCATTCAGTTGCTTGTAGTAGTTAGTAAGCCAGAAGAGTTTAGGATCTAAGATTGTGAAGTTCGGATTCATAAGTCTTATTTCAAATAAATGAAGGTAGAAATGGGTTATATTTACCTCCTTAGGTAGATAAGAATGAATTTTAATAAAATTGGAAATTGGAATCCAGTTTAGATAACCTTTTGTTTTTTTAATGTGTACGGGTGTTTTGCCTGGTTCACAAGGAAGCCAGAAGAGGGCATTGCGAGCTGCTGTATTGGTGTTGGGAATCCAACCCAAATCCTCCGGAAGAGCAGCTCTTAGCCACTGAGCCATCTCCCTGGCCTCTGGATGGCTATTTTATATAAGACAAGATTTGAAAGCTTGTTTCATACGATGAAAAATAAAGTTGAGAGATGCTAATGCATAAAATAAAATGCCTTTTACCCGAAAGAAAGCATTCTAATCCATAGTAAGAATAAAAGCCAGGGTTTGTGAGTTCACCTTCCATCTCAGACCAGTGATCAGATAAGTGCTGTGTCATTGTATTGGACGAATTAGGGTTTGATGCTATACTTGATATATATGTTACATATCTCAGGACCATATCACTGAGCTAAACGTAAGTGTGTAGCAATATTCAGAGCTTTCTGTATTATGGCTGAATTCTGGCCTATGCGAAAGAAATAGATAAATGCTGCTCTTATTTTTCCTCACGTTCTTTCTTCAGCAAAGAGTGGTGGTAGAACTCTACCATTTTAAAAACAAGGTCTTATGTAGCCTGGGCTGACCTTGAATTCTATATAGCAGAGGATGGCTTTGAACTCATAATACTCCTTTCTCCACCTCCTGTGTGCTGGGATTATAGGTGTGCACCACCACCCGGGTATAGGGTTCTCTACTTACTGGCATGGTAAGTTGATAAAGAGCCAGGAGGAAACCTTACCTATTGTGAGCTTTAGATTATTCACTTGAGTCTGATGATGTGCTTTCTAGAAATAGCTGAACATTTCAGCTTAGCAAATGAAAGCATCATAAAATAGGAATCACACTCATCTAGCTCTTTAAACATTGCTTTTGCCATAGGACCCAAAAGAACGATTGGGTTGTCACCCTCAAACTGGATTTGCTGACATTCAAGGACACCCATTCTTCCGAAATGTGGACTGGGACATGGTATGTAATTTGTTGTTGTTTTCCCCTGGCTTGGGTTTTATTATAACCAAGGGCCAAATTTTATTATGTTAATAAGTTATTGAAAAATTAAGATATTATAGCTGCTCTATAGTACTTACAAAAAACTTTAGAAACAAAGCAATATTAATGTACTGGAGCAGGTTGTGATATTATTGAGGACCATACCAATGTTCAGATTAATAAGATATGGCCATGGTTGCTGAAATTGCATAGCAGCATACCAGGTGACATGTCATAGAGCAAAGTAACACAAAGAGGTGTTTCTAGATGCAGACCTGAGCTGTCATCGCTGTATCTTTCTAGATGGAGCAAAAGCAGGTGGTGCCACCCTTTAAACCAAACATTTCTGGAGAATTTGGTTTGGATAACTTTGATTCCCAGTTTACTAATGAACCAGTCCAACTCACTCCAGATGATGAGTAAGTAATTCCACATGCTAGAATGTATTTAAACTTCTTAAATTTCCTTAGTCTTAAGGCTATTTAATTGTTTATGAAAGTATTCTGTAATTTATATGTAACCATTCCATTGCTGGGAATTTGACCCATTATGCTGTTACAAGCTCTTACAATGACTATACCTACTTGTTTTGCGTGCATTATCCTAATTCTCACAACAGCCTTGTAAAGTGGGCATCGTCATCTTCACTTTACGAGTGAGAAACCAAGGCTTGGAGAGGTTAAAGAGCATTGAACACTGTCAGGATTCACACTCGGGCCTGACTGACCAAGGCCTGTCCTTTTCCACTGGGCTGCACTGCTCCATTCTGATGATGAGCATCTCTTTGATTTCTGGGAGTTCCCTGTAAAGGTGACACCAAGTTTCTAGAGCAGCCAGGAGTGATTAGAATAGTGTTTGTGTCTCATCTTTTTTTCTTTTTAAAGATTTATCTTATTTATATGAGTTCTCTATCTGCATATACATATGCATACCAGACAGGGGTGTCTGATCTCATTATGGATGGTTGTGATCCACCATGTGGTTGCTGGGAATTGAACTCATGACCTCTGGAAGAGCAGCCAGTGTTCTTAACTGCCGAGCCATCTCTCCAGCCCCCTGTGCCACATCTTTAAAAGATAATTAAAATATAATTTAGAGTAATTTGAGATTCTTTCTGTCTGTCTCTGTCTCTCATCTTAAGGGGCCTTTGCTCTTTGGTGTTCATTTAATTACATCTCAGTGCTAGCCATCCTTTCATGTAGCTTGCTCCTTTTTCAGATGATCTCAGGAACTTTGTGTCTTAGGACTGTCTCTTAGGGGCCCTTATTTTGCCTCCTGCTGGGAAAGCCCTCGCTCTTCTGGAAGCCCCTCCCCCGCCTTTCCCAGCCCTGTCTGTGTCCTGCAGTCTTGGTTGCCAGCTATCTCATTGCTTCACCACCTTAATTTTTCCATCACTTTGCTCCTACCTAAAAACACACAGTTCTGCTTTTCCACAGAATCTTAGCCCTTCTTTGAAGTACCACATTTTTTGTTATTTAATTTTTTTCCTCTTCAGACATTTAAAGAAATGATTAGTTATGTTCTTAGTAAAAAGAATAAGTGTGTCTGCCATACTCTTGTCCGGGTAGTCAGCATTGACTGCTGTCTTGTATTTTTTTACCATAGACATTTGCAGGTTTACTTGCTCCTTAAACTTCAGCAGTTCAGGCTGACTTCTTAATTTCTAAGTTTTAAAATGCTATTTGGTCGGTCTTCTTCTCCCCTGATGTCTGTGAAAGGTACGTCATTCAGAGCAGCACCATCCGTTTATCTCTATAAATAATTGTCTGCTATTTTCCCCCTTTCCCTCAGACCAGGATGCTCCATGGTTCTGTACATGGTAACTTTGTGTTTGCTATATTCAGTTTATACCTTGGAGACTTCAGCTGGCCCCATATCATGGCTACCAGCTATTAAAATGACTACTAACTAAGTAGGCAAATGGCTATGGAGCAGAAGGCATTATGCTAAGTGCTAGATGTTCATGGAGGATCACAATAGTCTGGTTTCACAAAAAGCTGTCTCCTAGTTTAGGGCCTCAGTTTATGTCTGCCCATTGCACCAGCGCCTATTCCTGTCAGCCAGGTTCAGCCTGTGCTTGTCCACATCTTTCACCCGTTGGATTCTACAGTACCCACTGCTGATGTGACTTCCCATGTTTTCCCTTTAGCACTTGGATCTGAGCTTTCTTTTCTTGTCCCGCTGCCTTAGCCCTGCATCCAGTCTCTTTCACTCATACCAAGATACTACCAGCCTGCTGATCGATTCCTTCATCCCTTTGCTATGCATCCTATTCAGTATACGTCATAAGGACTGCTCTAATCCCTGAGTCCTTAATCAGAAACCTTCCAGGTAACAGCTGTCCTCTTGGATAACATTTTAAGCCTACACACACCCCATCCCACCTCTGTTCCTGCTTGACTTTTACCCGTAACATTAAAACACAAAAAGTGTTCTGAGCAGGCTGTCACTTACCTTTCCCTGGTAGTGGGTGTCACTCTGTCCCTCCTTGTTCATGTCTTTATTTTCCTCTATCATGTTTATCACTTGAAATCCCCCCTTTTTTTTTCAGAGACACCTGAAATGTCTCTAGATCTTGATGAGTGGAACAATCATGTAAACATCATTAGCGTCTTAATCTAGCCATGATTCCTTCCAGTATCACCTAGCACGCAGCACCCTTCCATTCCCGAGCTCCAATTCTGATGAGTTTCTTGCATTTCCCCAGACATACCAGTCTTCCACGTTGCACATGTTTAGATGATGAGTGCTGACTTCCTTGATTTCTCCAGCTAGATGTCATAGCTGCGGTTAGAACAGGACTCAGCCCATACCATATGAAATGTAGCAGACAGTAGTAGGGTCTGGGAGATGACTCAGTTGGTATCGTGCTTGCAAGCATGTGGACCTGGGTTCAAATCTCCAGCAGCCGTATAAAAAGCCAAGTGTGATGGCTCATGTCTGTAATCCTAGTACTCAGGATGCAGAGACAGCTGGGACCTGGAGCTCGTTACCCAACCTGCCAAATCAGTGAGTTCAGTGAGAGACCCCCGTCTCCAAAAGTAAGGTGGAGAGTGATCAAGGAAGACACCTGATGCCAGCCTCTAGCTGTGTAAGCGTGTATACACAGGTGCACTTGCATACGTATGCACATGGGTAGATACACATGTGCACACGCACACACACAAAATTTAGCAGATACTTCTTTTTCTTAGTGCTTTCCAGTATGCTCCTCCTGCCTCCGTCAAGGAGGGAGCTGTACTGGCTGTAACTTTGTGTTTTTCAGTGAAACACATCCATTT
Organism: Cricetomys ansorgei; assembly: GCA_026225945.1. Lineage (NCBI taxonomy): Eukaryota > Metazoa > Chordata > Mammalia > Rodentia > Nesomyidae > Cricetomys > Cricetomys ansorgei. Next base: position 7,764,059 of record JAMJFZ010001121.1, on the reverse strand, counting down.
AGGTATTGGAGTGTGTGATAATTTTGCTCTTGCTGTGTTATTAAGTTAGGTATCAACCCCTCCCCTCGTTGTGGCTCATTGTCTCCTGGGGTGTTTTTTCTTGCTACCTGTCTCTCAGTATACTTGTCCTATTTTCCTTTCATATAACTAACTTCTGGGCCTTCTCTTTACCACCTGCCTGTCTGTTGAGGTGGTTACTAAACTGGATGTTAATTTAGCCCTGGCTATTTACCTTAATCAAGAGGACTGTTCAAGTTAAAAGTTAAAATTAGCCTCCCCCCCCAGTATTTTTCCTGATTCATCTAGAACTCACTTTGTGATTAATCTAAAATCTTGTTTCTTTTCCACAGTTAATATTGATCATTCAGCCCTATTTTTTCTTTTTAGTTATATTTTACTGTGTAAAAGTTGAGAAAATCCTGGTTATAATGAAGATGATTTTATTTTTCTTTCAACAGTGACCTTGTGAGGAAGATTGACCAGTCTGAGTTTGAAGGGTTCGAGTACATCAACCCTCTGTTGATGTCTGCAGAGGAGTGCGTCTGACCCTCACTTGCTAGCTTTGCATTCCGCTTACTGCCATCTAGTGCATGGATCGTGTTAGCCTGGTTGTAGTTAGCAGACATCTCTCTCCATATCCTGTAGGGACCATAGAGCTAAGTAGAGCTAAGAAAAAGAAACGAAAACTAGCTTCCTGACAATCATGTCAAACTTTAGTTATGCTTGCTCTCCAGAGGCCTACTAATGAGTAAGGAAGTTGTCTTTTATTAAAAGGAAATACCACAGCTTTTCAAAGAAAGTCTCTGTTGCATTGTGACACACAGTGGGATTACATCATCATTTTCCCACAGTTGTTGTCATTGTGCGTTAAGTCAATTGAAGGCTTAATTGTGTAGTGGAGGGTAATTCAGAATACATCTTCTTGTATTACTAGTTTTGGAGTTCCTTGAGTTTTAAGAATCCTATAAATTTTCTCATTACTTTGGATAATTATTGATATTTAAAGGCGCAGTTATCAAATTGATAATGCAGTGAAGTTGTTTCGTTAACAATTTGTTTCTAAATTATTAGCTGTGTTTGAAAAATTGGCACAAGTGATTTATTTATTTTTGTGTTTTTAATTTTAAAAAAAAATAAGGGCTTAGCTTCTGAGCTTTCCTTTTCAGTGAAAACTAGCATACTAACACATGTAGCAAAGACCCAGATGCATATGAACGGACAGTTAGTACATATAAAGGAAAAAGTAGGAGCTTAAAGTAGCTGCAGAAAGAACAATATAGTATTTTATTTCTCACTAGAGAGTGGCCCTTCCAGTTGGGAATGAGATTTGATTTAAATAGTGAGGAGCACTAACCCCCTTCTGAATTTAGAAGAGCATTCCATTTATTCAGGGGAGGCAGAGTGTATATATATATATATATATTTTATTATTTAGTATACAGGAAAATAATTTATCTTCTCAGTGGAATGTCTTAACTACTTTTGATTCCTTTCCCAGAGTACATTATCTGTACTTTTGAGACATGTTTATGGAGTCTGCAATGCAATTCAAGAACAGTAAGAAATGAACATGAACAACTATATAACACATGTGTTTCTTATGTCTTAGGTAACAAATGCAATACATAATGGAATGCATTTCAGGGGCAGAGATCTTCAATTCTCCGCAATATTTTTATTAATGTTTAGCAACATTTTATTTAAAGAAGTACCATTTTTAGCATTATTCTGCTGTTTATTTTAAATATTTTTATATAAAGGACTTTAAAATGATCATCTAAATAAACTACAGTTGTCAAATTAGTAAAATTTAATTTTAGGGATGCTATCTAGTATTACGCTTATAATGATTTAAAACATGTAAGCATTTAACAATTATCTTTTGGGGAATGCTACATTTCTTTAGAAATGCAAGTTTTCCAAAGTTTGTGTCATGTACTGTCTTCAAATAACTTAAGACTGAGAGCAGTGAAAACCTCCATTGATTAAAGCCAAATAAGGGGCCAGCGAGGTAGCTCAGCAGGTAAAGGCGTTTGCCGCCAAGCCTGATGACCTCAGTTCAAATGCCTGGAACCCACATGGTGGAAAGAAGCGACCAGCTCCCACAAGTTGGTACACCATGGCACCTGCATACCCCGCCCGGCAATGAGTAAATGTGAGGGAAAACTCGGCCAAATAAATGCAGTAAAGTGCACATCCGAGAGCAAATGTTTCTATACATTTTCATGTTTGAGAAGTGTATGTGTCTCCCCTAATACCTAGAAATTACTTTAAATCAAAAGGCAGTGTTCACGTCCTCAGCTTGTAGAGATTCTCAAGTGTCTGTATGTTTATGACCTTTTCAGTGGTGCTGTTTCCCCTGGGGTATTTTAGAATATTAGAGAAATCACTGAGAGTTTGTTTAAAATGCACACTATTGGGCATACCTTGGGACTTTTTGAGGACTTTGTATTTCATTTTGAGAAACATTTTCTTCAAGTTATTCCTTTTCTTGTGGCTGTATTTCTTACTGGAGTGTGAGTCTGCTTTTTGTGATAAAACATTTTAAGAGGGGGTGATCAGTGAATTATCATGCACATTTGTCAACAAGTTTAAATTAATAAATTCAAGTTACATATCTTCCCTACCCCCACCCTCAACAAAGCCTGTCAGTTTTCTGCCAGTAATGTACAAATGGTGAGCATTTTTCTATGGTGAGGTTTTAACCATTATTAATGGTGGTCTTTGTTTTTAAATCTTTTTTTAACTAATAAGATTTACTGTGTGTATTTTATACAGAATTATTACAGATGTTTTTAAATTTGTGTTCTAGTTTTCAGTCCTTAAGTGCCATGCCAGCTCTTTATATGTTATGTAAAAGTTCTCTCAGAATACTCATCAGGGGAATAATGGTGTGGGTGGGCAGAGTGATTGGCATTCGGTGTCTTAGGAATCGTTTATTTTGTGTAAGCTTGTGGTCAGATTGTTCATCATACGCAGCTGGATTGATGTCTAGTACTCTGTGTCCTCAGTGCCGGTACATTTACTTTAGAAATTTGTTTTAATTTTTGTCTGTAGAGAATACTGCCTTGTTCACTATAATGTAATCTGTATTTGTATAATTTTTTTTTACATTAAAACTTTAAATAAAATGTTTAATACTTATGAGGAGTGGACCATTTTTAACATGTCACATTAAAAAAATTTTGTTTCAGAACAAGACTATCAACATTTGTTCCAGAATATCTATATAATTCAGACAACATTCTGGTAGTGGTGATTGAAAGATTAAAAGATACATTTTAAACTTATCCCTTAGTAGATCTTTTCACGTGGAAAACAAGAAATCAACTGAACATAGAACCTTGTACCCAGCCTTCAAACAGGCGCTTATTCAAACATTCAGAGCAGGTCATTCCTGTATTAGGCTTCACACTGATCTATTGTGTTGTAGAAGGCTGGAACTTCCTCTCTCTGAGTGTCCCATGAATACAATCTTCAAGTAACTCCTTTCTCCATATGAATTGCGTCTTCAGTGCCTCCACAGAAAGCAGGGGACTGTATTTTGGAACCCTTCCCTTGTGTTTATCCTGATTGCAACCCGTATAAACTATGGTTATGTAGAGTTACAGACAGTACTGGTGACATACCCTGTATCGTATTATTGTTTTAGCTGTCTGGCCTTAGATTTCCAGGCAGGTCAAAGAGGACCTTGGAGTTTTAGGGGAATTTCACAAAACATTTGAGTCACTAGGGCAGCCAGCTTCCCCCTGAAAGGTCAAACAGGTCTCCAGCCCTTGAAGCTGACAGCTTGTTCTAGACAACAGTGAGGTATGTGGTAGGGCTGGAATCTTTTCTAGACTTACTTCGAAGAGTAGAATCAGATCTGTGAGGTGACATAGTCCCAGCAGGCGCAGCCACGGGTCTATTGCAGTGTATTGTGGGTCCTGCTAAATGCATTGACAGGACAGGAAACAGACTAACGTGTTCATCTCTGGTCCAGTGAGAAAGGCCAAGGACATTGAGTAAACACACTTGGTGTGGCCATGATCGCTATCTTGTAACCTAACGAGTTTCTAGTTTATCCGTGGCACACACTTCAGACTTAAAGTAGGCCCCACAGAGCTTCCCTGTGTGTTTGATATCCACAGAAAGAAGAAACTCAGGTCATGGGTGCTCTTTCCCTCCCACACTTAAGAATGGTTTTGTACTTCGTACTAAAAAGTGGCAGTTGGTTTGCACCAATGAACGGAAGAGCTAGATGCTTCTGCTTGGATCTATTCCCCCACCCCCACCCCAGCTCAGAAAGATTTGAGGGTATGAAATGTAACGGAGTGACGTCCTCATACGGCAATTCAGGCCCTACTGACACTAGCATATTTTTACTACAATTGCTATTTTTAGTATTGGAGAAACTAAATTTATCAGATGTATCCACTAAGCTTGAGAATTTGTTAGCTCATTTACACCCACAGTTTAACTGGTCAGTAGGAACTTCTGTGTAAGAAAGATCCTACAAAGCTTTCATTTAACAAAATCCTTAAAATAGTTGGATGCCATGTTTTTGGTTTTCTCTGTTAAGAGAATAAAGCTGTCAATCAACAAATGGGCATATGAACCTACTAGATAGTCTTGAAAGAGAAACAAATGGCCAGTAACTATTTTAGGAAGTGTTCAGTATCCCTAGCTATCAGGGAAATGCAAATTAAAACTACTTTGAGATACCTCCTGACAACAGTCAGAATGGCTGTCACCAATAAGCTGACAAATGTTGGAGATGAAGTTGAGAGGAAGGAAGCCTTAATTCACTGTTGGTGAGGGTACAAAATAGAATAGCCCATTATGGAAATCAGTTTTGAGAGTCCTCAAATAATTAGAATTAACCGTATAACCCACTATTTCACTCCTGGGTGTGTATGCCCGGAGAACACCACACTACCATAGAGATATTTGCGCCCTCATGTTTGTTGCTGTTTTGTCCACTATAGCAAAGAATCGGATCAACCTTTGCTACAGATGAATGGATAATGAAAAGTGTGGGGTAGTGGTGAATTCTATTCAGCTCTAAAGAAAAATGCAATCACACGATTTATAAGAGAATGCATAGACTATAATATTTAGTGAGGTTACAATCTCAGGAAAGAAAAACTGCATCATCTCCCTTATAAGTGGAATCTAGTCAACATGGCATGCATATATGCACACTGATGTATGTTTGGGTAGAGCATAACGTGTAAAAAAGAACGGGTGACTATTAGGGGATGAAGGGCTGAAGGTAACTAAGATGAATTATGCAAGGATATAAATCTTGTTTTTCTAGTTCTTACTCTAGAGTGGATTTTTCACTTTTGGTGGTGCATAAGTGCATAAAAATTTACTCCATAGTGAACAAAATTCAACTTGAAGCAGCATCATTTCTGTTCCAAATGTCTATTCTAAATACAGAAATTCATTTGAGTTGCATGGTCTGGGTCTGGTTAATTTTGGTGTGGTGTATTTGTATTTGCAGTGTTTTCAATAATGTAGTTTAAAATAAAAAAGGGACTTGCTGGGTTTCTAGAAATAGAACCACATGGCTAGATTTAAAACTTAACACAACGTGGGCATGGTGGCAAACACCTGTAATCCCAGCGTTTGGGAGTCGGAGGCAAGAAGACAGAGTTCAAGTCCTCCTTGGCTATATTGAGAGTCCTGGATCGACCTGTGTGATAGGAGACCTTGTCTTGGAAAAGGTTGCGAATGAGGTGGCTCAGTGACTACAGGCCTGTCCTCCAGAAGCCTGACAACCTAAATTGGATTCCTGGGATTCACAGGTGCAAGTAGAGAACCCGCTCCTGAAAGTTGCCCTTTGACCTCCATACATGAGCTGGGCATTATTGTCCCCTCCTGATAAATACAAATTTGAAAACTTTTTATAGGAACTTTCTACTGTGAGCAGTTTTGTGACTTTATATTAATGTTTAGGAATAACATGTATATTATAGAAACCTAACTAAAATTTGGGGTGTGCTTGTAGGTACACAGGGTACACATAGTCTCAGGTGGTCCTCCAAGCCATTTTTGTTGTTGGTTTTTGTTGTTAAGCTAGAGTTCCTCACTGGCCTAGGCTAGTCCAGTTGGCCAGTGGGCCCTGTGGATTCCTGTCCCTGGCTCCCCACGCTGGGATTGCAAACACATAGGACCTCTCAGGCATCTTCACCCGGTTCAGGGTGTCAAAGTCAGGTACTCATGCTTATAAGGCAGTCAGTTTATGGCTATCTTCCCCAGCTCCCTAACCTCCCTAATTTTGAATGTGAGTGTGTGTGTGTGTGTGTGTGTGTGTATCTGTATCTGTGTGTGCGCACGCCTCTGTATGCGTGTCTGTGTGTGCACCCCTCCCTGTGTATATGCACGCACATGGTGTGTGCGTGTGTGTGCATCTGTGCGTGTGCATGCACACGCTCATGTGAGTGCCTGTGTGTGTAATCAGTGTGTGTGCCCCTGCCTGTGTATACGTGCGCGCATCTGCCTGTGCATGCGGTGTGTGCACCCATGTGCTAACGCTCGTGTGCCTGTGTGCATGTGAGCCTGTGTGTACACTCGGTGTGTGCGTGCATGTGTGAGCACTCGCGTTCCTGTGTGTGCGCGCACGTGTACCTGTGTGCATGCGGTGTGCGCGCACATGTGCTAGCGCTAGTGTGCCTGTGTGCATGCGAGCCTGCCTGTGTGTGCACATGCATGTATGTGCGTGCACATGCATGAGTGCGTGTGTATGCATTCAGTGTGTGTGCGCGCATGTGCGCGTGCATGCGTGCACAAGCATGCGTGTGGGCCCATCTGTGTGTACGCGGTGTGCATGCGTGTGTGTTGTGTTAGGGGCTCAAACCCAGGGCTTTGATCATGTTAAGTGAGCACTCGTAACTGCAGTACCCTAGCCTAGAGAAAATTTAAACAAACTCTTTTCTAGTCACTGGAGTTTTACTTAAAGTTGATGTCTCAGTGTACAATATGTATTTGTGAATAGTTCGGCTCAGTTTTACTGTTTGTTTTGATTTTTGTTTGTATTGTTAAGGATTGGAGCCACAGCTCCTCCGTACATACGAGGCAAGTGCTTAGAAACAGCACTGACGCCGGAGTCAGTATGTCAACCTTGCTTTTATAAACTTTAAGTTAAAGTATAATTTATGCATTGATTAGGAGTGCTTGTTTGTTAGGTTTGGTTGTCTCAGGGTTTCTCTGTTGTAACTCTGGCTGTCCTGGAACTCACTCTGTAGATCAGGCTGGCCTCGAACTCACAGAGATTCGCCTGTCTCTGCCTCTCGAGTTCTAGAATTGAAAGTGTGCACCACTACCGTCCGGCTGGGAGATTTTTTAATACAGCATTTTTGAGAATTTAATGCATGTATCCAATGTATTTTGATGTGTTTTGATCATATCAACTCTGTACTCTCCAACTCTACTTAGACCCCCTTCTCCCAGCAGACACCTCTCCCTACTCCTTGTCTGCCCCTCCCCGGCTCCCGAACCCATAGCCGAATCAATGCTGCCCGTGTACATTCGGCTCTGGAGCCAGTCACAGGAGCACAGTGCAACCTACTAGTAGCCACACCCCTAAAGGAAAACGACCCTCCCCTCCCCCAGCAACTACCAACTGCCAATAGCTCCTCAGCTAGGGGCGGGGCCTTGTGAGCCACACCCCCGATCAATTTTAGAACTTTGCTGCTTGATGTTGTGCAAGTCTTACAGGCAGGTAGGTAATCACTGCAGCTGTGAGTTCCTGAGTACAGCGGCCAAAGGGGCGTTTCCCAGCACCCCTCCCATCCCCCGGCTCTTATCTCTCCACCTCCTCTTCTAAGGCCAAGTCCGCTGATCCCTGGGATTGGGTGGGGGTATTGATACAGATGTCAGATTTTTATGGCTGAACACACCTATCGTTTACTCTTAGCACTCTTGAGATTTGACATTAGCTGTTGCCCACTGCAAAAAGAGAAGCTTCTCAGCCAAGGTGGAGAGCAGCATAAATTTATGGAGAGAATTACTGGCGCCGCTGCACGGAAGTTGAAAGGTGAAGTCTCTCAGATCCCTCTGGCTCTAGTGGGTTCCCTGTGGTGGTGCGCGAAGGGAGAGTGAACCTTTTTTTTCCCTTCGCCACTGCAGGGTTCCAGGAGTTCTGGTGGGGGGAAGGAGTGTGTGTGTGTGTGTGTGTGTGTGTGTGTGTGTGTGTGTTGTAAATCCTTATTGGTAGTTCCCTCAGACCTGGCACTCCACTGTGATCCTGCAAGTCTGATTGGAGGCACCATATGTGTTATACCAGAGTTGGAAAAGGGCAGTCTTAAGGAATTTTTTGTTTGATGTTATGAACAACTGTGTTGCAGAAAAGTTGGTTTAAATCAACTTCCCCCCCTCCCTCTCCCCCTCCCCTTCTCCCTCTCCAACTCCGTCTCCATACTCATGTGGTTATGTAGGAGATAATTGCTAGATTAAAATGTTCTCTCCGTAGCAGTGTCGTTGGAGGCGTGCGGGAGACAGGCGGAAGTGGGGGCTGACAGCATTGGGCCTGGTTGGCTGGATGATGAGGCTATGCTTCACCACCACTAGGGGGCAGTCTCTTGCCTAATGACGGTCAGCGTTACCCTGTTTACCCGTCCTGCGGGTAGGCAACCTCTTGATTTTGTTGAAAGTCGATACACTATTCAAATTGCACTTCAGAGTGAAATCTGAGTTATTTTGGGAGTTTGACTTTAACAGGATTCTTTGCCCTCTTTAATCTAGATACTGTAGCTTCTATATTATCATAATTGACTGCGAATGAGAACTTCCTGTGTGCCAGGCAATGAGGAAATATATGTGACAATTTAATTATGCCATGTTTCTCCTATGAAGAATACCTCTAGTTGATAATAAGACTGAGGCAGCCATGGTGGATACTTCTAATCCCAGCCTGGGTTACGTGAGAGCCTGTCTCAAATAAATAAATAGATAAATAAATAAATGAATAAATAAATAGGCTGACTCTGGTTATTGATGCCCACAGGAACTCAGTTAAAACAATCAAAAAAAGCATATTGTGAAGTTCCTGTATCAAATGTTACATGACGTTCAAGGGTGTCCTTTACAGTTTTAACCCATAATTCAGACGTGATTTTAACTGGGGCTATAGCGTGCAAGAAACCCTAGTTTCAATCCCTGGAACTGCCAGGGGAAACAAACAAACAAACAAACGAAAGACAACAGGATTTGAGTTGGAGAGATGACGACGTGTACTCAGAGCACTTGCTGCTCTTTCAGGGGACCTGGGTTCAGTTCCCAGCACCCACGTGGTGACTCACAACCATTTGCAATTCTAGTTCCAGAGGACCTGACGCTCTCTTCTCACCTCAGCAACAGGCACTCATGGGGTGAACATACGTATACGTAGGCAAAACACTCATACACATAAAAATAATACACATAAATACATATAAAATACACATTAAAAAGACACAGAAAACCCCTTCAGGATTTCAGAAGCATTGACTGGGGTTTTAAATTTTGATTTTATCATTATTGCGTGTGTGCACATACGTGGGTGTGAGCATGCCACAGTGCACTGTGTGTTTCAGGGGTGGAACCCAGGCTTTTGGGCTTGCCTGACTTGGGCCCTTTCTGACTGAGCTGCCATGCTGGCGGCACCTGTGTTAGCAGTGCGAGATGCTTTTGTGGTGGGTGGAAGTAAATAGTTAAAACCAGCTGCCAAGGAGTGACTTTTTTCTCCCCTTTCTAATCCTGCTGACAATTGTTTCTGCCATTCCTCAATTCAGATCGGTTATTCACTTTATTGCCCAAAATAACTAACTGCAAGATGTGCCATAGATTCCTTTAACTTCGCACCTTCTCCTTCACAGGTTTTTCACCAACAAATTTTTAGGTTTGTTGTGTTGTTGACACGACTTTGTGAACCGCCACTTTGTGAAAAGGCTAAGTGGGAAATACGAAGTACATCCACTTACAGAGGTTTCTGTAAGCATAAAAGGTTCTATCTTTTAAAATAAAGGGTAGCACTTGTATTTATTAACAAGGCCTGCTGTTTTTGACTTGTAGTTGTCTTTCAGAGATGCTAAAGATACATGACTTTCCCAAAGGAAATCATTCTTCCCTCACGTTAAGGCCACCCAAGTAGAAATATTACTACAGATGATTCCAGCTGACCTGGGCCTGGCATGTGTTAAACATTTGTAAACACTCTATAGAACTGTTCAAAATCAGTATGATCCAGGCACAGTGAAATGGCCTTATGTAATCCAGTATAATAAGAGAAAATTTAACCCACTCCCACCTAACCCTCCCTCTCCATTATCCTCTGCTCCCCTTCATATCTCTAGTGTTCTATTACTGTCCCCCACCATGGTCTTTCTTTTTCCTCTCAACCAGCGATCCCTTTCTAGAATTCTGCATTCTACAACTACTCCAAGTTTAAAGACACAGATCTGAATATTCGACACTAAGATTCACTTAGGAATGATGACAGGCCGAAGAGGGGTGGGGGAGGGGCAACCCTAAGGATGCATTCATATAGAAGAGTTGGATTGGAGTTACCTTACACGGGATTATGCTCCTCCCATAAGTCACGGTTGCCAGATGAAAAGCCCAGTGCCAAATGTGGGGATACTACTCTTTGACTTGTTGGTTAAAGGTGTCCCGGAGACCCCCAAAACAATGCATGCTATTGCCACTGGTATTGGCGGCCCACCAGAACTTGACAGTAAATGGAAGTCCGGTTTCAGTAGAATTATAAACATTGTCATTTGCATCCCATTATATTTCATACAACTTCTTCCAGCCATCCAAGTACTAACCAGCCAGACCCTGCTTAGCTTCTGAGAGAAGACTAACTAGATCAGGTACGTTTGGGTGCTGTATCTTAAACATTTTGCACATTTCCCATTTATGCCAAAGATCCTAACAAGATCACTGAATCTTTTTGGTGGGTACTGGCCAAGTATCTCAGGCATCAATACATACTGTTACCTCCGTGTACACGTGGAGAAGCTATAAGTGACTCGGGGTGGTATGTCTCCAGTCATGCCCATTAACTCCCAAAGAGCATCTAAAACTTGCTCTAAGCTTGTGTCTTCCTCCTCAAGAGTGCACACATACAACTGGGACACAATCTTAAATCTCACCTTGTTTACTCCTCGATGCTCATTCCTGTGGGTCTGCTCAAACCTCAGTCCTTCCTCTGGAGCTGCAGTGCCTCCGCCCGCCAGTCTTGTCCCACACTGAATCTGGAGTATTCAAGCCTTCTGTGTCATATTCCCACAAAACACATTGTGGACAGCCCATGTTTCCATGGCCCACACCAGGCAAGAGAACGACCCAACAAAGTGGTCCTGCTGCTGGCTGCCTTACCTGACCCGGATTCCCTTGGCTGGAGGGATTGAATGGCTCTAGGCCCCTGAGAAATCAGGGTGCCATGTAGGTGAGCGCTGGGCTTCTTTTACATAGCTTGAAGAAGTCATGCCCACGTGCGGATTATCCGTGTTGTCCGTCTGTCCATCTGAGATGTGCCCAGCAGTGGACTAGCCTCCTGAGGTCTCTCCTAACCCTCCCTCCCCTGCCACATCTCTCCTATACCCAGTAGGCCCTTCTTTTTGGGCAATGGAGGCCTGTATCCATTTCCCGTTTCCATATCTTTATCCACCTTTCCTGCTCCCTGACGATGTTCTGAGGACTTTTTTCCTACCCCCTCTGTTTCCTGTGTATGTTCAGGGTGTTTTCTAGGATTCAACATGCTTTCCTCAATGTGCCGTTACCTCACCTGATTGTGAAAGCCGTGCTCCCACGACTCCCGCTACGTGGTTCTGCCCTTCCCCAAGGTCTCCCCACCCCCCTCACCCCCCCAGGACTCCTGTGCCTAAGCAAGACCGACAGCAACCATCCAAACACCAAACCGCATTCCCTCTGACCGCATCCATTCACACAGAAGGGGCTCAACAGTGCCGTCTCCACACTTGTCAGCTGCCCCTCTTTACCCTTCCTTCTTTTTGTGTGTGTTTGTGTGTGGTGGGGAGGGTTAGAGGACAATCTATGGGAGCTGTTTTTTCCCCTCCACGATGTGGTATTTCCAGGGTTCAAACTCAGGTCCTCAGGCTTAGCTGTAGGCACCTTTGCCTGCTGAGACATCTCACTGGCCCTGTCTTCTTTTCTCTTGCGGTCCCAGGACCTAGAATAATGCTTGGCACAGAGATGCTCCGTGCGTATCCGTGAACAAACAAATGGGTGGGTGGTAAATGTTGCTGGGCGTGGGGAGAGACCCCACCGTCTCGTGCTTCCGCCACGAGCAGGGCTTGGCAGGGATCTCCACCGCTCCAGCCCGGATGAGGCTCAGGAAGCAGCGGTTGTAACGGACCACCCAGATGTTTGGGATACTTTGATAATGCTTGGGGAAAAAAAAAAAAAAAAAACCCTGCACCGAAGAAAGGCCTTTCCCGCACACTAAATGCTGACCTAGGCTCCACCCTCCTCTGCCAGAAAAGCCAGTCATTGTGGGATTCTGTGGCATTCCCCAGAACTGAGGCAAAAGCATGACTCAGCCAAGGCCCTGGTGTCCCAGGTGAAATCCTGGAAATCAAGGGAAAGGAGATGCCTGAAAAACAGTAGCCCAGTTGTCAGTCACTGTTATTTCTGGTTTCCCTTGTGATAATGATGTTAGGAGCTGTTAGTTTTTGTTTTGTTTTATAATACGGATCTTGAAGCAGGGCTATTTCAAGATATAGATTGCTTTTGGTGCATTTACCAGATCAATACCCTTGAAAACCCTCAATGGCAAGATGTTTTCCTACTTTAGCGCCAGATGTGGTTCTCAGAAGTATTGCAAGGCCATGTGGACTGGAACCTGATGAACATCTGGGAAATACTGGCTCTTGGGATGTGTACATAAATCCCCCTCCCTCTGAGAACTCCCTTCTGCGTGACTTCTTTTAAAATACACCTTTATTTTTTAATTTTTAATTCTCGTTTTATTTTATGTGCACGGGCGGTTTGCCTGCAGGTCTTTCTGGGCACAATTTGTGTGCAGTGCCTGTAGAGGGCAGAAGAAGGTGTCAGATCTTCCTGGATCTGGAGTTACAGACAAGGGTGAACTGCCATGTGGGCGCTAGGATTGGACCCCGCTCCTTTAGAAGAGCAGCTAGTGCTCTTACCCACTGAGCTGTCTCTCCAGCCTCTACACGCCAGTGACTTAAGATGACTCTTGAAGGCAAACAAGATCTCCTGCTCTTTGGCCCACAGACTTCATTTCTGCTTGGAGAACAGACGTTGACCAGGAAGACCTCTCTCTCCTCCAACAGTTATTCTCAGAAGCAGTGCCTTTGTCTCTACCCTCAGCCCACCTGAGATACCTTGCTGCAGGAGGAAGGGAGAGAGGGGTGGAGTTCTTCCAGGCCAGTGTTCACAGAGAAGTGTTCACTCTACTCCACAGCTGGGGTTGTGGGGTTGGAGATGGATGCTTCCTGCCTTGGTTTAGCATCCTTGTTTCTAGAAGCAAAGGGAACAGCACGGTTTAGTTCCAGGCCTTAGGCTCTCACATAGGTGCTAAGATAGCCTAGATCAGTGGTTTTCACCCTCCCTGATGCTGTGACCCTTTAATACAGTCCCTCATGTTGTGGTGACCCCCAACCATTTTCATTGCTACTTCATACCGTTATGAATTGTAATGTGAATATCTGATAGGCGACCCCTGTGAAAGGGTCATTTGACCCCCAAAGGGGACGAGACCCACAGGTTGAGAACCACTGGCCTAACCCAACCCAGAACCTGTCCACACCCTGCTTCCTTACTCATTGCCTGCTTGTTCTTTCTTTCCCTGAGCACCCCCTTCTTTCTTTTCAGGGTCTCCCTAGTATCCTGATCTGGCCCTGAGCTCGTGCTTGCTCTGTCTCAGTCTCTCAGAGTTGTGGCATTACAAACGTATCCAATCTTCCATCATCCGCATTTCTACTGCCAGAACAGGTAGAGCAAACTGTCAGGTTGAGAAGGAGAGGGGGGAAAAACCTTAGTTCTATTTGTGAATTTTCTTTTAATTCTGCCACTCCCGAATTCCTTTAAAAACCATCTTGTGTCACCGGGGACTAACTTCCTATGCTAGCCTGCCCCGTGGCTGCATTTATGATCCAAGTTCTCCACACTTGTATGATTCTTGGGCTTTGTGGCTCTGGGACTTAAAGGACCTGTGTGTCCTTTTAAATATGGAGAAACATTGCAAACTCCCCCTGTGTCAATTTTGACTTGACAGAAGTCACTTCTGATTGTCCCTCCCCATTTTCCTGTTTTATTTCCTTACGGGGTTGGAAATGCACATTCATACAGGAAGGTGCCCTGAGCTGCTGCTGGGGCACAGAAACAGGAACAGGGAGCCTGCTGCCATTCCTAACACCATCTACTCAGTAAATGATCTTCCGAGTGTCCCGGACAAATGACAGACAAGGGGCCAGCAAGATGGCTTAACGCATCAGTTCTCCACCTGTGGGTCAGGAGCCCTTTGGGGGGTCATCTAAGACCACCTGCATATCAGATATTTATATTACGATTCATAATGGTAGCATAATTACAATCATGAAGTAGCAACGGAAATAATTCTGTGGCTGAGGGGTCACCACAACGTGAGGAACTGTATTAAAGGGCCACGGCGTTAGGACGGTTGAGAGCCACTGGCTTAATGAGTAAAAGGTTGCTCCCACTCCCAGTGCCTTGAGTGGATCCAGACCAACTCCCACCTGTTGTTCTCTGGCCTGCACACGTGTATCATGGCACGTGTGCACACACACCCCACAGATGATAGTTAAAATTTAATAAACAAAAATGACAAACAATATTACCACTGAAACAGTCTGTGTGTGTCCATGAGGGCTCACAGACCTAAGACACGTAAGATCGTGCCTTGTGGCGTTTCTCTCTGTGATGACCCTCTTGTGACCCTGGCGAGTCTGTGGGCACTCTGAGAGTGACTTAGGGTGAGTGGCACTGCTCTGCGCTGACACACAGACCTGTAAGGGAGGAGGCTAGTCTCTTCTCTCTTGACAGTCCAGGACAGATGCCTGGCTCCCCTGACAGTCAGGGGTTGAGGCCAGCAGTGCTGGCGCTTTCCAGGAAGTGGAGAGGCTGGAAGGCATGTCCACAGTTTTTACAGCCCAGGCCCAGGCTTCACATTGGCTTTGGCTTTTCCTAAGCAGGAGAGGCTGAGGAATGCTGCCCAGCGTGCCCTGGAGGAAGAGGCCAGAGCTCTGGTGTCCTGCAGCTGCACATACCAGAGCAGACATTCTTCCAACTGAGTGGGGCCAAGGAGAAGCCCTGGGCTAATCAGATCAGGACGGGTGGGGAGCCCTGAAGTCACAACTCAGGGGGCCGCTAGCACCACACTTCCAGTCCCCGTGATTGCCCTGTTGAGCATGGCTCTGCCACCTGCCCTGTAGCCCCTTCCTGCTGCCCGGGATCTACCAGCCATCTCCAGGTCTCCTCTTCAGCCACCAACAGCCTCCTTGACTCGGCTCACGTCTGTCTTTTGGCTGCAGCACGTGTCTCATGTCACGTGCCTCCCCTAGAACATCATCATCTGTTCTTCTCTCACCTGGCATTCGATTCGCCTGTAATCTTTTTTTCCAGACAGGGTTTCTCTGTTGTAGCTCTAGCTGTCCTGGAACTCACTCTGTAGACCAGGCTGGACTTTCACTCACAGAGATTAGCCTGCCTCTGCCTCCCAAGTGCTGGGATTAAAGGTGTGGGCCACCATCACCTGGCAATTTTTTTTTTTTAATTTAACTTTTAAGATGCTAAGGATTGAACTCAAGGCCAGTGTATGCTGGGCAAGCTCTCTATCATTGAGCTATATCCCCAAGCTTCTTTTATCCCCGAGTGGGTGTTGGGAGTGGGGGTAGGAGCACACGAGTGAAGGGGGACATGTGTGCTTGCAAATGGAGGCCGGAGGTTGGTGTCAGGAAGCAGTTTTGATTACTCTTTAACTTTATTCATTGAGGCAGGGCCCCTCAATCAAACCCAGAACTTCCAGATCTCACTTGTCTGGATAGTCACCTTGCTCTGGGATCTCCCGTCTCTGCCTTCTGAAGCTGGAATTACAGGTGGGTCTCCAAGCCCAGCTAGTATTTCAGTGGGATCTGGAGATCCAGACCCCAGTTCTCACGATTGCTTGCCTAGCAATCTAAGCCCTCTGCATTTGGCTTTCTTGAGGCTGTGTCATTAACACAGGAGACCCTCGCTCTCCACATCAGTGGAATCACTGTAATGCTCTCCCAACCTTCCTACCCTCCAGACTGTCAGTGCCGAGAGTCTGGGATCAGGCTTCTTCTTCTTGTAAGTGCTCCCTAGCTAAAACGAGTTGCGGCCCAGCCAATTCAGAAAACACACAGGTATAAACCATACCTGGAAAGAATCCTGAGCTGAGAATGGAGCACAGTAGTGGAGCGCTTGCTTGGTACAGGCAAGGTCCTGGGTCTGGTCCCCAGCACCACAAAAACACATAGAAGAACCTCCCCTTGCTGTATACTACGTCAGCAGCTTACAGTAGTGTGATTTTCGGTTGATGAAAACTCTCAGTCTCTGGAGTCATCTTTTATATGTACTTCATCTTGATGATAAAATGCCTTAGATAATCAATTCAAAAAGAGGAAAGATTTGTTTTGGTTTACAATTTCACAGGTTTCACTCTCTAGGCAGAAGAGCTTTGCTGCCTTTGGGCCTGTGGCAAGGAGAACATATAATGGCCAGTATGTGGAAGAAGCATTAAGACTAAGTTTTCAACACCTGGCTTTTGAAGGTCATTTCAGTTCTGAAACTTGACAGATGCTAATGACATGTCAGCATGACATAGATTTGGGGCTAGATGACAAAACGACCAAAATGTATGCTATGGCTTGAATGTATCCCCCAAAAGGTGGGAGCTACTCCCCAATACTATAGGGATCGAATTCTTGTCAGTATCAAGGAAGAAGGTTCATCTAACTACTGCATGAAGTTCCTTCTCACACGTCAAACTCAGCCTCTCTTGACTTCTCTTCACCCTAACATTACAGAATGATGCAATCAGAACACCCCATCTGAGGCCTCCTTGGATCTTGGAAGTCTGGACTTCTGCTCACCGTGAACTACCCCTTCTCTGACATGTCATAGCACCAACTACTGCAGCACGTTCAGATATAGAGGAACACTTGATCCTTGATCCGGCAGCACGGCTGTTCTGGGAAAGGATCACCTTCAAAGGCCTGTGTGATGGACATTTGATCTCTGATCCAGAAGCATGGCTGCTCTAGGGTAAAAAGAATGTTAGTCAGGCTATTCCTGTCCTCTGTGCTAAAGCTAAATTGAAAGGGATTTTTGCAGTTCCTCCCCTGCAACTAACATGGAGATATGATGAACACCCTGTCTCTCAGTCTGACCTTTGCCTAGTGACAGCAAGGTTGACTGGCCTGGAGTTTGGGGGGTGAATTACAGGATTCTCTTCTTTAATGCAAAATAAGACTTGGTATCTGAAGGCAACTTAGGACAGGCCTTTAAGCCAACTCAGAAGGCAATGGTAGCACGTACCTTTAAACCCAACTCTTGGGACATAAAAGGAATAGTCAGTAAAAGCAAGGAGGCTGAGAGGTGAAGTGGGAGAGGAAGCAAAATAGAAGCAGAGGTGGAAGCAGACAGGAAGCAGAGAGACAAGGCAGAGTTCAGAGTGAGAAGCAAGAGAATTAGAAGCAGGAGATCAATGAAGCAGCCATGTGGAGAAGAAACAGTTGAGAAGGCAGCTAGTCAGAGTTCAGTTCAGAGTAAGTTATGTTCAGTTCAGTCTCAGAGGCTGAAGCCCTCTAGGTCCAGGCTTGCATCTTGAAGATTGTATCTTGTGCTTCCTTGAACCTCCATGAATAACATTCAGAGGGCTGGACTTTCAGCCTAGCCCTCAGCCTTGAGTTGATCACCATAGCCAAGGAGGAAATCAGTCCTGCCTAAGATAATGGGGCCTCCAAGAAAATCCAGTGGTTCAAAGAGGTTCTAAGAAGCTGAGTGTGTGAAGGTATCTATGACGTCATCAACAACATGCTCCTGGCCACCTACCTTCCCATACTTCCAGCTCACAGAGAGGCCTATGTATCACTCGCACCTGATAATTCATCTATATGCCTTGGAATACCCATTCTTGTTTGTCTTATTTATTTATTTATTTATTTATTTATTTATTTATTTATTTATTTTTATAAGTATTTATTGATTTGAGACAGGGTTTCATATATCCCAGGCTGGCTTTAAACTTGATTGCAGCCAAAACGAACTTTGACCTCTGTGTGACCTGCCTCCACTTGTGCAGTGCTGGGGATGAAATGCAATCATTGTGTGTGCTAAGCAAGCACTCTGCCCACTGAGTCATGCCTCTGGCACCTATAATGTCCCTTCTGACAAATAAGGAAGCACAAGTGTTAGCCCGAGTTTTGGATGACAACACATGATTTAGCCTAGTAAACTATCAGGAACACCCAGTTTATTTCCAGCCCATCAAAAGCCTGGTCCACAACCTGGAGTTTGCTACTGGTATCCAAAAATGGCAGCGGACTTATGAAACTGAGCCCTAATCCCGTGGGACTGACACTACCCCAAGTAAATCCTGTCAGGACTGAGATGAACTGTGAGGCACCCAGTGCCTCAAGGCAAGGACGACACTTGTTGGTGCCTAGAGAGGAGTGATCTATGTTGAGAACTGTATTAACTGCGTCTAAGAATTTTAAAAAAAAAATTGTTTTGCCCGCTTTTCCTTTTTTTAATTTATTAATTTATTTCATAGTGAAACGGGTTTTCACTATGTACCCTTGGCTGTCCTGGGCCTCACTATGTAAACCGGAATGGACTTGAACTCACAGAGATCTTCCTGCCTTTCCTCCCGAGTGCTGGTTTCAAAGGCATGCACCACCAAGCCTGCCTTGGTTTTTCTTCTTTTAAATATCAACACTGATGCTTTAAGACAATTCAAGCACTAGGCATAGAAGAAAAAGAGGAAGCTGGATACGTATTGTCCCATCCTGAAGATCTCTCAGCGCTGAGTGTGGGACCCAGGGCCTTGTATATGCTAGGCAAGCTCTCAGCGGCTGAGCCCTCGTTACTGCTTTTCTGACTTTGCTGTACTTTGGCAGCATTATAACTATATTTTGTTGTTGATATTCTGAGATAGGGTCTCATGTAGCTTAGGCTGGCCTTAAATTTTTTTTGTGTCATAGCTGAAGATGACCTTGAACTTTCGGTCTTCCTGCCTCCACTTTGTAGGTGCTGGGATTCTAGGTGTACATCACCATACTCTGATTATTTGGTGCTGGGGATGGAACTCAGGGCCTCATACATGCTAGGCAAGCCCTCTACCCACTCAGCTACATCCTTAGGCCCTTAACTAGCATTATAAAATGAGAAGATGTCTGGCTTAAAACACTTTAGAGAGACATGTCATATATATACCCTAGACGTTAGTCTGATGAAGACGTTCTTCAGAGCCTTATTGGTGTCATCTGGAAAACCGGACCTGGAAAAGAAATTACAAGTTGTAAAGGAGAGTTAAAATTTGAAAAGAGAAATCTGTGAAGAAAAAACAAATTCTTCTTCACAGAACCTGACTCATTTGAAAGGAGAGGAAAAACTGATAGAATGGTTTAGAAGGAAATGTTTGACTAAAGCTTGCCTGCTGTACCCATAGCTACCTGCCCACAAGACTGTGGCTCCCTGGTGACAGCTAGACTAATTATAGAAAAGCAAGGAGGATGAATTATGAAAATTTACATTGACTAAGGATCCTGCTGGAGCACTCAGGAATCGTGATTATCAAAATAAAGTAGATTTTCTTACATTGAAAAGCAGTTAAAAGTTGAAGTATTATTTGCTGTAGTCTTAGACTGAGATATGGGTCAATCAAAACAACATTGACATCACTGTAAATTATTTGTAGGTACCAGCCATTTTGTGAAGTTGACAGGAAATATCAAATGGCTTTTTGGCTTAAATTTAAATTTTTATTTGTAAAAAATAAGTATACCCCCGATTCACATTTTCCACAAATCCTCATTGGTAAGTAAAATAAAAAGCTACCTGTCTTCTGCTTCAGTGGTCTTGTTTTTCAAATGTCAAACTAGTTTAGAAATTTTATTAGAAAACAGGAAAATGAGGAAGAATAAAAAAGCTTTCTTTAAAAAAGAAAAGCCAGGCTTAAATGTGTATGTTTGTAAAGGTAGGCTACTGAAATCCAATACCTTAATAAGGATGGTAACCCAATTCTTCACACACTGGAAAATTTAATAAGCCTAGTCTTGGTGAACATGCTAGCAGAAGCAAATGAAACTGGTATTTAAAGTGTTTCTTGGTGAAGCGTTATTCAACATCTAATTGCACATGCTATAATTTAAAATGAATCTTTTTTCCCCTTCTCAGACGTGTTGGGAATGTAGCTACACTGTACCCACCATCCACTCACCATACAGAAACACAAGCAGAGCAGAAAGATCAGCTAGACATTATCTGCTGTGTCCCATGGAAGCAGGAGACCCCCCCACACACACACACACACACAGAGGATAGATACTCTCTTCTCACCCTCTGCCTCATCTGGCTTAGAAAACCATCTGAACTCCACTCTCCATCTTCAAGGACGTCTGTGTCAGCGTTCTAACACCGAGGCCTTCCTCCAAATCCACACATCTCAGGGTTTGTGTTGTACCCGTGCAGACAGGTAAAGGACAGGGATAGCACAAGGGTTCCCTCTTGTTCACATGTAGCCCTGACACAGCACTGTGCTCTGTGTGGTGCCTTATAAACATGAACTAATTAGGAGGAATAAAACTGCTTTGTGGTACGTAACAGATTGCAAAAATGAAAATCTACAATCAAGATAGCCAGCATGCATTTTGTTAAAGCAAAATGATCTAAGACAGCAGGGCTCCATTCTCTTTTCTTGCTGTGAGGTCTTTTGGGAAAGTCAGGAAGTTATATTTTTCTGATAAGGGGTACGTGTGTGTGTGTGTGTGTGTGTGTGTGTGTGGTCTGGGGTGTTGTTGCCTGCCTGGGGGTGCCTGAGAAGATGGAGATGATTCCAGGTAACATATTTGCAAGGGAGGAATGTTCTACTAACTCATCTTAGAGGCTTCAAGGATATAACCCTTTTAGAAGTGCCCCAGAGGATACAAAATCAATACATGGTTTAATTAATTGACTACAGATGGACTTCATGCAGAGAAGCCCAAGTAGGAAAGTGTCATGCTGGGAAACCAGACAGGTCACAGGTGGGCAGTATGAGAAGGTTAAGGGTGCGGGGATAATCTTCATTTTTTTGTTCTCTTAGGAGGCCAGGAGATAGAGGAGGACCTGGTGACCCACCTGGTATCTCACCGAACAGACTTCTTTGGCCTTTTATTTAAAAGTGTTCTTAACAAGGACTAGCACAACACAGTGGTCAGTGAACCAAGTTCAGTAGCTTTTAGAAGAAGCAACAGAATGTTGCTCAGAAGACTCTGCACTTAGGGAGGTGGCTAGCCAATAAAAACATGTTGAAAGCCGGGGGTGGTGGCTCACACCTTTAATCCCAGCACTCAGGAGGCACAGGCTGGCAGATCTCTGTGAGTTCGAGGCCAGCCTGGTCTACAGAGTGAGTTCCAGGACAGCCAGAGTTACCACAGAGAAACCCTGTCTTGAAAAACAAAAACAGACAAAACAAAAAGAATATGTTGAAGATACAGTGCTTGTATTTTCATATGTCAAGTTCATCGACTTCCAAGGTTTTCTGTTAGCAAAGAAATAAAGCGCTGGCCATGCTTGTCTGACGTTGGTTTTCATGGGAAATCGAGGCATAGTTGCTAACCGGACACCAAATAGGAGGGTGGAGGGATAGCTTCATCAGTAAAGCGCTTCCATGCAAGCACAAGACCTGAGCTCACCCCCTAAGGCATTGTCACCTATATTTGTAAACCCAGCACTGGGGACACAGAGACAGGCAGCTCCCGGGGCTAGCTGGCCAGCCAGCTTAGCCTAATAGGCAAGCTCCAGGACAAGGAGAGATCCTATCTTAAAGCCCAAGGTGGATGACACCTGAGGTCACCCTCCAGCCTCTACTTGCATCACACGCATGCGCACGTACAAGCTGACTGACACGCACGCAAAGAAACAAAAGTAGACAAATTCAAGGGATTCAGACCCATATTCCGAAATGCATTCTTCATGTAATTTAAAATTTAACAGTCACTGACGGATTTGTAGCTCACGAGATAAAGTGCTTGCCTAGCGCGCACAACGCCGTGTATGTGTGTCTACGGAAGGTTTAAGGTCACATATGGAGCTCACGGTGCTAGCTTATGCTTTCGTTGACAAGTATTGACATCAAATATGCCTGATTATTACTTTTTCAAAGTCTGAAAATACACTCGTAAATATATAATTTTGTGTACATGAGAAAACCTGTAATCGAAGACAAGGAAGAATGAGAGAAAATCTATGACTCTTCCGATCTGCCCCGGATCTTCATGTGCAACCCTGGGGTACATAGTCCACTTTGGAGATTTCTATCTTAGAAATGACTCCTGTTGAGGTCAAGGCCCTGTTCATCAGGCTCTACTGGGGAGAAGAATTTGGTGATTGCAGTTGGGGAGAAACAATGACAATAAAACCTGTAACAGAGCCTGGTGAGACGCTCTCAGCAGGTTAAGGTGCCCGCTGCCCCGCTGGACAATCCGAGTTCCAGCTCAGGGACCCTCTCGGTGAATGAGAACGGACCCTACCGGTCATCCTCAGAATACCATTTGTGTGCATGGCGTGCCTCCCAGTAAATAAACAAATGTTAAAAAAAAATAACTGCAACAGCATACAGGTCGGTCAAGTACAACTGAAGCCAACATCACAGAAGTTACAAGGTAGGAAGGCAAGGCTGGAGTCCCCCAGCTCAAGCAGCTGGGGTCACTGGTGTGGACTTCCAAACCCAGCAAAACAGAAACTCTCGCTGATGGGACACATTGGGAGACGCTGGGATTTGAGAGTAGGCGTAGTGGTTAGTATTGATCCTCAACTTGACAGGACTTAGAATCACACAGGAGACAAACCTCTGGGCATGTATAGCTGAGGAGGAAAGGCTACCCCGAGTGTGGGTGGCATCACCCCACTGGGGTTCTGCACTAAAGAGGAGTCTTTGAGGTAGTTTAGCAGTTAAAGGGCCAAGCCCTTGAGTTTGCTCCCAGAACTCACATGATAGAAGAGCAGAACTCACGCCACTAAATAGTTGGCTGACCCCTATATGTGTACTGTCTCACACAGTGGGGGGTGGGGGTGGGGGAGGGTTCATCAGGACTCTTAAATCTGCTGTTGGAAATGGGAGAATTCATTCATTTATTTATCTACTATTTATTTGTTTATTCATTTAGTATTTAGAGATAGGGTTTCTCTGTGTAGCCCTGGCTGTCTTGGAACTGCTCTGTAGACCCGGCTGGACTCAAACTCACAAACATCTGCCTGCCTCTGCCTCCCGAGTGCTGGGATTAAAGGTGTGTACCACCCAGCTCCAATGGGGAGTTTTATAATAGACTCAGGCTAACCACATCTGAGCGTATTGATCAATCTCAATAGTATAAAACAGAGAGACAGCAGCCACTGCGTGTCTTTTGTAACCTACAGGAAAGTAAAAGCCCTGAAGTTAAACATTCTTGCTCCTCAAATCGAATGTGATCTGACAAAGTCTCTAACCTTTTCCGAAAACCGGGTCCCAGGTTTGATCCCAGCCTGGTGTCAAAAGCACTATGTAACTGAGGATGGCCTTGCACTTCTGATACCGCTGCCTCCGCCTTCCGATTGCTGGGATTGTCACGTAGCGCCATGGCCTGCATCTGCAGTGCTGAGGACTGAACTCAGAGCTCATGAAATGTTAGGCATGCACTCAGCCAGCCAAGCTGGATCCCCAAGTGCAAGTCTCCTGGAAAACAGAGGGGCCATAACATGGTACCTGATACCATAAAAATGCAGCCTACAGAATTATCCAGACTCAGAATATAGGAACTTCTACAGGACCACAGCTCCTTCAGTAAATGAAATGGGAGAAAAAGAAGGTAGGTAGCTAGATGAAGAGCCAAAGAAAAACACGCAAGAGCAGCGTGTGGACTTGATTCAAACACACAAAATACCCCACAAAAAGTAAGTAAATCTTCAGAAGACAGTTAGAAAAATCTGGATACTGACAAGAAACATGAAGATACTTCTGAATCCTTGTTAACCACTGAAAGTACCATTGGCACTGTGCATGTGTTTATGGAGATCGCTTGCTCTTTAGATACAGCAAAGTACAGAGAAGCTGGCATGCCCTGGCACTCTGGTTCTACCTAGTGTTACCCACAGGGTGGACTCTTTTCACAAATAAAACCAGAATGCTGTCATGGGTCTCCAGACCTCTCTGACCTGACATAAAGGTTGTTCTGTTGTCCTGCAGAGGCAGGGCCTCAGCCTAGGTCTGCATGAGACCCTATCTCAGAATATCAACAACAACAGAGACTAGTTATTATCCTGCCAAAGTACAGCAAAGTCAGAAAAGCAGTAACCAGGGCTTAGCCGCTGAGTGCTTGCCTAGCATACACAAGGCCCTGGGTCCCACACTCAGCGCTGAGAGATCTTCAGAATGGGACAATACGTATAGCTTTCTCTTTTTCTTCTATGCCTAGTGCTTGAACTGTCTTTAAGCATTTGAGTTGATATTTAAAAGAAGAAAAACCAGGGTAGCCAGGTATCGTGATTGGTACTGATTGCTGGGTGTGACGATGTCTGCCTGGGCCAGTGATGGAATGGTAGGGCTAGGCCAACCGAGGAGCAGCCTCTATGTGAAAGCACTCAGGTTTAATGGAAGAAGAAGGGGGTGGCAGGAGGAAGAGGAGGAGGCAGAGGAGGAGGAAGGGGGAGAGAGAGAGAGAGAGAGAGAGAGAGAGAGAGAAAAAGAGCAGAGAGAGAGAGAGAGAGAGAGAGAGAGGAGACAGGACAGACAGGCTGGAGATAACACAGCCCTAGGCTATGTCTTCCAGCCAAATTCATGATACCTGCTTAGACATAAAGTTATACTTGAATTAAATCCATATTTTTCTTGGAAGTACAGCTGTTGAGCACATTCATCTTTTTGATAGTCACTAGAAAACTCTAGATAGTCAAGGTGGAATAAAAAAAAAATTAGCACACTTATCAAAGTGACAAAGTAAGAATGGGTAGGAAATGCTCTACCAGGAAAAAGCTGTCCCTTGGGGAGCCTGACTGTGTTGGTTTAGTGATAAGAATCTGTACACTGAGGTTGTCAGCCAGCACAGGAAATCTCTCCTGCTGGAAAGCAGGGCTTCTCAGTTGGGACGGATGGCCCTGGGCCACATCGATTGGCTCCAAAGGGCATCTCTTAGACACAGGCAAAGGGTAGCTATCTACATTTCTGGGTCACGGAAGATCTTCCTGGCTTCAGATTGGGAGCAAAGGGCAAGGACTAAAAGTAGAAAGAAGAGGTTGGGATCTACTTCTTCATGCCTCTGAGTGGTTCATTTTTATTTCATTTAAGACAATTCTGGGCTCACAAGATGGCTCAGCAGGTAACGGCATCTGCTGTCAAGCCTGACAAGCCAAATTCCATTTTTCATATCCACATGGTGGTAAGAGAGAACTGATCCCAGCAAGTTGTCCTCTGCAAAAGCGAAATCAGAAAATGATCCTGAGAGTCTTCCAAAAAATCCTAGACGAATATCAGAATGTGGGTGGAAACCATTGCAAACAAATTAGGATTTTTGCTGACTTACCAGATGAGAATTATTATTTTTTATGTGTTGGATTTGCAGAGAGGATGAATGTATCAAACTTCGTATCATCAAGACCAAACACATGATCGAGAGCAACATGAAGGAAGCAGACTAACCCCACGAGGACGTAGTTTTGGAGAAGTTGCAGTCTTTGTTCTGGCAGATTTTTATACCATAGAAACCCAGAGAATTTACATAAACTAACTTAAAATACTTGCATAGCTATCCCCCCTTTTATGCAGGGTCTTGAGATATTCAAGGTGATCAGGCAGAGACTTCGGAGAGCTGAGAACCCATTCTACCCTTGCAAGGTAGCCTGAAAATTTAAACTGGGGGAGTTCTCTTTTTTTTTTTCCTTCTGTTTGATTCCTTCAGGATAACTAGATGTGTCCAGCGCCCTGCTCATCTGTACTACCTCCAGAAAAGCTCCTTTAAAAATTGTTTCCTTGCCACGCTGGGGGGGTCAAATCCAGGGTTTTGCCCAGGTTGAGCAAATGCTTCAGTCCCACACCACCACATACATCCTCAGCTCCGCATTGCCCTGCTTTTCAAGCTCATGCTCTATTATTCCAATAGGTTAGGCAAGGGGTGACCCAAAGTCTAGCAATCTCTGACGTAGCAATGGGCTACTCAGGTCCAAAGATACCACATAGAAATGAAGAAAAGAAGGTTGTACTAGGCCACCGAGAGCCTGCAGACTTTCTGGTTCCAGTTACAAGTCTCTTTATGATCCCCCACCCTGAATTGACTTTGACCAGATTATCTCATTACATTATATGAGAAGCATGAACAGAAATAGTGACACGTTTTTTTTTTGTTTGTTTGTTTTTTGTTTTGTTTCTGAGACCCTTATGCTACATGACTTCCTTTGACATTCTCAAAAGACAACCCCCCTCACCTTGAAAACTGTCTTAGTGTTTACAAGGTGGACATTGTCCTCACATTTACATGCAAGAGAGACCAACAAATAATACATTAACCAGCATTTCCAGTCTTCCTTTCTTCTACCTTGGACTTTCCCCTTCCTCTCTCTCTCTCTCTCTCCCTCCCCCCCCCTTTTCTTTGTGGATGAAATGAGCGATGGAAAATTTATTTGTAAGAAGTACAACCATCCCTGGGTAGAGTCAATGCTTAGCTGTAGCTGGAAGAGAGTTCACGAGGGGAATCATATAGCTAAGGAACTTGAGAGAAATGTGCTCAATTTCAATCCTTTGAGTATGTGGAGGACAGAAACAAAGTAACTGAAAACTCAAAGAAAATATTATCATGAGCACTCGAGGCCTCCTAAAAGGAATACTGAGTGGCTCTCAACCAACAAATTATAGGCAGCTTTTCCTTAGAAAGCCCTCTCTCCAGACAGAGAATACAAAACCTCAGATCCTCTCCAGGCAGGAAACTTTCTCTGTTTTAAGTATGACCCTCTTGGATGGTCTGAGAAAAGACTCGAGCTAGGAAACTAATATGCCTGGAAGAGTATGTATATGGAGTATATCCCCTTTCCTCAGGACGTCCTTGATGAACCAAGTAGTGTTCCCACAAATGTGCTGTGGTGAGATTTCAAACACAAGGGCTGGGGAGCTGGTTCGGTGGGTAAAGTTCTTGCCACACAAATGTGAGGCCCCACATTTAGACCCCCTAGAATGTATGTAAAAAAGCCAGGTACCAATGTGGGTGCCTGCAACCCCAACACTGGGGAGAAAGGGTCAGGAGGTCTCCTGGGACTTGCTGGCCTGTTCAATCAAGCTGCCCAGTGATGTCCAGGATCAACAAGAAACTCTGCTTCAAAAGTAAGGTGGAACCCGCATGGTGGTACATTCCTTTAATCCCAGCACTCAAAAGGGAAGAGGATCTCGGTACATTGATGGCTAGTCTGGTTTACAGAGAGAGTTCCCCCAGCAAGGGCTACACAGTGAAATCTTGTCTGAAAAACAAACAAATCTTGGAGAAGTGACCAAGGAAGGTGCTTGATATCAATTTTGGACTCACTCCACCCCTACATCCGCATGTTTGCTCAGTTGTGACACACACACACACACACACACACCCTGATCCTGAAGGGCAAAAGTTTGACACAGCTGAACAATGGCAGTTGCATGTTCACGGTAGTTTAGAATTTGGACACTCAGCACAGCAGAGGTTATGGCCGGTATTCTCTGGAAGCAAGAAGGCAAACTTGGAGAGGTGACATCAGAGGAGTGTCATGTCAAGGAAGAGGACTCAACGCACACTGGGCAGGGGCGGCAGTACTGGTGAGGTCACAGGGGCCTGCTGGGGGCTGGACACTTCTCTCTTTACACTGGCTGGGAATGATCTCTGCTGTGTGTATTTCACAGATGGCCCTGGGTGTGTTCCTTGGTGCAGACAACTGTCCACAACTAAGTAAATGTTAACATCTATTAGCAAGTTCTCCACATTCTTAAAATTACGGCAATGCAGTGTTTATTTGACCTATTTTTGAACATGTTAGATATTTAAATATTGAATACTGAATGCCTGTCCCTTGTCCTTCGGAGAGAGGGTACCCAGAGCACACGAGGAAAACATTATATAGAGCTCTGTTTGACAGACTGGTTCATTTAAAAACCAACAAGGTGACCAAGGGAACTTCAGGATATTAATTTCACATTTTTATTAACTTTTAATGAGCCCATGTGGTTTCTTTAAAATCTATATTACCTATGTAAAGAAGTCTATTCATCAGAAATTGAGTTTCTGATTTGAGTTACAGGGCCAATGTTCATTTCCTACAGAGGCCAGTTTGAGTGACTGTAAAACTGTAGGACAATTAACTTCATGAGTAGAAGACCTCAGTGTCCCACACATATTTCCCATACTGTCCATCAAGAGCAGATGCTGAGCACCCACCATTGCTAACAAGGGACGGAAAGGCTGATGGGTAAAACAACAGCGCCACTAACATCTTTCTTAGTAAATCTTACACGTAGACTAGGCTGGTTTACAAGTTACTATTTTACTGTCTGGGGTTGTAATATACAAAAGGTATACTTCAGGCTAGGGAGGCGGCTCAGTGGGTAAGGTGCTAGTTGAACAACATGAGGACTGAGTTCGACCCCCAGCACCCACATAAAAATGTCAGGGCTTGTAATCTCACCACTGGAGAGGTGGAGACAGGTAAGTCCCTTAGGCTCCCTGGGCAGACAGCCCAGCTTAGCCAGGTGGCCAGGGTACAGGGAGAGAGCTTGTGGACCGCTCCGGAAGGATGATGTTGAGGTTGACCGCTGGCCTCCGTGTGCACACATTCACATGTGTACCCACCAGAGTACAGGCTCATATGAACATACACCCACATAGAGAACGAAAGGAGAGAGGGAGAGAGGGATCAATTCCAGCTGGCTGACTGTCTTTTTCGATGAGGTCACAAAGAGAAAGTCTAGTTGGCCGAATGAACCAGTATCAATTCTTTAGCTAGGCTTTCTGGGTCAGGCTCAGTTCAGGCTGTTGGCCAGCCTATGGTTCAGGTCCTTTTTCCCAATCCTTTCAACGCTCACTCTTTACTCAGTCAGGGACTGCGGCCAGGCTGGCTTCTGTTAGAGGAGGGGTTGTGATCATTGAGAGTGACAGTCTCTAGTTTTCCTCTCTGGGAAACAATACCAGTATTTCTGCTCACCCACTAACTTTGT
Source organism: Cricetomys ansorgei (assembly GCA_026225945.1). Taxonomy (NCBI): domain Eukaryota; kingdom Metazoa; phylum Chordata; class Mammalia; order Rodentia; family Nesomyidae; genus Cricetomys; species Cricetomys ansorgei. Next base: position 7,734,664 of record JAMJFZ010001121.1, on the reverse strand, counting down.
TAGGATGAATTCTAAAAGAGTAACTACCGAACCAAAGGGCACGGGAAAACGCTTGTTTTGATACCTACTCTGCCACATTTTTACTATTGTATGTTTCTTATTAATTTGTGTGAGTGTGTGTGTGTGTGTGTGTGTGTGTGTAAATCTGGGTGCAGATTTAGAAGACAGAGGAAGACATCAATCTCCATGTTATTCCTGTGAGGAAGGGTCTCTCACTGAACCTGGAGGTGGCCAACAAGCCCATCCATCCTCCAGGCCCCATCCCCAGCACTGGGTTACAGGGACCTGAGTGGCCATGTCTGACTTTTTAGATGGTGCTGGGATCAGAACTCGGATCCTCGTAACCACTCTTACCCACTGGGTCAGTGTTTTTCTTGATTTTTTTTTTTTTTATTAATTCACACTTCACTTACCAAATACCATGACTATGATATTCCTTCTTTTCTATGTGAGAAAACATGTAGGAAATAAAGGTTTTCATCTATTCTTTTTCTCCTCTCCCTCTGCCCACCCCCTCCTTTCTACACTGGGAATCAAACCCAGGCTGTCACATTTGCTAGGCAAACACTCTACAGCTACAGCGCAGTCCAAAAGTTTCACCTTAGTGACCAACTTACACACGCGGTTGAACCTTACAACCTTGTTCTGTGATTTGTTTTTCTGTGGACTTGTTTAGGAGAGGCTTTCAATATTATTTGAGGAAATATTCCTATCTCCAGAACGTTTTCTATTCCAAGAAAAGGTTGATTGCAGTGAGGTTCCAATGGGGAGGGCCGTGCGGGGAGGTGGATATTCCAGGCGCTCTATTTACTTAACTTTCCAGTTCCACGAACAAGTGTAACAGATCAGAGCTGAGGTGACTTTACGTCAGACAGATGCGGGGTGGGGGAAATGGAGCCCACCCCTCCTTTCAGGGAAATCTGTCTCTGCACTTCAGGTCTGCCAGTCCCAGTGGCTCATAGGTTCCTGTGCTTTGGCCTCCTCCATCAGCCAGGCAAGAGAATTTTCTCTACCTTTTCTTTAGCCTTTTACTTGGTGCCGAGTCTCTCAAGCTTAAAGGATAGAAAAGTACCTGGAGCTAACAGGAAGAGCGTATCCCTGTACCCTGTCCTTTCTACTCTAGAACTTCTGGCTTCCTAGGAATTTGTATTTTTAATGTGCTCCTTGGAGGATTCTGGTGGGGGGAGGGTTCTTGGAAAATCTCATTTTTAGAACCATTGCTTTGTAAATCTGATAGTTTTTTTTTTGTTTTTTTTTTTTTGCAGGGGAGTGGCGGAGGGAGGTGGAGTGGTGGAGGGAGGTGGGGGAGGACAGTCAGATGAAACACTCTCTATTTAAAAACATTGGTTTTTAACTGGGTGTGGTGGTATACATCTGTACTCTCTGCTACCCAGGAAGCTGAGGTTTAAGAGACCTGAGTTCAGCAGTTTGTGGCCAGCCCGGGCAACATAGTGAGACTTCATCTCAAACATTCAAAATGGGGCTGGGGAGTTTGTTCAGTCAGTAAAGTACTTGCCTTGTGAGCATGAGGACTTGAATTCTGCCTCTAGGTCCCAGGTTAAAAAACAAAAACAAAAACAAAAACGTAGGGTGTGGTGCCATGGGCTGGAAATCCTAGCACTGGAGAGGCAAAGGTGGTCCCTAGGGTGTATTGACTACTTGGAGAGTTCAAAGCCAATGAAAAACCTGTCTCAGAAATTCAAGGTGGACAGCTCCCGAAGTTGTCCTCTAGCTTCCATGTATGCGCACACTTGTAAACACAAACAGGTTTAAAACACTGGCCAAACCATCTCACCAAACATCTGCCTTACAAAGGATGCAGAGCCTCATTCCCCAGAACTTTCCAGACCAGAATGCTGTTGCTGACCCCCGTGCAGTTTCCTTCTTTCCTTCTTCTTCCTCCTCTTCCCCCTCCCCCTCCCCCTTCTCTTCCTTCTCTTCCTCCTCCTTCTAGTCCTCCTCATCCTCCCCCTCCCCTTTTCCCCCTCCTCCTCCTCCTCCCTTTCTAATAAAGCCATGCTATCCCAGCTGGCCATGAATTCTTGGGTTCAGTGAACCTCCTGCCTCAGCCTCCTGAGTAGCACACTGTGCCATCCATTTCCATTAACCCAAGGATCTGACAGTCTTCCGTTCCTAGCTCCTCCCTGTGTTTCATTTTTATTAGGACCTTACAGAATATGTCTAGAATCTTCAGTATCCCCTTCTGCTACACTAGGAAGCGCTGATGTGAGGCTATGTCCCTGAGACAAGTCAGGGAGTTGGTGGGGAGGTTCTTGGCCATCTGCCAAGGGCCTGACCAAGCCAGCCTTACGTGAGTTAATTAGAATCTGGCTCATTGCCTCCTTGTAGGTTCAGACACCTGGTTTTGTCAACAAACAAGATTGGATCTGGTCTGCGACCAGGTTCACATAACTAAACTCATAACCCCACGAACACACAAGCCTCATGCCACGTATTTGTTTACAGTTAAAGAAAGAACTAGCACCGTTTACATTAATGTGAAATCTCCCCAAATGCAAGCGGTTTGGGAAGCTGCCTTATGGTCGGAAGCTAGAATGAGGGAAGTTAAATACACAACTTGCATTCTGAGTAGATTGGGCCTGGTTCATGAATTTCTGCAAGTGAGATAACATTCCTAACCTTGTGGACAGGCACATTCATTTTGTGAATTTGTTAAAGCAATGAGTTAAATTTCCAGGAGAGTGTGCCTGATATACAAGTATAAGGACTGCCATTTGAACACTAGAAATCATAAAAAAAAAAAAAAAAAGCTGGGCGTGGTAGTGCTCACTTGTAATCCCAGTGCTGGGGAGGGGGAGAGAGGCAATCACTAGGGCCCCCGGCCAGCCAGGTGAGCCTACTCAGCAGGTTTCAGATCAGTACAGAGCCCTGTCTCAAAAAGCAAGCTGCATGGCACCGAGGAGCCACACTCACAGTTGCTCAGCCTCTACACCCCTGCACAAGCACAAGCAAAACAAAAGGGTGATTTAAACGACACCCCCCCCACCAACATACACACAGGTGTGCCTTCCTTCTCTCTCTCTCCCTCCCTCTTCCCACCCTCCTTCCCCTTTAGTCCCTTTTCCTTCCCCCTTTTCTCTCCCTTTTCGTTGGTTTTACTGGTAATTCTTAGAAAGCCATCTCTATTAACCCATTCCCTGTTACTAATAAAACGACATCACAGGCTGGGTACCTCATAAAGAAAGGGGTTTTCAGCTGAATGCGTTGGTGCACACTTAATTCCAGCACTCTGGAGCGGAGGCAGGAGCATTGCAGCAGGTTTGAGACCAGCCTGGTCTGCATAGTAAATTCTAGGCCAAGGGGAAGGGGAAATGTGTATGTGTGTGTGTGTGTGTGTGTGTGTGTGTGTGTGTGTGGATGATATAACTCTTTTGGCTCATAGTTCCAGTCAGAGACATCTGGTTGAAGAGCTATTCATGTTTCTCTCATTTAAAAAAAAAGTTTTATTTATTAATTATTTTTGCGTCTATTTTGGGTTTGTGCGTATGTGTACTGGTGACTGTGGAGGCCAGAAGAGCTGGAGTTGGAGTTGCAGGCAGATGTGAGCCACTCAGAATGGGTCTTGGGAACCAAACTCAGTCCTCTGCGAGAGCACCAAGTGCTTTTAACTGTGAGCTCTCTCTCCAATCCTCATGCTTCTTAAATGTAGGCATCTTTAAAGTTATCCAAGAGAGCTTCCTGCCCACTTGCCCCTGTGTGGTGGTGTTGAACACTTGAAACACTGTATTTTTAAATTTTAATTCATTTAAGCTGAAGTAGCTGTATTCTTGCAGCACAGCTCTCTCGGTGTTAATAGGTTTCTTCGGTGACAAGAAGCACACAGTCCCGCTGGGGAGTAGCCTCATGGGAGTAGCTTGTTGAACACACTGGAGACCCTGCATTTGGTCCCCAGTGCCTGTTGGGAAAAGGAGCTCACAGCAAAGATGGTTTGTAGTGTCATTACCCCTGCCTTCCAGGTTTTTCTCAGATCCCGGCCCTTAGTTACTTAGGCTTCTGCAGACAGCAGAAAGCCATTTTGATTCAGTTTGAGGTAGCAGGGGCACCCAAAGGCACAGAATCAGCTCCACCCCTGGAATCAATTATATATCTACACTTTATGAACACCCATTTCACCTGTTTCTCTCCCGATTCTACTTCATTTGGTCACAGTTGGCAAGTTGGTGACTACTTTTCCATCTCACGACAGGAAACACGACCACCCAAAGCTCCTGAGGTTTTATTTCCTCTGTTCAACACACCAGTCGGGCTGAGGCTGTATTTCTCAGCATTCATTCCAAATGCTTCTGGGAGGTACCCACTGGCCTACTGTGGCTTAGGTATACAGTCTCGCTCTGATTCCCTGTGAATGAGGTCAAGGTCAACCTTAGCCGGATGAAGCTCTGTTTTTATGGCTATGTGACTCAAGAGGGTGGTAAAGGGACCAGATGAGAAATGGGACTTGGGTAGGGAACCCCATGGGAGGTAACCGCAGTTCTCACTCTGCGGATTGATGACCTAGTCCCTCACTGAGTTCCTCCTCTCTGAGCTGCATAGTCTGCTCAGCCTCCTTCGATGGAAGCTTCCTTATCTTCCATTATGGCAGGACTCTGCTGCTAGGTGACTAATTAATCTGATATACTCAACAAACAACAGCAAAGAATTCACTTCAGGAGCCAAGAACATCAGTTTCCTCACTGCAAAGTGAGGATAAAATGGCCTGCTTTGAGGTGGTGGTTAGAGACTAGTAATAAAAATTAATACCAATAGCATTTATTTCCTTCCAATAGCCACGTTTCCAGTTTAATCTGTATACCAATGCCTTCTGGGGATTTTCAGCATGGTGTCAAAATGCAGTGAGAGACATAAGACTTTGAGTGATCCTCAAATCATAGAACAGAGTTCCGTATCCTTTAAAATATTAATGTATTATCGTGTGAGTGTATGGTACGTGTATGGGTGTGCGTGCTACGGCACACGAGGGAGGTCTTGTGGAGCTGGTCCCACTTCAACCTTGACATGGATTCCAGGGATCAAACTTAGGTCAATGAGCTTTCATGGCAGGTGTCTCCTGAGCCCTGAGTTGTCTCACCAACTCATTTTTAAAAATATAACCAAATTTATTCTGCCTATAATTCATATTTGAAAAACAAGGGTAAGCCGTTCTCATATTTCAAGGGCAAGAATTTATCAAAGCGTGTGACCTTGAGTACAAGTTCGTGCCAATTTCCTCATCTGTAAAGTGGGATAATAATAGCTGCTACTTCACAGGATTTGTTCCTATATGTTAAGTGCTTAGAACAGAGTCTAGCAAAAGTAAATGCCATAGGAATATTTACAATTATTTTTAAATTTATGGTTTCTTAAACTCTAGGTTGTAATATATCAGCAGAGGATGAAAATGCAAAGATCCAGAATGAAAAGAAAGGAAAAAAGAAAGAAAGCATTTAATAAGCCAGGCATGGCGGTTTACTCTTGTCATTCCAGTTCTTAGGAGTACAAGCTCCAGGCCAGCCTGGTCTACATAGCAAGTTGCCTTCTGGTATGGGTACCACAGTGAGACACTATCTTTCATTTTAATTTTTAACGAAAATCACCTTACTGTAAAATGAAAAAAACAAACCAACAACCTGTGAAGAAAATATCACACAACTAAATTAACCTAGCCCTTCAAACAAGCACTCACTCAGACCCAGGATCTATATATTCCAGTGAACATCTATACAGTTAGACAGAAACGCAAAAAGAAACACAAACATTGCATATACTACGGGGACATGTGGGCTGTGAAACGTGTGCCCGACCCACGGGTTTCAATATTTGTCTCTTTGCCTAATATGAATCAGTCCTTATCACTTATTTGAATACTCACCAAGAAGAGGGGGAATAAAGAACGGAAACCTAAAGAACAGAAACCGGCCTGGTGTCGGTCAAGTGCGTACGGGTCTAGCTCCCGTTTTGCTACCAATGAACCTAAACTCTCCCTCAACTTCCTTTTCGTTTAAGGAGTGAACTTCCAGTACAAACCTTAGAAGAATATGTGAAACATTTTGAGCTACTTACCCAGTCCAGCTCCATTAATTAGAGAACATCTCTCAACCTGTTGCTGACATTTTATAACGTGGTGATACCACAGGGCAAATTGTGAGTCCCCTCTTTTTCAGATTAAAAAAAAAAAAATCAAGAATACATGTTTGACTTGTGGGGCTGGGGAGATAGGGTGGTAAAGTGCTTTCCTTACAAACACAAAGACCTGAGTTTGATCTCTGGAGCTCATCTTCAAAAACAAAAACAAGAACAAAATAAAACAAAAACCTGGTGTGCAGATGTGTGTTTGTGATCCTAGGGCTGGGGAGGTGGAGATCCCAGGGCTCCCTGGGGCAGCCTAGCCTAAACTGTGAGTCCCAGGCCAATGGAGAAATCTTGTTTCAAAACGCAAGGTGAATGGCATCGGATGAAGGACGCCTCTACACCTGTGCACGCACAGGCACACACACTTGGCCAAGTTTCTCAATCAGTAATACAATCCCTAGAACTGGCAATAACATACATTTACTGTGACTGTTATACTAATTTTAGATTTTTCTTTTCAATTTAAAAATTGAGAAGCTGGAGGCTAGAGAAATGGCTGAGTAGCCGAGAGCATCGGCTGCTCTTCTAGTCGACCTGGTTTGATTCCCAGCGCCAACAAGGCCGCTTACAACCATTTGTAAATCCAGTTCAGGAGACTGACACCTTCCCCTGGCTTCCTCGAGCACCAGGCTCGCACATGATGATGCACAGACGTCATGCAGGCAAAACACACATAAAATAATAACATTTTAAAAAAATTGAGAAGTCTAACATCTCGCAAGACTTTTTTTGGGGGGGGCGGTGGTGCTGTGGGGCACTATTCCTTTTCTCTTTTCTCCTCCTTCCATTCCAGTTTCATAAGGCTTAGTTAAAACCTGGAAAAAAATAAATAGCATGTTGTGGCAGTACTCAGGGAAAGGAGGTTAACTTTTTAATCCTTTGTTTGTTCTTAGGTCATGAAGGTAAGAACTTGGGACCTTGTTAATCCAGTACGGCAGACAGGAGGAAGAGGCCATGCAGGAAGAGAGCCTGGGCAGCGATGGGAAGGAATTTCTCACTGTTGAGGACTGCAGCACCGAACAGGGACAGAAGACGATAGGAGGAAAGGGATGGAATGGGGGCGGGGTGCTGTGCGGAAGGCAAAGGGCATCCGTGTCCTAACAGAGCAACGTCCTTTCGGAACGAGGAGGGAGGAGGCAAGGCTACAGCTGACTTCTCTTTGGAAAGGAGCAGAAGGCATAGTTTTAAAAGCCACAACATCACTGTTTGCTGTTGTTAACATTTGACGTCCCCCACCGTTGTAAAATAAAAACGATTTCTGTTACACTTTTCCCTATCCTTTCTCACCTTCATATTCCTTGTAACTATTACTAGGTCATCGTCAGCGTGGTGGGAGAGTGGGGGAGGGAAGAGGCATTAACATTATTACAAGAGAATGGCACAGGAGGACTGGAAACCACAGGTCTCTAGCCGCATGTAACGTAATGATATTCAAGAGCGCTTGGAATTTGGAGAAGGCAGGTGATATGTAAATGACCTAAGAAGACCTTTCCTTCCTCTCTTGCACACTTCCATTTTTTTGGGGGGGGGTGCTTTCTCTTATTTAATGCTGTTTCTATTTCTATCAATAACCATGTGCATCCCTGACCTGATTTTTTGTCCTTGGACACCAGATCCCGGAGGTCTCAGTGAGCGCCCCTTTGGACTCAGGTGCTCATCTACAGCACCAATAGATCAGCATACTTGAATCTTACTTAAAAGGCCAAGACAAATGATAATAAATCAGTAAATGAAGACAAAAGGGAAGCATTTGCCCCAAACTGTGAGGTCATAGTGAACCAGGGAAAAGGGCTGTCCTTGCGTGTGAAGGAGACTGTCTCAGGTATGCTTAGCTTAGGAGTGAGAGGTCAGGAATGCTTAGGGTCACACAAAACTTCCTTTGAGTCTATGGCTTGAGTCATCTCCTGAAGTCCACGAGTGAAATTCACAAAGAGTAAGAAGAGTAAGTTTAAAAAGATAGTTTTTAATTATAAGGGGAAGCTAAAAGAAGAACAATTACAGAAAGGGAGGCAAAGCTCTGATAAGCAAGTGCAAATCAAAAAGGGACCCCCCCCAAAAAACAGTTAGGCTAGCTCTAGAGGGATGTAAGGGAGGGAAATCCATTGAGATGTTTGTTTGTTTTAAGACTCCTGGCACAAAGGACATTTTTATTCAGATTGATAAACTTCTGAGCATAATGTCAGCTAAGTCAGTGAAGGGTCCATGCCTCTGTCCCATCCTGGGAGATGATCACATATCGTTCACACCTGTATGCTCAGTTAGGGGTGTGGTCACAATTCAAAGCCCTCTTCTGTCCATCTCTGACTTGCTTTGTTAGCGGTTGACCTTGACTCCTGGTCATTAGTCTGGACAGGCATCGATAGTCTGACATTGCAGGTATGACCAGTCTTAGACCTTAATGGGGTCTGCTAGCTGCTTATTAAACTGTGCTCTCTTTCTTCTCTTGTTTACATGAAGAGCTTGCAGTCCTTCAAGGGCCTTTTCTCACGACTATGTATGGCCTTGGTAACTTATCACGGTTTATTGGTTATCTCACATCAACTCCGTGTCTACCTGATGGTCTCTTTTCTGGAATAGGTAGAAGCTTCTCTTTTGAAGCCATCCTTCTTGCAATTTAGATTGCTACAATTAGCTATATTTGAAACAAGAATATGGTCTGGGTGGTGGTAGCATATTCCTTTAATCCTGGCAGTCAGGAGGCAGAGGCAGGCAGATCTCTGAGTTCGAGGCCAGCCTGGTCTACAGCGTGAGTTCCAGGACAGCCAGAGTACAACAGAGAAACTCTGTTTTGAAAAACCAAAAATAAAATAAAATGAGCTTTGCAAGAACAAGATGGCTCTGATGAGCCATCTCTCTAGCTCCTCTGCCTTACTTTTTGAGACAGGATATCTTACTGAGCCTGGAGCTTATGGGTCCAGTTAGGCTGGGTGTCCCTGAGCTCCAGGGATCTGCCTCTCTGCCCTCCCTCAGTCCTGGGGTTACAGATAAGCACCACTGTGCCTGGGTTTTATGCAGGTCTTGCAGAAACCAAATATAGGACTTGTGCTTGTATGGTAGATACATTACAAACGAGCTAACTCCCCAACCCCATGTTCTTTTCTAAGACCTATATTTTCTGTGTCTGTTCAGCTCTGCTTCTGGAATAAGAACCATTATCATTTACTTTCAGTTTGTTTTTTTTTTTATTTTTTGAGATAGGGTCTCTTGTAGTCCAGGCAGGCCTCTTACTATGTAGCAGAGGATGACTTTGAACCTCTGGTCCTCTTGCCTCTACCTTCTGAATACTAGGATTACCTGTTTGTGCAGTAATAGGGTTCAACCCAAGGCTTGATGTGTACCAAGGCAAGCTCTCTACAAGTCCTAATTTCACATTATACTTTTAACGATAATTCTTATACCCTTAAGTAGTCTTCAAAAGTGGGGTTCAGGAAAAAAAAAACCTACCCATCTGCGCAGAGCTCTGCAGAATGACTTTGCCCAGTTTTGTTTGTATTTAAACCCGTACCTTTAGGCTAAGACCTTGAGAACTCAAGGACATAGAGAATTTTATTTTGTAACTGAAAAATAATGGTGAAAATGGTTTTGATTGGCTCTAGCCACATTTCTCAATTGTTATACACAAAATCAGACACAAAAGATCCTTCTCTCAAAAACAGATTCCTGGAGAGAGCAAAAGAACAGAGGGATAATGTATTTGATTTTTCCAAAAAGTCTATCTATTGTCCAATTAATTGTTTCTTAGGCCTTTGGCCACGCTAGCACGTAATTACTTTTATGGCTGGTTAAGAGGACTACTAAATACTCAGCATTAATTGCAGTTTCAGAATCGCTTAAAACACACACACACACACCCCTCAGTTATCTTGGTTCCTTAATTTGTCTCTTCTGGCTAGATACAGAGCCAGGTGCACGGAGGCCAGGTGCTCAGTCGCAGAACTGTCCTGGCTTTCACCTCGGCTCTCCAGCCAGGCCTCTGAATATTCTGACGGTTAGAACATCCATTCCCCTAGACTCGCAGATGCTGCTCTCCCCCCACCGGCTCTGCACAGAACATCATTATCTTTGCTGAGCTTCTGTCTCTATGGCAATAACAGATGGGAAGTGCTGTGGAATTATTCATGTTCACACAGGCAAGCAGTCAAGGAGCAGAGGGTAGGAGGTGGGAGAGGGGCATGACCTGAGAGCACGGAGGTGGGGGCAGACAGGAGCTGGGGCGGGGGCGGTGATGAGAAGTGAACATTTGTTAGACCTATTGTGGGGGAAAGATGGGAGACAAAATCTTGGAGCGCAAAAGTACTCCCAATTGGACAACTACAAGTGTGGACCCAAACATGAGTAACCCCGAAGTGGTAAAAATAAGAAACTGGGCGAAAAGAAAAAAAAAGGGGGGGGAGAGGGAAGCGCCGCCGCCGCCTGGGCTCCCTAAGTCTGCGCAGTGCTTACTCGCTGCGCTATTTCAGTTCCTGATCCTGTGGTGGGGTGGAGAAAAGGGGATTTCTTGGTGTTTCGAAATATGACGGCCCAGCCCCACAGCGTTGAATATTGGAACTGGCTATCCTGGGAACGTTGGCTAGGAAGTCCCCCGACCCACCCCGCCGCCGGCCCGGGGTGGCAGCCGAAAGCTCTAATGTGGCAATCTTTCCCCTCCTCCTACGGTCCCTGGGGGGGAGGGGGAGAAAAACCTGAAAACCCCAACCCGGGCGCTCAGGGGACTAAAACGGGGTCACTCGTGGAGGCGGAGAGCGGCTCGGGCAGCAAGGTCTGTCCCCGCGGTGCGAAAACCGCGGCCTCCCCGACGATGGAGGAGGGGGAGGCGGTCGGGCGAGGCCACCCCAGCGCGGCCAGGCGGGGCTCGCATCGGCAGCTGGCAGGGCGGCCGCAGCAGGAGGCCCCGCGGGGGCGGGAGGCCCGGCGACGTCTGCGCGCCCACCCCGGGGATCTGGGGGCCAGCGCGGGGTGGCCGCCTCCAGCGGGGGCGTCTGCGCGGCGGGCCGAGCCCGGGGGTCGCGGCAGGGGGCCGCCTGCGGGCCGCCTCCGGGGCGGGGCCGACGGCCAGCTGCGGCCGCGGGGGTGGGGTGGCCGAGCCTGACCTCGGGCGCGGCCAGCTGCCGGGGTCGCGCGCAGTGCAGCCCGCCGCGCCCTGCCCCCTCCCCGCCGCCCGCCACCCCACCCCACCCCACGCCGCCCGGCGGCCCAGAGGCCAGGACGCCCCCGGGTCTGGCCCCGTCACCACACGGCAGCGGGCGTGGCGGGGGCGGCCCCAGACAGCCGGCTGGGCGACTCGAGGAAGGGAGGAGGGCGGCGGGGGTGGGGCTGAGGGAACATCCTGTCTGCGCCGGGCACCGCAGACAGCGCCGTGCGCCAGCCGCCCAGACGGCGCGCCGGGCCAGCAACGCCGGGCACGCGCGGGAGGGGGCTGGGGGGGGAGGGGAGACGGGCGCACGCGCGTGCGCGGCTGAGGCGGCCGGCGCGCGCCCCCGGCGGGGGGGGCCGGAGAGGCGCGCGCGCAGCATGCGGCGCGCAGACCGCGAGGAGCCACAATAGGCCAGACGGCGCGCGCGCCCGGGGCGGGGGGGGGGACTGGCTGGCGCGGGACCGCGCGGCGCCGCTGGCTTCGTTCCCTCCCCTCCCCCGCCCGCCGCCCTCGCTTGTCCCCCGGGCGGCCGGAGACGGCGGCGGCGTCTGCGGGAAGCCGTGTCTCCGCAGTGACGTGGGCGGGCCGCGGGCCGGGTGACGTCAGAGGCTGTGTGTAGCGATGTGTGTGGGGTTCGGAGCGGCGCCGGCACAGCGAAGGCGGCGGGCGAGCGGCGGCGACGGCGGGCACAGGTGCGGCCGCGGGTCGTGAGGGGACGTGAGGGGCGTGCGGCCTCCGGGGACGCGGAGGCGGCGGCGGGGGAGACGGGGACGCCACAGACCCTGTGGGGCTTCCCGGGCGCCGAGGGCGGGCGGAGGGCGTCCGGGATGCGCGGGGTCCCGGGCGGGGTCGCAGGCACGGGGCGCGCGGCGGGGGTCCCACGGGTGTACAGGCCTCGCGGACCCCGGGACGGGTCGGCTGGCAGGGGATAGCGTTGCACTTGATCCGAGCCGCCGGCACCCTGGAGCCCCGGACGCCGGTCGTCGCCGCCATCCCCCGGCCGTCTGTCTGCGCTCGGCGGGGATGCCCCGGGCTGGCCCCAGCGTTGAGCGTCCGGCGGCGAGGGCTTCCGGGCTTCGCGCTCGACTTGCCCGCGCCCCTCTGGGTGCCACGGCTCGGGGCGGGTGAAGCGGGGAGGCCAGCCCCGGGGCGCCGAGGTAACCCCGGAGAACTTCCCGCGGACCGGGCGCGTGGGGGGATTTCCACCGGCGGCCCCCGCAGTGTGTGGGGAGGCACTCGGGGTGATCCCAGTCCCGGGGTGGGGGTTGGGGCCCCTCCCTCCACTTCCCTCTGCCCCCCTCTCACCTCACCAGACGCCCGGAGTCCCCCGCTTCCCGGTCCTGTCTCCTTCGGGTTGAGATGGGTGTGTTTCTGCGTGGGCGCAGGCTGCGGGGCGCCCCTGGTCTAGGTCAAGCCTCCTGCCCTTTTCCTTGGCTCGCCTTGGCTCGCCTTGGCTGAGGTGTCCCTGTAGTGGCGAAAGTCACAGTACGGTGGCTAGGCGGCTTTCTTCCGTAGCCCTTTGGGTTTGTGTTAACATAAATTACGGGGAGTTTAGAAAGCAAAGATTTTTATTTATTGGCGTCGATTGGGTTTTCTCCGGGGAGGGAAGTGGAAGAAGACTCTTTTTTTCCCCCCACTCTGCCTCCATTTGCATTCTTTGTGAGGTCTGTCTGCCTTGTGCTTTTTTGTCCCGGATTAGTCTTGCTCAAGGATGGAGATTTCCAGGCTTGGAGTCTTAAAAGCTTTTGGCTTCCATTAAGCAAATTCGCTAACCTTTTAAAGGGAAAGTTTAATTTTTCCCTTTCGTTTCAGAATGGTAGTATATATTGACTAGATGAATTAATCCACTCGATACAGTAACTTAGTTACATATGGTAGGTATATTAACACGGATCTATCTTGTTCTTTTGAAGAGCGGAAACTACAGTTTTATTTTTAAATAAGAGAAAAGAAAGGATTATTATTTTTTTAATTAAAATGACATAATTGAGAAAGCCTGAGGACTGAGAAAGTCTGAATCTTGGTTATTTGTTTTCTAAATTCGTGTACTCCTCTTTTTGAGGGATATTATTTAATGCTCCTGTTACCCATCTTCCAGACTGTTTTCTATTTAAATGAAGTTTCTTTTAAATAGTTGGTATTAGATTGAAAGAAATCGTTCAAGTGTTACCTTTCGTAAAGTGAACTGAGTCTAAGATTATTAAGAAACTGGTTTTAAACTGACCCTTTGGCCTCAGGAGCAAATTCAAATGTAACTCTTCCCCACCCCTTTCTCTTCTAGATCAATTAAAAGAAGAATGAACTGTAATCCTTGAAGATAACTGGCAGTTTTTTATTTTGGATAATTTTTTTCTTTTTCTTTTCTTTTTTTAATTATAGAAGTTCAGGTGGAGTCAGACTCTGGAGTCCACTGGGTGTGGAAATTTAGGCAAGTCTTCAGTTTGTCAGCACAGAGCAACAGACCACCATTTTCAGTTCTGTGGGCTTTGGTGCCCTTAGCAAAAATTAAATCCATTGCGTCCTTGTAACTCCTGTTTGGGTCTAGTTTTAGGATACCGTCATACATAAACTTCCCATATGCTTTGCTTAAAAAAACCAAGCCACCAAACTCAACTATTACACCAAAACTTGGACATCTTGAATTGAGAAATTAGCCTTATTTATATTTGTATTAAACAAATATCTGAAGAGCTCAAGAAAACAAGATTTTCCTCAGAAGTGTGTTTATGATTATATTCTTTATTATTAGAAGCAAAATGAGAAATTTTGTAGTATTTGCAGTTATATCCTAAGGTATAATTAAACCAAAACAAAGTTGCACAAATTTATTGAGTAAGAGAATTCATCTTTAGAAACTAAAAATTTTCTAAGTGAGTCATAAGTATTTGTATACATTACCCTTTTCTCTTCGAATTAGCAACTGAGTCCAACATGCCAATTGCAGACCTTGTTATTTAAAATACCAGTGTAGCCATGGAAAACCTACAGTCCAGTTTCTCCTTGGTTCAGGGTTCGAATAAAAAACTGAATAAGATGGAGGACGATGGTAGCCCTCCTGTGAAAAAAATGATGACAGACATTCACGCCAATGGGAAACCGCTGACCAAGGTGAAGAAGGAACACTTGGATGATTATGGAGATGCGTCAGTGGAGACCGACAGCGAGCATGCTAAGCGAAACTGTACTTCTATGCCCGAGACTTTAAATTTAAACCCCAGTCTGAAACACACTTTGGCACAATTCCACTTAAGTAGTCAGAGTTCTTTGGGTGGACCAGCAGCATTTTCCGCTCGATATTCCCAAGAAAGCATGTCACCGACTGTATTCCTGCCTCTTCCATCTCCTCAGGTTCTTCCCGGCCCTCTTCTCATTCCTTCTGATAGCTCCACAGAGCTCACTCAGACTGTTTTGGAAGGGGAGTCGATTTCTTGTTTTCAAGTTGGAGGAGAAAAGAGACTCTGTTTGCCCCAAGTCTTAAATTCTGTTCTCCGAGAATTTTCACTCCAGCAAATAAACACAGTGTGTGATGAGCTATACATATATTGTTCAAGGTGTACTTCAGAACAGCTTCATATCTTAAAAGTCCTAGGAATACTTCCATTTAATGCCCCATCCTGTGGGCTGATCACATTGACTGATGCACAAAGACTCTGTAATGCTTTACTGCGGCCACGAACTTTTCCTCAAAATGGTAGCATACTTCCTGCTAAAAACTCTTTGGCCCAGTTAAAGGAAACTGGCAGTGCCTTTGAAGTGGAACATGAATGCTTGGGCAAATGTCAGGGTCTCTTTGCACCTCAGTTTTACATTCAGCCTGATGCTCCCTGTATCCAGTGTCTGGAGTGCTGTGGAATGTTTGCACCCCAGACATTTGTCATGCATTCTCACAGATCACCTGACAAGAGAACCTGTCACTGGGGCTTTGAGTCAGCCAAGTGGCACTGTTACCTTCATGTAAACCAAAAATATCTAGGGACACCCGAAGAAAAGAAACTGAAGATAATTTTAGAAGAAATGAAGGAGAAGTTTAGCATGAGAAATGGGAAGAGAACCCAATCAAAGGTAAGTTTCTTTTTTTAAAGTAATGATTTTGAATAATGGTTGCGGTTTTATAACTCTGTGTCTATAGCTTTGTATTACGAAGCTAATGCTTCAACTTGCTCGTGTAACAACAAAACCCCATCAGTGTCATGTTTGGGAATTTTTGGCCATAACATTTTTTCCTCTATATTTTCTTATCTGAGAGAAATAGGATCATTCCCATTTTACAGGTGAGAGAATGAGCCTCTTCGTCTCAACTGACTTCTCTAAAATGGAGGCATTGTGTCTTCTTTTGGCCAATCTCATTTTCACACTTCCTGCTTCTTGACTTAAATCTGTTGCCTAGGACTCAAGATTTTTGCACTTTGGTGTTTTGTTACCTCCATTTGCAAATGATAACAGTGACCATCTAAAACTGATCTAGTGGTAGGCTCAAAATTACTTTTCAAAGGTAACACCTGTAGCTTGGAGATTGAGGGTTGATCAGTAGTCTGAGTAATTTGGTACTAGTAACCTGGATTTTCGTTTTTAATACAAAAGAAAGGAATGCTTTTGAAAAATTGTGACACAGAAGCAGAATAAAGGTTATTTCTGGTTAATGAAATATTACTAAAGCAAGCTATCAGCAAAGAGATCTTAAACATTACTTTTTCCATAGCATTATCTGGTAGACCAAGATAATCTTTATTCTAATTAAGATTTTTGAATATTTGGATGAAAGTCAAGATTTGAAATGCTTTTGTTTTTTTTCAAGACAGGGTTTCTCTGTTGTAACAAGGTTTGAAGTATTAAACTGTGATGTGGTTATTTTATATAATTTTTCTCCTTGACTTAAAATCAATACGCAATATACCTAGCACTGTTTAAAATGTATTGAGTATTACTCTGGGACTGTTTTGCATGTATAATTTTATTTAATTAAGTCTTAGAAGATTGGCCTTTTTTTTTGTTTCTTTTGCTTTTTCAAGACAGGGTTTCTCCGTTGAAACTCTGGCTGTCCTAGAACTCACTCTGTAGACCAGGCTGGCCTTGAACTCACAGAGATCTGCCTGCTTCTGCCTTCTGAGTGCTGAGATTAAAGGCATGCACTACTGCCGGGCTAGACTGGCAACTTTTTAAGAACTTAAAAGTTTTCCACTGTTTTGTTTTTTCCCCCCTTTGAAATAACTCTTTCTATTTAATGGAAGAAAGTTTATTAAGTACTTCAATGTTCACAGCAGAGTTAGGTGGGCTTAAATTATAATTTATTATCAGGTGTTCTATGCTTAAGCTTTTGAAGGAACTTCAGTGTCTTCTAAGACAGTGGTTTGTTGGCTAAAGCTCGACATGGAGAGAAATAAATTTAGACTTTTCCTTATGGTAGCTTGTTGCTTTCCCAAAGGTTAGCACTGAAATTCCTTGCTGGTGGCTACTAGATAAGTTTTATTCTTCAGGTGCAGTGTTAACTGGTTTTAAAGCAGGATTGACTTGATGCCATTACTTAAAAGTGTGAAATTTGCCTATAGCTCTATTTGTGCGGTGTTTGAGTTCCTGCTCAGAGGTGATTTATATTTGAATGTGAAGGATGCCCCAACTGATTAGGGCTACTACCTTTACGTGTCTTGATGGTGGCCATATTTTTTTCCAGTGACTCTTGGCTCTGGTTTTTACTCTTGACATGCATTCTTAGAACACCTGTTCTGTGCTTGGGTGAAAACTCATCTGAGAAATATGGCCACGTTTGTTCTTAAGAGATAAATTTGCTGAAATAGACTTGAAGCCATCCTTCACTTTGGATACAATAATACAGATACAATTTTTATTTGATTTTGGGAAGGTATGAGAACCCCCCTTCCTTTTAAGTCCCCCCCCCCCCCCTCAGAGTTTGCTGGAGTTTTTGTGCCATGTTGTTTTCAATTTTATGTGAATTGAAGGAAGTTAGGGGAATTTAAGAAAATTTCCAGTCAAACCTTTTAGAAAAAAAATTGGGGGTTTATATTGAATGCATACTGAAGCAGTTTTTAAAATGTGGCTATTGCACATTTTAAAATTCCTTCCTATAAACATGGAGAGGTAGTTTTAAGGGTCTGTGAGGGAAGTGACTATTTCCTCCTACCAGGTATGCCTGGTTGTGTAATTGGTAGTTGTGTAGCTGGTAGAATGAGCTGAAGGCAGATCTTCTGACTTCAAGGCTAGAATTTTCCCTGAAGCGCAGAAGCTGCATTTTGAGGAGTAGTATTAGAGCTTAGCTTAGCACAATGGCTCTTAAATTCTTTATTGACCTCATGAAACTGACGAATGTAAAAGGGAAAGTTGTCTTAGGTTGGAGAACATGGTTTTCAGGGCATTCTGAGAGCCAGAGAATTTTAGTTGTTGGTTGTTGGACAAACCAACTTGATGAGGAAACTCATTAAAAAAAAAATCAAATCAGACTTGTTTAACACAAAGACTGTGCTGGATATTTTAACCTTCTATGTGAAGGAAATTATATTTAATGTGACCAGTGTAATTTGATATGGTTTATATAGTCAAATAATGGTTTTGGATTAAAATAAAAAGAAACCCAAAAATATAGGCAATTGTTAGAAATATAGCAACTTATTTTAAAGGACAGAAATTATATTAGTAATGATCAACAACTACTTATTTTTATATTTGCATAGCTAATATATTTAATTTGAATAGTTGGTTATATTTAGATTCTCAATAAGTGGAGTAAGGTTAAATATTCTTAGTGGAGAATTCAGTTTATTCTCTTTAGAAACAAAAATATTTTGGACCCTTATGTTATCCAAATATGCATGAAGGGTCCAGGGACGCAGCTCAGTTGGTAGAGTTGGTAGCCTAGCTTGCACAAAACCCTGGTTTCCCAATGCTGCATAAAACAGGGGTTGGTGATGTGCACCTGCTGTCCTGTATTTGGGAAATGGAATTATTGGCTGCATAGAGAGACTGAGACCAACCTGGGCTACATGAGACCTTATCTCAAAAGAAAAAAATGAATTTTAGATGTGCTTAGGTTGTACTGTAGAATGTATGTTTCCAGACTCTTTGATGATAAGTTTTTTTTTGTTGTTATTGTTGTTTTTTGTCTTTTGGATGTACTCTTTATTTAGAAAAATGGTTCCTGTGTTTTAGAATGCATAAATAATATGCAGAAACATTGTTTTCCTAATTCTTTTTCACCTTATCAAGTATTCAGTCAGGTAAGAATCAAACCAACTGAATTTCTGCCTCTAGAACAAGGCTGCTATGCAAGTACAACATTGGCAGAAAAACCTGGAGCGTGATGCTTAAGATTATTTTCAAGTACTTCAGAAGAGGCCATTTATGGTTAGCTCATAACAGAATTGCAGGTGATTCTTCACTGTGTAACATAGGACTGACAGTCTCTAATTCACAAGGTCAAGAATGGTGTATGCCAGGCTAGAGAGATGGTCAGCAGTTGAGACCATTGGCTGCTCTTGCCAAGGACTCGGTTTTGTTCCCAGCGTCCACATGGCAGCTCACAAACATCTGTTAACTCCAGTTCCAGGGGATCTAAAGGCCTCTTTTGACCTCAGAGTCAACAAGTACATAAATATATTCAAACAAATTCATATACATAAAAATTCTTTTTTTGTTAAAATTAAGATTTCTAACATGCAGACTCATCTACTCTTAGTACTGTAGTATAGCTTTACTTTATACAACTAAGGGAGCATTGGTTTTTAGGTGATTTGTGATGCAGACGTGTGTCCTAAGGATAAAAAACTTAAAAATACTGTCTCCCAGTTGGTAGAGAAAGTGTCTAGCTTGTGTTAGCCCTGGGTTGAACCCTCCTGTGAAAAATACATTAATCATTTAATTCCCTTTAGCTTTGCATTTTTGTTTCCTCAGCAATCACTGGAACAATGGTACACATATTAATTTTCTCTTTTAAGGTGCCGCATGTTTAGTAAACATGCTTCTTGTTACAACCCTAATGAAGTAAGCAAATAAATATTTAAAAGTATTTGGTATTTATTAATTCTTTTTTTAGTAGTTCTGAAGTCAAACCCAAGGCCTTGCCCTTGTTAGGCATATATTTTACCACTGAGGTAGGTACCGCCCTAGCCCAAGGATGGATATGTATATATTTTTTATTTTTTTGACATTTAAAAAAATCTATTATTATTCTCTTGTACATTACATCTAGACACCCCCACACACACTCCTTCCAGCTCCCCCCAGTTCCTCTCTCCCTCAGATCTACCCTTCCCACTCACCAGCCAACTCCCCAAGGATATTTTTAATAGTGGCTTAACTTTTTAAAATGTATATACAACAGTACAACTCATCAAATGAGAGAATGAGAATGAATGTGAAAGCATTTTGGAAGTTGAAAGCCCTTTGTAGAGAAATATCAGATAATATTGAATAATTACTGAAATATTAATACGTACATTGGAATTCCTCTCCCAAACATCTTCACTTACCAAACATGTGAAACAGGTCTGTCATAAGAAACAGAAACATTTAAAAATTATATATTAGTCTGCAGTGCAAACAGGTAGGTATGTGGGTTGGTCCCCTTGGAGGAGGTGCCCATTCTCATTCTGGTTGAGATCCCCTTGAGATTTCAGATAATGGAGCCCAGCACAGACCTTTTTGGATTAGGTCAAAGTTTGTCTGGTACACCATTTTCTTTGACAGTGGGTCATAGTAGTGAGTTTATAGTGATCAACTCTTTTAGAGTTTATTCTGTTAATAGTAGGAGTTACATGATTTTTTCCTCATGTGGGGCTCCATGAGAGAAGTAAGTAGGGAGATGGCTTTGTCAGTTCTCCCAAGAACAGTACAGAGCGTACCATTGCAGTGTTTTGCACAGTGAGTGTCTTGGCATTTTTAACTCTCTTCATAACCAGCCTGAGAAGAGTCAGAAGGATCACGGAATCATTTTAGTAGGGACAACAGCATTTAAAAAACCCAATACAGACTAAAATAAAATAGAAAATTGAGGATATTATACGCAGTAAAGCTATTTTCTTTTTGTATTGATAATGAACATTATTAGAGGCCCAAATCAGACTATATTTTAAAAATACACGTGATTCCAAATAAGATAGAAAAATAAGGCATTGCGTTTATTTAATTTTAAAAGTATAGAAGGGAGAAATGGAGTATTAACAAGATGGTCGATGGAACTCAATGGTATTAATAACAACAGCAAATGTAAATGGTCTAAACATCCCCAATTAATGGCCAAACTTACTAAATTAGCTAAAAATTGCATAATTATATGTGCCTAAAAATAAAACCATTTTAGTTTTCAGTGATGTTAAAAGTTGAATCATGGAAAATGATGGAACCTCTGAAATTTTAAAATTTTTTTGGTCTGGAGAGCTGGCTCAGTGGTTAAGAACGTTTACTGCTCTTGCAGAGGACCCAGGTTTGGTTCCCTGCAGATGGTGATTTACAACCAGTTCCAGAGGATTCATGCCCTTTTGCCCTTTTGGTACACATGAATACATGCAGAACCCTTAGGTTTATACATGTTAAAAGATTTTGATAGATATTTCAGTGAAAATACACTCATGGCGTTGAGATTGCCACTTTTCCTAGTTGGCTTCAGCTGCGAGGGTTAGCCGAAGGAGTCTGAATTGGGGAATTTTTTCAATCAGATTGGCCTGTGGCTTGTCTTTGGGGCATTTCCTTATTGCTAATTGATGTGTGTATATGTGCATGGGAGTGGGGTGGGGTGAGGTGGGGTGAGGGTAGGCATTCCCTGGGCATATGTTCCTGGGTTGTGGAACCAAGCAAGCCAAGCAAGTAGGCAATCAGATTTCCTCCAAGGTTTCTGCTTCAGTTCCTGCTTGAGTTACTGCCCTGACTTCTCTCAGTGATGGGCTGTGGCTTAGAAGTGAAAGTTACATAAATCTTTTCTTTCCTCCCCAAGTCGCTTTTGGTCAGTGTTTTGTCACAGTGACAGAAAGCAAATAGAACACTGCTGAATTGTTTGAGGATGTGGCTCAATGGTAGGGTGCTTGACCGGTATGTACAAGGCTCTGGGCTTTCATCTCCAGCACCTGGGGGAAAAAAGCAGCAGCACATTGTTTTGTAGTTTACTATGTTCATAGCAACAATTACAGCATAAAATTTTATTTTCTTAATTTATTTGTTAATTTCTTGACAAGAGTTTTATCAGTTCTTCAAGTTTGCAAAGGGAGAGCAGAGCTGTATTATCAACTTCATATGAAATTTAAGATAATGACTTTGTTATTTATGGTAAGAAGTGTAGCCTTTGCTTTCCAACTGGGCTTTGTGAGGTGTGTGGACAGTTTGATATTTCAGTGTGAGCGCCAGGCACTGATGTGACTTCCAGTGATCCATGGGATCAGCCCTTGATAAGTTAATACAGGTGCTTAGATCATAGTGCCTCAGTTTTGCATTAGGTTAATTAATTCTCAATCAAGTAAGGCATAAACCTAAGTCAGAAAAGCTCCTAAGTAGGTATTTGCTACCTCACAACACTATTTCATGTCAGTTGTTGACATGCTCATTCACAACATGCTGGGCACACTGAGGAAACTGGATATCATCTGAGGGGTTGGGTTTCTTTTAGTAAAAGTTGTTGGCAGCTGTTGGGTAGGAGGTGTTTTGTATACTCCTGGAATCATTTATTGACCACTTGAATGTCTTAGTGTTTTATATGGTAAAAAGATCCAGAGCCAGGGGTATCACTTCCTACCAAAGGAGGTATATGTCTAGGTTATCTAGTAGTGTCCTTGGTATTAAAGTTGCTGATGGGTTAAGGTGCATCATATTTTATTTCTTATATAAGCATTCCATTAAGACTGTTAGACTTACAAACTGGTGTACTGTTTTTGAACACAAGTATTTTAAAATGATGATTATTTGTAGCATTTTTTAACCTTTATTTTATGTGTGTATGTGTCCCCCCCCCCATATATGTCTGTATATCACTTGCATGCCTGATATCTGCAGAGACCAGCAGAGGGTGTCAGATTCCCTGAAACTGGAGTTATAGATAGATATTTGTGGGTTACCATGTGTGTTTTAAGAATTGAACCTGAGTCCTCTGCAAGAGAAGCCAGGTCTCTTAACCACTGAACCATCTTTCCACTATTTTAAAAATTCTGCTTTTAAAAGATTTTTGGGGGGCCAATGAGATGACAAGAGTTGGTAAGGGCATTTGCTCAGTCTCCAGGTTACGTGTGGTGGAAGGAGAGACCTGTCTCATGAAAATTGTCTTTTAAAGACAACGTCCCCCATATACACACACTCATATTTCTCACACACAAACACATTAAACTCACACATATACTCTCACATTCACTCTAAATGTAAAAACATTTTAAAATGTTTAAAATATCTTAATTTTGATTTTTATCAAAAATTTGGAATCCTCCCATCATTTTAAAGCATCATCCATTTTTTTTAGATAGTGTTTGTCACTACAAATTAAGAACATAATATTAACCTGATGTTATAATTAAAAATGAACATACAACTTAAGCGAGTTTATTCTTGATTGTAAGTCTAGCACTCATAAGAACTTCAGTGCAGGTTGGAATCTTTGAATACAAATAGCTTTGAGCAGGTGGCATGCTTTTGTGTTTACAATGGTACCAAAAATTTTTTTTTAATTAAGTCAAGTTCCCTAAATTATGTCATTGTGAAACTGATTAGCATGTATCACCAAAACCAATAGTTACTTGTTAGGATATCTGATTATACAAGGGCTATGTGTATAAATTATCAGAGTTAAGATGCAGAAATTTAGGGAAACTTTGGAAGTTTTTCCAAAGTTTTATGTATTAAAAATGACTTACTGTCCATTCTGGGATCCTTCAAAATTTGCTTTCATAGATGTTATTTTGGTGTATAGTAGAAAAAGAACCTTTAGATTGAAATAATGTATCTGAAACTTTGATTGTGTGTGAAGGGTGCCATCTGTTCGTTTTAAGGTAGATGATAGTGAGCAGTCCATCAATAGAAGCATTTTAGAATGGTAAGACTGCCTTAAATTACTAAATGATGTCATCTTTCTGCCAAGTGATAGAATGCATATTTGTTTTAATGTTTGAGTATACAAGGGAGTAAATTTTCCCACATCGAGTGATAAAATAAAAGACAGAAGATGCTCCCGTTTTGATATTTAATTTATATTTCTGATCAGGAGCATTACTGCTGTACCATTTAATTTTATTCTTTTTCTGTAAACCTAATTTGTATGTTGACACAAATGCAGACTTAGAAAAGAAAATCTGGCGTGTCTGTGAGTGTTTCAATTTTGTAATATGTGCTTAATTGTTTTTAACATGTAGTTAGGATAATTTGTTAGAAGTGTGTTTATGGCTTACTGCAGCATTTTTAGGCAAAATTAGCTTGCAGTACTTTACCACTGTTGGCATTGTGCATTTCCTTAGGATTTGTATTACTTAATTCGTACATCTGAGAAAATGAAGCCAAGTACTTTCAGCTTCCCTTGTGCTTGCTTCATGGGGGAGAAAGATGCCAAATGTGTCAGTGTTTTTTGAGTTTCACAGTAGCCAGTAACCTTTTATTACTCTTTCCTCCCTCTTTTGTTCTTTCCTCCTCTCCTCTTTGCTGGTGCTGATGATGAACCCACAGCCGGCCTCACATATGCTAGGCAAATGCTCTGCCATGGAACTATTGCCACTCCTTGCCCCAGTATCCTCATACAGTGCTTACTATCCTGTGAATTACTGAGCTAGCTCATCGTTCAAAATAACTCAGCAAATACTGCATGGTGGGCATGGTGCTAGGTACTGAAAATACAAAAGCAAAAATGTTCTTGACCTCAGGTTACTGTTCAGAGGCTGGAAAGATTGAATAGGGAATTTATAGACATTTAGACACTTACTAGGGCTGGATAGGGAATTTAGACATTGGCTAGGGACAATACTAGGTAATTGTTAATGTTCTAGTTAGCTTCAGTTGTCTGCTTGACACAGACCACAGTTATCTGAGGGAACCTTAACTGGGGCATTTCCCAGATCAGATTGGCCTGTGTCTTATCTGTGGGGCAATTTTTTGATGGCTACTTGATGTGGAAGGGCTCACCCCACTGTAGGCAGTAGCAGCCATAGGCAGGAGGTCTTCAGCTATATTAGAAAGCTAGCTGAGGGAGCCAGGGAGCAGACAGTAAACAGCCTTTCTCCAAGGTGTCTGCTTTAGTTCCTGTCTCTTGGATCCTGCCTCAAGTTCCTGTCCTTACTTACCATGGCGATGGACTGTTAACTGGAAGTGTGAGTCAAATAAACTTTTCCCCAAGTGGCTTTCAGACAGGGTATTTATCACAGCAACAGAAAGCAAACTAGAACATGGGATTTGCTTAGAACCTATGGTTTGTGACTCTGTTGGTTGATTAATGTGAGAACAGGAAATAAGGAAGACTTCAGATTCCACTATCTATCCTATAAAAACCTTTTAAATGTGTGGTTTGGTTTAGTGAGTTTTAACTTAAGTCTGAAAATGATTTATTGGGTAGTATATCTAAAATTGTTTAAGATACAAGACTATTTAAAGAGTTTGTTTTTTAAGTGAGTTTAACCAAAAAAATTTTTTCATTTAATTCAAGATAATTTTAGATTTCCTTGGTTTGTTAGAGTAATTTACTGATTATCAACATGACCTCTTGCCAAATGGAGTTGGAGTGTAGACCATTCTGTTTATTAAGCTACTCTTTTAAGCATCACAATTTCTTTTTCCTTTCCTTTCCTTTCCTTCTTCTTTTTTTTTTTTTTTTTGAGACAGGGTTTCTCTGTTGTAACTCTGGCTGTCCTAGAACTCACTCTGTAGACCAAACTGGCCTTGAACTTAAAGCAATCCACCTGCCTCTACCTCTCGAGTGTTGGGATTAAAGGCGTGTGTGCCACCACTGCCCAGCAAGCATCATGATTTTAAAAAACAGGTTTTTGGAAAAATGTGCCATTTGGGTCTTTTTTTTAATTTTTAAGATTTCTTTTTCTGTGTATGAATGTCTTGCGTGTGTGTGAGTGTGTGTGTGTGTATACACACACACACACTCACACACACACAAATATATGTTCACTACATATGTGCTTGGTACCCTTGGAGATCAGAAGAGGGTGTTGGATCCCCTGGAACCAGAACTGAATGGTTGTGAGCCTCCATGTGGGCGCTGGGACTCAAACATGAGTCCTTTGCAAGAGCAGCCAGTGCTCTTAACTGTTGAGCCACCCTTAAGATCCCTAAAAATATAAACATTTAAGATGAATTTAAGTATTTCAAATAAGTTTAGATCTAAGTAGTATACATTATATAATTTGATAACATCATCTGAATTCAAGACTTGAACACCATTTACCATAGTAACTCAAAAGTACTATGTTAGTCATACACAATTGAAATGTAGTAAATGATTTGTTCTGGCCTATGCTAACACCCTCACATTGTCTTGCTCAGCAGTTTTTATGTTTATATTTTATAATTCTCTTCTCAGGTTGTTAGTATTTGTTGCTAGAAGTCAATTCTCTCTTTAATCTGCTGTAGGCTAAGGAACTGTAAATGACTGATTGGTTTACTTTGCAAGTAATTGAGTTTGCCCAGATTCCGAATACTACATCAGAATTGTGATGCTTATTTGAATCTTAGGAATATTTTATCAGCTTTTGAAGTCTTCAGAAAATAGTCTACTCACATAGAGGTCTTCAGTGGGTACCCAACTCATAAGCCCTTGTAAATTTTTTTTTTTCTGTGGTGGCTCAACTGTTAATTGGTTGCTCCTCTAGAAGACCTGGGTTTTATTCTTACCGCCCACAGTGTGGCTTAACAACTGTCTAACTCCAGTTCCAGGGGATCTGATGCCCCTTTTGGTTTCTACAGGCACTGCATGCACATGATACACAGACATACATGCAGCAAAATATTTGTACACATGAAAAATAAAAATAAAGATTTATTTATAAAAGTATTTTTTTGCCAGGTGGCACACCTCTTTAATCCCAGTACTCGAGGGGCAGAGGTAGGCGATTTCTGTGAGTTCGAGGCCAGCCTGGTCTACAGAGTGAGTTCCAAGACAGCCAGAGTTACAACAGAGAAACCTTGTCTCGAAAAACAAAAAACAAAACAAAACAAAATACTCTTTCCCCCTATAATCTTGTAGCCTTATTTGTATTTTAAATTTCTCATTCAAAAATTCTTAGAAAGCATACAGAGCAATACAAATCATTTACTTTCGTAAATTTAAAAAATTATATTTATTTATTTTGGGGGAAGCATGTGCCATGGCATATGTGTGGCAGTCAGAGGTAAACTTACAAGAGTCAGTTCCCTTCCCTCCACTGTGTGGGTTCCAGAGATTGGATTTAGGTTATCAAGCTTAGGGGCAAATGTTTAACACGCTGAGCCATCTCACCCAGCCTTGCTTTTCTTTCTTTGTCTTTCTCTCTCTCTCTAAATTTTTATTGGCATTAAAGTCATTTCTGGATTGCTAAGTTGCATAATGTCTATTCTAGTAGGAGTTGTTCCTTCTGTTTTTGGCCCTTTTGGTTTCATGCAATGGGCTGGTTGTCTAATCTAAGGTTTCTTCGTTTATTTTGGATTTCTCCATTAGTCCTCCACTTCATTCTCTAGACCATTCAGAGCTGATTTTACTTTTGATAAGAACCACATGTCATCCTTTCCTTTCCTGTACTTTCCTGATATGTAAACCAGCTTCCCTAATTCTTACTGTTTGGTGACCATTCCTTTCTTTTTTTTTCATAAAAAAAAAAAACAAACAATTTTCTTCTAATACAACCTTACCCTCTCCTTCCTTCCCTTTCCTTCTTCCAGCTCTCCTCATCTCCCCTCTCCCCCAGATTTATACCCACTTCCACCCCCACCCCTGCCTCAACCCAGATAAGAGCAGTTCTTCCAAGGTTGCTGCTTAAGTAGGGCATGACAAGACAAGGGGACAAGGCCAGGCACTAATCCCTGACTCAGAGGTGGACTCGGCAACCCAGCAGGAAGAAAAAGGGTCCCAAGGGAAGGCAAAAGAGTGAGGACACCCCCCCCCCCCAATACACACAAACACTCCAGTCTGCAGGAGCTCCACCACACTAACATCAAACCAGACAAACACAAGACATATTATCTAGGGGACCCTGTAGGTTCCAAGTCTGCTGATTCAGACTCTGTGAACCCCCAAGAGTGCTGGTCATTTGACTCCATGGGGCTTGTTCTCCTGGTGTCCTCAACCACTTCTGGTCCCAAAATCCTTCCTCCCTCTCTTCCTCAGGGAGCTCTCTCTCTCACAAGGTTTGGCCTGGATCCTTTGCATCTGCTTCCATCAGCTGCCAGAGAAAGCCTCTCTGATGAAAATGGTCTATGCACCCATCTATGAGTAGAGCAGGATATCATTAAGAGATCATCTCCTGGCTATCCAGTCTCTCGTTCCTGGCCTGCTCTGCAGTAGCAGACATAGGTTCATGCGAGGGACTTCATGTGTGCTACTGGAGATTGAACTCAGGGCCTGTGTGTGCCAGACAAGTACTCTACACTGAGCTACAGTCCTGTATTTTCATTATGAAGCTGTCATTCTCTATATGAGATTGGAGCCTCAGAGGCAGGAGTTCAGAAAATATCCAGTTGTCCTATTAGGCTATCCTTCCTTTACCTCTTGGATCTGTCAGCATCCTGTTTCTGCTTTCTGCCTTAATCTGGCACCTTTTAGCCCCTCTTTTCACTTTTCTGTAAAGGACCCTTGCTCCGTATTTTTCCACAAGAGCAGGGTAGTGACTGTAATGGAAATATGTGAGGAGGACAAATAAAAAGCAGACCAAAATAAGATGCTAGAACCATAGATAATTCATTCTTTTTTGTTTGTTTGTTTTTGTTTTTTCCAGACAGGGCTTCTTCTCTGTTGTAACTCTGGGTGTTCTGGAACTCACTCTGTAGACCAGGCTGGCCTCAAACTCACAGCAATCCACCTGCCTCTGCCTCCTGTGTGCTGGGATTAAAGGCATGTACCACCACCGCCCGGTGATAATTCATTCTTTTTAAGTTATTTTAAAATATGAGTGGAGATTAGTGCTTGACAGAGAGGGGCTTTTGTAAGAATTAAGCAGAGTGTGTAAAATTCTCAGCTAGTAATACTTGTGAAATCACCAGTTATCATTATTTACAGGTACCTTTAAGAAAAAGCTTTTAATATTTATGAGGAATATGGTTTAATGATTCTTGGTAGCAAGTACAGTAGTTTCATATTTATTTGGTCAGAGTACTTACTGCTATAGAATGGTGTATCTAGTTAAAATTTAGTAAGTGCTATGGCTGTATGATAGAGGCTGATTGATTGTGGTAGCAAGAGTGAGAGAGTTTCTCAATGCTGTGTATTTTTAGGGTCCTGTTACATTATTTGAGATTGATTTCCAAAGTACAAAATTCTTTCTGGTAAGCTGTGTCATTTGAATGTGCATATTGAAACTCATGACCAGATAGTAGCAGTGTCTAAGCTTCAAGGAATGAGACATAGCGCTGTGGGAGAGTCCTTACTAGAAGATGAGCCTTAGAAATGTGATATTTGTTCCATGGCCCTATCAAGTGGACCCAAGATTAGCCTTCAGGGGCTGGCTGTGAAGCTCAGTGGTCAGAGTGCTTGCACAACATGGGCAAGGCCCTGGGTTTAGTCCCTGGGTTCTATCCATTGATTCACATTAACAAAAAAGTTATTTTTTTCCTCTCAGTAACTTTTCCTTTCCACATACTCTTATAGACAGATACACCATCAGGAATGGAGTTACCATCATGGTACCCTGTTATAAAACAGGAAGGTGACCATGTTTCTCAGACGCATTCATTTTTACACCCCAGGTATGTGAGTGTTTATTTGTTTGCTTGTTTTGTTTGTTCATTTATTAACAGCTATCTACTAGGTATGATTCTGGGAATTAAAAACTTAAATCACTTACCTTTAGGTTTTCCTTGTTAATTAATTACCTTTGAAGATTCAGAATTGTTTTAGAAGTACATTGATATTGAACACACCTTTTGCTTTTTATTATAGAGAAGTTGTTTAGCTATTTGGTTCGAAAAAAAATCAAAGATTCTAAAATGAAATGAGCTGTAAATTGTACTGAATATTTGTAATAATCTTTATTAGGTGTTTGTTTTCTTAGAAATATAAAATTTCTACTTTGAAGTAAATTGAAAGAATCAATTTCTTTTATTATTTGAAGAAGTAAACTGACTCTTCAAGAGTTAAGTGTTACTTTGCTTTTTTTTTTTTTTTTTTTTTTTTTCCTGTTTGAGACAGGTTCTAACTAGGTAACCCTGGCTGGCCTCCGTAGTCCAGGTTGGCCTTGAACTCATTGAGTTTTATCTGCGTCTGCTTCCTGGTTGCTGAGATTAAAAGTGTGCACCCTGTACCTGGCCTTACTCTAATTTTAAAAACAAATAGTTTTGAAATTTGGAGATTTTATAATAACCACATACCGCACAATCAAGTGTGTATATTTCAAGTACATCCCAGTTGTAGGTCTTAGTCTTATAATTCATATGTGCATACAGTCACTACCATAAGTCTTCAGAGCACTATTAAGCTTGTAGAGATTCTCTTTGTTTAATTTTTAAGCAGAATACAGAGTATTAGTAACATAGGTGTCCCTACACAAAGAAATTGAGATGTAAAAGGAGATTAAAGTGCGGGATAGTGTTAGTTAAATGGCCATATCTCCATAGAAGGTTACTTAGATTATAGGTGAAATTATGTTAAATATCTCAAATTTGTTATATAAGGCTTGCAAATAACCTCCTGAAGACTTTGATGTGAATGTTGAGAAAAATCAGTAGTTGTCCTTTCAATTTTAATTTTGTACAGTTTATTATTGCTGCTTGATTAAGAATTTTAAGAGATTGCTCTGTGGGTTTTAATATAAGCATTGCCTGGTAGCTGGGCAATATTCTGAGAACCTGTTCTCTCTCTGAGGTATATAGAAGTTCCCTGAGAACTCCTCATTGACTCAGCCCCACTGTCAAGCACTGCTTAACTTGTGGGTAAGAAAATAGGTGTCCCGAGTAGCCTACATCCTGCTCTCTCCCCGCAGCAAGCCTTACCACCAGAGCAGCTGAGAAGCTCCATGAAAAACTTCACCCCTATAGTTATTTCTGTTTTGAGAAAGGATCTCACTATATAGCCCTAGGAAGCAGGCCTGGAATTCACTAGGTTGCCCAGGCTAACTTTGAATTCATGGCAATCCTCCTGTTTCAGCTTCTCAGGTCATGAGATTATAAATGTGGGGTGCCATACCTGGTATTTCATGCTTTCAGCTCTCAGGTGGTTTTGAGGGACGAGGAAGAGACTCATTTTTTTCCTCCAATATATTTTCAGTGTTTTAAAATTACTCTCAAAATAACAAAAATCCCTCAGAAGTTTTGCTCTCCTGAAGTGCTGACTTTCTAAGAAATCTTTTCTGTGACCTATAATCTTTGTATTTTTACATTGATTGTTCTAGTAGCAGAGAATTGAGTTTATAGGAAGATGCCACATCTTAATATATACGTAAGCATGGTATATAATGTGTTTTGTTTTGCCTCTGTGTTTTCAGCTACTACTTGTACATGTGTGATAAAGTGGTTGCGCCGAATGTGTCCCTCACTTCTGCTGTATCCCAATCTAAAGAGGTCACCAAGACAGAGACAAGTAAGTCCATCTCCAAACAGTCAGAAAAGCCTCATGGTAGTAGTAAACATCAAAAAACAGTGTCTTACCCAGACGTCTCACTTGAGGAACAGGAGAAAATGGATTTAAAAACAAGTAGAGAATTATACAGTCGTTTAGGTAAGTATTCAGAAATTGTATTTTTAAAATCAGCTAGTTAAGAAGCATATTTACTCAGTATTTTAAAAGCCTTTTTCCATTTACGGTAATTTTTCCATTTAAGGTAATATAACCTTAGCTTTTGAACCATTTCTAACGTTGAGAACTCAGGGTGATTTCTTTGCACCTCAGTTGTGAGCTTTCTAGAATGGTGGCAGCCTGTGGAGGCTGATGAGAGAGAGGAAGGCGCATAGCTTCAGTGCAGATGACTTTGTCACTTGCCTTTTCTTCCTTCCTCTTCTTGTTGGAAGAATTCTTTAAGTTCCTTATCTTTTTTCTGATTTTTTTTTTTCTGAGAACTCTGAGATGCTGTTTACTTGATGTTAAGTGTATCTAACATTGAACTTGTGGTTCAAAAGGAACAGAACTGGGGCTTGTAACACAGTAAAACAAACAGATGGCATTGATGCAGATGCTGGCTGGTATCTCAGAGAAAACTTGCATGTTCCCCATGCCTTTAAAAATGCCAGGGAACACAGGAGAGGTATGCATATAGCTGCTGCCTGGTTCCGTGGCACATTGCAGCTCAGCTTTGCTTGGTGCCATGCAGTTGAAGTCATTTAGCATCCTTGGTTATGTTGCTGTTTGTTATACTACTATCTTCATACAGTTTGACAGCTTCCTGCATTTGTGTTGTTATTGCTGTGTCTCAGTTTCCTCCTAATTGAACTATGATGATAATAATTTATATATCATTAGAATATATTTGCATTCTGTTTAGCTTCCCAATTAATTCTAGTGATTAAAAAGTAACGTAAGAGGACTGGAGAGTTGGCTCAGCAGTTAAGAGCACTTGTTGCTTTTGTGAGCACCTGGATTTGATTCCCCAGCACCACAGGATGGCTCACAACTTACCTATCTATAACTCCAGTTCCAGGGGATCTAATCTCCTCTTTTGACCTCTGCATGCATCAAACATACATACCTATGATACATAAGCATCATACAGGCAAAACACCCATACATATAAAACTTAATCTAAAAGACTGAGGTACATTTGACATACCATAGAACTTAAAAGTGTACAATTCGTCTTCTCATGAAAAGCGTCACAACCGTTCAGTCCCAGATCATTTTCATGGCTCCTGTCTGAATCCCTGCCACCCTCTATTCTCCTTTCCCTTTAGCTCCTTGTCTATGTTTGGTCTTTTTGGATGTGGTTATTTTGGACATTTTAGATAGAAAGAAGGACAATATATGGTTTTGAGGTCTGGCTTCTTTTACTGCGCATGTTTTTCTCATCTGTGTTGCAGGTAGGAATGATTTCTTACAAGAACGTAGTGTTTTACTATGGATATGACATATTTTGTTTATCCCCTCTTCAGTTGGTAAATGTTTTGCATTCTGTCCCCTATATAGTATTATGAAGAATTCTGCCAACTTTCATGCAAGTTTTAATGTGGACATATGTTTTTGTATATCAGTATATATTCAGTAGTGGAGTCTGTTGGGCTATGTAACTGCTAACATTTTGAGAGACTGTTAGACTTTTCCATAGTAGCTTCACTGTTCTGAATTTTGCAGTAGTTTATGAAGGTTTCAGTGTCTGTGTATCTGTGTCAATACTTGTTACTGTCTGTTTTGAATTCAGTCATTGCAGAGTTATAGTATAGTGTCTTACGTGATTTTGATTTTTAATTTCCTAATGATTGCAGAAGTTGACTATCTTTTTATGATTTTTCTGGACATTGGATATTTTATTTGAAGAAAAAGTCCAATTCATAACCTTTGTTTTTAAATTGGGTTTTTTCTTTCCTGTTGAGTTCCAAGAGCTTTTATATTTTAATCCTGATCAGATTTGCTATTCTAACATGCCCTCTTCACTTTCTTGTTAGTGATTCTTAAAGCATATTAAGTTGCAACTTTTATGTAGTTCAGTTTTTCTGTTTAATTAACTTAATGGTTTAACTCTTACAGTTAGTTCTTTGACCTCATATTTAGGTAATTTTGAGTTAATATTTAAGATACTGTTGGGAGTCCCACTTTTGTTTGTTTGCATGTTAGTATTACTGCTCATTTGTTGAAAAGATCATTCTTTCCTGATTGAATTGCCTTGGCACCATAGAAACACCAATTGGTGAAACTGGATTTATTTTTGGATTCTTGAGTTCTTGGGAATTTGGTTCTTGAAACAATATCTCGATGGTGGCCCAGACTGGTCTTGAGCTTATGGCCTACCTTATAATCTCTTTTGTATGTGTCACCTACTACTTCTGGCTTGGATTCTGATTTCTTTTCAAAGATTTATTTATTTATGTATTTTATGTTTATGAGTGCTTTATTTGCATGTTTTCCTACATGTAAGAAGAGAGTATCAGATTCTATTATAGATGGTTGTGAGCCACCATGTGGTTGCTGGGAATTTAACTCAGGACCTCTAGAAGAGCAGCCAGTGTGCTTAACTGCTGAGCCATCTCTCCAGCTTCCAGATTCTGAATTTTTTGTTAGCTTTTTAAGTTATTATACAAAATTGTAGGCTTCATTATTATATTTTAATACATACATGTCATTGTACTTTGCTCTAAAAAATGGGAAATGCTTCACAGTTTGCATATCACCTTGCTCAGAGACCATGTCTAATTTTGAATCTTTACACTTCTAGCGTATGGCACTTGGATTCTGCATTTTTTTTTTCCTGACTTAAATGTCTAGTCCTATGTCAGTACCACAGTTTTAATTGTGTGTGAGTTCATGTGAATGTTAGAGGACAACTTTTGGTGTTGGTCTTCACCTCCCCTCTTAAGATAGTCTTTTTGTTTGACTCTTGAGCTTTTGGGATTCGCCTGTGCCTGACTTTCTTTTTGGCTGAGGAAGGCTGGAATTACAGATGTGTGCTACTGCACGTATCTTTTCAAAGGGTTCTGGGGATTCAAACTCGGGTCTTCACATTTATGTGGCACATACTTCACCAGCCTCACACTGTGATTTCTGTAGCTTGTAGGAAGATTTGAAGTTGGGGTGAGTTCTTCCACCTTTATTACTCTTTTTTTGTTTTAGCTCTTTCTAATTTCTCACCTTTCAATTTGAGTCTTAGAATGAACTAGTTGGTTTCTGTAAAATGGGAGCTGGGATTTTGATTTGGATTACATTGAGTAGGCTAAATCTCTAGTCCATGAGTATGGAGTATCTTTACTGTCTTCATGCTTTAGTTTCTTTTGTAGTTATTGTACATATCTGACGCTACTTTAGTTAATTTTTTTCCCTAAGTATTTTATTGCTTTTGATTTGATTTACAAATGGAACTATTTCTTAATTTCACTTATTGATTGTTCCAGTGACTTTTTTACTAGTGGTATTAATGCATTTTTTTTCTATTTCTTTCCAAAGATCCATCAATATCAAATAATTCTACTACGAGTAAAAAGAAATCTGAATCTACTGTTTGCAACTTAATAAGAGACATAAGCAAGCATGATGCTGAAGCTTCCTCTCCACTTCTTGTCAGAGATGTTACTTGTGAGGATGACAAGGGAAAAATTATGGAAGAAGTGATGAGAACCTATGTAAAACAGCAGGAGAAGCTGAACTCAATTCTGCAAAAGAAACAACAGCTTCAAATGGTAAATTGTCTTAAATAGCAATTGTTAAGATACTGTTTCATAATAAGAAAGTCAGAATGAGACACTGCAAATGGACTTAGGGCTGTTCAGTTTTATACTAAGAAGCAGTTCTTCAAGACAGTCACTTTTACATAGCCATGATACAGTACTGCGCTTTAGATACCTGGTGACTTGTTTTTTCCTAATGGAATGGAAACAAAAAATCATCACTTTATGTTGCAGGAAGTGGAGATGCTGAGCAGCTCAAAGGCAATGAAGGAGCTCACTGAAGAGCAGCAGAATCTACAGAAAGAGCTTGAGTCTTTGCAGAGTGAACATGCTCAGAGAATGGAGGAATTTTATATTGAACAGAGGGACTTAGAGAAAAAGTTGGAGCAGGTGATGAAGCAAAAATGCACCTGTGACTCAAACTTAGAGAAAGACAAAGAGGCTGAGTACGCAGCACAGGTGAGAGCATGGGGTGCACACTTGCTTGGGAGTTACTTTCTTCAAGCCAGGCTAGATTTCAGAATGAAAATAGTTTTAGGCACAGTTTTATATTTTCCATTAAAGTAGTTGTTGTTCTCTCTCCTTTTTTTTCCTTTCCGTTATTTTATTTTATTTTGGTGAGGGAAGAGGATATCACTAATACTAGTGACACACTAGTGTGACACACAGAGATCTGCCTGCCTTCCAAGTGCTGGGATTAAAGGTGTGTTCTACCACAAATGGCTCCAATAAGATTTTTTAACCTCTATTACTTTCAGTTTTAATTGGGATTCTGTAATTTAGTTATCTAAATTAACTAATGTCTAGTATTCTCTGTGTATAAAATTTTGTATCTTCTTGGGCTAGGAATGTAGCTGAGTGGTAAAGCGCCTGCTTAGCATGCACAGGACCCTGGGTTCAATTTTTGTTCTAGATTACAATTTTCATCATTTTGATTAGTAAGATGAGTTCGTTCCAAATTAGCAAACATGAACTATTGCCTACTATATTTGGAAGTGCTGGAGGCAAACATAAGTAACTCTGTGTTGCTATTGTTGCAAACCTGGGGAAGATGAGCGCATTAACATAGCCGCTGTGGAGAGAGCCAGAGTGATGCCATCAGCCGTTGTGAGAATGCACTACATACGCACTCCTCTTCTCACTGTCATGTCAGATGTCAAAACTACTCGGTGTTCTGAAATATGCATGAAAATAGTTCGTTTTGTAAAAAGCAAATGGCAGTTTGTTTTGTAACCATGGTAAGATGATTAAATGGAAAAATAGTCAAACTGGTGGAAAACTAACATAGTCTTTTAAATCACACAGTTGGCGGAACTGAGACAAAGACTAGACCATGCTGAGGCAGACAGGCAAGAACTCCAAGATGAGCTCAGACAGGAGCGAGAGGCAAGACAGAAGTTGGAGATGATGATAAAGGAGCTGAAGCTGCAGATTGTGAAATCGTCAAAGGCCTCCAAGGAGTAGGAGCTGGGGAAGAGATGCACCTGTATCTGGCTGACAGGGCTTAATATTTGTCATTTGCTTTGGAAACCAAATTGTAACAGCTTATCTGCATGAAGTAACGAGGCATCCTATTCATTTGTAGGGCAGCAAAAGTGAAGAGTTTATATATTACTACATGAATTTTTACATTTTCCAAATGAATGAAAATGTATGCTTCTTTGTACTTTTTTCAGTCAGCTTGGTAATGATAACCTAGTAATTTCAGCCAGTAGACAGTCTTGCCTGTGTTTCTAAGGCAAGCCTAGCAGTTACATTCTTTTCAAAGCTGCATTATGTCGTGGGAAATAGCTGTGTCAGTTTTGTTCTGCATATGTTTGGCTCGAATGAGATACAGTAGTAATGCTCATGATAGAGAGCCACTCACTCTGTATCTTCCTTCTCATCACAGAATCTCCTCATTTTTATACATCAAGTCTGTTTTTACTTTGTTCAGGTAGTAGAATGAGTTTGGAGGGGTACAGTTTGCTATGCCCTGATGCTGTACACAAGAAGCAGTTGTAATTTGTTTTTCAGTTTAAGTGATATCGGATATATATGTGTGACTTCAGAAAATTAAAATGATTTCTGAACTTTTATTGTTAATAGTGGTGTGAAAATACTCATGTTCATGAGGAAAATGGAATCCACTGATGTACATTGGTTTCTATATAATTCATAATCCTCTTGTACAGTTTTTATATGTAGTCTTATAAAGGTCTTACTGAAATTTATATAATGGATTTTTTCTTTTAAATTATAAAATATTAAATATCTTGAAGGTTATTTTGGACTTTTGTATGTTTAAATGTTATCTTAAAACTTGCACGAATGGACCATTATGACTCTTTAATCTTAAAATCAGGAATTTACAATCAGCTAATAATATTTGATAGGTTAATAATCCACAATTGAAAAGTATCTGCTACTAGCAGGAATTTTAGATAATTTTTAGATGACAAATGAATTCCATGGTCTGGGGAAGGGCAGCCTCTGCACTTTTTTTTTTTTTTTTTATTTTTTGCACATAAAAGTCTGACATTTTTACCAGTGAATTTCACCTTAGTTGATGCTTGGCTTGAAATTTATTAGGGAGAATTCTCAGTGAGCATTGTATTTTTTCTGTTTTGTTTTGTTTGGTCTCCAACTTGCAGGGATCCTCCTGCCTCTGCTTCCCAGGTATTGGGTTTATAGGCATGGGCCCCACCACATCTGCCCATGTGTGGGTTTAGGGAGGTTCCCAGAAAGCATCACTGGCATCCTCACCTCAGGGTCCGTTTTCCATGCTGTCTACGGCTCTGCACGAAGTGACTCAGCCACAGCTGTCACTGCACTCTGGTGGTGTGGGATGTCAGAGCCCTGGGTTATCGCTTACCCACATATGGTCATATTTTGTTTCATGGTACTCATGTCTAAAAGCAGCTTTTCCATTTTCCAAAAGGGAGTTTGTTTTCTAAATATATTGTGACTTAAATGTGGATTTACTCTACTATGTTGGCTCTATAATTTAATGTGTTGACTTTTGTAACCTCCTTGAGGAAAAACAGATGTTAAATGGCACAGGGGCCATCTATGCCATTTTATTTAGATCTGGAGAAAGAAAAACCACAGATATTTGTAAAATAGCTTTAGCTTAGTTGTCAATTAGTTGTATCACAGCTCGGCTATGTGGGAGGCAAACTCAAGGACGTACACCATTTCTTTTTCTGACTTACTCGAAACTGTTCTGCTTATGTGCTACTTAGCAAATGTAATTTTTCTAGTCTTTCGATGAAACTCACCTCATGACATTGTTTAGCATAGCCTTTGCTTTTCAGAAGGTAGAAGGATGTGCCATAGTTTCTGTCTGAACTTGCTTAAAAATAATTTTTAATTGACTGTAAATATACTTACTACTGTTGAAAGTAACTTAAAGTTACATTGCACCATATAAGCTTGAAAACAATTGAAATTCTGTAATACTCCAAAAGTGACCTCTGCTAAAATATCCATATGAAACTTACTTTGTGCATGCTCATTTTATGTGCTGGTTGCTATCTTAAAGTTTGTTTTGGTGTTAGATCTTGTGTATTGTGCCAAGTTCACTAGCAAGCAGATTTTTCCTCAGACTCCATATTCTGTTTAGGAAAAAATGAGGCCGTTTACTCTGAAAAGCTATGTTTAAGAGTGACTATAGAGTTTGCTAAAGTGGAAGAAAGAAAGTTCGCTTCTGTACTGCGTGATGAGTGAAGCTTGGTTTGGATGGTGCTAGTTCCTTTCTGTGGTCCAAACTCGTAGGAGGAATTTGCACCAAGCATATAGAGATAGTAAATGTGGAAGCTCCTGCTGTTGTCAAGGAGACTCTTAAACCACCTGCTAATCACAACCGAGACTTACAACACCAAAAGATTTGACCAACAACTTAGGTTTGGCTTGGGCTTTAAATATTTTTGAAGTATGTTGTTTTGCTTGAATTTCTTGTGTTTTTTGAGGATGTTTTATGCTTCTTGAGCTAATTTTATAACATTTAATATATAATCTGTTTATATGTAAAATTTTTTGTACAGGGTGGAGAGGCATAATGAAAAAACTCATCTGTACATAGTGATGAATTATAAAGCAGGCTGAAATGGGTGAAATAGAGTGGGTACCACGTTGTTTGCAGGCTCCCCGTATCCTTTCAAAGTCACGTTCGAACAACCAGTTTCTTTGTGTGTCTGTGGCTTCTGTTTGCAGAAAAGCAAAATGAAAAGGAAACACAAGTAATAAAAAACATGCCCGAGGTATTTTCTTAGCAATAGCTGCAAATCTGGTCCTGAAAGGTTTTGATCTGCTTCTGAAAGGTCTGCTCAATCTGTTATGCTTTGAGCAAGTAGGGAAGAATGTTAGTTTTTGTTTGTTGTGCATTTAATCCTTAGGGCAGGATTTTACAAACTGATGACAAATTGTGCTCATACTGTACATCTGCTCCTGCACTTGGATCTACTTGTTAATGGTTTCATGGAAGCAATCAGCAATATGTGATATGAACTGCTGCATTATATATTATACTTGTGGAACTGAGATATTTAAACAGAGCTTAATTTTTTTTTTTTCCCAGTGTAAGATACTTAAGCATTTCCACTATTGGAAGGAAAACCTATATGGATATTTTGTATTGTATCTTGTTTAAAAGGACAGTCTTTTTTAGTCTTCCCACTTAAATGGCTTTTAAAAATACATAATACAATTTGAAGCTTGTTTAGAAATAGAATTAAATGTCTTATATAGTGCTACTGTTTTGGAATTAGAAAGTGATCAAATATAAAACATTTTAAAATTAAGCCCAGAAAAAAAAAATAGTGTTTAAAGTTAGTTTAGTATAAAAGAAATTTTTAAGATTTTTTTTCTTCAATATAGATACCTCACTTGAAAATAAAGAAAGCACAGCACACTTAAAGTAATTCTCATGAAAACACCCTATTAAAATAAATGCTAAATCTAGGACATCTTTTGAGTAACTAGAGTTTATGATAAATGTAGTTGCCTTCAGCTTTCCTGCTGGAATTATTTATCTTGATAATTTTAAGCCAATGTAATAGTCTTAAATTATTTCTGAATTTCTAACCTGTGAAAGCAGTAAATGAATGATTCCTTCTGCAACTATTGAAATAAACTAACTATATTGAGCATAATTCAATTGATAATTTTGCCAGCGGTATATACTTTTATGATTAAAATTGCTGTGGTTGGTTGCATTACATGACACACAAAACTGTCCTCTACCTCACGTGAAATAAATATTTTATATGGTTTTACTAAAAAAAAAAAAATACAATTCATCTATCTGGTTACTTAGTTTACAAATTTTGGATTATATTTATTGAAACATGACATACTGTGCTCTTAGCTTATACCTCAATTGTATTTTGTGCTGTTTTCCATTTTCATGCCTTGTACATAACTTGTATAGATTGTGGATGAGATTCCCAATAAAAACTTTTAATGCCAATGAGATTTGATTCAGGTCATCTCACTATCGACTGTGCTAGCTTTCTTATCCCCCTAAAATGGACATTTTCCTTTTATTTGAAATAGACTTATCTATTTCTGTGTGTGTGAGTGCTTGATTGCCTGCCTGTGTGTATGTTTAGCTTGTAAATGGCTAGTGCCCACGGAGGCCAGAAGAGATGGTTGAGGTGCCATGTGGGTACTGGGAACTGAACTGGGGCTCTCTGTAATAGGCAATGTACCTAACTCCTCAACTATCTCTCCAGCCTCAGTTTTTCTATTTCTGTACCTTACTCTTGCACAGATTAACATGGAACATTTATTTTATTATTAAATATAAACATATAATACTCCATGTATTGAAAACGCCAGAATTTTTGATTGTCACGCTTCCTGGACCTGTGCTTTAACATTTCCCCCAAGTTCCTGGCACAAGTTACTCCTTATCATTACACATTCAGTACCTTAGGGCAGACAGTGTGCCAGAACCTGAGAGTCAGAAGTCCAGGAGCAAGTTGGCTGAGTGTTTTGGCAGGTGATCCAGAAAGGTGATGTCATCAGAGTTTGGAGGGCCTGCTTTAGGTAAGTTCGTGTGGGAGTTGACAGGCAGTCTTCCATGGGGATGTGTTTGTGGCTGTTGATGGCATGGCAGTGTGGAACCACTGTAGTAGTACACAGCTGTGGGGGTGGCTCAGGAGGCATATTCATAAGAGCAAGCTGCAAGACCTCAGCAGAGGGAACTACCATCATGGCCAGCACTGTCCCGACAGTAGGACCTGGAGTGTCCTCGCTTAGGTGTTTTCTTTCTTCAGAACTCCTTAGGTGTTGTACTGATTCCATATGCAGATCATTAGCAATCCACTTCCCTCACATAAATCCAACACCTGCAAACAATACAAAATGCCCTCGACCTAAGATAGCCCCTCACCCAACAATGCATAAAGCAATTTCAAACAACTAAAACTTCCCCAACACCTGACTACCCAAATAAGTGACCCAGAAGAAAGCATGTGCTGTTTCCTTATGATCCAAGGTTCTAAGTCACTTGCCTTACCTTGTATGTTAGAAATGGGTCACTAGTTGGGTGTGGCAGTGCATGCCTTTAACCCCAGCACTCGGGAGGCTGAGGCAAGCAGGTCTACAGTGAGTTCCAGGACAGCCAGGGGTGCCTGTCTCCAAAAAACCAACAAACAAAAATGTTAATAAAGGTCCATGGTGATTTTTCTCAATGCTACTTATTAAATCATCGTTGATATATTAAACACAAGCCATGACAAATCTCAGGGATTCAATACCCAGGCGGCTTAGGCAGAGCGCTCCCTCCATAGCTGCCTCCTATCAGGCACCTCCTGCTTCTTCCTCCACCCCAGCCCTAAGTACTTTCTCATTCCAAATCCTCCCTGTCTCCACCCAGCCCTTCAATATGCAAATGAATGGAACCTAACCTTCATCTGCATTAATGTCCTGTTCATATGGAGATCTGGGTGGCCACTCCATTGTTTACTAGTTGCAAGGCATCAGAAAACACACTTCTGCTTTTACAGCATTCAGGAATATTATCCATAACTATGAAATATCTCACAACACAAAAATGGAAAAGAAAGAAGAAATGGGTCACCGAGTTCAGCTCATACTCAACCGAAGGGGCTTTAATAAGGCCCCGAATACCAAATACTGGGGGTCCTAGTAGAGTGTGGCTAGAACACTGCACAGTTTATGTTCTGTGATACACACATTTCAGCCATTGTAAGGATATAGTTTAATGCCGCTGGGCATATTCAGAGTTGTACAGTCATCGTTTCCAGATGTTAGTCTCACATCAGGCCTTCAATACTATTGAGCAGTAACTCCCTCTGCTTTACTTGTCTGATTTGCTTCTTTTAGGTACTTATATGGAGTGAAAATATGTGTTCTTTGTCTGACTTACTCCAGTTGGTATGCTTTCAGGATCTATCCATGTCACAGGCATTCAAATTTTGATCCTTTTACCACCGAATAATACTCCTTTATTTGTTTGTACTGGTGTGTTTATATCTTTGTCTGCTGATAGCCATTGGGTTGTTTCTACTTTGTAGCTCTTGTGACTAATACTACCTGACACTTGGTTTGCAAGTGTTTATGGCATTTTAAAATTCATGATTCAGCTGTTAATTTTATAACTAATTTGAGTAGCCGCCCAATGTCCACAGAGCTGTACCTTACATGTCCACTGGAAAGGCAGTGTAACCTACCAGCTTCTCTACATCCTTATGAGAACAAGAGCCTTTTCATTTTATCAGTAATAGTTATTCATATGGAAATGTGGTTCCATTGTGGTTTGACCTGCATTTCTATAGGGACTAATGATGTTGAGCCCCTTTTCATGTGCTTATTAGCCATTTGTATATTTTTGGAGACATTTTCAAGCCCTTTATTCATTTAAAAAGTTGGCTTCTTTTCTTCATTGAGTTGTATGAGTCCTTCATCTCAGTCTAGGTTTCTTTACCATGCTGAAGATTGAGCCTAGGACTCAGGCATGCTGAGCATACATTATTCTTTATTTTAATTCTTTGTCAGAATATGACTTACATGTTTTCTATCATTCTGATTTGTCTTTTTCATTGTAGTCTTATTTGCTTGTTACCATGACAAAAGAGCAGACAAAAGCAATTTAAGAAAGAAAGGGTTTATTTTAGCTCACGGTTTTAGAGGATTCAGTCCATCAAAGTTAAGAAAGCGTGGTGTCAGGAGCTTGAAGTTACATTGCATCTGTTATCAGGAAGTAGAGAAGTGCATGCTGGCTCTCAGCCTGCTTGCTCTTTTTTACTCAGTCTGAGGCCTTAGCCATTGGGCTGGTGCTACCCATATTCAGGGTCCTTCCTTTTCAGTTAAACCTCCCTGGAAATAACCTCATAGTCTTGTTCAGAAGTTTGTCTCCAGGGTCATCCTGCATCTCAGGTTGACCCGATGAATCATCATATCTTTGATGAGCAAATTTTGAAATTTAATAGCCCAGTTTATTTTTCTCTTGTTACTTATGTGTTTGGGGATCATAATCAATAATTGTTGTTAAATTCAGTATCTCTAATCTTGATCTTTGGTCAGTTTTCACTTAGTTTTTATATATGATACGATATAGCCTCGTCCTGTTGCTGTTCCTCCTCTTCTTCCTCTTCTCCTTCCTTCTCTTTCTCTACCTCCTCCTCCTTCCTTCTTCTCTTCCTTAAATGTACGTATACAGTTTTCCTGTCCCTCTTTTTGAAAAAAAAAAAAAGAACCACAAAAGCCAACCTCCCCCTTTCCCATCAAATGGTCTTGTGCCCTTATTGGAAAGTCACTTAACCATATCACTTAAGGATGTTTCTGGGCTCCTTTGTATCTGTCCTTACACCAGAAATACCCTGTTTTGACATGGAGCTTTGTAGTAAGTTATAAAATGAGAACTTGTAAGTTCTCTAAATTTCTTTTCTTTTTAAAACAGGGTCTCACACAGAGAAAACAGAACTACACGGTGAAACCCTGTCTTGAAAAACCAAAAACAACAACAAACCTCCCAAAGCAAAACAAAAACCACGGTCTCATTGTGCATACCAGACTGGCCTAGAACTCACAGAATCCGTCTACCCCTGCTTCTGCATTGCTGGGGTCACCTGTGCTACCACTCCTGGCCCAAGATTTCTTCGTCCTTACTGCTTTGATAATTTGGTGTCCATTGGGTTCACACTTGTTCCATAATGATTGTGATTTTGATAGGATTGCACTAAATCTAGGGAATGCTTTGGGTGATATTGCCATTCTCACAAAATCAAATCTTATGGAGTGTGCACTTAGGTCTTTAATTTCATCCAATTTTTTGTTTGTTTGTTTGTTTATTTGTTTTTTAGTTTTCAGCTCGCAAATCATTCTCTTCTTGGTTAAATTTATCCCTAAACAATTCTTTTTTGATGCATAGAAGAAATTAATTTTCATTTAGGATTCTTTTGTTTGTAGGACATAGGAATGCAACTGAGTTTTAAGTTTATTTTGTAGCCTGGCACTTTGCTGAGTGGATTTATCAGCTCTCGCTCTCTCTCTCTTTCTCTCTCTCTCTCTCTCTCTTTCTGTACCCTGATCATTTTTTTTTTTTTTCTTCAACACAGGGTTTCTCTGTTGTTCCAGGATTCTGGCTGTCCTGGAACACTGGAACACTCTGTAGACCAGGCTGGCCTCGAACTCACAGAGATCCACCTGCCTCTGCCCTTAATCATTCTTGATAACAGACTTTAATGATTCGGTCTTCTTGTCATTG
This sequence comes from Cricetomys ansorgei, assembly GCA_026225945.1. NCBI lineage: Eukaryota > Metazoa > Chordata > Mammalia > Rodentia > Nesomyidae > Cricetomys > Cricetomys ansorgei. Next base: position 7,690,289 of record JAMJFZ010001121.1, on the reverse strand, counting down.
GTCTGTTCAAATTTTTCTATTCATGATTTCATCTTGGTGAATTGGATGTGTCCAATAATATACAAATTTTCTCTTGGTTATTGAATTTATTACATAATTATTTCCTCAGTCTCATGATCTTATGTATTTCTGTTGTATTGCTTGGAATGAACACATTTTTCATTTTGGTTCCTCTCTTTTTTTCCTTAGTCCAGCTAATTTTTTGTTGATTTTTTTTTTCTTTAACAAGGAATGATTACTTTTGAGATGTACCCAAACCTTTAATATTGCTTATTTAATTCTCACTCATCCTTGTTGCCCTGTTTTTTTCTATAAACTTTAGGGTTCTCTTGGTCATCTTTCTGTAGATATTTGATATAAGGCAAGGTTGTTTGGGATCTTTAATATTTAAAACAATCATTATTGTGAATGTGTGCTTATCAGTGTTCACGTTAATGATGGAGGGCAATTTTGTGGAGTTGGTTATCTCTTTCCCTGTTTTTGTCTTTTCCTGGGTTCTGAGGAGCAAACTCAGATTGTCAGGATTGAGAGAATGCTCTTACCTGCTGAGCAATCTTGCCCTGAGGAATTTTTTTTTTAATTGCCATAAGCTTCCCTTCTTAGCGTTATGCTGGGGGCTTACAATGAGTCTTGGCGTATTGTATTTCTGTTTTCATTTGTCTCAAATGAAAAAAATCAATTTTCCTTTTTTTTTTTTTTTTTTTTTTTAATCATTGGACTTTTGCTTGCTTAGTTTTTATTTTAGGATCTATTATTTGGTTCCTATCAACTGGGAAGTTTTTGAAATTTCTCCTGTTACTGATTTCTACTTTCACACTATTGAGGTCAGAAATGATTGTTTTTGCATTTTGGTTTTCATTCGCATGGAATTTCACTTTTTCTCCCCCCATTTTCTCCCTTGTGTACATATATCTGTGTGTGTCCCTTATGGAGTGAACCAGGTGCTGTATTGTGCACACACTCTACCTGCTATTTGCTCTTCTTTCAAGGATTAGGGTTCAATTCCAGGGACCTACATAGGATCTCTCAATCATGAGTAACTAGCTCCTGGGATCCTGACATCCTCTTCTGGCATCTCCAGGGACTGCATAATACACATATACAGGAAACGCACATACACACACGTAAACAGTTTATAATAAGGAACAGCAGCATTCTTACCCAGAGCCATCTCTCCACCCCTGCCTGTGTCTTTTTATTGGAGAATAAAATCATTTACATTTAAGCTATTTTGGTAGGTAGGACTTAACCACAGCCATTTGTTTGATTTCTGGGACCCTTTTTTTCTTGGTGTGTTCCTTTGTAATTAGATAATTCTCTCAAAGTGTAAGTTTTGGCGCCTTTCTTCCCTCCCTCCCGCCCTCCCTCCCTTCCTTCCTTCCTTCCTCCCTCCCTCCCTCCCTCCCTCCCTCCCTCCCTTCCTTCCTTCCTTCCTTGCTTGTGACAGGCTCTCACTGTTTTGCCCACAGTGGCCTCATACCTCTGGTCCTCTAGCCTGTCTACCAAATGCTGAGGTTACATGCACATGCCACCTGATTCCTTTCTAAATCATGTGGCTCAACAGTAGAAGGTTTTTGATGTTGTTGTTCTTGCTGTTGTTTTGTTTTTCCAATCACACACTGCTGCACCTGATTGTTAAGATTTTGATTTATGGTTACCCATGTGGCTTACACAAAACATCTTTACTTACAATAGGTGATTTTAGGCTGATAACTAACTCCTAATTTGCTTTCTGTTGCTGTGATAAAACGCTGACCAAAACCAACTTAGCAAAGAATTTATTTCAAAATTTTCAACTCCCAGTCCATTGCTGAAGAAATTTAAGGCAGGTACCCCAGGAAGGACCCTAGAATTAGAAACTGAAACAGAGCCCATGTTGCTTACTGGCTTTCTCCCCTCCTCCCTGGGCTTTGCTCTGATACTTTTCTTACACTGCCCAGACCCACAGGCCAGCGATGGCTCCACCTATAGTAGGCTGGCCTTTCCACATCAATCATTAATCAAGAAATCCCCCATAGACAAGTCCACAGGCCAATCGGATGGAGGCAGTTCCTCAACTGAGGATCCCTCTTTCCAGTTAGCCCTAGTTTGTATCAAGTTGACAAAAACTAACTAGTACAACTACCTAACGGACCACAGAAAGAACTTTACATTTTTTTTTACTACCCTCTCACATTTTTCAATGTCTTTAGTAGCATATATTAATTATACAAAGTAATGAGTTTCATTATGGCAAATCTGTAATCATTTAATTAGAAAGGAATATACCACGAAAGGAACCTTTGTTCTTTGTCTATAAAATAACCAGAAAACAATCAAAGACAATGTAAGTCCTACCTACCAATATAATTTGAATGTAAATAGTTTTGGTTCTCTAATAAAAATAATGTATTTCATATGTGTATATAATGTATTTGTCATATTTACCCTGTTACTCTATCTTGTTTCTTCTCTACTACTACCAACCCCCTTCCTTTTCCCAGCTAGCCCTCTCTACTTCTATGTGTGTGTGTGTGTGTGTGTGTGTGTGTGTGTGTGTGTGTGTGTCCATCCATGTCCCAGTGAGTTTCACTAGGGCTGTTCACAGGAGTACGGGTGAAGGTTGGTTTACAGGAGCATGAACGCTTTATCGGTGGCTACACCACTGAAGAAAATCTCTCTCTCCTATCAACCATTAACTGTGTGTGAATCCTGGGCCCGAAGAGATGTCTCCATGGTTAAGAGCACTTACTCTTGCAGAGGATCTGGGTTCAACTCTCAGAACTCACATGGTAGTTCGCAGCCATTCATAACTCCAGTTCTACGGGATCTAGCACCCTCGTCTAAAGTCCTCAGGCACCAGGCTCTTGTGGTGCACACAGAGTCCTGCAGGCTAAACACTCATACACATAAAAATGAATCAATCTTAAAAAACAATCCTGTGAACCTCGAGTAGGCAATCACAGCCGCTAGGAATTCAAGAGTGCAACAACCATGTCATGCATGGAAGTCAGAGTTCTACACCACTCCTCAGCCCTTCCTCCTGCCTTCCTTCCTCCTTCCTTTCTTCCTCCTTCCTTCCCCCATTTCCTTCCACCCTCTTTCTAGTTCTTCTCCCACCTCGTTCTTTGAGCCTCGGTGGGAGTGATAATGGGTTTGGACGAACCATTATGACTGGGAATGCAGCAGTTACCTATTGCCAGTACTTTGACTAGTTATGAGTCTCTGAAGTCATCATTCTGAAAAAAAAAGTTTCTCTGACCAAAGCCAACAGCAGCATTAATAATCTGTGAGCGTAAACACAGCTATTTAGAAGGCGATTTGATATGTACGTTGTGTCCAGTTAGCAAAACATCAGTAGCTTCCCCACTAGGATCTGGTATATCACCTCCACAGCCACTGAGTTTTGATTGACTTACAGTACCAGATATGAATTTTCCAGTCTCAAAAAGATTGGTTACATCCATGACAATCTTGCCGCTTATGCTCCAGTGGGCTCATCGTGTTTAGTTGGTCGGAACTGGTACACGAAGGATCTGTGGTGAAATAAGACTTGGATGACAATTCTCTTCCAGTAGTCTAGTCTACACAGTCCACAAGGGCCAGCATATTCTGGCACCATGAGGGCTAGCCAGTAGAGAAGTTTCCAGACCAGTTCCAGCTTGATTTTTCTACATTCTGAAACAAAGTATGTAGTGTCCTCAGCAATAGACTCTTATAATTGAGTTCTGGTGGGCAACCAATAGCAGTGGCAATTGCCTGCATTATATTTTGGGAGCCTCTGGGCCTTCTTAGCCAACAACTTCTGGGGAGATGGTCCACCTCTGGCTCTGGGATTTTTGTTTAATGCCCTATGACTGTTGGGTGCAGCTTAATCCACCCACATAGAGTATCTTTGTCAAAACACTTAAAAACTAATTTTTTGATTAAGTTGTCAACTATCATATACATTTTGTTTTGGATAGCACAGTTAACGTTTTTTACATTGGATAACTCTCAACAAATCAGCACAGCTTTTATAATTTTTAATGGTTTTGCACTTCGAGCTTTTTGGTCAACAATGTGTGAACTATTTATATTCATGTCACCATTGCAGTATATTGAATTTGATAGTGTTCATTTGTCTAGTGAGTTTTATATTTTCATGTGTATAAAACATCCTCTTCATTTGAAGAACTCCATTTAGCATTGTATTAGTCAAGTCTGGTGGAGACAAAGGCCATTAGGTTTCTGTTTGGGCAGGTTTTCCTTCCTTCTTCATTTCTAGGAGACAGCTTTGCTATTGGCACTTCGCCCCATCTGGACTTTGAATATAATCATCCCATTCTAGCCTGGCCTGAAAAGTAAGTGCTAATTGTATTGGAACTCAATTGTGCAACTTGCTTCCTTTCTGTTGTGGCTTTCAGAATCTCATCTTTAATCTTTGATAGTTGGATTGTAATATGTCACACACAGTAGCCTTATTTGGTTAGAATTTGGGTGGAAAATTTTGATCACCTTGTACCTAGCTATTTATAACTTTTAGATTAGGAAAGTTTTCTGCCAGTATTTCTTTAAGTAATCTTCCGTCCCTTTGTTCTTTCCTAAATATAAATGACTAATTCATTTGGTCTTTTGACACTCCCTAAGTCACATAAATTATCTCGTTGTTTTGAGACAGGATCTTAGGTGGCTTTGAACTTGCTATACAGCTTAGGACAGTTTTGAACTCCCGGTCTGCAGCTCTCAATGTCTTAGATGTGTGTGGGCCCTGTATAGTGGCAGACCCAGTTTCAGAGACACTCTGGAAACAAGCATTGACCCCTGGGTTGCGCATGAATGAGGTCAGTAGAAGTAGCCCCCTCCTCCCTCCTTCTTCCCTCCCTTCTTCCCTCCCTTCTTCCCATGTTCCTTCCTTCACATTCAAAAGCATCTCTTCTCTTTACCTTCTTATCGTTTTAACTGTTCCATCTACAAGTTCAGTTTCTTCTGTATGCTCAAACCAGTGCTTTAACTTTATTGTGCTTTGATTATGTGATGTACCCCATGGACTCATGTGCGTGAACATTTGGTTCCCAGTTGGTGGTGCTGTTTTAGGAGATTGTGCACCCCTTAGCATGTGGAGCTTTGGTGGAAGAACTGGGTGGGTCACTGGGGATGGGCCTTTATAAATCAGCCCTGCTTGTCTGCTCTCTAACTACAGACACAGTGTGCCCAGACTCCCGCTGCCATTAGTTCTCCACATGATAAACTATCTTCCCTTGAACTTTATGCCCAAATAAAGCCCTCTCTTAAGTTGTTTCTATCAGGCATGTTGGTCACAGGAATGAAAAAGTAAGTAACCTCAAGTCTTCATCTGGAAGCCTGTGATTCTGATGTCTGAGTTTCACCAGGATTGGTTCCTATTGATCTTTTTGGTGAACACTTCTGTTTATGAGACAGGGTCTCACTATGCAGCCCTGGCTGGCCTGGAGCTTCCTGTGTATACCAGACTGGCCTCAAACTCATTAGAGATTTATCTGCTTCTGCTTCCTGAGTGTTGAGATTAAAGGCATGTGCCATTATACCTGGAAGATGATTGCTCTTTTGAATGGGTAATGTTCCCCTGTTTTTTTGGATATCTGAATTTTATTTTTCTGCTGAGTATGTGAAAATTAAAATTTGGTAACTCTGGAATTCAGATACTTTTCTTTCTCCAGGATTTGTTGGCTTCATTTTTTTTTAATTGTTAGGAGCTACACTGACCTGTTTGTTCTGGACTCCCCCAAACTACTTTTATAAAGATTTATTGTAGGGTTCACTGAAATTTCTATTCATTTTGCTCATGTTAAACTAGTGTTTGAGGATTTTCTTAAAGAACAGGAGCTAAACCAAGAAAGAAGGAAACAAAAACAAACTGAAAATCCAAAAAAAAAAAAAAAAAAAAACAAAAAAAAAAAACCAAACCAAAAACAAAAAAACAAAAAAGAAATGCAGAAAACCAAATAGATTAAGAAACGTCCAGCTACGTCCCCCAGTCTCTGCAGCTGAACTGTTTGGGTACTCCTTCAACTCTCAGCTGGCTTGTTGTGATCCTAAGGGTCAGTTTGTGGTTGCTCTAGCTTTCGAGCCAATCCAAGATGAATGTTCAAGGCTTTCTCAAACCTTTTCTGGGCATGTGTCTTGCCTGGGCATGTGTGTTGCTTTCTAAACTCCTTCACAAACACAGTTCATTTGAATGTCCTGTTTGCCAAAAGAATTTTGCCCAACATCTGCAGTCCTTAGGTAGTCTTTTTGAGGTGGGGTATAGACTCACTTATAAGTAGATATTAGCTGTTAAGTAAAGGATAATCATACTGTAACCCACAGACCCAGAAAGGCTACGCAACAAGGAAGATCCCAGTGGGGAGACATGGATCTCCCTGGGAAGGGAAAATAGAACAGATGTGCAGAAGGGCTGGGAGGGGAGGATGGGAAAGGGAACAGGAAGGGCCAGCTAGGGGGAGAGGGATGGGAGGAGAGAGCATAGGGAGAGATGACACGTCTACCCAAGGCAGTCTGTTAAGTGTTTCTACCATTGGCTTTTTTGTTCAGACATTTTTTGAGCATGTCATTTACCTTGTATTATTTGTATTCAGTGTCCATCAAACATCCACCACAGAGAGGCTTTATTGGAACTTCAGAGCAGAAACTCCAGCTCTGGGAGAGTAGATGACTGGCCTTAGACACTTATGCAGACATACCAATTAAAACAAAGCAAAGAATGGAGGTGTGTGTGTGTGTGTGTGTGTGTGTGTGTGTGTGTGTACCTGCTTATGGGTATGTTCTTGTATCCATGAATGCCACAGTATCTTTCTCAATCACCCTCTACCTTATTTTTTGAGATACTGACCTGGAGCTTACTGAAGTTGGCTAGACTGGCTGGCCACTGAGCCCCAGGGATCCTCCTGTCTCCATTCCTGCAGGGCTGGATTACAGGCAGGAACTGCCTTGCCTCTTTTTACATGGGTGCTGGAGGTCTGAACTCAGGTTCTCCTGTGTGTACAGCAAGCCCTGTACTGACTGAGCCATCTCCCCAGCTGCTACAGAAAGGAGATTTAATAGTTCTTGGCACATTGGGAAGTACAGATAAAGAGGTCCTTGACCTCCCCTGTCCATCACTGGTACAGTGATGTGAGCTTTAGGTTTATATGGAAGAATCAGGGCTGGGCAAGAGGTCTGCATAGCTAAGCAGTCATGGTCAAGGTGTGGTCTGCTTGATCAATATCTCAGCGCTAGTTTTACTGGGTGCTTTGAAGGAAGAAGTCCTTACTGCTTGAGGGGATAAACCAATTCCCCTAAGATGATGGCTTCTGGTTGTAGGCGATCTCACGATGAAGGTGATAGGTCTGCAGTCTCTGCTGTTCCCGGAATGTCAGGTGAGTGTCAGCTCAGGACAGTGGCTGAAGCTGCAGAATCTTCCAGGTGTCTGGAAGAGCACACTGTAAAAGCTGCTGACTCAGTTACTCCTATCTTCGTCTCTTGCACCATGATGAGAAAGGTTAGGTAACACAGGCAGACACACCTCAATGATTAACACACTTATGAAGAGTCAAGCAGGTGACTGTCCCGAAGAAACAAGGACCACGCGGGCAGAGGTGCTAGACCATCAGCCTACTTTTAGTTCCTTGTAGGCCTACTCGAGGAATCAATGCCCTTACAGAAGCGCTTTCTATGTGTCTGCTCTAAGATCACAACAGTTGTATACAAAACATTTCATATAAGGTCTGTTCCTCTTATGGTTTGAGGGAGGGAACTGGGCTGTGGCTGCCATACTGGGTAGAGGACTGGGCCAGATGTGAAAATTATTCAGGACTTCCCTGTCGTTTTGAAGGTGGCATTTCCCATCCCACTGTGGAGTTGTGTTTGCTCTGCCAATGCCAAGTTTTCATTGTTTCACAGAACACTGAAAACTGGTTTTGACTGGTTTTGTCAAATTTGTATATGGTTGTTTCCCTGTTTCTGTGGGGAAACCAGCGGCTACGGCTCCTATTCCATCATTTTGATCACTGCTACCCTTGTTTAACCACAGCCTTTGTAACCTTGTCTCTCAAGCTACATGAGGCCATTTTGTCATATGCTGTTGGTCACACTCACTCTGGAATAATGGGAGACAGTGTCACACATGGCATCCCCCTGAATGCCAGGGGATGGGAAAGTTGAGGGGTCATCTTAGAGGTTTCTTACTACAGGAAAGAACCAGAAAATTCCCCCCCAAAAGATCATAGCTCATAGTAGGCGATCTTACACACGAAAGCTGGAACTTTCTGTTGGAGTAAAGGTCTGACTTCAACTCAGACAACGACTGTTTTGCTCCGGCCAGACACCCACACTGTGACTTACAGGAATGAGTCATATAGGCCTTCTGCCTTTGAGGAACTCCCAGACACCTGAACAAAGCCCCATGGGTGAGCTCAACAACAGAGGTCTTCACAAGATACCGAGCTGAGGGGTTGACCAGCTCAGCATAGTGGAATTGAGTTTTCAAAGATGAGAGAGTCAGTAAGATTCAATAAATGTGGCCACTTCATCCCCACCCTGAAGGATGGGAGGGTCAAGGAAAGGGAGGTGACTGACTGGTGCATTCCAGGCAGAGGTTGCTGCCTGAGGCTTGTGGGCAGTATGCAGCATTAACTCTACTATAAAAACATCTTACATTGCCCAACATAGAGCTGGAACTCCCTCTCCTAGCCACGCACATGTGTAGTGTATGTGTGGGGTGTGTGTTTGCTCATACTCGTATGTGTAGAGGCCAGAGGTTGATGCTGGGTGCCTCCCTTTATCTCTCTCCACCTCGTGTCTGAGATAAGGTCTGTTTCTCAACGAATCAGCAGCTCACTGTCTAGGCTAGACTGGCTGGCCAGCAAGGCTCCAGAATCTCAACCTTTGCGTGGATGCTGGGGTCTGAACACAGGTCCTCAGGCTTGCACAGGAAGCATTTCTCCTGTGGAGTTTTCCCCCAGCATGGCAGACGTACTTTTTGGTAGGGGAATTTACATGATTCTATGGGGCACTTTAGAACTCATCAGGAAGAAGCAGGAAGGCCATTTTGTAGGCGATTCGTGGGCTTTAAATGGGTAGAAAGTATCAGAGTGGAGAAAGCCATTTCCAGCCAGTGAAGAGCAGTTCAGAGGACGAGAAAGCCTGCAGTCCTTTTATGAGCAGTGGCCAGAAAGGTCATTTGGATGAGATGAAAGTTGGATGGGAGAGGGGTCTGCACTAGTAGGTTGTTGTGTCGTGTGATGAAGGGCTTATGTGATTTTTGTATCCTTAGTTTTTTTTTTTTTTTTTTTTTGGAGACAAAAACTCACCCTGCCTCTGTCTTTGGAGTTCTGGGATTAAAAGTGTGTGCTGCCATGCCCTGCATATCCTTAGTATTGTTTCTTAAGATTTATTTTACTAATAACTAACTATTTCCATGTGTGTCTGTGTCTTGGTATGTGCATGTGAGTTTGTTAGGGCAAGCCGGGAGGGTTTCTAAGGAACCACGAGACACGAACCGCTGCAACATGCATGAGGCATTTATTAATAACCGGCGCACCCTGGGTCCCGCCTATCCCACGCAGGAGATGAGCATGGCGGGCCCCGATCCCTTCCCCCCCAGCCCTTTTATGGGGTTCAGAGGAAAGGGGTCTGGGGATGGGGGCTCGTGCAGCTTTGATTGGCTCAGAGCTTTCTGTTAAACTCATTGGTTGGGATCCAGGGGGGGTGTGGTCAACCTGTGCCCTTGGACTAGCTGTCCTTGAGACAGGGTGGCTCCTGGTATGCTGGGGAAGGATGAATCCTGCTGATAAGCTTAATAATGGTCATTTCCCTGTGGGTGGGGAGGAGACTGAAGAGTACTGTTAATGGCTGTACTTGGGAAGGCATTTCTCAATGGGAGGCTTTTACCCCTAAATGTGACTGCATTCCTAGGTTTCATATTTCTTAAATCCTTTCAAGTTCAGGTGCCTGTGGTGGGATTTCCTGGAGGAGCTGGAGTTACAGGTAGTTGGGAGCCGGTGGACTTGGGTGCTGGGAACTGAACTCAGATCCTCTCTCTTCAAGAGCAGGAAGTACTCTTGACTGCAGGGTCCTCTCTCCAGCCCCATCCTCAGGTTTCGAACCATGCCCTTCCTATTGTGGAGGAGGCCTGCAGTAATGATGTCCATTGGGCTGGGAATGCAGCTCAGTGGTAGAGCACTGGATTAATGTTTAATACTCTACTTTGGCCCCTAGCAAAGAGGGGAAAAGATGCCTGCATGATGTCCGAGGAGATGAGTCTCTCCAAAGACTTACATAACAACAGACATTAAAAGTCATCAATTGATTGGTTTTTTGTGTGTGTGATCATATTTGTATGGAAGTCAGGGGACAATTTGTGGGAGTCAATTCTCTTCTTTTACCATCTAGGTTCCTAGGAATTAAACTCAGGTTATTAACTAGGCTTGGTGAGGAGTATCTTTACCCATGGAGCCACCTCACCAGTCCACAGATATTTATAAATGCTTAAGATATGTTACACTTAAAAACTAAAAGAATTTCCAATTTATCAAGACAGCTCATATTTCTTATGAGAAAATGTTTAAAAAACAAAAGAGAGACCTGGGCCGTAGTGGTGCATACCTTTAATCCCAGCACTCAGGAAACAGAGGCAGGCGGATTTCTGAGTTCAAGGCCAGCCTAGTCTACAAAGGGAGTTCCAGGACAGCCAGAGCTACACAGGGAAACCCTGTCTCAAATAATCAAAACCCAAAACCAAACCAAACCAAACCAAAACCCACCAAAAACAAACAAACAAACCCACCAAACAACAACAAAAGAGAGCAAAACAACCCAATCTCACTACTCAGAGGAATTATTTGTTAAATTTTAGTGTTTATTTTCCAAATATATGCATATGTATTTTAAAAGCCTCCAATTGTACAGATATATTGAAGTGAACTTTAGTAGCGTGTACTTTGAAAAATGATAATTTGGGACTGGAGAGATGGCTCAGTGAAGAACAATTGCTGCTATTTTATGGAGCAGAGTTCAGTTCCCAGAACCCAGTGTGGGAAGCTACAACTGCTTGTGACTCTAATTTCAGAGCTCAGATGCTTCTTATGGCCTCCGTGGGCGCCTGCACACATCTGTGTGTACATGAACACAGACTCATGCATGCTCACATGAAATAAAAATGAGAGGATATATAACATATCTAGTTCTTCTTTCTTTCTTTTCTTCCTCTTTGCCTATCTATCCGTCTGTCTGTCTATCTATCTATCTACTGGTGTTTGGCCTGTGTGTGAGGAACTGGAGTTACAGACAGTTACAGACAGTTGTGAGCTGCCATGTGGGTGCTGGGAATTGAACCCCGGTCCTCTGGAAGAGCAGCCAGTGCTCTTAACTGCTGAGCCATCTCTCCAGCCCCAACATATTTAATTCTTAAATGACACTTTATTGAAACGTAAATTGTAAAGAACAATTTACTGAATATTTTTACAAATTTCCTAGATAAACTTATGGAAGCTGGGTGGAAGAATTTGTGCATCTTAAATCTTTTTGCTCTGTATTGCCAAATTACTCTGGAGAAGGGTATGCCAGGGAGGCTGGCATACCCTCCGTTAAGATTTCTTTGCAGAAGGTGAGGTCATCTCTGTCTAGTAGCTGGCAGTGGGAGTCTGTGAGAGCCCTCCAGTGGCCAATCTAAGTTATGCAATGATTATTTTTTTGTGAAATTAAACTGGAATCACTTCATAGCAAAGGATTAATTATCTTGGCTGTTCACAAGGTCTTAGATGGACGTGGTGGTGCATGCCTTTAATCCTATCACTCTGGAGGCAGAGACAAGTAGATCTCTGAGGTCAAGGTCAGCTTGGTCTACAAAGCGAGTTCCAGGACAGCCAGGGCTACACAGAGAGACCCTGTCTCAAAACCTGAAATAACTAAATAACTAAATAAACAAGCAAAACAAAACAAACAAATAAATAAATGTCTTTTCTTATAGTTGGAGCCAGAAAAATGCCTCTTGCTTTCCTTTCAAACTCTGCTTTTGTAATGGGTGATGAAATATTTTTAATTTCACTGCTGTGTCACAAAAAAATTGCTCACACTTACTAACAGATTTATAGCCAACTAGCTTTTTTTAAACATAGAAACTAAAGTTTATTGATCACCTACTACCACTCCAAGCGTTTTGCATATCAGTTACTTCTGGTTTACTTACACACACACACACACACACACACACACACACACACACATGCATGCATGCCATGGCAGGTGTGTCTGGTGATGAGAGGACAACTTCCAGGGGTTGGTTCTCTCCTTCTGTCATCTGGGTCCCATGATCAACCTGCTATACCTTCTTACAGGCCCATTATTCATTTTTTGTTTTTAATCATCTACTTCTTAATTGTTTTTTTTTTTTCCAGACAGGGTTTCTCTGTTGTAACTCTGGCTGTCCTGGAACTTGCTCTGTAGACAGAGATCCACCTGCCTCTTCCTCACTGAGTGCTGGGATTAAAGGTGAGCGCCATCACTGCCCGGCTCTTAATTGACTTGCAATTAAAATGTAGACTGCACCTTTAATTTTCACAGCTTCAACGGAATAGTTACTATTAATAATACCATTTTGTTGGTGGGAAACACTAGACCTAGTCACAAAACAAAAGGGCTATTGAGTTATTTGAGTGATAGAGCTAAGGGTCCTAACCCAGGGCACGTTACCACACTGCAGTAATGTCTCCTTGGTTCTTGGTGCTCAAGTATGGCCCCATTCAGGGTAACCATTCAGGTAGAATAATTCTTTTTGTAAGAAACAGAAATAAAAAGATACAGACATGGTGGGGCATTCCTATAGTCCCCGCAAAGAGAGTCTGAGGACGGAGGATTATTGGCTAGAAACCTGCCTGGGTTACATATGAGACTCAATCTTGAAAAGAAAAGAAGATGCAGAAAACACATCAAAAAGCTTGTCTTCTGGTTCTTTAAAAAAAAAAAAAAGAAACAGCTATATAGTGTTGAAAACAGAATTTATCTTTTTCAAAGACTTATTTTTATTATTTTAAAGTATATGTGTGTGTTCATGGGTGTGTACACCTGTGGGCAGATGCCCAAGCATTAGATCTCCCTGGAGCTGGGGTTACAGGAGACTGTGATTCTCTTTATGTGGGTGCTGGGAACTGAACTCAGGTCCCCTGCAAGAGCAGTAAGTGTTTTCACCCCCTGAGTCAGTTCCCAGAATGCATCCTTTCTAAGTTATGTACCGAACGAATAGCAGAAGGACATGTGACTCTTTGGTGAATTTTATAATTCATGTGTTTTTAGTAAAAAGTTTAAAACTTGACTAATTGGTCTTTATACCAATGTCCTATGTAACTAATTCACAATATTTGTTCTTACTGTCTGAACTACAGAACTTAGTGGTGGGGCTTTTGAGATCGTTTTCCCATTTTTCTACCATGCTCACATCTTTTATTATTATAATATTTTTAGAAGATGTGATCCTCAGTGTAGGGTTGACACAACTCCTTTTTCTAGCAACTCAGGAAGTGTGATCTCATGACTTAAACCCATGGCATCACCCGGAGCCTTCTCAGGCTTCTGGAAGAAGAATGGGCTGTCTGAGGACAGAAGAAAGGACTCAAACCCAAATTCTAGCTATTTCTCACGTTCATCGTTTCGCTTGTGTATAACCCGAAGGAAGGAGACTTTGGGATGCACATGGCTTCTGGGCCAGAAATTGTACCTGTGGGCTTTCACGATGAGTACACCCCTCACCAAGGAAGCTTCTTTTTGCAGCAGACAGAGGCTATTACAAAGAACCACAGCCATGCAAAGGTAGAGAATAAACGACTGTGTCCATCCCAAATAGACATCTGTAAGGCAACACCTACACTCGGGGCTCAGGGCACATTGCAAGAGGTGGGTTAGAAAAACGAAAACCAAAGAGTCAGGAGGATTGCAGATATACAGTGTCTTCTGGACGTGACAGGGTGTTGCAATGGTGAACTCTCAATAGCTGTGGTTGTCTGCACCAGATGTGCACAAGAGCACAGCAGTCAACCTTCCAGTGTCAATGGGGAAGGGCTCACAAGGCCCCACCTGTAGTTGAGGACTACAGGCAGTCCACTGAGGAGGAGAGAGTCAGTTTTCTTCAGGGTTGAGTCCCCTGATGGGTGGTCCATGACCAAGTAGTTAGTTCTATACTTACAGGCATACAGGCATATACAGAAGATGGCATGGATTTGGGAGAGAGTATTGGGGGGCATGGGAGTAGTTGGAGGAAGGAGGGGTAGATAGGATAAAAATGCACTGTATTTGTGTATGAAAAAAATAAGAACAGAGGCTTTTAAGAAATGGTTTAACTGAAGATGAAGACCCAGAAATGGAACTCTGAACATGTCCTAAAGGCAGAATTAAAAAAAAAATATTTATTTTTGAGATTGGATCTTTCTATGTTGTCAGGGCTATTCTTAAGTTCCTGAGCTTAAGCAATCCTCTGGCCTCTGGCTCCTGAGTAGCTGAGATTGCAGGTGTGCATCGTGGTGCCTGGCTTTCAGCAGAGTCTGAAGTTCTAGATGAAGGCAAGTGCAGAACTCACTCTTCGCTGATCGGTTTATAGAAGAGGCCAGTGGCACCTCCAAATAAGCAAAGACTTTTGACTAAATGCCGAGCAGTAACATCTCTTCTGTTGGAAAAATCTCTCTCTGTCTAAGGACAGCAGGTTGGTAACTGGGACCACAGAGGGCTGTACTCACCTTTTGTTGATGTAACAGGGCCCCAGACCTTAGTAAGGCCTGAGACCTTAGCACAACTGACTCCATGATGGAAATGCCATTCAGGCTGTAAGACTCAGCATGTAGACAGCAGCACCTGCCAAAACTAAAACAAAGGCCTAATCCATTGAAGTCCATACAGTTCTGAGAAAGTCTCAAAATGTACTATCCTTGCTTTTTAGCTTCTGTAGCTCTGCTTCTGACTAGCTGTTCTTGTTAACTGAAGTATGTCTACCCAGAATATGTTTTTTGTGCTTAAAAGCTCACCCTGAGAAAAGCTCTGGGCTACATTGCTCCTGAACACCCACTGCAGTTGCCAGCTGGCTGATAAAGGCTTAAACCCATGGCCAAGTATTCTTGTCTGGTGAATATCCCATCACAGCCTACTTCCTAAACCAGTGCCAGTTCTTCCTGATGGCGTCTTCACACAGTGTCTTCAGATTCCTTTTCTAATGAGACTTGGGGACTTTGGAGTTGTGGCAATCTCTTTCTCTCTTTTTCTAATCCCATGCCATTTGATCAGCATGCATTAAGTGTCTTCACAGGTGCCCATGACACCGTCTCAGGTTTCAATGATTAAAAATGATAGATATTTTTGTACTACCAAAATACTTTAAATCCACCAGAGAAATTTATTGTTTAAAAATAGATCCTACTAAATGTACTTGAGGATCTATGGAACTGGCTCAGTTAGCAGAGTAATACAAGCAAGAGGACCTGTGTTTGATCCTCAAAGCCTGTGTAAAAAAGAGGTTGACTTGGGGCTGGGGAGAAATGGTTCAGGGGTTAGGAGCACACAGCACCCGTATCAGGCAGTTCCCAATCATCCGTAACTCCGGCTCCAGGAGATCTGATGTCTTCTTCTGAGGCCCTTTCAGGCACCTGCATTCATATGTACATAACACACTCACACACACAATTAAAAATAAAATGCATTTAAAAATTAAAGGGGAAAAAAAAGGTGCACTTAGGGTACACACTGGTAATTCCATCTCTGGGAAGGTGGAGACAGACAAATTCCTGGAGCTAGCTGGTCAACCAGGCTAGCTTACTTGAGTTTCAGGAATGGAAAGAATGGAAAACATACAAAAAAACCAGAAGGTGAATGCTGCCTAAGGAGCAACACTCCATGTCCTCTGGCATCTGCATGTGCACATGCACACCCACACAGTATGATCCCACCCTTCCACAAACACATGCATGTGTGTGCCCACCCCACACAAAAGACACTTGATTTGTCATCTTAGAGAAGTGGGTTGTCTGTATACATCTTGTGTTTTCATATATTTGGTTTCCTAAAGAGATGCATATTTCTAGCAAATGAAAAACCAGTCATAGAAAAGTGCAGGTTTTAGTGACGTCTATGAGGGACCGGGCACATGTGAAGTTGAGGTTAGGTTAATCCACCACCAAGCCCCCTTCACAGTGTTTTTTTTAACCACCTATGCTCGAAAAAAATCACTAGGGGGCGCTAAGAGCACGTGCATTTGGTCCAGCGTTCCCGGCAGGAGCTTTTTGAGACTTGCTCACATTGGTCTTGAGTTATACACAGCACTCTAACTAAATGGCCTCTAGTTCGGTTGGCCAGTTTGAAGTGTGAATTGTAGGATAACATTTAACACAGCTGTTTTCCTAGAGAGCCTCTCCATGGGACTGTATCCTCAACATCTGTGCCCCATGAAGCTGCATCTTGGAGATAGTGAAAAATTCTCAGGGCCATTTGTCCTTTATTAGTGACTAGAGCTCTGTGCTTCTGCGCATGCCTATGGAGTGGGCAATCTTTTTACTCATGGCTAATTTATTCACCCAGGTCATATCTCTGCTGGCCTCCTTCAGATAGCATTTTTTTATGTATTTGTCATCAGAAAAGTGTAGTAAATAACAGTTATTTAGTGTCCTGTCTCTTAAATGCAGCTTACATTTTCAAGTGACCTGTGGTACCCTAAACTTCACAGTATCCCTAGTGGAATATCCATTCTTCTCATTCCTAAGTGAAGATCATGAGCTTCACATATGTGAAGGAGCTGATCTAGAAGAAATGTGCCACTCTGGGTGTTATCCTCTGAGACAGAAAGTTTGACAGCTTAGCAAGTCATTTTACTAATTGGCCAGAGTTCTGAAATCTGGCTTTGTAAACATGAGTGTGTGTGTGTGTGTGTGTGTGTGTGTGTGTGAGAGACTTGTGGATGAACTGACTATTGCTCAACTCTGATTGATTGAGCTGTCATGTACGAACATTAATTCTAATGGGGTTCCAGGAATGTAAATTTCATAACTAATTTCACAATGAATTGATAATGCTTGGAGTTTTTATATTTTATATTGTACTTAGCACAAAGCTAGTTTGGGCTGTTATAAGAAAATCTTGGACAACATCCTGATTAATAAATCTCATGGTAAATTACTCTGTAGACTTGATGGTTCACTCAAAAAGGGGATATATTCTTATAAAATAGTTTGTAGGAACCCTCACCTTACATAAACACAAGAAGAATGCAAAGGCAAGAATTCTATGCACCAAATTATAGCGTAGTAGCCAGGTTCGTTGAGTATTTGCACCTGACAATTCTTTCAGCTGTGTATGTATTTAATACTCATAAAGAGAACTAGACAGTAGGTTTGTTCATTCCCACTTTACAATTGAGAGGAGGCCAAGAAACATTAAGTAGGGCTGGCGAGATGGCTCAGCAGGTAAAGGCACTTGCCATCAATCCTGAAGACTGAGTGTGATTCCTGCCACCCACATGGTGGAAGAACGGACTCCTACAAGTTCTTTTCTGACCTCTGCACATGTGCCATGCGCACACACACATACATAGATGCACACAAAATAAGTAAATAAAATGTAATAAAAAGATGGATGAGTGAATTCTCAAGGAATGAATACAAATATTATATTTCAAAACAACAACAACAAAGCGATGTGTAATGGTTTGTTCCCATACCCAGTAGTAGTGGAGCCAGGATTTGAACCCTGCAGCCTGGTCTGGGTAGCACAAACAGTAACTGACGCTGTCAACAGTACCAACCCTGTGTCAAGTGCATTGTATGTTATCCCACTTAGCCCACAGTAACACTGATGAAGTATTTGCCATTCTCCCTCCAAAGCAAAGAACCCACTAAGAGACAGCCCACTTGTCTCCTCAAGGCCAGCCTGCCCTAGAAGACTCGGTGACACACAGTGACTCCAGCGTGGGAATGGTTGTGAGAAGCCCAACACCAGTGGGGCATGATTAGTATTTGAGACTTCAGAACGTTGAGCACCAAGTTTTTCTGTTTGCTGAAATCCTTCACCACTTTACATAGAATATGTGGTGAGCAGGAAGTGGCCTGGATGACTAGATCAAGAATACTTTCAAGTTTAGATCAAGACCTATAGTAAGATAAACTAAGTGTTTTCAAGACTTAAAACTGTGCGTGTCTGAAGCTCTGTGTACTGTAGCTCAGTATAGAGCACTTGCATGGCATGCTCAGGACCCTGGGCTCATCCCAGTACCTCCCTCCACCCCAGGAGCATGCACATGGACGTCATGAGCCTTATCTGAGCGCATGCAGAGAAGGGGGCTGCCAGGTTGCTGTAGCTGATAACTTCCGCTTCACACTCAATCTGGGCTAGCGGTCTTCTCAATGAACAATAGAGGCTAACTTGTTTACAGTGATCTGGGCAGAACGCCTTGCTTTTTAATGTATCAGAAGTGGAACAGCAAGCCCTGTAGGAACATTCAGGAGGTGATAATCAGGATGGGTTCCCAGGAAAGGTCAGGGACAATGAGGAGATGGGCCCATGGATTCTCCTTCCCAGCTGCGTGGACTTGAGGAACTCGCTCTTTTAGGGGCTGTTTCTTCTATGTAGAATTGACAGTTGTTCTCACTACAAAGTGTAGAGAAGTCAGTGAGCTATAATACAAAGACACATGTACATAGTGTTAACAACAGTACTGTGTATAGCCATTGTTACCATTATTGTGACCAGAGAGCTACCTCTGCTAGTTCTCTACAATGGGGAAACATCGTTATTGTATTATTTGTTTCTTGTGGAGCATGAGTGTGTGTGTGTGTGTGTGTGTGTGTGTGTGTGTGTGTGTGCACTAGGAGGATGTCCTGTGTCCTGCTGTGTCACCATCCACCTTGTTAATAACCCTTGAGGCACTGAAGCTGGAGCTACGGTGGCAGCCAGCAAACCCCAGAGATCCTTTTGTCTCAGCCCAACAGCACTGGGGTTACAGACTTGCCATGCCAGGCATTTTTATTGGGTGCTGAGGACTGAGGTTCAGGTTCTTGCATGTGCATCCGCAGCAAGTGCTCTCACCCATCTCCTCAAGTCTTTCCTTGTGATAACATCGGAGTGCTGAATGCATCCTGTCTTCTCTTCCTTGGGACCATAGGAAACTGTACTGGGTTCCCTTGGGAGAGTACACTGCTGGGAAGAGGGAGCTAGTGGGCAGTGGGTAGAAGCTGAGGAAGGAGGCTCAGATCCAGAGTAGAGAGAAGCCTCAAGAAGTGAGGCAAACTCAACAGCAGCCCGACGCGCCCCTTTGCACTCTGCAGGTCTCGATCGGGATGGGATTGATTTACTTTCTAGCGGTGACCGCGTCACAGGGCCCCGCGGGGCTGCCAGCTGCCCCCCTCCCGGTCTCCTGCTCCCTTCCACACCCCGCTCCGGAGCCCGGCCCCCGATTGGCCCGCTCGGCCCGGGGCTGTCGCGGATTGGCTGTCTCTGGCCCGGGCCACAAGTAGTTTAAAGAGGGGGCGGGGGCGCGCTGCCCAGCAGCCCTGCCGTCCCCGCCGAGCGCACCTGTCCGGGTCCCCGCAGCGCGCCACGCAGCAGCGCTCGCAGCCTCTCCCGAGTGTCCCGGAGCCAGCGGCTCGCGAGGACCGCCGAGGGCAAGCCCTAGGGCAGGCTCCGTCCGGGTCAGCAAAGGAGGCACAATCCGCGGGTGTCCAACTGCCTGAACGTCGCTGCGGCCACCATGGTAGCCACGTGCCTGCAGGTGGTGGGCTTCGTCACGAGCTTCGTGGGCTGGATCGGCATCATCGTCACCACATCTACCAATGACTGGGTGGTGACCTGCAGCTACACCATCCCTACCTGCCGGAAGATGGACGAACTGGGCTCCAAGGGGCTGTGGGCTGACTGCGTCATGGCCACTGGTCTCTACCACTGCAAGCCCCTGGTGGACATCCTCATCCTCCCGGGTAAGGACCTTGGGTCTGCAAACAGTTTCCAGAGGCAGGTTGGGTCAGAAATGGGAGTTTTAGAGGGTTCTGAGAAGTCTGGGGACTCAGAGGCCTCTGGTATATCTTTGATACCTCCAATCGCACCTTGTAGGAGAATTAGCCTTAAACAACCACCTGTCGGCCTCAGTTTCTTTATCGAGAACACGGGATAATAAAGACAATTTGGCCACTGGTAACATTGGCCAATGGCTGTGAGAATTAAATGAATCGATTCATATACACACACTGTAGGAATTCACTCCCGTTAATTCCGGTGGCTTCATCATTGCTTCCCAGGCTAATCGACCCTAAACACTGCAGCCCTGAGCCCTGCCTCCTCTGATAGGCTTCTGATTAGAGCTGGTCTATAGAACTGAGGAGGGAAAATCAAAGAGCCTCAAATAGGTGTAGGCTGAGCTTCCTAGACAGCATGGTACTCCGGAGGTACCTCCGGTGAGGTTAGGTTCACATTCAGAGACTCTCTGGACTGCACAGATTAGCGAATCCTAGCTCTCTCAGGTGTCAGGGCCTGTCTTATCTGACCTGTCACCATCCCCATCTTTTGCCCTGGGGACCCTCAATATCAGGCTTCAGTGACACCCGTCCTCTGCTAGGGTGACACCTTTCCCCAGGTCTGCCCAGCAGGTTGCTGGGTATTGGGAAGAATGAGCATCCTGGGAGAGGGAAACTCTACCAGAGAGACACAGGTCAGTACTGAGGGGCACTCCAGAGCTTAAAGATGTGTCCTTGAGGTAGGGTGGGGGAGGGGAGATTGATGAGCCTCTGACATCCCGGGTGGAGGCATCTTCCTCTGGGTCTTATGGGATAGGTTCTGGATACAGTTTTAAAACCTGTAGCCAGTTGGGTTTGGGTGACTTGGGAGGTTGTGAGCACCACTACTCAGAAGTATCACAGACTTCTGCTAGAAATCTGTCATGCCCTGTGACTTTACTGCCACCTAGGTGAGGTTGCTTAGCTCCCCCTGGCCTTGGGTGATGTGTGTAATTCAGGGCATAGCCAGGCCTTAGGGTGAGGATAAATCAGCCCTAAATTTACTGGTCTGAGAGTAACTGAATTTGTGCCTTCTCCAGGGGGAGTACTTGACTTTCCAGAAACTCTGTACCCCACTTTAAGAGCCCCAAGTGCCCCCTATTTTCCAGACTGGGCATTTGGAATCTACTTCCCTCCATCTCAGCTCACTTACTGCTTACTTCTTATCTTTATCCCAGGGTGCAGTATTGGGAATTGAACCTAGGTCCTTGTTCATTCGAGGCAAGCTCTCTACAGACTGAGCTCTACCCCTCCCCCCGCAATACATTCAAGTTTTCTTTGCATTCTTCCCTAGTCCACACCTTGCCTCTCCCACATAGATGGCACAGTGCATGTCAGGCCTATCTTACTCTACCTCTTTCTCCATTTGGACATTCGGAAGGACAGGCATTAGGGAACTCTGGTGTGGACTCAGCTTCGATTAATGTTGGCTTTGGTAGGCCTGAGTCAGACTCCAGGGCCCAGCACACACCATCTGGGTTATCTAGGACAAGCTGTTAACCTCAATAAACCCTAGTAGTCTTCTAGTAGGTAAGTAGACTTTAAACCAAACCAACCACTTATCTTTCAGGATTGCTTGCTCCAGTCAATGAGACGAGAAACGAAGCTCCTCCCCCACCACCTTGAAGCAGGAGATGCTCTAGAAAGGGCAAATGTTATTTTCTCCTGACAGTCGGGCATGGCTGTAGAGATTTCTGACTAATGTATAAAATTCTTTTGTTTCCTTCCCCTGACATCACATTTCCTGAGCATTTGATGCCAAAAGGTTAGTTTTCAGAACACATAGGCCATGCTGGGGACAGAGAGTATGTTTTGTGGAGAAGTTTAATTGTTCTGTGCTTCCCTACCTTACCCATTGTGCATATGTTGGGGACATTCTTCTGTCTCCATCTTCTGATTTCCAGACATGGCCTTGGTACTGTAGCACGTGGACAGCCTTGTGCCATAAATTTCAGAGCATCAGCTTGAGTTGACTGCTGCCTTTGTGTGGGCCCTGGCATTTCTCCCAGCTGCAAGGGTTGGGCCTCGGACTTCTGGGATTCCTCTTGGGGTCTACAAGTCTATGATACCTGATAGTTTATCTTTTTTTTTTTTTTTTTAGGATTTATTTTATTTTGTGTGTATAAGTCCTTTGCCTGCATGTATGTCTGTGTACCACACGCATGCCTGATGCCTAAGGAGGCGGTGAGCCTCTGTGTGGGGGCTGGTATCTGAACGCAGGTCTTTTGCAAGAACAACAAGTGTTCTTAACCACTTGAGCCAACTCTCCGGTCCCCCAGTGTATCTCATTCTTAGGATGAGATGGGCAGTGGTTGGAAGGGAGCCGGTGTGGCATACCTTGCTAAGGGCAGCGTTGATGCTGCGTGTGGGCACCCAAGGGAGGCTGGCTGGGTCTCACATGAGGGTCCAGGTACATGGGAAAGAGTTAGGGTCAGGTTCTTGGCATTGCCCTTAAGTCGGCCTCACTCAGGCCACCAGCTCTAACCTGACTAAGCAAATGAAACAAAACAGACAAGAGTCATTCATACATGCAACACGTAAGTGGGGAGAGTACTTCAGTTAGAAAACAAGTAACATAAAAATGAAACAGTAAATCTAAATCAGTGAGAGTCTCCTGGTATCTGTTCAGTTTTATTTTGCATGAAGTTGTGCATAGTGTAATCTGGGTCTTCATAAAGTTCTCACCCAGCGTTTTTATTTGACAGTATAGACATTTCTCTTTCAACTCACCTTTCCTTCGTAGGTAGTTATGCCACTTGTTGTGGGGGCATGAAGATCAAGACAGGTGTCTACTCTTCAGGAATTCCCAGGGCTGGAGATACACCTTTTTTAGCATTGACAGACAGGTGGAGAAACTCGCCCAGGCACCATGAATAAAACAAGAAATAGAGCTTGACCATCTACAGGGGATAGGAGTCATGAGGCCAGCAGCCGCTGGGGAGGAGGAAGAGACAGGAAGCTAAGACTTAGCTTACAATCTAGTTCAGGGCTGCACATACTCACACCCAGTATGAACGGAGGATGAAATCATGTAGTGCACTGAAGATAGCAGTACCACACTAGCCTGAGTGTGGTACCTCATGCCTATAATCCCAGCACTGGAGAGCCTGAGGCAGGAGGATCATAAGATTGAGAATTGCCTGGACTATGGTGAGTTCCTGTCCTGAAAAAAAAAAAAAAAAAGCATCACACTGATACAGAGCAATAATGCCAGTAATGCATGCTACCATTTTTTTTTTCAGTGTGTAGCATAGAAAAATTTCTAAAGACTCTTTGAATTGTAAATTTGATTGTCGGTGCAATTCTATTAGGGAGCTGGAGGGGCTTTGTTATCGTCGCTCTGTAGACCAGGAAAGCGAGGTGCAGTAAGTAGTTGCCTTGCTGCTGAGGTTCCATGGAGATCCTGTTGCAGCAGACTGGAATCAACTACCCGCCATCACAGGTGATCTTTTTGAACATTTGAGTTCCCAGGTGAATCCTGAAGAAGGTGTTATAGCAATGTAAGTAATTGCTTGGCTGCTGTACCGTAGCCAAATGGCTGCATCCTCATCCTGCTTTTTCTGGTACTCTCCCTGCTGTTGTCACCGAGTTTCTCTAAGAGTTGAAGGTATGGGGTGATCTCTGACAACGTTCATCACATTTTAGCAGGAGCAAGGAGGAGGAGGAAGCCGGCACTGAATTCTTGAGAGGTGGAACTCAGGAGTAAGAGGAACCCCCGTGTCTAACCTCCCCACCCCCTCCTTCTCTCGTTTCCAGGTTATGTGCAGGCTTGTCGAGCCCTCATGATCGCTGCCTCGGTTCTGGGTCTGCCGGCCATCTTGCTGTTGTTGACGGTCCTCCCCTGCATCCGAATGGGCCACGAGCCTGGGGTAGCCAAGTACCGGCGAGCCCAGCTGGCTGGGGTGCTTCTCATTCTGCTGGGTAAGTGTTCCCTTTGGCACCCCAACTCCAGTGAATGTGAAGAATCTCTTGCAGTTACTATTTCTTTTAAAAATATTTTATTTATTTTTATGTACATTGTCGATTTGCATGTATAAATATATCCGTGTGAGGATGTTGGATCCCCTGTAACAGGACTCAGAGACAGTTGTGAGCTGCCACCTCGGAATGGAACTGGGGTCCTCTGGAAGCGCAGCCAGTGCTCTTAACCTCTGAGCCATCTCTCCAGTCCCGCCCGCAGTTACTATTTCAAGAGAAATGTTGCCACTGGGCAACAGAAACCCAGAACCTGTATCCCTTTAGATCATATTCTAGAGGAAGTTTGGACAGGACCTTAAGTTGCATCTGTGAGAGGAGCTGATAGGTTAATGAGAAAACACCTACCCAGGGAGCATCACAAGGAAGAGGGCCGTGTGCTGGCTCTCCCAGCAGGCGCCACAGTATAATCCCTTTAGACTGACTTGTATGCAGACTTCCAGACTTCGTAGCTGATCAACTGAACTGGAACTTTCTGGGAATCAGGTCAGACAAGGTTTTTAAGAGACTCCCAAGGTGGTTCTCATTGCAATAAGAAATGGGGGCCTCATTAATATCTAACGGAAGGACAGGGAAACAGGAGTACAGAGGAAAAGGAATGGTGGACCAGGAGGTGAAGATCTTCAATATTTTGTTCAGCAAGTGTTCATTGATCAAGTATAGCAGGGACCGTGGTAGGTAATCGGACCCTGATGGACCCTTTGAGTGTGTATAGACACTCCAAGATGTGGTCTGTGGTCGCCTTAAAAAGGCATGTGTGAGGTACACAGGTAGGAAGGCGCCTACGTCACACTGGAGGTGTTTCCCAGAGCACAGGGATCCAGGGACCAGAGGGTTGAAGAGAAGCTGACAGGCTGTGGGTTGGAGGAAGGGACAGTCTAGGCTAGGTGTGCACTCATTCAGTTGTGCTGATCACACCTGTACCTAGGAGCTTGAACTGACTCTCTGCGGAGGGTTTTTATCTCCTGCACTGCAAAAGTAAACGCTGGCACAATGAAGCACGTGTGTAATCTTAGCCATTGCGAGGTGAAGACAGGAGGATCAGAAGTTCAAGGCCATCCTCTGGGCTAACGAGGGTACCCTTGCATACATAAGACCTTGTCTCAAAAATGTTTTTTTTTTTTTTTTCCGACCTTTCACATAAGAGTACGTCCAAGTGAGACAGCATGCTGAAACTGTCGCAGACCAGCCTGTGGGAAGGAGAGGGCAAATGGGGCATGTAGATGCAAATCGTGGTTTTTGCCTTGTTCTGCTTTTGTTTTTTTTTTGGGCGGTTGGGAAGCAATGTGTGATTTAAAACTTCCCAGATGAACTAGCTCTTCTTTATCTTTTTATTTTTATTTATTTTGTCCCAAGTCAGAATTTCTCTGTCCTGGAACTTGCTCTGTAGACCAGGCTGGCCGTGAACTCTGAGATCTGCCTCTGCCTCTGCCTCCCCAGTGCTAGCATTAATGGTGTGCACCACCACATCTGGCTGTTTTGTTTTGTTTTTTTTAATCTCATTACTTTAAAAAAATGTATAATTTATTTATTTTTATGTGCATTTGGCGTTTGGCTTACACGTATGCCCGGGTGAAGGTGTCGGATCCTCTGGAACTTGAGTTACAGACAGTTGTGAGCTGCCAAGTGGGTTCTGGGAGTTGAATCCAGCTCCTCTGGAGGAGCAGTCAATGCTCTAAACCACTGAGCCATCTCTCTACCCCTCCCCCACTTCGCTCCCCGGCTTACTACTTCTTTTTAAAAAATATGTGTGCTTACACATGCAGAGACAGTTGGTTCTCGCCTTCCACTAAGTGGGACCTGGAGAAAAACTCAGGTTTCCAGGCTTGTCAGCAAGCACCCTAACCCACTGAGCTGTCCTTTATCCTTTTAAGATGGCTTGGTTTAGAAAGACAGTTTGATGGCCGAGCAAGGTGAGATGGGGCTGGAGAGAGGGTGAGCGTCTATCAGTCCCTGTTTGTCTCCAGCCAGTTTGTGGGAGAAAAGAAATCTGACCCCAAGGAAGCTGCCCCATGGCATCAGCTCACCCTCAGAGAAGGATGGAGGGACTTGCAGTCTGCTTCTGACCTCACATCTTTGATACTGCCTGCCTCTTTCTTTGACTGCTGTCGATTTATTTCTCAGCAGGTCTCCACTTGCCTTTGGGCTTCACGTTGTTTTGACTGGATGGAGCTGACTCTGGAAATGTGGAGCTCATTGTCTCTAGAGTGTCACCTGCTGATTTCCTTGGGTCTCCTCACCCCCAGCCACAGAGCCTTGTTTGCCACCCTCAGGGATGGGTGGGGGAAGCGGGAGTGTGAAGGCTCCCTTTGTGTAGCTCTGGGTTGGTTTCTGCCATGCTCCACTCTCTGGGGAGAAGTTGGTGCTGAGCCCATGCTCAGTCCTTGGGGGTCACTGATGGTGCTTCAGCTGAAGCATGCTGCTGAGCAAAGGGCATGAAGAAGGACTGCAGCTGGGGGCCTGGGGATGAGCCGTGTCACAGCTGGTTCTGATGTGGAAACTGAACACCGAGTCAGTTCTTCCTGGTCCTGCTTTATTACACAGCAGTTCTCAACCTTCCTAAGGCTGCGATCCTTTAATACAGTTCCTCCTGTTGTGGTAACTCCCCAACCGCAAAGTTATGCTTGTTGCTAACTGTAATTTTGTAATTTTGGTACTGTTCTGAATCCTAATGTAAGAATCTGACGTGCAGATGGTTTCAGACAACCCGTGTGGAAGGGTTGTTCAAGTTCCAAAGGTGTTGCAACTCACAGGTTAAGAGCTGCTGACTTAAAGGAAAGCCTGCCTGCCAGTTCCTTCTTAAGTCTGAGTGGGAAAGAATAGGAACTTGATTAATAGGAGCTTTTAAAGCCAGAGGCAATAGAGCTGGGTGAGATCAGAGGGGACTCTAATCTGTCAGTGTTAGAGGCACAAAGCCCTAGGCCCTAACTTATTTCATCTTGTCGGTTGGAGTCAAACCCAACTGTATGGAATCAGATTCCACTGCTCTCTATCCCAGCTTAGTAAAAATAGTGCATGGCATCTGGGGTATAGGTCATGGTTGCTATGGTTATGGCTGCTGTTGGCTAGAGGACATAGAGAGCGTTTGAGTTCTGCAAGGGTGATGTCCGCTCGAGAGCTGGAGAGCGGAGGCATGACATTGCACTTCTGCAAACATCACCTGCGACCTGGCTTAAAGTTTGCTCCACAGAAATCAGAATGTGGAGACCCACGGGTGGAGATGTTCACTTCCCCATCACGAAGGGACCCTGAGTCCTTGTTCTGACCCAGTTTCATCCTTCCCTGCTGCACAGTGGAAAGCACTTCATCTGGATGTCTCTCAGGGAGTAGGCTGGGAGGAGACAGGGCTTGGCTTCCTCGGGGACTTCTTTCATCTTTTCTTCTTCCCTTCAGACATCTGAGCCTGGTGGCTTTACTTATGGTGGGAAAAGTTGTTTCAGCTGCAACCTTCTGGGGTAATGGTGTGTGGGCAAATGTGGGCTGAGCTGCTTGTCACACTCACAGATTTCCTACGTGTAACAAGTGTCTGGCCTTGTGGTACAGTGGTAGAGCAACCGGGCACTAGCTTCAGTCCCTAGCATCACGTGCACAAAGAAGAAATAAGAATAAAATCAGATTTAACAGATAACCACGAGGCTTGTTTTAGATTGCCGTCGGAAAAAGTACATGTTGTTGCATACGGTAAAAACAAAGGAAAACGTCGGTGTTGGAAGATGGCCAGGAAAATAATGAACTTGGATATCCCATTGATTTGATGACAGTGGTAAAGGCTAGATTTTCCTGACAGCCACCTGTGTGAGAGAACATGTCCTCTGCCAGCTGTTTACATACACACACACACACACACACACACACACGCACGCACGCACACATATCAATGCTTTGGAAAACGACAGATGAGAGAGAGAGAGAGACAGAGAAAACTCAATGTTTTCTAGTTCAAATGGCCAAAGGGACAACAGATAAATACGACTCCACAGCTCACTGAGAAATATTACTTGTTCCTTCTTTACCTCCCCACGCCCGCCATTCCCAAACGTAGACCTCAAACTTACTATTCCAGTGCAGTTCATCTCAGCCTCTCTGGTCACCTTTCAGCTTCTCCATCCCTCACCGCCCGAGGCCTTAGACGCTTCTGGCGAATATCTCAGGGTATTAGGGAGGACATAGTCAGAGGAACTTAAGCAATTTAACAGTGTTTTAAAACTCCCCTTTGGTGCCTAGCATTGGATGCAGCCAAGCCTGGACACAAGTGCATGTCATGAAAGAAGAGAAGCCAGTATCTGGGGACACTCTGCATTTGTTCTCCTTTCCTTTCTCTGTTTCGCTCTCATTTGTTACCAAACAATCAGAAACATCTGCATTAGTTTTATTTAACTTCACACCCCGCCCCCCCCCCCCCCCCCCCCCCCGTGTGTGTGCATGTGTGCGCATGCTCCTGAGATGTGTGCCTGAGAGGGTATGAGGAGCATCTCAGCCATTCTGCTCTATTACTTTTTGCCTATTCCCCTGAGACAGGTTTCTGTCAGCCTGGAGCTGGGCTGGCAGCCAGCAGACCCTGTGATCTTCTGCCTCAGCTCCCCTGCAGTTCTGGGGTCACAGGCCAAGTGACCTAGATGTTTATGTGGGTGTTGGGGATTTGAACTGAGGTCTTCATGCTTGTGTGATACGTGCTCTTACCCACCCAACTTCTCCTCAGTTTATTTATTTTTCTTTTGCTAATTTTTTAGTTGACACCTAATAATTGCACATACTTAAGAAGCTGTGTGTATCTCCTTTACTTAATTTCCGAATATTAACATGTGTTATTTAACCTCTAAAAAGATGGAAAGATATGGTTACATTTCATTTTTGTAAACCATCTTTCTGAATGATGTGTTTAGTTAAGATAGGTAGTGAACTTTTAGCAAAGACATGTCCTCTCAACTAAGGAACACTCTGTATTTCATTATTTGAAAATCGTCCACGATTCAGGCAATACAGGCAATACAGGCAATTCTGTCCACAATACAGGCAATACAGGCAATTCTGTCCACAATACAGGCAATACAGGCAATTCTGTCCACAATACAGGCAAAGTTTTTAATCTCTAACGAGGAAGAACTTTACTTATGAGAAGACCGAATCTGTGTGTGCATCTGCATAGCTTTCTCCTCTTTCCTCCTTCACCTCTTCCATTAGTTGTTAGCTTCTCTTCCCTCAAACAGGCAGCAGATCCTGCTCCTTCCTGCGCAGGTAAGGACCGCATCTTCGGAGGGAGTAAAAAACCTGAGTGTGAAAACTCTTGTCTGGTTTTAGAGTCTTAGTTTAAAAACAAATTCTGACATAAAATAAAGGAAGAAGATCCTGCTGTTCATCTCTATCTTGTGGGTAACTGACTTTTCATAAAAACCTTGAATTTTTTCCCAGATAACAGGACCATTTCAAACCCCTTTTTGGGATGGGCAGGTACAACAAATGGAAACAAATCCAGCAGGCCTCTGTCTTTGAGGAAGCCAACAGTGAGTGTGTTTTTATCACTGGTCCATATTTCTCAGTGAGACAGTGATTTGACCTGTGTTTTCTAACATTACCCGTCATCAGCATCCCCTTCCTGGAAAAAGTTACTGCTGAATTAGAGTCTGTTCTCTTTTGTGTCTAAACATTTTTCCTTTTCAGTTCAGCTGGGGGGTCACCGAAGGTCAGCCTCTGGTTCCCTTTCATGTGGTGTGGTGGCCTGTCATTTTTTAGCGGTTTTGATGTGGTTCATCCTTGAGTGTCAAAGGAATTCCACCCGGGATTCATTCGTCTGCAGGAAGGAGAGAGCTGCTGCTGCTCATTTGCCTTGTTTTGTGTGGATTATGAAAGAGAAAAGTTTTTAATGAGGTAAACTGTGAGTTTGTGACTCTCGATGTGATAAAGTCACATTAAAATTCGTAAATGGGGTGTAGGCAGGAGAAAGTAGAACCGAGACTCTTTCATTCATCTGTCTGTCCATCCGTGCACCTGTCATCTGTCTGTCTTTTACTTGTCTGCCTGCTTATGCATCCAGTCCCATGTGGTCCTTATACAGATGTAGAGGCATTTCCCAACCTTGTCTAGTGAGTTACAGACAGTAAACCTAACGACATCTCTAACGGATGCAAAATCAGCTGAGTCATCACTCTTGGGACGTGGAACCCAACTCTTCCTGGCTGGTTTTCTCTATGTTTAGTGAGTAAGGGAAAGCTAAGTGGATTGGAGACCATTTCCAGTCTTACTGTATAAAATCTAAACCTAATCTGAATATTCTTAGTTTTCACAAAGGTGGAAGTGCTTGGGTGCGCATCCATACGCATGTGTTCTATGTCCAAATACAAAGCAGCCAAAAAGAATGACTCCTTAATTAGACCATGAAGCGTTTTGAAACCAGGTAGCTGTTTATGGGATGGATTGGTTGCATTGGCCCAGATCAGTTGTTTGGGACTGAGACCTTTTTCCCTAGACCATCTCACTCCTTTGCCTGTTCCTCTCAGTGTGCCTGGGCATTGAAAAGCTGTTGCTGATTGCTGGTTTTGCCCATAGCAGAGTAAATGCCTACTATGGGGACTCAGGGTTGTTTTGTTTTGAGTGATGCCATCCAGTAACATAGTCATTAGATACATGTGGCCATTTGAATGAAAATCATTAAAATAATAATAATAATAATAATAATAATAATAAATAATTACAAAGCTTCTTCAATTTCACTAGCTCCATGCATAAGTGAAATAGCCCTGTGTAGTTTGTTGCTACCCTATTTGGTAGAGCCGGTTTAAATGCTTAAAATTTCTTTAAAAAAATCTGGACTAGTGAGAAGGCTCGGCAGGTAAAGATGCTTGCCTCCGAGGCTGATGACTTGAATTCGATCCTTGGAACCCACATGGTGGACTCCTGAAGCTTGTCCTTCCTCTGACCCCCACACATACCCCGTGGCTTGTGTGCTCCCTTGTACATGTACTCACATACAATAAACAAATCAAAATGTGATAAAAATTAAAAAATTTGAATAGATGAGTTACTTTTACCCCAAGAACTGTTCACTCGTGTGTTGGTGTTTTGTGATCATGGAGGACACCACACAAACTCAGACCCTTGCCTGGTCTTCCATCCATACCGAGTAGTGTTCACTTCAGCGAGAGGAAAGGAACTGCTGCTCCAGGTCTTTGTAATGTGGATTGACTAACTTGAGAGATGGGATGGAAAACTGATGAGGAGACCATCTTGTTTGCCACTTTTGAAGATCCTGATTATTCAGCCATTCAGCCAGGAAACACTGAGCTGTGTGGCCCCAGCCTTCACAGAACCCAGAGCCTGGGGTGGGGAATAGACACATAAACCCAGAAGTCTAACGTGATTAGGTAAGTGTAATAATAGAATTGTAACTGTAGGGAGCTGGGGATGTAGCTCAGTTAATAGAGTGTGCCTAGCAAACCATGGGGTTCCATCTCTAGAACCCCACAAAATGGTTGTACTAGCTCATGCCTGAAATTTCAGACTCAGAGGATGAGGTTCAAGGTTATTCTTGGCTACATAGCATGGCTACATAGTGAGTGTAAGGTATCCTGGGCTATATGAGGCTTTGACCCCCCAAAAAACCCCCAAACAGCAGCAGCAACACACACACACACACACAGAGGAACCCCAAAAAAGTAACACCAGGTATAACTAAAAACAAATGCATGGATTTGGGGCTTACATGATTATATTATGTCTTTACGAAAGTGTTCGTCTCTGCTGCCTGTTGAGAAAAACAAGAACCAGCGATTGCCGGCAAGCCTGTTGTGACTCAGCTCCTTTTATAGAGAAAGATTGCCAAAGGAGCGGTGCTTTGTGTTCTGGTGTTTTGAGCTAACTGGAAGGGACGCGTCTGTGGAGTAAACTTGGCTGCCTAGTGCAGTTGGTGTGTGATGGGTGTGCCCAAGTCACCCTCTCTCCCTGTCTCCCCAGCTCTCTGCGCCATTGTCGCCACCATCTGGTTCCCTGTATGTGCCCACCGTGAGATCACCATCGTGAGCTTTGGCTACTCGCTGTACGCAGGCTGGATCGGTGCTGTGATGTGCCTGGTGGGTGGCTGTGTCATTGTCTGCTGCTCCGGGGATGCACAGTCGTTTGGAGAAAACCGCTTCTATTACTCTTCTGGCTCCAGCTCGCCGACGCATGCCAAGAGTGCCCATGTATAAGACGGGTGCTCCACTGCCCACCGAGGTGCTGTAGATGCTGGGCTTGGGGGCCCTGGGTTTGCTCGCCACAGTGGGGAGAAGCCCACTTCCTTGTCAGGCATTAAAGCCAAAGGTCTAGAAAGAATACTGCCTGGCATTTTGCAGGCTTAACACCCCGCCCACCCCACCACTCCTTGGTTGCCTTAAAAGAAATCTCTAGCTCCAGATAATGCCCACATAGTTTTCTCATGGTGTTGCCCGCTGCTAGTTCTTTCCTGGGGCATTCCATTGTTGTTGATTAAAAAAATACTTTGTTTCTCTCTTAAATTCAAATGTCTTGGGAACATTGCTGACTTGGGTGTGGATTGGAAGAGAAATAAAAGACACTTTTCAAATGGTTACCGATGACAATGGAAGCCTCATAGAGACACCGCTCTGTCTTCTCTCCCCTCTTCAGTTTCAAGGTCACTTACAAATAAGAGATAGAAAACGATAGATTTGGGAACGTGGGTGGGAGGGGAACTTGGGAACTTTCTGTGGGAAAGCTTCCCTTTTAATATTTGAGGGGTCGGGACTCTTTTTTTAGTTTTTGACTTTACATTTATCTGTACATACTTTTTCAAGGTTGATCATTTTTATAACCATGGGTTTCCTGAAATTCTCAGTTCACCAATATGAAGGAAATGAACCAAACAGACTTTAATATGCAATAAGTAACAGAGTGAGGATTATAACTTTAACTGACTGCCCACGACGTATTTTTGGTTTCCAGGTTTGTATGCTGTAGTTTTTAATTCTACAGTTGCATATGCTTCAAATTAACACATTTAAAAAGCTTTTCTCCCCCTCTATCTGTTTTCATTCTGTTAGCAACCTTGAAGCGATGCTGTTTAACATAAATTGTACTGTTGAATTTTGCTTCAAGGGTGTAAACACTGATGGTCTGTCAGTAGCTGGGACTCTGGATACTTCAAACACGGTTGGTGCATTTGGTTCAGGTAAAACTTGTGCAATAAAGTAACAAACTGTCTGCAAAACTGGTCTTTAGTCTTCTGTTGTATTCCAAATATCGCCTGGTTAAAAAAAAAAAAAAACCAGACAAAAACTCAAGCAAGTAATGTCTGATCAGTGAGTAAGAACAAATAAATTATTTGGGGTTGCAGAGCTGGCCAAGTGCTTACGGCTTAAGCGTGAGGATCTGGGTGTAGTTCTCATCAGCTAAGTAAAAAGTTGGTAATCCCAGTGTGTTCTCTCTCTCTCTCTCTCTGTGTGTGTGTGTGTGTGTGTGTGTGTGTGTGTGTGTGTGTTGTATGTGTTGTGTGTAGTCAGGAGGATCCCTGGGGAATCTAGATAGCTGGAAAACTCCAGGTTTAGTGAGAGTCCTTATTTGAAAAAACAAGATAATGAGTCTGACATGGTGGCTCAGGCCTTTAATCGCAGAACTTGGGAGGCAGAGTCAGGGGGATCTCTGTGAATCCAGCTTGGTCTGCAAAGTGAGTTCCAGGACAGCCAGGGATACATAGAGAAGCCCTATTTCAAAACAAAAAAAACCAAACCAAAACAGATAAACAAAAACAACAAAAGTTAAACAACAACAACAACAAAGAAAATAGTGGGGAGGGTGCCTGACTTTAACCTCTGGTTTCCACATGCACCTGCAATGACACGTGCACACGTGCACAAGAGAGAGGCGGGGCGGCGGGGGGGGGGTGGAAACAGAGAGACAGAAAAGAGAGAACAGGTGACTTTGGATTGCCCTGGCTGGCTAAAAAGTTATATTTATTCACTGTAACATGGAGGTAGTGTGTGATCTTAAAAAATGTCACCTAGTTGCTCTCTAGGTTTCTTAAATGGACTTTATTGCCCTTGTGTTGTGCGTAAACGTATAGCCACAGAGCCAACTTATAAGCACAACACAGCCCAACTCCTGCTTCGAACACTTGTAAGGACTGGCTAAGTCTGAAGGCAGATTGAACAAATTCACTTGATTGGGTCTTAGCGTTACCTAGATGAGTTTTGGTCAAACATACACAGGACAATTTGGATAAGGAAATACTGAGTTTATTTTTTCTATTTCAGAAACTCTGTCAGGTTACGAGCTTGTGTGAAAAGAGAACAGATTCCGATCTATTTTTTTCCCTCCCAAATTATTCAGCTTGGGAGATGGCTCGGTGGGTAAAGTGCTTGCCTTGCAAGCTTGAAGATCTGAACTCCAAGCTCCAGAGCCCATGTCAGAGCTGAGGCAGCAGGTTCTGCAATCCCATGTGTCCACCTCAGGAGACCTGAGGAAGAGCCAGGACAGCCACCAGAAGTGTGTGTATCAGCCAGCAGCAGAAAGCAAGGTTGAAAAAGGAAGGACATCCAGGGGTGCTTTCTGACTCCCACAAGTGTACCTTGGCACGTGTGCTCCCCCAAAATACACACATACAGAGATGAAAAGCACTGATTTTATTATCTAGGAGAACATATACATAGGATTGGCAAAACATTCTCTTTCGAATGCTCATGCTCAAATACCATGGTAGAAACTATTTCCAAAAAAAGCCCTCCGTGGTGCTAACAAAAATGTCTGATTTGTTATGATGCAGTGTTTGTAAAGCTATAAGTCACAGTAGAGGACACTACGCCTCACTGTGCCTGCCAGGGTGTTAGGGTTCTGAACATGGAGGACACACAACTATGGAGAGAGCCGGCGAGAGAAGCTTGAAGGCCTCCTGGTCTCTGGCAGCCGGAAGCACCATCAGACAAGGGGTTCCTGTGTGTTTTCTCTCCTGGATCTTTCTCTGAGACTGCTGCTTGCTTGCTCTCAGGAGTGGGTGTGTCATCTCTGCAGCATGAGAAGGGGGGGCGGGGCGCTCAATCTCTCCTTGATGATCTTGGCTGACTAGTTGGGGATCTCACCTTGCAAGTCGTGTCCGAAGTTAGGGCTCATTATCAGTTTGAGGCAGGAGGCTGGATGACCTTTGAGGATGCCATCATCCAATGGGAAGCTGTGTATCATGTCTGAACCTTGAGAATTTCTGATAGCCACAATTTATAAAAGCTAAAAATAAACCAGTGAAATGAATTTTAATATATTTTACTTAGTGTAGTCCATCTAAATTATTCTCACTTCAATATGTGCACAGCTACCACATGCTCCTCAATGTCCTCTTGGCATTAGGATTTCGGGGTCTGGTATGTGTTCTACTACCAGCGTATTTCCAGTTTGGCTCAGCCGCATTGCAAGGTGTGAGTAACCATAGGCTAGAGGCCGTTGGATTGAGTAGCCCAGCTGTAAAACTACAGGTTCTAGCTCTGTAATTCTACAAGTAATTCAATTTATTTTATCTGCTCTCCTTTGAGTTCCATTAGAACGTGGCCAATATAGTTTTTGAACAGTCGTAGTAATCTTCATTCATTCTGAGACAGTCACTCAATCTCACCCCAAACGGCAGCTTCAATATACTAGCTACCTAAACACAGGGAGCAGGGAGCTCTTGAGACCCGGCCTGTCTGGAACTTCCCATCTTCAATGCTCTCCAGAGTCCCTGTTTTTGGATGAGAAAATGAAATGAGAAAATGGCCTGTGAAGGACAGGTAGCCACTGTACAGAACTGAACAAGATACAAGCCTATTGAAACATAAAGCCTTTATTCTACATCTAAAGACTTCATTGCTCTAGGGGGTCCGGTGTTCACTTCCTTCTCCTCTAAACACTCACTCAGTAGGTCTGTGTCTAGGGCCAGGTGCGTGGATTTTGTGTGTGAACCGCAGCCACTCTGTACCGCGCAACACACTTTGAGACACAGTGAATTGAAAACAGTTTTCTCATGTATTTCTGGAGTGCAGCTAACCCTGTCTTTTGTCCCTATTTGATGGTCATTGGAAAATGGATGATTTTGAGAGTAAGACCATCAATTCTCTCTCCAGCCTGTTCTGAATAGATAGTATGGAAGGATCTTCGCATCGAAAAATGGACCGATTCTGTTTATGCTTTCCAAGAACTTAATAGGAACCAAATTAAGGCAGAGAATGTTTCCAGGGAAGTGCTGGGTTCAGAGATGCTGGGGAGAAGGCTGGGAACAAAAGGAGAAGCCAGCGAGCTTGGAGAATGCCAGTTACACGCTTGCTGCAACGGTGACTTGGTATAACAATAGAACAAGGTCCGGCTCTGTCTTGTCCTGCCTCTTTTCTTGTTTTAATTAAAAATAATCTGCGTGTCAGTGTTTCTCTATACAATGTACACAATGAGCTGCAGCATCTTAAATGTTTGGCAGGACATTCGTGCTCATGACATCACATGCTGGGAAGACAGGGAGGCTACTGTGGTACTGGCCCCAGGGAGAGAAAGCATCAGTGCGGCCTTTGAGATGGCCCCACAAAAGAGTGTGTGACAGCCAGATGTGCGGCTTCATGGAGACTGAGGTGGGATTGTGGGAGGAACATGCTGCCCGTGGCTTGAATAGCAGCTCTTGAGGAATCTATATTTCTTTAGCTCATGTATACCCAGAGACCAGGCACTGGGGCCGTGTCTGGAAGAGTGAGTGGAGACAGGGGGACTTGTCACTGCTTCCTGTCCCTTGTGGGAATGTGAAGCCATTCCTAGAGGGCCGTGGAGGGCAAGAATCATATCTAGGGTAGCTTCTGAGCAGTGGTGGGCACCCAGTTGTCATAGCCAGGGCTTTTCTTTAAGTAAAACTGTTTCATCTCTCTTTCTCTTAGGCTCAGTTATTTGTTGCTCAACTGTAAATCCTGTTAATGTGAAGATTCTGGTCAATCCATGTGGTCAGGCCTGAGATACTGCATTTCTTAAAAAAAAATAGCATGTGAATTCTTTTTTTTTTTTTATTTATTTACGTGTGTGTGTGGTCACATGCATCCCATGTGTGACCACATGTGGAGGTCAGAGGCAGGGGACCAGTTCTCTCCTCTCACCAGGTGGGCCCTTGGTATTTAACTCAGTTTGCTGGACTTGGCAGCAAGCACCTTTGCCAACTGAGCCATGTCACTGGTCCAGACTCTGCATTTCTAACAAGCTTTCAGGATGTGCTGGTGCTACTGGTCCGTTCTGGCACCTGGGGCAGCCATCTTCCGGAGGCTGCACGTAGCAGAGCACAGGCCATCCTTTATGTAATGAGGGCGTCTCTTTTGTGCAAGTTACTGGGAATCATCCTGTGTCTTTCTGAATAATTCTGGAGCTTCACTGGTTGAATAACTGTGGTGTAGAATCATTCGTCTGGCTTCCCAGGGCCTTTGTTCCTCATCAAAACATTGAGTAACCTGTAGGCCAACTCATACAGGTGAACCATCTCATGAAAGCTGGCTATTTAAATTCTAGGAAGTTTGTGTGCCAGTTGGTGTTACGCAAGTGGCTTGATAACCACTGTGGTGGAGTATTTATACCAAACTAGCCCACTACAGCCCATCCCTGGGAGAACCATAGGTTAAACCAGTAGAGTGTATGGCCATTAATTGTGAAAGATGCATCCATCATTTTCTTTAAGTTCACATAAAGGAAGATAAGGAGAACAAGGAGAATGTGGGGAAACTGAGGAAAAGGAGACCAGTTGGCTGTCAATTTGCAATTGTGTCCTGGGTCTATGTGGGATCTGAAGGCTTCAGTGACCTGGGCAGGTGAAAGGCTGCTTTCCCACCTTTTAAAACTAGCCTGAATCTTAGGTTCAGAGCACAGGCAGGAAAACTCAAACCCAAGACTGCCAGGCTGATGTCTAGAGCCACCCTGATCTCTTTTGAATCTATTTACTGTATTTGTCGGTTTTATTAATCTGGTTTCCTAAGAGCTTGGTTTTATGACCTGATTACAAAAGTAACAGTACTCCGTTCAGATTCATTGGAAGTATATTCTTTGCCAGGCACAGCTCTAGTATTTTACAAATTGCTGACACTGGGATCTTCATAACTTACAAGTCAGGGATCAGGATTGTATCACCTTTCAGGGATGAAATGGTTAGGAGAGTAATGCCTTTCATTACAGAACACGTGAGCACTGAACATAGGCAAATAAAAAGTAAGAACCATCCTTTCGTAAATATTCTTCCCTATATTTTAAAACAAAAGTCCAGCTTTTCCACATGTAGCTTTGTGCATTACCCCAAAGGGGAAAAAC
Organism: Cricetomys ansorgei; assembly: GCA_026225945.1. NCBI lineage: Eukaryota > Metazoa > Chordata > Mammalia > Rodentia > Nesomyidae > Cricetomys > Cricetomys ansorgei. The sequence continues at coordinate 7,652,061 of JAMJFZ010001121.1, read as the reverse complement.
TAACAGAGAACATTTCCTTATATCATTATGTATTTTCCATAGTATTTAAACTCTTGTACAATATTCTAGTGTTTGAGTGTGTCATAGTGATTTCTCGGGAAATATCTTTGCTAATCTGGATCCTTTCTAGTTATTTCTGAGTAATATTTTGATAAACTTTTTTTTTTAAATAGGAAAATCTTTGCTTATCTACATGATGATCCTTAGGAAGTAGTTTCTGGCCCAGAATACCTTTTATTTTTTGTGAAAGGATGCCTAGCTTCCCCTAGTACTTATAGTAGAATGTAGCATTTCAATTTACTATGCTATTCCTTTAAAATTAATTGCAATAATTTTTTCCAGTTTCAATGGTGTGGGATTATATATGAACATATTTGGAATAAGTAGTTGATAGGAAAAAACAAAACAAAACAAGATTCACAAGAAAAAAGGAGTGCCAAGCAGTTGTGGGGAACCAGAGTCCCCTTACGGTCACCACAGTTCTCTCACTGGGCTCTGTTCCTCAGAGAAAGGAGCCTGCTTTTATCCAGGAGACTTTGCATGTGGGGCATGCAGATACCCGATACACACGGCCCCTGGTTTGGGTGAGGGTTCTGGGTATTGTTAATTGAGCTACTTCTTTATTTTATTGTTAAGCACAATCCATGAGACAAACGAAACAAGGGAAAATACACGGGTTTCCCCCTTTCCAAGCATTCTGGATATTTATTATTCAGTGTGCTCAGGTGCATGTGTGCCAGGCACATGTGTAGGGGTTAGAATACAGCTCTTGGGAGTTGCTTCTTCCCTGCCACCTTGTGGGACCTGGGGCACAGGTCATCAGGCCTATAGGCAAGTATCTCTACTAGCTGAGCCATTTTGCTGGCCTGCTTCTAAACATTTTGTTGTAATAAAATAAAAAAACCCATACATCCCGCCTGCCCTCGGCCTCCCAGTCCTGAGAGGGAGCTGTAGTAGTTCCAGCGAGACCCATGAGCCAGAGAGAATGAGACCAAAACTCTTGGGAGGCATTGTCAGAGGAACATCTCTCATTTATTGAAGCAAGGGTCCTTTAATTATAGGGTGAGGTCAAGGGAGGGTCATTGGTACCCAGGGATGGAGGCCATTGGTTCAGACAGGGATACTGGAATAGCCACACTGACATTCTGGGGTGCTTTTGGGCATATTCCAGGGAGCAGGGTCTTAGGTAAGCAATTCTGCTGATCACAGCCCACCTTTGGGAAGGGACAGAGCTTTGCCATGGATCGTGGTCTGTCAGCGCAGAGGGGAGGGGCCAAACTCCCGCCAGCTCTTTCAGATGAATGCTCCATGGTCGGGGGTTGCAAGCACCCTCAAGATCCATAACTGCATGTCCGTTTCACAAGGGCACCACAACACGTAATCCCATGTGTGTACTGGGTAGACAGCTTACCTTTCCTCTGCTGCCTGGTTTTATTCACTGTTTTCATGAAAGGTTACGGAGACTCACATCTAGAGATAAGTGTGAGAAGGGATTCTTGTGGGGCTGTCCCGGAGCTCAGGTGGAGCAGAAGCTGCTTGGAGCCCCGGAAATCTCATTCTGAGAGCAGAAGGTGATCGATTGTTCCTCCACCCCCTGTTCTGACAAACCACAAGCTATGCTGCCTACTCTCACAGCAAGGCACCACCCCCTCAAAGGTATGCAACCTGGCAGATTGTTGATCTGGAGCTGTGACTTATTTCTCCCTATATGGCCACATAGGGTCTCTCCCTCTGCTCCCCAGGAAAATACCAAGGTCTAGGCTGCTAGCTAGCTCCAACGTGCAAATGGGGTTGCCCTACCTCTGCTGTCCTAAACGATGAGTTTCCCATAACATCCCCGGACACCAGAGACCCTTCCTCTCACTATCAATGTGATCCCATTCCCACAATAAACTGAGTGATACCCTCCGTCCCGTGCTCTTGGGAATTCTGTATGTTGGGTCCTCTGATCAAGGACAACTGCTGGTCATGGTGGAGCTACTTCCCTGGGAAGGGAGCCTTCATGAGGAAATCCTATAGGTGGCATGTGCTTTCCTCCCCAGGGCTACACTGTGGGCAGAGCTACTTCTCGGGATGGAAGCTGGCGACGGGAAGCACTTGGATAGCTGCAGGTCTTTGCGTGTTTCCTTTGCTTCTTCCATGGCCTCTGTAAGTAAAGCAGAGCCTTCTACCATATAGTAAAGGGCCCTCACTCATAGCCTGGCCCACAGAGATGAGCTGGCTGTGTGACTCTTCCTCTGGTTCCAGGTCACTTTCTCAGCTCCTTCAACAGAACAGCTATTAGCTCGCTCCTGTCGTGGATGTCGAAGCAAAGGTCGGTAGTCATTCTATGTAGTATAGGAATCACAAAACACACAACTCACTCTAAAATTTGTGGCTCCTACCCCATCTCTGGGTGTGTGTAGGGTAGGTTATCAGGGACTGGAGGTGGAGCCTGGGAAACTAGCCAGGTTATACTGATCCACCCTAAGTTTAAGAACCATGGAAAAGGGTTCAATTAATATAAGTTGAAGTAGTTTACCTTAAGCCATGTTATTAGGGAGTCATGTCCTGTTACCTGGGACTTTTCAAAATGACGGGGTTGTGGTTTAGGGAATGCTTCCTGCTTTGAACAGCCATTCTATCAAAGTGGAAACTGCCTCTCTTATATTTGACCCTGCCTCCTGATTTTGAAGTGAGTACCTAACTCAAGCTGGACCAATCATAGCACTTCACTTCCCTGAGATGAATTAGATTGGCCCAGGAAATCAGCATTTCACCCAGTTGGGATCAACCACATCCCATTCTTCTTTAGAGCTGTGGGTGAGAGCACAGTTTTCCTTGACAGCATAACTGGAAAAATGTGAGTCTATCTAGATCAGTGGTTCTCAACCCGTGGGTTGTGTGAACCCTTTGGGTGGGGGATATCCAAAAACCCTTTCACGGGGATCTCCTAAGACCATCTGTATATCAGATATTTACATTGTGATTCATAGCAGTAGCAAAGTTACAGTTATGAAGTAGTAATGAAAATAATTTTATGGTTGGGGTCACCAAAACATGAGGAACTGTATTAAAGGGTCAAAGCACTAGGAAGGTTGAGAACCACTGGCCTAGAGGCTCCCAGTAGCTTCCATGTTAAGTCTGTGGAAGGAACAAACAAACAAACAAACAAAACCCCAAAACCCAGAGTCTGGGACAATGAGATCAACAAGAAGAGGCAAGTAGGAGCCTAGAATAAGCAGATAATATACAGGAGACTGGCTCGTATTTCCCAAGGCCCTTTGGTTACACCAACAAGTATCCCCACTGTCAATTGTAACCTGAAGCATCTTTCATAGTGACTGTAGTTACCGTCACTATGGAAACACCCCTGGATTTTCTGCTTCTTCTTGGGACCATTGAACATTTTCATTACTAGCTGCACAATCTGAGAGGAATCCTGATCCCATTCACTTGCCTCTGGAGGTTCAGAAGGTGCGTTGTGATTCAGGTCAGGCCAATCAAGTCCTGTTCTGAGCTTACCATGCTCAGGTTCTTCTCCAGTTACAAAGACTCCCAGTACTCAAGGTATCCTTTAGTCTGGTTGGAGGACTGTCTGTAGTGATGGAGAGGGAGTAGAAATGAGACCCAAAAAGCAGAGAACCAACAACGTTGGGTCTCTAGTCCTAGGTAACCGTAGAGTCAGTACGTGACATAATTTTTGGACAAAGCTAGTGTATTAATGACTTTCCTTGTTGTTGAGATAAGTACACGACAAAAAGAAACTTAAGGGGGCAAAGGATGAAGAATGAAGAATTTATTTGGGCTCACGAGTTTGAGGGCACAGTCTATTGTGGGGGTAAGGTACGGCAGCAGGAGGGTGGGGTCACACTCTGTCTACAGGCAAGGAGCAGAGGGGTGGGCAGAGGGAGGGAGAGGGAGAGATGTGCTGAGCTCATCTCCCTGCTCATAGGATGGGACCACCCACAGTCAGGGATAGTCTTCCGTCCTCTGGCAGTACTGTCATGGATACACCCAGAGCCGTTTCCTAGGCTCTGGGTCCCGTCAAGCAGACGGTGAAGAATATCGGCTGGTCTTTAGCTCAGGCTAACCTGGAACCCACTCTGCAGGGAACTCCGGCCTGGAAACTCACAGTCCTGGCCTTGTCTCAGTCTCCCACACCAGAGCCCTTCCACCGACTGCTGGGATCACGTGTATGAGCCACAACATGTGGCTCTAGGAGTCTGGCTCAGTGGCTAAGAGCACTGGCTGCTCTTGCAGAGGACCCAGGTTGGGTTCCCAGAACCCACATAGTGGCTCACAATCATCTGTAACTTCAGTTCCAGGGGATCAGATACCTTCTTTTGTCCTCTGAGGGCACCAGGCACACACGTGGTGCAGACACTCATATGCATCAAATAAAAATAAATACATCTTAAGAAAGCACAATAAAGACAGCTTAAAAACCCCTGAAAAACCAAACCAAACCAAAAAAGAATTGGTGTTTTTAGCAGAGGAAAGGGGATGGGAATGCTGAGAGGATCCAGATAAGTGTTTAGGACACTTACCAATGTCCAACAGTTGAATTCATGCTCTTAACTTCTTGTGCGTTGTCCCTACCCCCAGCTGCTGTCCACCCATGACCTCACCGAGAGAGAATCAAACGCTAGACAAAGGACACTTTGTAGGAATGTATCCTGGAGGATTAATTGTGACAAACTCTTCCTCTAAAGCCATTTACATTTTCAGTAAATCTACAAAGCTTACGTTAATGAAAATATTTCCTATCCTGCCTTCTGCACAGAAAGAATGGGTTTTCTGAACAAGCAGGTAAGCAGAGGGTGGTGGCAGCCACACAGTCTGTGGCTGTGTTTTGTTTCTTGATCACATTTCCTCTAGAGCTTTCTGACACGGGGATTTGAAATCTTGTTTATTTGGCATTTGAAAAATGCACAAACCCTTTAAAGTTTGGTCATCTTATCAGGTTTTGTGAGCATCTGCTAAGATGGTATTTTTGTGTGTATGTCTGTGTGTGCATATGTATGGGGCATGCATATCCTGGACAGTAATATGTCAACCTGACACAAACTAAAGTCATCTGAGAGGAGGGAACCTCAATTGAGAAAATGCCTCCATAAAATCCAGCTGTGGGACATTTTGTAAGTTAGTGACTGATGCGGGGTGGGCCCAGTCACTGTGGGCGGTGCCATCCCTGGACTGGTGGTCCTGGGTTCTATAAGAAAGCAGGCTGAGCAAGCCATGGAAAGCAAGCCAGTAAGCAGAACCCCTCCACAGCCTCTGCATCAGGTCCTGCCTCCAGGTTCCTAGCCCTGCTTGAGTTCCTGGTCCTGACTTTCTTCAGTGATGGACTATGATGTAGAAGTGTAAGCTAAATAAACACTTTTTCCCCCAACTTGCTTTTGGTCATGGTGTTTCATCAGAGCAATAGTGATCCACACTGAGACATATACGGAAGCCAAAAGACAACTTTGGGTGTCACTGCCCAGGTATCACCTATCTTTTTTGTGAGACAGGGTCTGTGATTGGTCTGGAACTGGCCAAGTGGGCTAGGATGACTAGCCATCGGGTCTCAGGGATCTGCTTGTTCCGTTTCCTCAGCACTGGAATTACAAGCGAGCCCCCCACCCTCCTTTGAGACAGGATCTCAATGTATGGGCTTGGCTGGCCTGGATCTTGCCATAGAGACAGGCTGGACTTGAACTCACAGATATCTTCACATTTCTGTCTACCAAGTGCTAGGATTAAAGGTGTGTGTCACCATGCCTGGCTATACCTCACTTAAAAAAAAACAAACCTTAAGTTTATGGTAATGGTGGTGGTGGTGGTGGTGGTAGTGGTGGTGATGATGTTGTGTGTGTGTTCATGTGTGCCAGAGCACACATGTCCTCATGTGTCCTCATGTCCTCATGTCAGAGGACAACCTCTGGGAGCCAGTTTTCTCCTTCAACCTTTTTGTGGGGCCCTGGGATTGAACCCAGGTCACCAAGCTTTTGTGGAAAACACTTTCACTCACTGAACCATCTTGCCTGCCCCAAATTTAGCTTTTTAATTTTAATTTTATTTTTATTAAAAATTATTTATTTACTTTTATACGTATGGATGCTTTGCCTGCCTGTACGTCTGTGTACCACGTGCCCAGGGAGACCAGAAGAGGGTGGATCTCCTGAAAATAAAGTACAGATGATTGTAAGCTGCCGTGTGAATGCTGGGAATCACACCTTGGTTTTCTAAAACAGTGTTCTTAACCGTGGAGCCGTCTCTCCAGCCTCCACTGCTTAAAGAAAAGGAGTTTTCTTAGTTTATTCCTTGACAATTTCATACATGTAAACAAGTATCTTGATCATACCCACCTGCAGCTACCCCTGCCCCCCCCCCCGTCTCCCCACCCTGGGCACACACCAAACATATCACCCTCCCCGCTTCATGCCCCTCCTTTTCTCTTTTAACCCACTGAGTCCAATTAGTGCTGCATGTTGGGTGCTGACTGGTGGTGGTGTCTTAATCTCGCACAGGTGCCTGCAGCCGCAGTGAGTTCATAGCTGTAATGGCCAAATCATGTCCAGAAGACAGAATTTCACATAATTCTTCCCCACTTTCTGGCTCTTAAATTCTGTCAGTCCTCTCTTCTGGGGTATTCTCTGAGCTTTGGGGGGGAGGGGTTGACATGGATATCCCATTTAGGGACATGAAGCGGGGGGTTCCAGGGATTCCTTGCAAGGCAAGCACTTCATCAATTAAGCTATCTCCTGAGGCCAGTATTGTTGGTTCATCGTTCTTTTGTTGGCTAAGTAATCATTTAGTGAGCATTTTTCACATGATAGCCCCACATCAACCATGAGATATGAAAGATATAGATATATATCTTTATATAAAAATATAAAAACATGAAGACAGCCCCAGCTGTCACAAACCCAGTCTCGGGTTGTAGTCATGAGCAATGACACTTTCAGTGCCTTGGCATTCCCGTCTTTAATCTACACTGGCTGGAAAGGGAGAATGCAGATCAACAGATGCCTATGGCCGGGCAGATTACAGAGAAGCTATGTGATATTTGATATGTGAACGCACAACAACTTTGGGTCTTCAACCTTGCACATTTTTTTCACTAATGCGAAGAATCAGACAATTCCTAATTTTCTGAAGTCTGATGATTGAATGAAGAGAACAGTGAGGTACTGGCAGAGAAATGCCTTCTTAAGGCTTCTTCAGGCTATCCTGCTGAGACTGGTGGAGGAGCATGGTGTTTCTTTTTAGGGCTGCAAGATAGCTGGAGGCATCGATCTTTAGTTTATCAAAATGATTTAAAAATCCACCATCCAGGTGTCAGTGCTCAATCAGTGCAATGAAAACACAGTTGGCTTAGCTGGCACCCCCAGGCTCACAGTGGGCAGCCAGGCACAGGGAGCAGTGTCAAGCGGGGACTTGAATCAATGGCCCCATGCTGGCGCTGTGGTCTCTCTCTTACTGTGTTATTCTCGGTAAAGACAAAAAAATACTATGAGGGATTTTACCATTTGATTTTGACTGTACAAAACCAATTTTAAAGAAATATTTATTATTACTATTATTTGTGAGAATGTCTGTGAGTCTGTGTGCATGTTCGGGAACCCGAGGAAACCAAAAGAGGGCATTGGAGCCCCTGGAACTGGAGTAATAGGAGGTTGTGAGGAGCCAGATGTGGTTTCTGGGAACCAAACTCAGATTCACTGCAAGAGCAGCAGGTCCTCTGAACCGCTGCGCCAGATCTCCAGCTATAAGATACGTTTTAAATATAAGAAAAGGAGCATCTAACTTTTACCCCCAGAGAAGCACGGCAATTTGTATGTAGTAACTTGTATATGCAGTTGTATTTTGCTGTTTTAATGGAACAATGAAAAGAATTACAAAACCATCTCAAACTCTTTTTGAGACAGGGCCTTAGTCCAGGCTGGCCTTACTTTCTTTGTAGCCAGTCTTCTTGCTTCTACCTATCAAGTGCTGGACTTTATAGGCAAGAGCCACCGAATCAGGTTTATGCTTCAATTAAAAAGACATTTCTGAGGCTGGAAAGGTGGCTCAGTGGTTAAGAGCGCTCTTATAGAGGGCTGCAATTTGGTTCTTAGTACTCACATCTGATGGCTCACGACTGCTGTAACTCCAACTTTAGAGGAGCCCACACCCTCTTTTGGCCTCCTTGGGCACCTGCACCCATATGCACATTGCCCCCACCCCCATCCCATAATTGAAAAATAGAATAAACCTTAAAAACATATTTCCTCAGTGTTCACAGGTTCTGCTCCTGCTGAGTCAGGAAAGACCAGGCTGCAGAGAAACTGTGGGTGCCCTTCTTCCTCTTGCCTTCCGTATCTTCCCTTTTGTTACAAAGGCATTGACTAATACAATAAACTAGCAGAAGTTAAGGATACACTGGGCTCCTTCGTCATTTGTGTTTCTCAGAGCTCTCTTGTCTTCTCTCTTTCTTGAAAGAAGTTCTGGTTTGGGTGCTGAGTGCGGCCTCTCACAACCACCATACCTTGTGTGCATCTACTCAGTCATAAACATAACATACACTTAGCTTTGAACTTGTGGAACCCCTACCCAACAGTTCTGTGCTCACGGGGCACTGTGAATGAGTAGTACACAGAAATTCGGGCAGAAAGAGGCTGTGTGACTGTTGAGCACTTCGACAGCTCCCCAACATAAACCATTGTCCCATTGACTTTACTTACAAAATACAACTTTGGTGGTGAATTTACCAGTGATTTCCAGATGTTGACAGCAGAGCTTTAAGCTACCAGCAGACTCCTTCTGTCTCTGGAATGCTGAGACCGAGGTGATGTTTCTCTGTGACTCTGACCCTGGTCTTTTTATTAGCTGGCTGGAAGCCCAGCTATAATTTTGATTAAGTCTATAACAAGAAGAGAATAGATTTTGAGGGAAACTCACAGCCTAAGCTACAACTTCTAACAGTTCCTGGAGAACCGTGTTCTCTCCTCGCCATATGAAGAACTAGGTGGGGTTCGGTGAGCTGCAGTAGGGAGCCAGAGTTACAGAGTCAGTAAGATCCTGTGTTCCTTTGCTCAGACTGTGGCGTACTTGGTGCCATGAGACAGAATCACGTTTAGCCAAATAGAAGAAGCAAAAATGGAAGGAATGAAGATCTTTACCATAGGACATAAACGGGAACACTTCTACTTAAAGTAATAGCACAGAAGACACTGAACAGAGACTTCTTCATTTATTTTTTCCCCTACTTCTGGGATTAAACTTAGAATCATGCATGTGAAGCAAATGCTATACCACTGAGCTACAACTCTAGCAAATTCCGATTATATTTTATTTTTACATGGTCTCAGGTAGCTCAGGGTGGCCTTGAACTAACTGTATGGTGAAGGATGACCTGGAACTCACGACCATCCTTCCTCTATCTCCTGAGTGCTAGGATTACAACTCTATTCCATTATGTCTGGTTTCTGGGATGCTAGGGACAGGACCTTAATGTTTCTATTTTTCAGAGAAGAAAACTGAGACCCAGAGATGTGAAATAAACTTCTTAAGGCTTCATAGTAAAGAGGGGCCATACCACAGAGCCCCTTTGGAAAGCCTGGGGTGCCAACCACTATGGTAGCATTTAAGCTAGAGTTTTTCCCTAAGGAGGTAGGGCAAATCACGATGGAAAGCCATTTGCTAGGAGCACAGGTTCACATTTAGTGTTAGATCCTTTTACATAAGTACTGTCCTCATTAAAAATATTAGTTTTAGGTGTAGGGTTAATTTCTAGGCCCGTCTTCCAAACTGACCTTCTCGGACAAGGACCTGTCATTGACTGAAAGTAAGGATAAGCCAGGATTCTCCACAGTATGAGGGCAATGAGGTTCTGGTTCTGGAGAGAGGAAATATACAGTCCTTGATACCACACACAGGTTCTCAAGGAGTGGATGTTAGCTAGCCGAGGGGTGAACTCAGGTGAGGCTTTGAGCATCTAATTAACGAGGGAGATCATGGTTTGTATTAGGATGCTGGAGTCACCTGGGAGTCTCCTGTGCTAGAAGTGTTCCAGGTCACTAAACTCTTTGCCCACATCCTTAGGTGGTGATGGACAGTGCTCAGGCTGTAGGTTTGATTTGTAAGCAAAATGCTAAAGTAAACGAGTACATGTACTTTCGAGTATGCATGTGAGGTGTGTGTGTGTGTGTGTGTGTGTGTGTTCTTGCATGTAAGTGTGCAAATATGTGCATGTGCAAGCTGGGCCAGGACATCTGGAGTCTTCTATGATTGCTTTTCTCCGTATTGCCTTGAGATAGGGCCTCTTAGAGGGTCAGAATCTCACCAGTTAAGACTAGGCCAGTGGTTCTCAACCTTCCTAAAGCTGCAACCCTTGAATATAGTTCCTCATGTTGTGGTGACCCCCAGCTATAAAATTATTTTCATTGATACTTCGTAACTGTAATTTTGCTACTGTTAAGAATCATAATATCTGATATATAGATGGTCTTAGGTGACCCCTGTGAAAGTGTTGTTTGACCCCCAAAGGGGATTGAGAACCACTGGACTAGGTTATCTGGCCAATGAGCTCTCAGATCCACTGTCTCTCCTCCCATCCCCAGCAGAACTGGGGTTGTAGGCATGCACAGCCATGCTGAGCTTTTTATACGTATGCTAGTGACTGGAAATCAAGTCCTCACATTGGCACAGTAAAATCTCTTACTAGGAAACCGTCTCCCCAGATGCACTCTTTGGTTTCTTTTTAAAATTTTATTTTAAACTTTTTTAGTAGAGAAAGCATTTAGCTGAAAACCTTGAACATAGCAATCATTCAATAAGGCTCCTTAGGAACAGCGTTGTGATTTTTTAGAGTCTTTGAAGTTAACCAGTTTGGGTTTAAAACTTACGGGAACACACTAGATCAGGAGGTCCTTCTGAGCGCTCTTCAATCCTGGAAGACCCTTAGAAGAGGCTTGGAATCTCTTTTTGCTGTTTTTAAATTGGCTTTGTGGTGAAAAAGAAGGAGAACCAGGATCCTACTGCCCTTCCTAGGCAAGAAGAGATTGCAACAAGACCCAGGAGGGCACCGAAGATTGGGAATCCTCTTCTGAAGTGAAAGGAACAGAAGTGTTTGGCTGTGTCAGTCTGGGTGACTGCTACCCTCCTGACGGGGCAGAGGGATGGGCTAAGTGCTCTCCTCAAAGACCACCTCCCCCAACCAAATCCAGTGCTTTCTTCCTAGATGGCTGGAGTATTCTCCACGAATTTTCTGAACCCGCCTTGAACCCTGAAATGTTCCAGCTAGCCTGTCACTTTGAGTTAACAAGGCCCATATGTTCACCACCCATGGAGAGAGTAGTTTTCCCTTTTGTTTGTCCTCAAATTGTCTCAGGCAAGCTGGTTTCTTTACCCGATTGATTGCTCATTTGGCTGCCTCATCTCATCAGGACTTTACAGTGGTCTTAGCACCTAGAAAAAGAGTTTACAGGTGAAAGTGAAGACACCCAGTTCATTGTTTTGCAGGCTTTCAGGGCAGGACAGTGAGTGAAGTCAATTCAGATCATCTGTCTTCTAATCTGTTAAATGGAAACAAAAAGCACCGGAGAATCTGCCGGAAGAAAGCTAAACATGCTTCGATCTCATTTTCAAACGCTAAACTGCTATAGGAAGATAAATGATGAAAATGCTTCTAACTTCTTCCTGTGCTCGTTTTCCCTAATTGACTGGGCGTTTTCTGGCACCACAAACTTTCATCAGATCCGTGAATTCAAAATAGTGTGCTCTTAGGAAAGATTCCAGATGTACTTCTGTTTGGTAAAGTGAATTTGTTTAATAATCAAGTTTTGCCAGAGAATGCCATGCTGGATATGTTCTCAAGCTGTATTTCCTCTTTATTATACATTCTTACATGCATATGTATGTATGTATATGTATACCTACACACATATGTATATACATTATACATATATGTCACATTATGTTTTATTCAGTAGTACAGTTCAAAGTTTTGGCTGTTAAAATTTTTAGAGATTTCTTTCCCTTTGATTATTATGAAATAAAACAATAGAATTCCTAACAGAGATAATTCTTTTCTCTGAGTTAGCTGCTTCATTTGTTGTAGTGAACCACAGAAAGCAACTTAAGGAAAGAAGACTTCTTCTGCCTCATGTTTCTGGGTACAGCCCATCATGGCGGGAGCCCCAGTGCGTCTGCAGTCAGAAAACAAAGACGATGAAAGCTGGTGCTCAGCTGGCTTTAAATCTCTAGGATTTGTCCTTTGACCCTTCCTCTCCTCCGACCATATGCCCCACGCTTATGGGACCCTTTTCTTCATGTAGTCATATTTTACATGGTCAAAGCAGTTATTTGCTTATGACTTTTATATGTCTTTTCGCCTCTATATATCAAAAGTGTCCAAGAAGATATGAAATATATATATATTAGAACAATTTTTCTAGATTATTTATGATTTAATTTTTTCTCATTTATAACTTTAATGTGCTGAATTAGTCTGAACAAACTACCTAGAACAAACAAACCCTAGGGTTTAGAACATAATACCCAGTCATGCGTTGCGTCATGAATTTCCCTTAAGCGCAGGACACACAGGACAGGGGTTCCTCTTGTTGCAACTCTTGACACATACTGCTTCATAACATCGTAGGCATCTTAGTGTTCTGAGATATATGTTTAATATTTGCACAAGTGTGAGATAGCCTACTGTCATAGCTATGAGCATATATTTCTTGTTAACAACATAATCTGCTGTGTACGTTTGGGTCTATGTTGTGAGATTACGTGATGAAGGAGAAAATGTTTCCAAGATGGTCCTCAGAAATCTATGTCTTAGAAGTCTATGGCTATGGAATCTGGGCGATCACAGTGGTGAACGTATTTTCAGAAATTCCAAATCACTTTTCTTTCCTAACTGGGAAAAAAAAATCTATCATCTATCTACTCTTTGTCTGTCTATCTATCTATCTATCTATCTATCTATCTATCTATCTATCTAATCATTAAATGATACTCCTGCCCTCCCAATATAGTTTTGAGCCAAGCAGCCAAGCTGGTGAACCTGATTGCATTCAGCCTCTTGCTCAAGGGGACTGTATTATTTACTTTTCTGTTGTGTGGCAAAATACCATGACAAATGCAACTTACAGAAGGAAGGGCTTATTTGTGCTTACAGTTCTAGAGGGGTATGAACCCATTAAGATGGTGAAGCATAGCAGGAAGTAGCAGGCATGGTGGCAGGAACTAGAAGCTGAGAGCTCACCTCTTTAAACGTAGTCACAAAGCAGAGAGAGAGAGAGAGCAAACTAGAAGTGGCATAAGATTTTAACTCTCAAAGCAGTGCCCCCCCCACCCCATGACATAAAAAGGTGGCACCCAGCAAACCTCCCCAAACAGCACCAATTGGGGACTAAGTGTTCAAATATATGAGCCTGTGGGGGACATTCTCATTCAAACCACTACAAGTACCTTAAGCCAGCATGTCCTGACACGGAGAGAGCTGTCAGTACAGTCTGAACTTGAGAGCACAGTTTCAGTTCCTTGTGTCATTACTTGTGAGAGGGACCAGGATGACCCCTTGCTTGTCTGTTAAGGACGTGGCAAGTATCTGAAAAATAACAACAGAAAACAAAAAGCTCACTAAAACTCCCAGCAGCCCTGAGACTAATTGGGGCCAGTGTGGTAAGAGGGCTCAGCAAGACTTGCCAAGCTAACCTGACAAGCCGAGTTCCACCTTGGAATCCACGGTGGAAGGAGAGAACTGACTTAGGAAAGTCCTCCTTTGACCTCTACACATCTTCAGCTACACACACAATGACAGATTAAAAAAAATAAGTGAATTAAATAAGATTAATTATGCTTTATTTCTGGCTATAAAAGTAAAATTTGCATTTGAAAGAAAACCTAGAGAAAAGAAAAAGTATAAAGAAGAAAACTCAAAACCAGCCCCTGTCAAACTTCTCAGGGTTGGTATTGGTCAATCTTGTGTGTGATTTCCTTCTAAATATTCTTCTAAACAATGTAAAATACATGTGTTTTCAAATCTTAGGTAGTCGTACCCTAGCTTTAGAATTTAACACAGCAAATCCACATTCCATGACACATGCTCTTGCATAGCTCTCTGTGTCTCCTTCCTAGGATTCAATTAAGCATAGCTTGAAAATACTTGGGAAGAGACGTCTGTTTTACATAGTAGTGTGCTTGTGTAGACTTGATTTCTTGTTGTTATTCCCCAAATGTTATAATATGACAAAGGTTTATACAGTATTTACATTGTACTCATTATTGTAAATAATCGAGAGATAATTTAAAGTCTGTGGAAGGATTTCTGTACTTATAAACAAACGCCACATCACTTTGTATAAAGGCCTTGAGCAACTGTGGATTTTGGTACCTTTAAGGGAAACCTGAAAATCATCCCCTATGAGGATTATCAAAGGATGAATATCTCCAGTTATTTTGTTGTACTTTAATTAATTTATTCTCTTCCCATTTTGAGGCACGGTTGGTTACATTTTTCCTGGTGATCATAAATATGTCCTTTGGTATAAACATGTCACTATATCTCTATTTGTTTTCTTAGGATCAGTTTATGAACGTAATAGAGAGGGCCTGGAATTTGTCAGACATTCGAGCTGCTGAACACTTAAGTGGAATGATGGGAATTAGTCTCATTTTTGCAAGAGCACAGCATGGCTCTCTAGATGGTGAGGGAAGACTTAGCTTCTACTTACTCATTTCTTCAACAAGTTTTATTTTGTAACACAGGCTGGGTGCCAGAAGCAAGAGAGATATTTGTCGGGCTCTCTGTCAGTGACCTGGGAAGCTAGAAATCATGGGTCAACTCGTTTCAGGATGAGGAAATGGGGGGGGCAGTATCTTGACCAGGTTGATGTGGTTACTGATGAGTGATGGGAAGCTGGGTCTGAGACTCTCATAGTCAAAGGTTCTTTGTACTCTTCCAGCCATTTCTTCCATCAAAATGGTCTCTAGGGCTTCACATCAAGGCTGGTTTGTGGTGTCTTCCATCCCTCATTGATGTGTCTCTGGAAAAGATTTTGAGGTGAATAGACCCAAGTCTGTCTTTTGGTACCCTGACCTCTCCCTTAGGTACACCTTTCTTATCCTGGATTCCCACAAATTCGACTCATGCACCCAAAGGACCTTGTAAACTATGCAAACCTGCTTGTTGAGAAGGAATGCATGGTATCAGTCATTTCTATCTTGCTGTGGATGAGTTAAGACACCGTGTTCCTTTTTTTGTGGAGGATGGGGCGGCAGTTAGCCAGAAGGCATTTAGAGGCTGCTTTGTTCTTTCTTTCTTTCTTTTTTTTTTTTAAACCAAGGACTAACAAACATTGTTTCCAATCGAGGAAGTCCAGTCACCAGGCAGGAGATAGGGCAGAAGGACTCTTCTCTACTGGCCCTCAAATCTCCCAGGCTGATATGGAAGGATTCTATTTACCTTCCCTTTCCTCCAAGTTCAGCTAAGACTCTCAATCTCATACAAGATGGAAGGACATCGTATTAATATCACACCTAGAACAAACTTAATCCCAGCCCGTCCAAGGACTCAATGGAAATAGAGCTTCATAGACTAGGAAAAGCCCACAGTCAGGAGCCCCTGCCCTCTTTCTTCCCCCTCCCATGAAGAGTATCTGCAGGGAAGGAAATCCAATCATTGCCTTCCAGCCACCAGAATTGAGTTTGGATTCTGTTTCCTCTTTGGATTCTGTTCCAAACTGCATTCCTGTTCTGTGTTTGATGTTAATTAGAGTCACAAATCATTCCTATTTCCCTTCTCTGCAAGAAGGCCTGCTACAGGCTTATCTCATCCAGCTAATTGGTGAACAGAAGGCTCATTCCTTTCTGAAAACATCCTAAATGACTTTGATGGGTGAACAACAGCTTTGACACATCTGTAATAAAAGCTTGGAGACGTGGGATTTCTAGGTCACGGAATAGGGTGTGGGTATTTTCTTGGATCTGCACAGTCCAGCATTTTGCTGCAGAGGGTGTGTTTAAAGCCAGCACGAGACTGGAAGAAGGTAGCCAGGCCAGGGAAAAGCCATACGTATGGTCAGAAGGGGAAGGAGCTTTAGAACCAGATGGACTGTGTGCCAGTTAGTGAGCTGTTGACAGCTGGAAATGAAACACAAAAGAGCTGTCAATTAAATGTTTGGGATATGGAATTTCTAAAATTTCTAACGGGACATACAATTTTGTGTATGTATGTATGTGTGTATGTATGGTGCATGTAAATAGCTGTGTGTGGAGAGAGGTTGGTATCATGTGCATCCCTCAGTTTTCCTCTACATTATTATTATTATTATTATTATTATTATAGACAGGACCTCTCACTGAACCTGGAGATCACTGAGTTGGCTAATTGGCTGACGAGCGAGCAGCAGGTATCAGGTCCCTGCGTGTCTGTCTCTGCAGAGCTAGAATTACGGGTGCTCTGCCATGCCTGGCTTTTACGTGGGTTCTGGAGACCCAAACTCGGCTCCTCAAGCATTGCCAGGACTTCGCTGACTGAACCATCTCTCCGCCCCTGAAATACTTGATTTTAAAAGCAGTTTTAAAGTTATGATTTAAGCAGTTGTCTCTGAAGCAGCTCTGACATTCTGAATTAAAAAAAAAACAAACCAACTTTTAATTAAAAAACTTGTGGTAAAATATGTGTGACATGAGGTTTGTCATCTTCGGCATCAGTCAGTGGCGCCAAGATTCCCTCCTGAACTCTTTACCTTGCAAAAGTGAAGCTCTGTGGCCCCTAACTCACACCCGCTGCTCTCCAGAGCCCTGGGCAGCCCCACTCCTCTCCTGTCTCCAGATCCCGGACACTCCGTGTACCCCATGGGAGTGGAATCCTACAGCACGTGTTGTTTTGTGACTAACTCATTTCACTTAACGTAATGTTTTCAGAATTCACCCTGTGGCCCGTGTCAGACTTTCCATCCTTTTGAATATGGAATATTCCACTGTTGCTATTGCCAGTTTTGTTGATCCACTGAGGGTCACCTGGGTAACACCCATGGCTTAGCTATTGTGAATAATGAGGCTGTAAGCAGGGGCATTCACATACCTATAAGACCCTGGTTTTAACTATTTTACATATATGTAATATACATTATATACAATTGCTGGATCATACAGTGATTCCCTTGTGAAATACTTTGGAGGTAATGCCATATTATTTTCTATAGCAACCACACCAGCTTAAATTTCTGCCAATTAGTGTTCAAAGGTCCAGTCTATCCACACTTTAAATCAATAGCCTTCTACCTGTGAGAGCCATGCCATAAGTTTGTATTTAGAATATTAATCTGATCGCATTTAGTATTGATAATTTCTGGTGCCAGGCTGTCCTGTGACCTCTTTTTATTACTATTTGCAGTTTCTTCCATGGTAAAAAAAGAAAAAAAAAAAAAAAGGACAGCCAGTTATGGAACTAATAGTCTCCAAGAAGAAGGACAATAGGCAGTAGGGATCTAGTCAGACTAAAGGATGATTGGAAACCTACCTGATGGTCCCACTCTATGATGGGCAGGGGAGGAGAAACAGGTAGGATGAAGAAGGGAAAGCACTTGTTCAAACCCTCCCCAAAATAGCTGGAGATATGAGAGGAGCAAGGAAGCCTCCTGACAGTGGGCGGAGTTAGCGGTATACTGAGTTGGAAAGGATGTAAGTAAGCACTGATGTACAGTTAACTGAGCATATAGTAAGCTCTGTGTGAGAGACAACAGCCAGTGCCATTAAAAAAAATCATTTGTCAATTTACATTGTCTCACCATTCCTACCGTGACTAATGTCAAGCCAGCGATGAGAGCTAGTCCTTGTAGAGTTGGGAAGAGAGGTGAAATCATTGTCTAGTAGTCCCTTCACACAGATGAAAGAGCTACAGATAATCTCAGGAACACAGAGAGTAAAATATAACGCAACAAAAAATTAAAAAAAAACAAAACTATTAGCTGTTAGCATTTATTCCATTTATCTACTATCCTAACATTATTAGCTTATTTATAAGTTTCAATAATGTTTGTATGAAAAGTTACCCATCATCTTTAAAAGAATCTGTGGTACACATGGGCTCAAAGACTCTGTGAATGGAGCCCGGAAATGACAGTGTGTTATCGGAAGAGCAGGCGGTTGCGTATCTGAGCTTGAAGTGTTGCATCTGGTCCCTCAGGTCTCAGGACCACATGCTGCGGATTCTAAGGAAGACCAGCAAAGACTTTGATTCTGGATGGAGAGGTATCGTAGCTGGGTTCAGCGTCAGACTGTGGACTTGGACAATAAGCACCGCCCTGAAGTCCAGATGACCAGATGGCCAGTCGTCTTTAGAGATCACCTGTCCAGGGAGCGTCTAGGTAGCCAGTAGGCAGCCATGGCCAGTGGAGACGCAGAACATGCACCCTCTATCCTCAGCCTTCCTTATGAGACCGTTTAAGTTCCTGTGTATGTACGTGTGATGCTACATGTGTGGAGGTTTGAGGACAACCTTGGGTGTCTGTCCTCACTTCCACCTTGTTTGAGACAAGGTCTCATATAATGGGCCTGCTGGTCTTTGGGCTCCTGGGGCTTCCAGGGATTCTCCTCTTTCTGCTTCTCATCTTACAGTAGGAATCCTGGGATTGCAGGCACACACTCCCATGTTCAGCTCTGCATGGATGATGGGGATCTGAACTTACTGGGTCATCTTCCTAGACCCCCCCCTCTTTTCTTTTCTTTTTTCTCTTCCTTTTCTTTTCTTTCCCTCTCCCTCCCTCCCTTCTCCATCCTCTCCCTTTCTTTTCCTTTCTCTGTCTCTCTCTCTTCCTTCCTTTCTTCCTTCCTTCCCTTCCCCTTCCTTCCTTCCTTCCTTCCTTCCTTCCTTCCTTCCTTCTTCCTTCTTTCCTTCTTTCTTCTTTCTTTCTTTCTTTTTCTTTCTTTCTTTCTTTCTTTCTTTCTTTCTTTCTTTCTTTCTTTCTTTCTCTCTCTCTCTCTCTCTCTCTCTCTCTCTTTCTCTCTCTCTCTCTCTCTCTCTCTCTCTCTCTCTCTCTCTCTTTCTTTCTTTCTTTCTTTCTTTCTTGACATTCGCAGGTAGCCCAGGCTGGCTTTGAACTTGGCAAAGTAGCTCAACACTACCCAGAACTCCCAATCTTTCTGCTTCCGTCTCAAAAGTTCTGGGATTACAGGTAATGTCACCAGACCTGCGCCATTATCAGGTGTAGTTCTGTGGCATCAAAAAAAGAGAGCATTATGCTACTGTGAATGCCATGGTGACCGGGCTGGATTGGGATGGTGGGCAGGCAATATTTTCCTAATTTGTTTTTAAAATGGACAGGAAAAACGAGTTGAATGTTCCATATTAGTCTTAGGCTCATGCTGAGGGCGGAGGAGGTGCGGCGGCGCTGAGGACGCCTCGGCGAAGGAGGCAGGGGCTCAGACACAGAAAACGGTCAGAGGGAAGCTCTCTGGGATGTCTCTTGCAGCGGAGATTCTGTGCCCTCCTCCAAAGAGGAAAAAGGAATTTTAAAAGTTTGGGCTGCTCTGACTCTCTGCAAGTTTACATTTATTAGTTGATAAGCTGTGGTTTTTTAAAAAATATTTTGAAAATGAGTGTTCCATAATGATGTGAGTAATTTTAAATGAGGCCATTTCTCTGTCTTCTCTACAAAGGATAATGGAAACATGTGAGCCAAGAGTCACTTATTTATCCAGTTTCCAATGGAAGGAGGAAGCGGCCTCAGACACTGCTAAGCTAAACAGCGCGGCAAGCTCCTTTTCCTCCCCTCCCTCTACTGGTACTGTCTGAGTAAAAGCTTTGTATTACTATGGATATTTAACAGCAAGACAGTTTTGTTTCTGACTTTTTTTTTTAATAAACAAAACTTTAAATGTAAAGGCACACAATAAAGCTTTATGCATTTATTAAAATATACACATTTTGGTAAATTTATAACTTTCCCTTAGTATTTTGATAAATCAAAATATTGTCAACACCACAGCCATTTGATAATAAAACACACTTTATAGCACATCTGCATATCACCTCTTTCTTAATGGTACATTACAACACCCCCATTGTACAGTGCACCAATGGGAATTAAAAACCACGAAACGAACACACATTAACAATACAGCAACTTCATACAGAAAAAGAAAATAGCAGAGAACACACCAGAAATTACCATCTGCAAAATGCAAGTTGTACTTCTTAAGGACCAAACGAAACTGAAACAAGTTAGTAAAATTTACAGGTTGTATTTATAACTTTGGGATATGAATTAAATGGTCATGTTACTTTTCCACAGTGAGAAAAACTAGAATGTTGGGTCCTGGTGGCGTGACTATGTGGAATGAGGAGGTTAGTCGCTCTCTTAGAAGCCTGCAGCTCCTTTTCTCAGCCCAGATAGTTGAGGTATTTAGGTGCTTTTATAACATTAACAGTGTCTCTGCTTTGGAAAGCAGGGTCCTTATGACTTCCAGTGTAAATTCTCCACTCCATGACTGTGGATGTGACCACTATATCAGCAACTGCCAAGAACACTCAATGGATGTCCATGGACCAGGACATCACCCCAACATCAGAATGAACACAGCTCTTCGGGGTCTGCACTTCTGACGAAATTCACATGACCCACAGTTTCCTTTAGCTAATATTATCATGTTAATGTCAGTAAAGCTAAATAGACACAAAAAAAGAGCACAGAGGAGGTTCTTAACACAAAAATCCAGGCTGCCCCTGCGTCCTACTTGTAACAGAACACCAGTCTTCTTCCTTGTGTGAACCAACATGCACTAAATGTTCTTAAAAAGTAAGAGATTAGAGCCACCTGTGGCCGGGAGACTTCAGACCTATGGTGTCTTTGTGGAAGTCTCATTTGGACTGTGTAGATCCATGCATGGAGAGCACTGATGAGTGACTTCAACACTATTCTAGCTGATATGGCAGAAGATATATGCATTCCTGATGGACTTTAAATTTCCACTAACCCCTTTGGGGCTTTAAGCCGGGAAC
This sequence comes from Cricetomys ansorgei, assembly GCA_026225945.1. Classification (NCBI taxonomy): domain Eukaryota; kingdom Metazoa; phylum Chordata; class Mammalia; order Rodentia; family Nesomyidae; genus Cricetomys; species Cricetomys ansorgei. Next base: position 7,631,096 of record JAMJFZ010001121.1, on the reverse strand, counting down.
AGGAAAAGAGGATATCCCATATTTCTTTAAATAATTATTTTTATTAAAAAAATATGTGTATGTGTCTGAGTATGTGCACATGGGTGCAGTACCTGAGGAGGCCAGAAGAGGGCATCAGACCTCCTGGGGCAGGAGTTACAGATGGTTAAGAGTCGCCATGTGAGTGTTGGGAATCAAACTCAGGTCCTCTGGGAGAGCAGCAAGTACTCTTAACCCCTGAGACATCTCTCTAGCCTCACATTCTCTATTTCTTAGAGAAGTAACTGTGGCAAAAGGCAAGTGCCTAAGAGTTGCAGAACGATGCGTGAGTTGCTGAAGTGGAGGCAAGACAGGCGGAGCAAGGAGGAGAGCAGTTTAGGAAGGAAGTTGTTTTTGAGGAAAGAAAAAAACAGACAAAAGCAAAAGCAGATGAGACGGTCTCTGTTCTAAAATCTTAGAGAAAGTTAAAGCAGGGCGCAGGACGGACAGGGGCTTTTTCCTTTTTTACCATTCCAGCTAAGAACACAGTGACAGCTCTGGGTGGAAACAGCCTTCTGGCCCTACTGGTGTGGAGACTGTGGGATGGGATGGTGTTTCTAGGCCTGAGATAATGTTAGCTGAAACTATGGACTTGTTTAAGATCAGGCCACTGCCAATTAACTGCTGGTCTTAGGGTCTCCGAGGGACCTCTCTGCAGATAAACGAGTCACTGGATTAAAGAAGTATCCAGGAATGGGGCTGACAGAGGCTTCCTAAAAATGAGTTGGAAACACTCGTCTCAACAAGGCTTTGTGAAATAGGCTTGAGAATAGAGAGCTGTCCCTCTACCCTGCCGGGACAGCTTCCCCTTGCTTTCCTCCCTAGTCCATTACATAGGGAACAAAAGCCACCTCTGGCCCTTCTCTGACTCCGTATGTGGAAGCTGGAGTCCAAGAGTGGACCACTGCCCCCAGGACTCCCTGAACTGATCCAGCTCTGGCGTCAGCTTATGTCCTCACTTTTGAGTTTATATCATAGAACATTCTAACGAGAGGCATAAAGGTAGGCAAACCTGTGGCTGTGTCTCAGAGACTCCAAAGCCCATGGTACAGAACCAGGTGCAAATGGGCCATCAATTTCCCCTAGTCCTCAGGTGGATACTCAGACAGATGGAAATTCTCTTTATGATGCAGAGGAGAAGAGGGAGTTCTAGTAATGCCATTTCCAAAAAGCATGATTCAAAGAGTGTCAAGTTTCTCAACCCTTTTCAGCAGAATAGACTTTGCTCTGGGTCTTATTTCCTAATAGTAACTGCATTTGTAGCATTCTGAGCAGCACAGAGGCACAGGACTTGCTCTTACTAAGAGGCAGATCTGGATTCTTTGGATAATTCCAATATCCAGCTTCTTCCTCTAGTTTAAAGCAGCTTAGTGCTCAATATGAGTGAATCCAGGAGCGGGGATTTTACTATTCAGATTGGATAGATAGAAAGAGTTGTTAGATTTGGTCATTGAAAGGAATTACTGAAAACGGTAAAGTGACTGCAAAATTTTGTGTTGCCTGTCTGCATGTTAAGAGATTACGTGTCTCCTAAGGTAACATGAAATCTGATAAAGAAGGGGGCACAGCGCATTGCTTTGAGTACGGAATTTTTTCGTTACTACGTTAAATGAACTCAGAGTGCGTACATGACCTGTTTGCTTCTTGCCTAGGCAATGACACCACTGCCCGCTTTTTCTCAAGTCCAACCTTGCCTCCCAGTCTGACTCACTCCCCACCAAGCACTCTCCACCCATGGAGTTTGTCATTGGAGTCTGTGAATGATCCCTAGCTTACTTTCTTGACATTTTCATCGTGTCACGTGTGACTCACACATAAATTATAACTCCAGACAAACCAGCTCCTTGCTTTTCCTGGAGGAAGGCGAAGGACAAAATGCTCAGTCAGTCTTTACCTTAGGCATTCTCTGTGTGGTGTGCCTCTCTTCCACTTCTACCTTGTTAAGACTCTGCTCCTTTGACAGGTTGCACAGGTGTATACTGTATCCTTTGATATTTTTTTAAATTAAAAAAATTATTATTTTTTTTTATATTTTCTGTGCATTGGTATTTTGTCTGCATGCATGTCTGTGTGAGGACTTTGGATTCCCTGGAACTGGAGTTACAGATAGTTGTAAGCAGCTATGTGGGTGCTGGGAATTGAACTCGGGTCCTCTAGAAGAGCAGCCAGTGCTCTTAACCACTGGGCCATCTCTCCAGACTCTGACACTATTTTAAATGTATTCAGTTTCTTAAAAAAATTTTTGTTTGTGATTACTGCATGTGCATGCATGGCGTGTGTGTGTGTGTGTGTGTGTGTGTGTGTGTGTGTGTATGTATGCATATGCATTTCAGAACACCCATGTGGAGGTCAGAGAATAATTATGTGGAGTCACTTCTTTCCTCTGCTTATGCAGGTTCCAAGGACTGAACTGAAACAATCAGGTTTGCTAGGCAAGGCTGTGATCCTCTGTGCTGCCCAGACAAACCATCTAGATCTTACTTCTTAAGAGATGAGCTTTTCACTCATTATGGCATCAGGATACGCTGTGACAGCAGCAGGCGCTCTCTGGATAACTGCTCAATAGATGGTTTATTTTCCTCTATTTTCCATCCATTCATTTTTTTTTCACTCAACCAATCATAAGATTTTTTTTTTCTTGTTTTGTTTTTTGAGACAGGATTTCTCTGTGTAGCCCTGGCTGTCCTGGAACTCACTCTGTAGAGCAAGCAGGCTGGCCTCCAACTCAGAGATCTGCCTACTTCTGCTTCCTGAGTGCTGGGATTCTAAGTGTGCACTACCACCATCCAGCACATATTTCTTGATAGCCAGAGCCGTCAGGCACATGTAGCTAGTGTCATCTCTGTTTGAAGTTTCTCTGTGAACTTCAGTGATCTGTGCTATTTTAACACTCTGCCCTTATCAGGAAAGGCCTATTTTTATCATGCAGTGGTGCTGGTTGTCAGCACTGAGCATCAGTCTCTTAATTTTCTAAGGTTTCTGTCCTTGAAAAACTTAGCAAAGCCCTTGAGAGCTCTGCGCTTGTGCACCACACACTTGTGACTTTGTGTTACCTTTCCTCCATTTGTTCTGATTGTGTTCTTCCCTTTTGCTTTGCAGCACACGTGTTTTAATAGCTAATCTTTCTGAAAGATTCAGAGTATTGGTAGATAAATAGAATACAATGTAAAGATATTAAATTATTAGCTTCAAGATTACAAAACACACATACACTGAAACCTCAACCAGAAGAGCTTTCCTAAGACACTCGCTTATAAAGTGCCCCTACTTTTAACGCAGCCTCATGAATACAACGTTCAGGTGTGGGGAAAACCCTATTACAATCATTCTAGCGGTTGATGGTAGTTGAAAACTGCCTTGTAAAACCGGGGATTCCTTCACAGGAGCTGAGAAACGTGGCAAAGACATGCTATGTACCTGAGAAAACTTTCCAAACCACGTTTTTAAAAAAAAAAAAACCAAGGTAGATAAGAAGATGACCCCAACAGTTTTAGAAAAATAAAAAGAGCAAAGCTTAAAACCATCTAAAGTTACTGAGAAAAATGGCTTCTGGAAAGAGAATAATTCATTGGATCTGCACAGAATTAACACCAACGGCATTAACACATAAAGCCCATGCTTCTTATGCTACAGAAATTGCACACACCTGCCGCCAGACCATTGCCACTTCAACACCTAAACACCATCAGTAGAAGGAAACTTTCCAACCGTGTTACGATTTGTCACTTTGTATCCATATTTCTGCTAAACATATCTAAGGAAGAGAAGTCACCCATTCTATCTAAATGTGGATCTAGCTTAACAGATGATATTTAAACCAGACAGATTTCTTGCATCCTAAACCAGTTTAAAACTTAGTTTTAACGAACATGACTCATGATCCTTTTATAGTGAATTCTCCAGGGTAATTTGTTGCAGGCCAGGCACCGCATCGTGATGGTTAAGTTTAGGCAAGAGGAAACACAGCTTTGTCAGACATTGCATTAAAATGATACAATAACTACTGGAAGCCAGGGTTCTACAAAATTAATATGCAGTGATGAACAAGATCTAAAAAATGTTTATTTGAATGCAATGGCATACATTGGCTTGGAGCATGGTATGCATTTTATCTAAAAGCCTTATCTTAAAAAATAGTTTCAACGGATCTTTATCTGTTATGTTGAAGCCTCTTGCATCGGTCGTGGGGACTGGTCAGGTTTGGTTGTTTTATCTACATGTATCCAGCTCCAGAGCCACATCTCTCTGGATAGCAAATCCCAAGTGCTGAAGTTAGTTTCCTCATGCCCACCACTTAGCCATTGGTATAATTCGGTCAGGTAGCTCACCAGGAAGCATGCCTTCTTCCTGTAACTCGGACATGCCACGAAAGTATGAGCTTCAGAGTTTGAGAAAGAAAAGATGTGAATGTTAGTTGATTCTCAGGAAAGTTTTTGGCGGATGATAAATTGAGGAAAAGAGGGCAAGGAATTTATTCCTTTGCCCTACATCGAGAAAATCCTTACGAAAACCTTAGTATGGGAAAACTGTCTTGATATACGTGTATACACATGTCATTGAAGTCATGAAATCCATGGCTATTGATTTAACTCATGTGTGATTTTTCTCTTGCAAATTCATCTATCTTGTTTTGGAGGAAATTCTTTTAAGAATCCCTTTGGTGGCCTATACTTTAACCTCACCAGGTAGCTATTTCTCTGGGCCTCGGTGAAAATGCTCTGGGAAAGAACAGGAAAAATACTTTAAAAGTGAGCTAGCCCAGAGGAGCGAGGTCCAGGCAGGAATGTGATCTCTCTGAGCTTGATGACCTCAGTACCTGGCCTTCCACATCTATTTTCAAAGCAGCAGCATCCAATCAAGTGGTTGCATTGCTAAAAGGGGGAAAAAAAAACCCTGCAAATTTTATAATTTTAGAAATATGAAGTAGGATTTGCAATGTGATCTCAGAGGCTGGGTTACTTCTCCTTGCAAAGCTCTTTTATCTGATTATAAAACAAACAGCCTATTTCTCCCAGGCATATCAGAGGCATGGAATCGCTCCTCACCTCTTTCACCGTTATCAACAGGAGCTTAGAGTCTGGTATAAGGAACGCCTGACAGACAGCTCATTTCTGCCAATGCCTTTCTGACCTCTACACAACGGATGGTTGTTTATACGTTTATTTTTTTTCCCTTGAGCACTTAAGTAGAGCTTTGACGGTGCTTCTTATTATCCTATTGTGTCTGCATGGTTGCTTCATGGGGAATAAGCTCTCAGAGTCCTCTATCTTTCTGGATCCTAAAATTATAGTTTGGAAAATGTAAAACCTTTGGTGAGTAAGGAGAAGCCCGGGTCTTCTCCATGGTTACTTTTGGGGTGAGGGGCAAGGACACAGTGTTACTGACTGAGAAAGTCCTGAAACAGCCTGACCCACTGACCTGGGGGAGTAGCTCCCAGCTCTGCTCAGAACTCAGTTTTGCCTTTGAGGCCTGGGGTGGCTGGAGAGATGGCTAGTACTCACAGCCACCTTTGTGGTTCCTCTCCTGAGGACCTGTAGCCTCAGTGGGGCTGGGAGAAGCTTCCTTGGGTCTTAGTAAGAAGCACAAAGATCCATCCAGCAAAGCAAACATTTGCCACCATTGCTGGAATGGCTCACTAACAGTGAATTTCATGTAGTCTTCTGATTTCGATTGTTTTTTTTACAAGGGGACCAGTTAAAGGCCCTGGGTAAAACCCTTCAACAGAACTCTCCTGAACAGCAAAAATAGCAAATGACAGTTATGCCTGGGGATGGACTTTGGGAAAGGCTGGGTCTGTGAAATGAGAGTCGGAAGAAGTTTCCACCTTCTAGCACACAGGCTGATTTACTGAGAAACCACCCTCTCTTGGCTCCTGCGCGTTTAGCCTTACTGCTTACTCCGGAGAGCAATCTAACTCGTCATTTGCAATCAGGGCCTCGGAGTTCTGTTTGTGTTTGCTTTTACTTTTCGCTTTGCTACTCGTCCGGCTGTTCGCCTTCGCATCTGACATCTGTTGGTAATAGAAGCCTTTGTCCTCAGCCGGCCCACCCCAGTCCTCCTGGCTCTCGCCCTCAGTGGCGTAGGAGAACCCCTCCTCCACGGAAAAGGGGTCATCCACATCGTAGCGCTGGTACGTGCTTTGGTGCAGGGCCTGTTCTCGCGCGCAGATTTCTAGGGTGCTGTTCCAGATGCCGTACCCAAAATAAATGAGCATACCTGTTGGGAGGAGAAAGTTCAGATGAGTAAGCAGTTGCTTCAGGATCCCTGAGGCCATAGCAGAGATCACACTGGACTGTGAGGTGCGTCCTTAGATTTGTGGGATTTTGAAAGGATGTAGTAAAGGCCCTTTGAAATTCTTGAATTCTGGTCTAGAGAGACAGAGGTAGGTGTCAGTAAAGTGTTTGCTGTGCACGGACCTGAGTTCCAGCACCAGAGTCCACGTAAAAGCCCCTTTCTGGTAACCCTAGCTAACAGTCAAAGCTCCAGGGAGGAGGATTCAAGCAGATCCCTGGGGCTGGCTGGCCAGCCGTCCTAGCTAAACCGGTGAGTCCCCGGTCCCAGTGAAATACCCTGTCTCAAAAACTGTGTGCACGACTCCCGAGGAGAGACACAAGGTTGACCACTGGCCTCTGCACACATGCCTCCCAACAACAAGCACAGCCTCTGTGTCCATACTCACATCCAGGAGACTGGCAGATCCAAGAGTGTGGTGGAGCATGTCTATAATCCCAGCCCTGGGGAGGCTAGGGGAGAAGGATCAGAGTTCAAGGTCAGAAATGTAAGACCCTGTCTCGGCAAACGGGAACAAAGCAAGAACAAAACCAGAGTCAGTTGTTGAGAACTTGCATAAAGCAGCCTATATTTACAGCGGAAGTTCTGAGGACGCGTAGGGCTCAGGTGTTGGCTAAAGGTGAGAGCTAGTTGTGTCTTTAGACAGGGTCTGGCCCCTTCAGTCACCTCAGTCCCCATCTTCCCGGTGGGCACCCACCATCACTCTCCCAGAGCTAACACCAGAAATTTGCATCTTTTACCCTGGGTTAGTATTTTCCAATCAGTGGTACAGTCCTGTGGTGGCTTGAATAAGAATGACGCCCACAGGCTCATGTATTTGAATGTTTAGTCCCCAGGGAGTGGCATAATTTGAAAGGATTAGGAGGCGTGGCTTTGTTGGAACAGGCGTGGCTTTTTTGGAGGAAGTGTGCCACTGAAGGTGGGCTTCAAGGTCTCGAAAGCCCAAGCCAGGCCCCAGTGGCTTGCTCTTCATGCTACCATGTCTGCCTGCTTGCACCTGTCCGATGTGGTGGCAGGTTGACTACACTGGACCACTTTCTCTGTGGAAAGGACAGCACTGTGTCCTTACTGAAGTAGATACTTATTCTGCTTACATATTTACCTTTCCTGCACGTAATGCCAGTTCACCACCAGGTCACAAAGTAGGAGGTGCACAGCAGCAATCTATTATCGGATGGAAGCATTATATACATGATTGGGCTTGAGCAGGTACTGAAGGCACAAGAAAGCTACACAGAGAAGTTGCCCAAATGCCTGTGGTTTCTACTCCCAATACGATGCTGTCTGCTGCCAAGTATGTACAGCCTCACGGGGTGTGCCCTGTGATCAGTCGACTGGAGAAGATTAGGGCTGGTTTACTGATGGTTCTGCATGTCATACAGGTACCGCCCAGAAGCGAGAAGCTGTGGCATTACAACCCCTTTCTGGGCAACCCTGAAAGACACTGGCAATAGGAATCTTCATAGTAGACAGAACTTTAGGCAGGACACATGGTCATACATTTTGTTTGAGAAGAAATGGTCAGATGTGCTCACTGATTCATGGGATTGGCTGGATGGTCAGGGACGTGGAAAGAGCATGATAGGAAAATTGGTGAGAAAGACATCTGGGGAAGAAATATGTGGATAGATCTCTCCAGATGGACGAAGAATGTCAAGATAATTGTGTCCTGTTTATATGCTCATCAAAATGTGACTTCAGCTGAAGGGAGTTCAGTAATCAAGTAGCTAGATGACCCGCTCTGTGGACAGTCAGCCTCTCTTCCCAGTCATTCCTGTCATTGCTCAATGGGCCCATGAAAAAAAGCCATGGTGGCAGAGAGAGGGGCTATTCATGGGCTCAACAACATGGACTTCCACTCACCAAGGTTGACCTGGCTACAGCTGCTGCTGAGTGCCAGATCTGCCAACAGCAGAGACCAACACTGAGCCACAGCTATGGCACCATTCCCCGGGGTGATCAGCCAGTGACCTGGTTGACTACATTGGACTACTATCTCCATGGAATGGGCAATAGTTTGTCCTTACTGGAGTAGGTACTTATTCTGGTTATGGCTTTGCCTTCTTGCAGGTAATGCTAATGCTTCTATCCAAATCACCACAAGTCCCAACCTTCTCAGAACATCTTATGATCCCCTGCCTCCACGTGAGGCCCCAGCTCTTCCTTTCTTAGCAGCACACACATACCATTCTGATTTATCTTGCTGATTCACACTGACCGATGGAAGGATCTATTCCTGACCCCTCTCAGCTGCTTCTCCCTTCAGTGTGGACTCCCAGACTGTCCAGTGGTGCATGCCACTGTTACAGCCCTTACAACATCTGTCATGTGATTACTGCACTGGGTGGTTCTAGTTTATAGTCTTGGCCAAAAACTGGCCCTTGATGTTTGTTAAATGAGTGAATGAGAGCTGTTGATCACAAGTCTAGAGTACCATTTCTTCATTGACTTCATTCCAATCAAAGGAAACTTACTTCCCTGGCAAAACACAGCCTTCACATGGCTAGCGTTTCTTTTCTACATTTTTGAATAGCACATTAGCCCCTTTTTCAATTTGAAAAGTTCTTGAAATTCAGGGTCTGGAAAGACAAGAATTATTATAGCGTCACCAGTCACAGGGCACTCTTACAAGAATGTGGGATCTGGGTTCAAATCCAGTCCCTCTCGCTCTTACAGAGGTAACCTTGGACCTATGACTTAGCCCCTCAGCCTTCTGTTCTGTAAACTCTGAGAAGCAAGGCTTGTTTGGTGGACAGGAGTGCATGCCACACAAGACCGAAGTTTGCATCTCAGCACTCACATTAAAAATAAAAAAGCCCAGAGGTTGGAGAAACGGCTCGGCAGTTAAGAACACTGACTACTCTTCCAAAGGACTCTGGTTCAATTCCCAGCATCTACGTGGCAGCACACAACCGTCTGTAACTCCTGTTCCAGGGGATTCAACCCCTTTACACAGACATACATGCAGGCAAACTACGGATCTACATAAAGTAAAAGCAAAAACAAAACAAAACAATAAACCCAAAAAACTGGTGCGATCAGGTATGTGCCTGTAGCGGTACAGGTAGCGGTGCCTGTAGCTGGGGTGAGGGTGGGGGCGGGGCAGGAGTGGGAGGACTGCTGGGTTTTCTGCTTCGAAGCCTAGGTTGGAGTTCAGCCAGAGACCCTGTGTCATGTGAATACGGTGGAGAATGACAGAGCAGGGCACTAGATGTCCTCCGCTGGTCCCTGAACGCTCCCGCAGAGGTGTAAACACCCGATGCCACACACATTTCAGCACACTTAACACACACAGAGCATACACAAAAGAAACCTAGACAAAGCCAACCCCTGTCCCTAATAGTCGGAGTGATTTACTGGGCAACTTGGGGGTGAAATGAGGCCATGGCCTGGCCACTGAGGTCCAACAGCCCTTGTTGGTGGCATCAGCCCCTTTGTCTCCCCTGACCCTGGGCCATCTGCTCAGCTGTTGGCTCAGAAGGCCGGCCTGGTCAGCTTTCCTGCGCTGGCCCTTGAGAACTTCTGCTCCCTCTTGAATCTGAAGTGTGTCTCTGTGAGCTTGCATTTCTCCTTCCTTGTCTCAATGACTTTCTCCCTGTCCCTTCCGGCCCCTTACCCCTCAGTGAAGTCAACTTTGTGGGAGCCAAAGTAAGCAGAGATTTATAGTCCTAATTGGTAGTAAACCCTGGAGTTAATCATTTGCAGATGTAGCTATTTGGTCTCAAATAGCAGCCTGACGGTTTTGAGCAGGGGGTGGGTTGGGGGTGAGGTTGGGGTGCGGGGGCTTGGGAGATGGGGGGTGGGTCTTTACTCTTTATTGTCTGAGGGGTGAGGGTGGCTATGCAGGGCAGTCGTTACTCTGGGGTGGAACCAGACACCCATTCTAACGTCTTCTAAAAGGGCCTGTGTGCAGGCTTGGAGAATGCCTCTGTCTGAGTGTGCCTGGGGCTTGAAGGGCTGGGAGGGACAGGGTGAGATCAGCAGTGCACCTTTTATGTTTAATCTTACATCATTGCTCCTTCTTCCAAATCTTGCTTCCTACTCCTCTTCACGTTAGTCCTTTTCTTCTAGATCCCTTCTCTGACCCCACTTCAAGGTGGCGCCTTTCCCTCTGAACACTTGCTGTTTCCCTTCCTCTGCCTCTACACAGGTCCATACGACTGAGTTACTGGAGAGTGTCTGTTCTAGCACACTTTCCTTCCTCTGGACCGGATGTGGGAATGTCAGGTGGATTCTTGTTACGGGAACTGATGTAATTGCTCCAGCGTCACAGGTAATTGAGGCAGAGAAGTCTCTACAGATGGTCAGTGTATCTAATGACTTCATTTTATAAGAAAAGCAGAGGCTGGGAGTGACATACGGTGTCTTGCTTGGGTCTGAAAGGGGCAGAACCAGCCTTCCATGTTGGTAAGGTCTTTGGCATGTCCAGGCCTTCAAATTTCCCTCCCCAAGTTGACTTATGGAGACACTCATCAGTTAATAGTAAGAGCTGGGTCTGTGTGTGTTCTTTGGGAGTGCCAGACCTGGAAGGAGCACCTATGTGCCTGTACTTTGTAATACATGCCCTTCGCAGATATGCTAACGGGGGTTCACATTTGCTGGGGCCCCTACAGTGTCGAAGACTTGTTATTCTTCTCCAACATACATTTCAAGTACAGGTGTTGTGATAGGCAGCATATCCAGGCAGCCTGCTTGGACAGAGCCTGGCTCTAGCATCTTATATACCCTGTCTGCTTTTTTCCCTGGCCCCTGTGTCAATTCAGGAAGACTGGTGTGAGGCAGAGAAGGAGGGAGAAGAGAAAAAGTGGAGAGGACAAAGCCACAGAGGGAATGAGTGAAGAGGGCGAGGGAGGGAGAGAGAGAGAGAGAAGCATGAACTACCATCTGTCCCATAAACAAGGTCTTTGTGTGGAGGAGTAAACAGGCCGCTGAAGGCCTGCTGTGTGGAAGCAGGGCTTTGTATTTCTGCTTCTTTTTCCAGCTGGCTTAGAGAAGGACATATAAGGTAGTTCCTCAGGGTCATCTAAGCTACCCCTCACAGCACTCAGTGCTCAGGTCCGCAAATCATGGTGCAGGTAAACTGCGTGTCTCTACTCAGGAATTCAAAATGCTATATAGGTTCTGGGGTGTGTGTGTGTGTGTGTGTGTGTGTGTGTGTGTGTGAGAGAGAGAGAGAGAGAGAGAGAGAGAGAGAGAGAGAGAGAGAGAGAGTGAGAGAGAGAGAGAAACAGACAGACAGAAAAAAATAGGGCATTCGGGACTGGAGAGCTGGGTAACTTGGTAAAGTGTTTGCTGCACAGACATGAAGACCTAAATTTGGATCCTTTGAATCCATGTAAAAAGTGTAGTGGTACATGCCTATAATCCCAGTGCTAGAGAGGTGGAGACAGGCGAATTCTTGGGGTTTGCTGGCCAACCAGTTTAATCAAACTGGTGAGCTTTAGGTTCAGTGAGAGAGTCTGTATAAAATAAGTAAATAAATAAATAGTAGAAGTTAGGGTAGAGAATGTCAAGGAAGACACTGCCAACCTCTGGGCTCCATATACACTCCTCATGTATATACACAGAGACAGACAGATGGACAGACAGATACACATACACACACACAGAGATGGACAGACAGACAGGTAGACACACAGATAGACAGGCAATCACACACACACACACACACACACACACACATACGACTGTCCGCAGGCATCAGTGGGAGGCAGTTTTGCACCCTCGGACAATGTGATACTGAGGGTTGCATCTAGGACTTTGAACACCACCGAGCCACATCCCTAGAGATTTTGAGCCTTCTGTCCTAAAGTATTTCAAGACTATGCAGAAGTTCAAATAATAACGCTGTATCCCTCCAGCTCCTGCACCCACTCCTCTGCCTCTCCCCTTAGAATACATCGGAACAAATCGGGATTTGTAAATATTTCAACGTGCATCATTAGAATAATGATATTTTAAAAATGTTAACTGATATACAGCAGTATTAAAAATTCCTCGTATTACTTTACACATGGGGCAAAAATTCTCCACCATACGAGACACTCTCTTGCTCTAATGATACCATTCTTGTATCAAACAGTTTGGGGGCGTGTTTACTTAGGACTGTCACCAGACTCGGATCATGTTCTTCTGTAAAAATTTGTGGACGGCCAAATTTTTTCCTTTGAGGTTGGGTTTGGTTATCGGCACAAGAAGTGGAACCAAGATTAAAACTAAGGTGGTTGTACAAAATGGGGGAAATCTCTGCTGACTATAGATCAGGCGGGGGGTTAGAATTAGGATATATGGAGAATAAAGAGTGTATATATCCAAACTGCCAAATAATTCAGGCAATAAATATACTAATGACTAATAGTCTTCAAAAGAAGAAACACAAATAGCCAAGAATTACTTGAAAAAGAGTTCGATATCTTTACGCAGCATGGAAACACAAATTAAAACTGCTCTGAGGTTTCCACTTCATCCCGTTCAGAGCGACCATGATCAAGAAAACAGCAGACACCAGACGCTGGTGAGGATCTGGGGAAGGGGCATCCGTACTCACTACTCATGCAAATGCAAACGTGTATAGCCGGTGTGGAAGTCAGCATGGAGGCTCCTCAAAAAACTGAAAACAGAGCATACGACCCAACTATAGCACTCCTGAGTCCATGTCGGAAGCACTCCAGCGCACCACAGAGACACACATCAGCTGCACTGGTCACAATAGCCAGGGAGTGGACCACCAAGAGAGGTCCACCAATAGATGAATGGATAGAGAAAATGTGCTACATACGTTTTATGAAGCTGTAAAAAAATGAAATCATGAGATTTGCAAGAAACGATGTAACTGGAAATTACTGTACTGAATGAACAAGCCGGCCCAGAAAGACAAGATAATGTTTTCTCTCATATGCAGAACCTAGATGTAAACTTATATACGTGTGTCTGTATGGAATAAGGTTGCTAGTTAATAAACATGGTGTTTTGATTTATTTGAGTATTTGCTTCTGCTGCTTCTTAAGCGTTTTGACTTAATGATTTCTGGTTGCATGCATTATATCTATCATCGATTACCTAAAGGCAGGTGTGACAGATGTTCAGAAGGGAGACAGTAGCAGGGTCCTGGAGACTCTGCTGTCAAGCTAGAGGTATTTTCTTAGTTAATGGGTCGTGGTGGGGTGTCTGGTGCGGATGGGACAGGGAGTGGTCAGCAGTAAGCCCTGGGTCAACTTGCACATCAACAAGTGCCAGGTGAACACCAGTCCCTGGCAAGGTAATGGCTGGCTGTGCGTCCTTTGACAGGATCAGCAGAGGAAAGTAGTCAAGGGATGCTTTGGCTTCTTTTTAAGATGGAGGTTCCCTCGTGGAGAATGTACCTGGGGGAGGCTCAGGCTGGACACGATGAAGAGTCACACCTGCAGCAGACAAATGGGCTTTCTTTATATAATAAGATACTTTGGGATCATATAGCTCCTTATGAACACCTATTGTATCAGACACCAGCCTAGAGGAGTTAAGAACGACACAGCAAATGAGCCAGTGAAACAGCCCTGGAACTCTCCGCTTTTGATGGAGACTAGAGGCTGCTCCTGTCCCACCTTGGCCTCTCCAGGGAAGAGACTATTGAACTAGCCTTCATATACTAGGGTGTCCATGAACCAGCTAACTAAACATATGCCAATTTATGTGGATCCACCCTGGGCAAGCTGAGCGCATGACTCCAAACCTTCAAGTGAAAGGCCTGGGTGGGGTACAGGGGGAAGCAGCTCTATATCCTATGCGGGGAGAGCTGGCAGGAAACTCAACCCTGAAAAGAGACTGCGTGAAAAACAGTAACGGCGGATTGCCAACTCCACAGGCACAGACTTGGCTTGAACTCTGGGCCTCTGATCTCTAGAGGCCCAAGGGAGCTCCTTGTCCTCTGCATGTAGATCTGTGTGCTTGGGCTGAAAGGAGGTGGGTGGGTCATCTGACCTCAGGCTGGGTGGAGCAGCCTCCTCCTGGGGTGCACTTTGCAGCAGGAAGCCCTGCCCGAAGCAGATAGCTGGGGCACTCTGTTATGCCCAAAGGGGTTTTTATTTTGATTACTCTGGGATCGGCTTTCCAAAACAGACATTTGCCAGTGCAGGAACGGAGCCTGGATGGTAATGAGAAGGTGTCCACCCCACCCACCACCATCCCCACCAACTCCAACTCTTCCTGATTATTTTTTTTATACACCACCATGAACCCTGTTGATTGTAATAACAGTGAGATTTGTTTAATATGGTGTGACCAGGAAGAGTGGAATTGATGGGAGGGCTTTTATCCCTGGCTTCTGCAATTGGTCAAATTCAAAGACAAGCGACTGTGCTCAATGTCTCATCTGTAAGGTGGAGCTGGGGACCCTGTCTTCTTTTGAGCCCTTTGAGGGGTAACAGCTGATGCTACGAGGGTGAAATCCACCATTATGAGCTAGTAATCCCACATCACCCAGAGACTCAAGAAAAATGTGTCCATTGCCCACTGAAGATGTGAAAGAGAATATTCGCATCAGAACGGAGTCTGCTTTGTGAATTATTGGCACTGTGGAAGGCTGGTCAGCACTCACAATATGACTTCAACCTCACTACAGTGTGGGTGGATCTCAACAATGGTGTTCAAGAGCAGAAGCTAAAAGCTCAGGGTTGGCTTGGGTTTCCATGTACACCACACATACTGGCTCTAGGACTTCCCACCTCTTTCATAGTTCTCTCTCCTTTCATTCTTTCTGTTGGTTCTGGTGGCAGGCTCTTGATTCCCTTGCCCTTTCTTGCCCAAGCCTGCCTGTATCCAGAGCAGTACCTTCTGCCTGTGGGCACAGGGCCTGTGGCCAGCGTCATCTCCATAGCCTCTCCTTCTAGGCATTGAGCCATTGGTGTTGCCATCCTCCAGAGGCCTTCAGGACAACTGCTGATTGTTATCTCTTCTGCCACCAGGAAGTATGTCAGTCAGATTGATTTATGGGAGGTACTATCAAGAATTTGGGTATCCTAGTGCCCTTTCCTTCCTTTCAATGACTGCTTCCTGTTACTTTCCAATGGTATTTTAAATGGCAGTGCAGGCAAAGACCAGAAAAGGGAGTGTTTTCTCTTTAAAATACCTACATTTTTGGGAACTGGGGACGAGGTCCAGTTGGTAGATTGCTTGCCTAACATGCACAAAGCCCTGGGTCTGATCCCTGGCTTATCCAAACACTGTGATACATCGTGCTTGTAATCCCAGCACCAGGGAGGTTGGGGAAAGAGGGTCAGGAGTTCAAGGTTATTCTGGTACCATATAGAGAACTTGAGGCCAGTCCTGGATATAAGAGACCTTGCCTCAACAAATAAACAAACAAGTGGAAAGAAGAAAAATATTTCTATCCTGGCATAAAACATATGAAGTCCATTGTCCAAACCCTAAGTCCTCTGAGGGACTGAACAAATTATAAATGAAAATATGGTTGTTCTCATGGTAGAAGTACCAATGAGCTAGGGTACCTGATAATTAATTCTTAATATAAGCCCTCGGGGGACAATAGGCCTGGATTGGAAGAGATTCCGGAGAACCCTCTTAGCCATGTTCTCGGATGGTGCTTGACCCCTGGAGTTGCCAACCTCTCAGAGGGATGGCAGTGAAGATGTGTTGGGCTCCCTTTGTTGGGATTAATGAACACTTACTGCTCCCATCATTCCTCCTGTTTAAGGGAAAGGAAGTCTGTGCTGGGAAATCTTGTTGGGGCCTGTGCTTCATTTCACTCGGTGACTAATGCTCTTTGAAGGTCAAATTTCAACAAAACACTGTTACAGAATCCTCTGATTAAGATTCATTTAGAGAAAGATGGATAAAGGAATGTGTCTCAGAACATCATCCCACTATGACTCAGCTTTGAGCATGGAAATTTTGTTAAGAAGTGGTTGATTTCATAAGACGCTTCATTTAAAAATATCTCTCTCGTTCTCCCTAGGAAAGTTACACTGTGGATAAGCCGAAGAAACAGCCCATGTCAGGGAGCCTCAGAAATCCAGAGGAGGAATACTTATTGTAATTTTGTAAGATCATTAAATATTTTTATAAGCCAGTCTGGGGCTATGGGATGAATATATTTACACATGAAAAATTTTATTTTTGGAAAACAGATTTTGTAATTAAATTTCTTTCCCTGCTTGGTAATGTCTTCTCTCTAGAACAATGGCTCTCAAATTTGTGCATGAATTAGAATGGCCTGGAAGGCTTGTTAAGTCTGAGATTGCATCCTAGCTAGTCCACTGTGATATTAGCACAGCTGGTTTGAGATGGCACTTCAAGAAGTATTGATTCAGAAGATTCTAGATTATTGAAAACCTGGCTGAACATTAAAAATTCCTTGGCAGAGCTCTAAAATAATACTCTATGCTTGATCACCCAAATCAATTGAATCAGAAAGTTATGTGGGGAAAGCCTGTGTTTAGAATGTTCCAAAAGTAACCCAGGGTATTCAGATCTGTAGCCAGAGAGGGCAATCTTTGTTCTGGCTGAAACTTAGTACCGTGACTGCCTTCAAAAGTCATGATACAAAATTGACTAGCAGCGGGTGCCTGGAAGTGTTGGCAATCCTTCCCAGATGTGGTCTGTGCGCTCTTCACTGACTACTCGGGTGCTTTTGTGCACAGATGTCAGCCAGCCCACTCTGCAGCGTGGCGTCCTGCTAGGTCAGTGGGAATCAGTTTCTTGAGGGAGTTTGTAGTCTGTGCTATCAGCACGATTGTGAAAGACGCTCAGGGAGTTTTCCTCCGCCTGATAACAAGTAGGACAGCCTCAGTTGGGGATAGCTACACTGTGCTCTGCTGCGTGATAGCCAGCCTGTCCAAGTTGGTGGACAATGGGTCATTTCAGAGCTTTAAAAGGAAGACAGGAGATAAGTATTTCTTATTACTTTGTCCACCATTTGCTCGTTTGTGCCCCAAACAGTCATGAGGTCAGAAACGATAGAATGATCTGTGCATTTATGGATGAATAAACTGAAGCTCAATGAAGTTAGGTGAATTTTCTAAATTTATAAGTCAAAGCTGGGACGGGGCTCCTGTTTGAGCCTGACACTGTTCTACACCAAAGGGAGACCCTTTTGGTGTCCCTGGGACCCTAGAATCAGCAGTCTGCAAAAGGAAAACATGGGGCCTCTTCCACAGAAATGATTAAGAATTCAAGGCAGAAGGAGCAGACTGTTAACCCAGGCCTGGGACCCTGCACATTAGTGATATTCCCAGGAATGCAGGCCTGGTGTCAGGTGTTAGCCCCACTAAAGGTTCAGATCAGATAAGGAAGTGAGTCCAGAGATCCAGGTGCGATGACAAGAGTCCCAGGACTGAAGAATAGGTAAGCTGGATGCAAGAGTCCACTCTCCCACTGACTTCCGTATTATCCAGCTTTTTAGAGTTTTAGTCTACTCCTCCATAAAATGGAGAGGAGCAGAGTTGGGGGGAGGCCACACGCTTAGCACGGTGGCTGTGATGGGGAACTCTAGTTTAAGAAGAGCTAGGGATTGTTTGTGGCACTAGGGATCGAACCCAGTTATTTGTACTTGCTAGGCAAGCACTCTACCAGCGAGCCAGCCAACAGGCCCCGATGAAGGACTCTGCGTCCACCCTTCTAGAGTTCTAGCCTTGGCTCTGCTGTATTTCTGCTGTGTGTCCTTAAGCAAGAGCCTCCGTTTCTTCATGTGTACAATGGAATTGGCTGTGAGGATCTAAAGAGTGAGGCAAATCCCTCATAATAACTTGTAAATGGATCTATGTTTTTTGCTGATTACTTCTCTGAGCCGCAGGGTTTGGGTATCAATGCTCTTTCTCTTCTCCTTCTTCTCATTCCTCTCCTTCTTCTCCTTCTTCTCCTTCTCCTTCTTCTTTTTCTCCTCCTCCTCCTTACTATGTTTTACTCTTTAAGAAAAAAAAAGCTATAATTACCCCCGCCCTCCCTATCATTCCCGTGTAGGGAGGTTTATTTTATTTTATTTTCAGACGTGAAAGTGTAGAACTATAAAATAGTCCAGAAAACTCATGTAAATAGTCTCCAAAACTAGCTTCAGTGTGATGTATAGGCACCTGGCTGTGGGTGACCCTGTTCTGGATGCAGAAGCCCTCCCAGCTTTGCCTGTACAACGACCCCGTCCACAGGCATTGATATCTACGCTTTTGTTCACTTGACAGTCACATAACAGATTTTTTTAAGCACTTTGGTCACTTGTGTCCAGAGCAGCCCTCCCACTGGCTACAGTGTGTAAAGAGAGAGGAGAGCTTGTTAATAAAGCATGCAAACGGAGAAAATCTTGATGAGCCGGTGGGGGTCCTTTTGAGAAATTCCCCTAAAGCTCAACGGAGAATTAAAGCAGAGAGTGAAAGGTTGGGAGGAAACGCTCTCCCAGGGACTCTCTGGGAGAAACTTGCCCTTTTTGGGGGGCTGCTGTTTTTCCTACCTCCATCGCAGGAAATCTCCCCTCCCAGGCACCACCCTCATTCTGTTTCCTCCAGGTGATTTCCAGTCGTTCTCACTTTTCTCTCCTCTGAAAAGGACTTCACCAGCATTGAAGAAGCACTCCTTGGGTCCCGTGGCACTTTGTTCTAGGCACACGTCGAACACCCTGGCCTCACCTCTACATCCCTGGCTTCAAGTAGTGGACAGGCTGCTAATCAATGTGAGTGTCTGCCACCTTAACCTGTCCATCCGTGGCAGTTCCTCTTGCTTTAGGCAGGGGTGCTTAGCCTATAGCTTTCCTGCTTTGCAAGGCTCCCAGGGATCTGCCTTAGCTAAGTACTTGTTATTGGAAGCCCCCAGGGCTACCAAGGACTTAAGAGCAGAACAAATGAACTTTAAAATGTCCTGAGATGCCCCTCTCAAAGTTACCATCTCCAGCTACCTCGTAAACACTGGCAATGGTCAGATATGATCAACAAGGAACAAAGTGCAATACAAATTGACCATAAAGTCAAATTAGAAATCTTGGGAAAGTGTGGGGCTTCTTAATGTCAGCGAAAGTGAGTTTTGAGAACAGCATGGCTTTACATCAGAAGACGTGAATGATGGCGGCTCTACAGAGTCAGGTCACCCATCGATGACAGAGGTCAGCAAGGGCAAAGGCCTGATGGACACCTTCATTGGCATTTCACAGGGTGACATAAGGACCTTGCCAAGGGGAGAAACCTTGTATATTTACAAAAGCCAGTATGAACTGAGAGATGTAAAATGGTGCCATGATAAAATTGTGTCGGAAAAATAATGCCACAATCCACACTTGCCTCAGACCTTGTTTATGTAATTTGGTCAAATTAAGATCAATGGATTCTTTTATAATTTACCACAGTTTTCAGTTTTTAAGATGTGATTCCAGTCAACCTTCCTCCACACTCTATCATATCTTCCTCTGATACTTCTATGCCTTTTAAAAATGTGTGTTAATTTTAAGCAAACCTTTTCTGGTGTTAATTTTTCTCACACAAGAAGAATTTTCAGTAATTGGGTATTTAATGAAGTAATGGATTGATAAGCATCATTCTTCCAGGACTAATGACCAGGAGCATATCAGGCAGAACAGGGGGAACTGGCTTTTGACCAATGGAGAAAGCATGGGTCCATAGAACTAGCCCGATTTCTCTAAGAATGGAGGTGTCGTGTGTCCAGTTAGGGCATAATGTTGGGATAAGCCTGTTCAAGGCCTTGAAAAGGGAATGCCCAAGGCTCTAGAAGACATTGCTTACCCACAAAGCACCAGACCGCAAACCGGATCCATGTGATGGTGGAGAGCTTTAGCATGAGATAGATATTCACCAGCATGGCAAAGGCAGGCACAAAGGGTAGGCAGGGGGCCATGTACGGCAGCTTCTTGGGGTTCTCTGGCTGCTGCAGGATTACAAACACCAGCACACTGATCAGCAGCACCATCAGAACAACCAGAAGGATGGCCCACCAGCTCTGGCCTGAGATGTAGTCGGAGCCAAAGATGATGAAGGAGCAGAAGATGAACATGAGGATGAAGAGCAGGAGCACGCAGACGGTCACCGTGTGCCCTGTTGCTGCCGTGGGCCGGTCCATTTTGCCTGGAAGGCCTAGGCGGATTCTCATTGTGTAGTAACGGGGTCCGATTAGCTTCTTCAGCTTGATGAGATAGATGTTTTCTGATTCGTCGGCTTCTATGCCTGTGGTCATGTCCACAGTGCCGTAGTTGGGGTGGTTGACATTGTAGGTGGACTTATCTGATTTCCCTATAAGCATCTCATTGTCTCCCAAGGACGGCAGGTTCTTGGCCCCACAGGTGTTGGTGGCAGGGCTGGAAAACTCCTCCCCGTCACTCACAGGAGAACAAGTTTCCTTCTCACAGTCAGCCAGGACACCTTCCTTCTTCTTGGTGTGCTCCTCAGACAGGAACTTGACAAAACCATCGATGTCACTCTCGGGTTGGTATCGAAGGAGCAAGACGCAGACGGATACCAAGGTGTACGCGAGGAGTGTGCCAATGGACATCATCTCTATCAGGTCCCTCAGGCTGACCAGCAGTGAGAGGAGAGCTGCCAGGAACCCTGACACGATGCAAGCCACCACTGGCGTCTCTGTGTAGGAGCTTACATGAGCCAGGAACCTGGAGGGAAGGTGCAGGCAGAGGGTTAACAGTCGCACTACCTGTGGTGACTGATTCTGACACAGCAGTGTGTTAGAACTGCAGTGTCAGCAGATTGTGATGGTTAGCTCCTTCCGATTAGCTTCTGTGTTATCTCTGTCTGATACACCTTTCTCAAAGTTTGGCTCATAGGGTATCATTGGAGAATTTACATCAATTTCTTGATTTAAAGCCTTTTTAAAAAACAAAAAAACAAAAAACTAGGTGTCCTATTTATTATGTGACAGAAAGGGTTGGTTAAATCTAGGAGGTCTGTCCGAAATCTACATGGAAGCCCACGGAAGCTGGGATAACCTGTCAATCTGCAGCATTACCAATGAGCTGGGAATGAAAATTCTCACAAGCCCTACTACATAGGAATCTTTGGAGGTGCCGTCTAGGCAACTGTACTTTAAAATAGACACCCCAAGTTTCCAAACCTGAGACACACTGTCCTGCAACAAAAATACAGGGATTCAGGTGGTAAAATAGCACGCCAGTTAAGAAGCTTGTAGACACAGGCTAAAGTCCAGCTGGAGATGAGAAGGCCAACCAGGATGGTTAAGATATGGACCCTTCTGCAGCAGGCGTTGTAGAGTCTTGAGGGCTCTCCTGCCTCCTCTCTCCTCTCCTGACCCTGCCTCTTCCATTCTTCCTTATTTCTCTCTTACGAAGCTCACAGAACTGTTACATGTGATAGACCACAGCATATTTCCTCATAGTCTGTTTATTTATCATCTATCTGTTTGTGATCTATCATCTATCAATCTGTCTATCATCTATTTCTGTCATCTATCTGTCTGTCTGTCTATCTGTCAATCATCTGTCATCTAACTATCCATCTATCATCTATCTATTTATTATCTATCTATCTATCTATCTATCTATCTATCTATCTATTATCTATATATCTGTTCTATATGTCTGTCTGTCTGTATATCTATCTATCTGTGGCAGGAAAATCTTATGGGTGCATGAAGTTGTGACATCATCATCTCAGCTCCTTTCTTGATCTACACAGCATCCCAAATGTAGCCGCTCTAACCTGATGGAGACTCAGGGAATGAGCAGAGGAAATGGAGCAAGAAGGAGCAGCTAGTGGCAGAGATAAAGCCATGAGCCTGCTCCCTTGACTGAGGAGAACTGCTTGGCCTCTCACAGCAGACTTTGGGAATCAAGAAAACGGGCACATTCCATTTTGTCAATGGAAGAGAGATCTGTTCATGGCTACCCACACAGCTGGAACTTCATAAGTATTGCTACTGTCAAAAGTCAGAATATCAGGGCTGGAGGGATAGCTCGGGGGTTAAGAACATGAGTTACTCCTCTAGAAGACCTGGGTTCAATTCTCAGCACACACATAGTGGCTCACAACCATCTGCAACTCCAGTTCTGGAGGATCTGATGGCCTGTTCTGGCCCTGGAAGCACCGGATACACGTGCAGTGCATAGAAATGTGCTGGCGAAACACTTACACAATTGAAAATAAAAGTCTGAGATTCAGAGACAGTTAGCTCTGGTTTCAAATTCTGGCCCACCATTCATCAGTGCAAGACTTGGGCAAGACTGCTACCTCTTTAATTCCTGGCATGCTCATCTGGGAAACAGAGTGACTTATGAGAAATAAATGGCCCCCGTGCACAAAGCACACAGCTACACCAGTATTAGCAATTGTTCCACAAATGGCAGTTGTTGTAACAATTACCATGTTCTCATCAGAAGATTTTATCTCCTCTCTGATTGTTGAATCTTTTCAGCTTCAGGGGAGCTTTGGAGAGCAAAGCTAGGTTTCAATATGAGAACCCTTGGAATGAGTTCTTCTTTCAGAAAGTACCCTCATCTGTCATGTAGTAATTTATGCCTACTGCCCCCACAATTTCCCCATTCCACATTTCCCCACAAGGGAAATGCATATCAGAAGAGGGAGAAGGGCACAGTCAGTTGGTTCTGGATGGAGAGACCTAGAGTCAACTGAGACTCTAAAACAATCAATCATTTTAGAGTTTGAGCTCTTTAGACCCAGACTTTGAGAAGAATCTCAGTCTTTGGGAAAGATGAAGATGACTATCAGCAGACGACAGACCTCCTGATAGGAACAGCAGAGTGGAATACATTTCCTGAGGACCCCTTACCTGAAAAGCAGTCCATCACCAGCCATGGCATAAATGACCCTGGGCATGGGGAAGAGGGAGCCCAGCAAGCTGACCGTCAGTCCTGCCACGGACCCAATAGCCACTATAAACTTGGCAGCATAGAAGCCATGGGCCACAAACATCTCCATGAGAGGGGACTCGGTGTCAATGGCGTAATATGGCACCATCAGAGTTAAAATCATGCTCACCTGTTAAAACAAAAGAAGACAGGCTGGAGGTAGAGGAGACTGACAGCACGCAAGAGTGACCCTGAGAAGAGGGGGATGTTTCCAGCTGGAGGCAGAGGCTGTTGTGATAGTTTTGATTTGCCATTAACTGGCATGTGGCTTTATTTTAGTCCATCTTCTCTCTCCAGTTCTTTTAGGGGTTGGGAAAGGATAATCTCCAAAATGTCTCGGTGGCCTTTTCGTATCTGAGGATAAACCCACAGTTGTCTCCACCCCACAGAAGCAGATCTGCCCTGAGACATCATCAGACGTAAGGAGCCATGGTCAGGACCTCAAGTATCCTGCCCCTGAGGACAAGGCTCTCATTTCTCCCTCCCTTTTTATAATGTCTGTCTGTCTGTCTATCTATCTATCTATCTATCTATCTATCTATCTATCTATTGTCTGTGTGGTTTTGAATGTGTGTATGTATGTGTGTGTGTGTGTGTGTGTGTGTATGTGTGTGCATGAGCACACACACTTGCATGTCAAGGTGCACGTATGGAGGCTGAAGGATCTTAGGGCAACTCAAGTTTTCTTCTTCTGTCATACGGACCGGGAGGATCCATCTCCGGTTGTCTGCTTGGCCACAAGCACCTTTATCCACTGGGTTAACTTACCAGCCCGAGGACAAGACTTTTATTTCTTTTATTTTTGTTGGGCTCCTACTAGCTCTTATAGGCCCTCCTTCTCACCCCCAGCCTCACAATCCTGAAAGTGTTTGAGATTTCCACAGACAGTGAGCTGATAGGGTCAGAATAAGGGCTCGTATTTCATTTCTTCTCTCTGGATTAGTTCTGAGGGCCATGCAGGCCAAGAAGGAGTTGTGGCATCAGGATGGAATCCAGTTGTTCTCTGTCTGTGAAGCCCCGTGACTCTACCTAACCAGGATGTATTTGTCTGGGGACTCCTGTAGGGGTCCTGACTTCTTTTCTATGTCAAAGATCTGCTATAAAATCGATCTCTTTAGCATTGGCCCTAAACAATGGAGCCAGCAGTCACATGTGGCCCTCCTGACATGTAAAAAACACCCCTGACAATCGAATCCTGAAATGGAGAGGACAAATCACACGTAGGCCACTTCTTTGCCTGTTCCTCAGGAGCCAACATCCCCAGGGAAACCATGGATCTCCAGGGAAGACAGCCAGCATGTGCCATGACGGCCCGGCAACCTGTGAGTGGCTGCTTCCTGACCAGTACAAGACCAGTTGGCCTCTGAGGCATGGCTAAGGCCTGTGTAGTCTGGAAGACAGTGGCCCTCAGGGATGTGGCCCTTGTCACGTTGCCTTTGAGGATGCAGTGGAGTGTCTAGAGGAGAGTGATGGACATGCGGGTCAGCACGGGTTGAGCTGCCAGCTTGGTAGAAGCACAGAAGTACTCTGTGGTTTGGAAAGCGCTGTTTAAGGAAGGAGCCACGATGATAGGCTTCGCTGTGTGTGCATGGCGGGAGGGGTGCGAGGAGACGGGCAGGGCAGAGGAGACCTGTTGCTCCTGCCCTGCCATCTCTCCCACAACGTGGGGGTAATCAGGGTTTGGATAATGGGAAACACTTGAGCATGTGCATAGAGAGAGATGATAATCGATCCATTCATGAAGTGTCTGGGTGGGCGACTACGTTTCTATCAATAGACAATCCTGTTTTGCATCTTGCCTCATCATTTGGTCTGGCTTCCTTAGGTCTTGGCTAAAGACGATTGGGGGGGGCGGTAATGAGGGGTGGCAGGTCTTATAGGCTGTCTCTCCATCCTGACCCTCTCCTAATTGTCATGACTTTTAGCTTCTTGGACATATGCAATTCTTCAGATTACTATAACAGAATCTTTGGGGGTGGTACCCAGGAATCTATACTTTAAACTGAACCTCGGGATGCTGTCTTTTTCCTGATTGTGGTGACTCGAATAGATAGATTTTCAGGACCTGAGAATGTCTGTGACCTGGTGGTTGGTCAGATTGTTCTAGGGCTAAGAGGATGTTTAATGAGGCTGAGAATTTCTATAGAGAAATTCTGCCATGGGGATTAAGAGGTGAAACAGCAGAAGGGTGTGTGTGGACATGTACTCTCGGGTCCCGAGGAGATCAGGCTAGAGGCTTTGTTCTGAGGGAAACCCCAAGGGTGAGTTTGAGCTGGTGTTAGAAGACTGAGCTGAAAAGAATTGCATTTCTCTCCAGATTTCAGGGCAAGGGTATCTCCCAAGGACAGTGTGTTCTCTCACCCCACTCACTTGCCTCTTCACTGTCGGGAAGCTCCCAGAAGACAGAAGAGCATTGAGGGCTGTGCACAGAGGCTACAATGCCTCTGCTTGCATGCCACCCGTTACTGCCAGCCTATGACCTGAGCTGCTTGGACGACAGCCCAATCCTTGTACACTGTTCCTAGGCGCAGGGAAGGGTGGGGATGGAGAACTGAGTGGTGCAGGCTGAGGGGAGGGCTTAGAACTTTTCTTTCCCTTCATTTTGAGGTCCTGAGTTTCTTCTTGTCATTGGTAGGTAGAGCTACAGGGAACAAAAGGAACAACCATGCAAGCATCAACAAGGAGCGAGGAAGAGTTCTAAATCCTGATAGAGGTGGCATCACAGTCCTATAGCCATATTTGTTGCTGTTGTGTGGGTGTGTAGGTGTGAATGTGTGTGTATGCATGTGTGTGTACGCATGTGTGTATATGCATGTGTTTGTGTGTGTAGGTGTGCGTACACATTGTGTAAATGCCAGAGGGCAGCCTTAAGTAGTCCTTAGGTACTGTCCACCTTTGTTGTTGCTGTGGAGACATGGTCTCTCACTGGCTTGGAACTTGCTAAGCAGGTGAAGCTGTCTGGCCAGTGAGCCTCAGGGGTCTGTCTGCCTCCCTGGTGCTGGGAATACAAGCACATACAACCATGCTTGACTTTTGCTTCCCATGTGAGTTCTCAGGATTGATCTCATGTTCTTGTGCTTGCATGACAACCGTCTCCCTAGCCCTAGAGCTACATTTTATAATAAAAATAAAGGGCCATGAAGAAGGCCCCATCAGCATTTGGTACTTACAGACACATACGCTGTCAGGCAGATGACCAGGGATGCAGTGATGGCATAAGGGATGGATGTGTTGGGGTTCTTGGCTTCCTCCCCAGTGGTGGCAATGATGTCAAAACCAATGAAAGCGTAGAAACACGTGGCTGCTCCTTGAAGCACCTGTAAAGATGATGACGTCTGTCAAGTTCAGAAGATGAGGGCAGAGCCGTGGCTTACGTGTGGTGCCCACAACTTCCCGACGCTCTGCAGAAACTCCGGAATGGCACAGGGGCACTGTGGAAGCACCAGTGGCAAGCACCCAAGCTCTGATCTACTCTACTGTGCTGTACAGCTCCGGGCAATTTCCTCATGTGTTAAATACGGACGGGAATTTTATGGCCAAATAAAAATTGGGTTAGTCAACATATTCAAATTCTTTTTGGGAAAAGAAATCAGTATGTTGGCTGTTTTTTTGGAGCACCGGACCGAGGGCCCCATGCACGCTGGTGAAGTCCTTTATCTTGAGCTACCTCCTTCGGCTGTGTTTCCCACATATTCTGTACTTTGTGCTTCGTTCTCACCTATCAGTACTCAAGCATGATGTAGATCCTTGTAAGAGTTTTAGAAGTGTGGAAAGGTGCTTTTGACTTCCATGGATACACTGGATGTGAGCAGCTGGCCTTTGTGGATGGGCTGCATATACGTCTCACAAAGTATTAGTCTGCCCTAATTCATGTTCCGGCCCCGATAGATCATCTTTGTGGTAGCTTCTAGTTTGGGGGGTCATGTAAGCTTTAGATTTCTAGTGCCTTTAAAGGGAAGACAGGGTAGAGATTGTTTGACTGCCTGCTCCTTTTGGGGTTACAATGACCTAGTTGGGTATAAGGCAGGAGGCTGGGTAAAGCGGGGGGTTGCCATTTACCCAGAAACTTTTCTGATGTCTGTCTGCAGGATTTGAGGTGACTCCAAGGATAGGCCTTGAGTCAAAACGTCATTGAAACCCGTCCATTGGGGACCATGTGACTTTCTTTTACGTGAGTCTTCCTAGCCTTGGTAGTGTCATCAACTGCAAGTGAAAATGTGCCTTTTCAAGTGGCTGGGGCGTTCTTGTAGGGGAAGATGCACTGGTGTGTTCTGGGTAAAGACGCAGACTCCACGCTCTGATGGGAGCCCAGGAGGATAGAGCCTGTGCAGAGTGGGCCATCCATTCCCCTTTCCACGTGTGGTGTATAAAGGATGTGCCAGACACGTTCCTGCCTGCAGCGTTTACTTTTAACCTTCCCCATAACTTTTTCATGAGCACAAACTAAAACACTAGATCCTGGAACTCATGAAACGCATCACGAGTTTGAAGATCTCCTCAAGCTGCTGAGCAAACCTTGCCCAGCTGTGACAAGAGGCGGTTTCCTATGGAGGTTCCAACCGGGACAGTCATGTTCCCGTCCCCTAACCCGGCAGTTCTGATCCTGGGGTTAGGGTATTCTTGGAAATTTATGAATCTTCAGGAAAATAATCACAATTTTGTTTCATTAGCCTTTAACTAAATTTTAGAATTTCTTTTGATTATATATATACTATGATTTATAGTACACACACACGCACACGCACACACACACACACACACATATATATACTATGATTTATAATACACACACACACACACATATATATACTATGATTTATAGTACACACACACACACATATATATATATACTATGATTTATAGTACACACACACACACATATATATATACTATGATTTATAGTACACACACACACACACACACACACATATATATATATACTATGATTTATAGTACACACACACACACATATATATATACTATGATTTATAGTACACACACACACACACACACACACACACACACACACACATATATATATACTATGATTTTTGTCACCAATAGAACCAGACATTTTCACATCATGAGACTTTTGCAGAGATCTTGAAAAATTGTTTATGCTGGTCTAAGTTATGGTAGTTCTTGGATAAAGATACTGACGGAGAAGCATACTGGCGTTATGACGTAATTTAAAATGATATATTATTGCATTTCAATAGAATTGCCTTAAAATTTCTGTACAGTTAGGTTCTTCATTTGAACTTTAATTCTAATAAAGGAGTCTATAAGATTCACTATTCAAAGGGAACTAGAGCACAAAAATTAAGAACTGCTCTACTCTGGTAAACCAACTGGACACGAGAGAAGAAACTTATTTTCCCTCCAGTGAAGCTTCCATATCGGGATACGGAAAGTATCATCAGCTGCCAGATGAAGACAGGAAACAGATTTTACTGCATCCTACAGTCAGGCTCAGTCTTGGACACATGCTTATTTTCACCTGTCTGGAAAATATTACTGATTTTCAAAAATGAACACATGCTGAGATTGCAGACTTGTGAAGCTGTTTCAATCATAGTAAAACCATGCCTTAAGGTAGGTCTTATTTTTCTCTAACAAATTTTTTTTTCTTATATACATATACGCACATATGTAAACACAAAACAGATGTGCATACAGATGTACGTGCACACATACATGTACACACAAATGTATAACACACACACGCATACACAACACCCCTTATATATTTATGTTGACTTGGCACAACAGCCAGATAGACTGCAGCAAATCTACCTTAGAAGGTAAGAGAGATGCAAGCCATGCCTCATGAGAAGTAACAGGGAGCCTAAGGATGTCTGAAAAGCAGAAGACTCACTGGACACGATGGAGGATACTTCCAAGCATGGAAAGGTCCAGCCGTGTCTTGGCTGGAACAAAATAAGCATTGTGTGATCCAAAGGGAACCCTAGAGCCACGCATGCATGTGTGACTAGGTCTGAGAGGGGTGTGAACTTTGTAGGCCAACAGACCTTGGTTGATTGTCCTAAATTAGCTGGGTGCTCCAAGGAAAGTTCTGATCTGTTTGAGATCATTAGAAAATGATTACTAAAATAAGTTACTGGATTCATTACTAAAAATTACTAAAATCATTACTAAAATGGAGATAGTAATAACAAGTCACAGGGTTGTTTCAAAGATTAAATGAGATAAATTATATTGCAGAAAATGGTATGTGCTCAGTAAATATTAGCTTTTATCATCAGCACAAATATTACTATCGTGATGTTTTTCTAGGGCAGGTGAATCCCAAGGGCATGAAGCCCTCCTTCATTTAGAACATGACACATCTATATGCACTACCATGTGCCACACCCTGATTGACAAGGAGAAGAAAGCACTCTAATCTTGGCCTTGTGGGGCTTGAAGTCTTGGGGATATTGCAGGACCACAAATGCAACTGGGACCACAGTAATAAACGGAATAATATTAATAAGTATCTACATTATTTGCAAAACACAAATGCTTCTATTTTCCAAAAGAATGAAGGCATGGATGGCAATTATTGATAACGATTAGACACTAGAAAATTGACTGTTATCTAGCTGGGAAGACGGGAAATGCGCTGGACGGAGGCTGAAGATTAGTCTGAATTTGCATATGTAGAATTAGAGATTCTACATATCCAATGAGAGTTGAAGAAAGAAGACCAGATCCATCAAAGACAGGGCATTTGAGGTCCTTCTGCATTCAACAGGCAACAGAATTCAACACAGGTGATTTGGAGAAAAAAATGACACTACCGGGAATATAAGCAAGATGGGGTAGAGGTCAGGCAGAGGTTAGGCAGTACCAAGGCACCAACTAGGGAGGGTGAGGCAACCATTGCCTTCTCTAAGCTTAGGGGCCCAGGGCAGAATGGTATGTCTGGGATCTAGAGAGAGCAGGAAAGGTGGAGCAGGGCTGGCCAGCAGGAGCACACAGTCAGTGTAGAGCCAGGGCTGGGCAGGAGTGAGGAGGTAATACCACGACCCAGCTCTCTTTTTATCTTCTGATTGTATGTTATCTCCCATAGGTTAAACTCTACAGGCTTAAAAGGAGGGGTCTGGAGAGCAGGACAGATGTAGAGTAGAGGTAGATCTGGGGGTAGAGGGAGGAGGGAAATGGGGTGAGTCTAACACAGATGGCCAAGTAGACTCCAGCCTAAAAAGACAGCAGAAAGATCAACTTTTTAGCTGAGTTCTATTTTCTTTTGAGACAAGGTCTCCATATGTGATCCTGGCTGCTTTCAGTCATGACCCACTTACCCGTGTCTTTGAGGTGCTGGGATTATAGGTGTGCACCATTATATTCAGCTACTTGATCAGATTATTCTCTCTCTCTCTCTCTCTCTCTCTCTCTCTCTCTCTCTCTCACACACACACACACACACACAAATGTAAGTACAAAGGGCCTTGAGAAGGTGTGATCACTAAAGCCGCTTTCTACCTCGCTCTCTCCAGATCTCATCTGGCCAGTGGCGTTTACGGTTGGGAAACCTGTAACACATGAAATCCCGTGTGCGGTGAGCCTGTATGGATTTAGAATGGGCTTCCCTGCCGATAGCTCTGCAGAGAAGCACCGCATCACATGGAAGGTGGTTGTTTTAGTTGACTTAGTTGTTAAGGCACTTTAACGAGTGGCTTGCTACTCAGTGTGCAGGATCCCTAAAAGATAGCCCGGGCTTTGATGATATTTGAGAGGCATTAGGACGAGGTGGGCTTCCCATATTGCCTTGAGAAGCTTCAGATGCTAGAAAATAATTAGGCACCTTTATCTAATTTACAGCCGGGGTGACAAGATAACACGACACCATTAATAGCATTTTCAACCATTCTCATGCCCCAGCTCTATTAGCAGCCTGTCCGCAGTGACAGTGGAATGTGTTAATAGGTTCCAACAAATGGATTCAGACAAAGAAACCTTGGAAAATAATAGCTGTCCTTTGGAGGCCTTCAGAATTCCTCACAAATTCTTACTATGGACTATTTTCCTGGGAGCTATTTGTGCTGGTAAAACATCTTATTTGGTTAAAGAAAAACCATAAGATAGCATCAAGAACAAATAACATAAAGGGCACACACATCTAACAGTGTTCAGGGGCTGAGGAATTGCAGATGGAAGCAGGGGTTCAACTGAGGGCCAGAGTCACTTGATATAGGGGAAAATGTTTGTTGTTCTTAAGCTCTTCAAGACCAAAGAAGCATTTGACCCAGAGCCTTTAAGTGAGTAAACCATTCCTTAAACTATTTTCTTTGGAAGGATGTGGCTGGAAGAGGTCTGTGAGGGCCTCGTTGCCAGAGGACTGGTTGTTCATTAACCCTTTCGCACTTGCGAGTTGTGCTTAAACCAGTGTAGTGGTGTCTTTCTGGTATCCTACCTCATTTCCTCATCCCCTTCATCCTAAAGTGCAGTGCACCCTAAGATGACCAGAACTCTGCGCTAGTCCCCTGGTTAACAGTGGAGTTGAGGGTTTCCCTGAGCAGCCTGGACATTCCCACCAAGTAAGAAAACACTGTTGTTGACGTTTGTTGGATAAGAGTAGGAAATGCATTTACTACTGTGGTAGATGACCCAGTCAGGAGAAGGTGTTGGCTTTGACAATAATGTGATTTAAATTCACAGTGGTCTCCCTGGACAAGAAAAAAAAAAAAGATTTGAAATCAAAGTTGAGAAAGAGCAAGGCCAGGTTGGTTCCTAGGGAGGAACTGTACTGTGCAGAAATTCAAGGCCAGGCAGAGAACAGGAGGCTGAACCAGCACAGCACACGTTGTCCATTGTGCTCAGATAATACAGTTCTTTTTTTTTTTTTTTTTTTTTGGTCACAGCACAGGGACACACATTCGTTTCCTTCAGGGATAGATAATAGATATGCATTACCAATCCAAATCTCCAGCCAGGTTTTTCTGGTGGCCAATGACAAGTCTACTCGAGTTACTAGGTGAGGCCAGTCGCCAGATATTAAAACAAAGCTGGGTAGTCTCAAGGGGTGTAAACCAGGGATGGCGGGGTAAATACGGACTTTGGTTCACACAGGCTTGGGATTCAGTTTCAATTCTATTGCTTAATACATCTGTCATCGTGGATAATTCAAACTCCAGTTATTTTGCTGTAAAAAGTGGAGACCATTATTGTTTTTCCCAGGGCTCTTGAGAAGAATACATGAAACATGCATTTGAGAGAGTTTGTCCAAAGAAAATGCTAACTGTTAGGAAAGTCATCCTTCCTTTTCATTTTCATGCCAATTTAGACCTTTTTCATTTTCATCTCAATTCTCTTTCTATAAAAGCAAGTGAGAATCCAGGGTTCATAAATAGATGCCCCCCAGAGCTAGTTTGATGACTCCTTGAAGCAGGGGCCTCTTGACTGAGAAAGGATGTAGAACCTCTGAAGTGGGGAGAAGACACCCCCAAGAAGAATGAAGACCCCAGAAGACACCAGAGGAAAGGAAAAGCTAAAAGATGTGCCCACTCTCTTCACAACTAGGAAAGAGTGTCTGACAGAGGCCCCTACTCCGGGCCTCACAGTGGGGCTGAGCGACTGTGAGCGCACGTCCATCCCAAGTAAAGGCAAGAACCTGATATCTCTTAGAGTTCCTTCAGCTCACAGACTCCAGTTCAGGGGCTGAGAGATGGCTCTGCAGTTGACAGCAGCAATTGCTCTTCCATAATAAGGGGTTTGATTTCCTAGTAACTACAAGGTGGCTAACAACCATCTGTAAATACAGTTCTAGGGGATTTGCTCTCTCTTCTGGCCTCTGCAGGTACTGCATGCATATTGTGCACAGACAAACATGCCGACAAAATATCCATACACAATAAAAAATACCAATATTCTACACTTCATGAAAGTTTAAAGAAAATACGTAAAATTAGTTAACCTTATTCTTGCTATTATCATAATTTTATGTGTATGTGTGTTTACATCTGTGATGGCGTGTGTGTGCGTATGTGTGCCTGTGTGTGTGTAGGCTCAATATTGATGTCAAGAGTCTTCCTCTATTACTCTCCACCACATTCATTGAGGTAGGATCTATCAGTCTAGCCAACCATCTTGCTGTGGGAACCCCATCTTTGCCTCCCAGCAGTTGGAATTACTGTTGGGACATGTGCCTACCTCACTGGCATTTATGTGGGTCATGGGCATTTGAACTTGGGTCTTCATGCTTGCTGCTCATCTGCCCAGCCCTCATCATAGTCATTATTATTTCTAAGAATGCTTAGAAGGGAGAAGTGAGCATCCTCTACATGAGGCACTACGTAGAGAGGAAAGGGCCTTGGAGTCGCACAGACCTGGTCAGGAGCTTCAGCCCTTCCCCCTACTGGCTGAGTGAAGTCAGATCAAGTGTGTTACCAGTCACTATGAGCTTTGTGTCCTCCAAGTATGTGGTGGGGTAAAACATGACCTGCTTTAAACTTTGGTTATCAGAGCAGGGCAATGTTGACAGAGCAGGCATCTAGCACGGCAGTCGGTACTCTCACGAAACTACACAGAAGCAGCCAAGAGGGGGTCCTTTTCTATAAGCACTTGGTGCAAGTTGGTCTCCCCCCTTGATAATGAGAAGTGAACTGGTGCCCAGTGTCTTACAGTAAGTCCCCAACCCAGTCATCCCTTACAGTGCTAAGAAAACATTTAGAACGTTTTCCTGAGTTACAGTCAGAATGCAGCTGGGGTCCAGGAGACATTCCTTCTTTTCACTTTTATAATTTGTTGTTTCTCCTCTGTGATAGGAAAAGAACAATTTGTATCATAAGAAAATGTAGTCTCAGGATCCAGAACGGAGCCAACAGTGCTTCTTTTGTCCCCCTTTCTGGTTTCAACCAGTTTCAGTATTTATTCATTTCAGAGAGGAAAGATGGGCTTTGTGGTTCTGTGGAATTCCTGCAGATAAGCAGAAGACTCTCAATTTTGGCTTAAATGACTTGCTTATTTCTCTGCACCGAGTAGCATGGCATGACTTAGAATAAACAGAAGTTATTTTGAGAGTTCTCCAAGAGTGGTTTCTGGTCCCTGGACATCTTGGAGGAAAACCAGTCTAAGCAAAAACTACAAAAGCAAATTGAGTAGAGTCCTGAACTTGCATTCTGCCTCAGTCTCAGGCTTTCTGGGCCTCTGGTTACTCATCCACTTGTGAAATGACAGGACAGGACCTGGGCACATCTAAGATCCTGTCATCTGGAAGATGTTCTATCATCAAAAGAATGTGGTGAATTTTACCAATAAATCCACAAAATAGACATTTTTCTAAAGTTATACTGTAGAAAACACTGAGACTTAGAACCACCCCTTAGTATAAAGAATTTGTCCCTACTTACAGTTTTACCACCACCAGGTCCTGCAGATGGGCTCTGAAGATGTCCTTCCTGTCCAGCTCACCCACTCTCTTGTCATCCTCAGACTATACCAGCTAGATTACGTGTCTCTCAGATGGGACTTATAACTGTCACTCTGTTGCGCCTACTCAGCTGCTCTTGTTCTGTAGCAGGAATTTTTCCAGAGTCTGATTATAAATTGCTGCCCCCCTCCCCCACCCAAGCCTAATTTTACATCAAGGCAAAACTCAGTCCTTTCCCACTCATCCACGTTTCCTGGTTTTCTTCACTGCTTTGTCTATTTCTGTGCATGGCTGCCTCTCCTAGCAGAAGGGAGATGCTCTTACACAGTCTTTGGATCCAGCACTCCTGGCTTTGGGTTCTGATTCTGCCATGCACCCTGTGCTTAACAGGGAGTCACTGGATCTCTCTGTGTACAGACATTTTCATTCTTTCAGTCCCAATGGTGAATATTTTCCACCCAAGATTATTGTGATGGTGCGATGAGATGATGCACACAGCACTTAGTAAGGAGACAAGGGTGTCGAGAGAGAGCACCACATCGAATCTGTCATTGCTATTTGTGTAGAGTAGGCTCTCAGCAAAGGCCCGAGAAACCAGTACACAAGTGAAAAATCGAAAGACTTCTCCGGAACATCCCAACTGAAAGGACACGTTTTCTTGAAAATGGGTCTTGGACTGTCCCCAGCATGGTAGGCACAACGGCCTTTGAGAATGAACTCACCCCTGACCAGCCGTGGGGCAAGAACTGGCCCTCAGCCCAGTATTTGCTGTTGATGAAGAAGAGGCCTGCGATCATGATGAACACCCACACTGCCAGGTTCAGCACGTTGAGGACGTTGTTGAAGCCCACAGAATTCTTTACCCCCAGAGCCACAATGACGGTCACGATGACTGCGATCACCAGGGCCAGAAGGTCTGGGTATGACTCTTCCCCTTTCCCTAGGAGAGGAAGACATGACTAACATAAAGGGAAGAAAGGGCCCCGTGGACTCATTCTACCCCATTTGCATCGGGGCTGTTAGGACTCTTAGAGTACTGGTTAGTCCGTCAGAAAGAGCAGTGAAGGCTGTCTGTCTGTCTGCATGTCTGTCTCTGTGCATGTACATTCACATGTCACTGTTATGGTCCATACGCAGGCATTAGTGTCTATTTGCAAGTGAGGAAATTTAGAATGCAGATGAGGTGAGCTGACACCACAGATCAGAATCTGGGACACGGAATGAGACAATCTGTAATGTACCTGTGGAGGCGTGGCAACGCACACAAAGCCAGAAGCATCTTGGGTCACTGGAGGCATATGTATAGGTCTAACGTATTCTTAGGAAATCCCTCTGTGTCTTCATTATTGTTTCCTTGTTACCCGCAAGGTTTCTGTCTCATTCCTACACTCTTCTCTACCAGCGAGTTATAAAACGTGAGTATTTGAAAGCCGTTTTAAGAGTTTTTCTTCTCTCATTTGCAGTGTGGAGCTGCAGAGAAATGCCCGGCACACAGGTCCTGCTGGCTCAGTCTGCCCATTGGCCAGTGGACGCCTGCCCTCTACGGAGAGGAAGAGGCACTGCCCAGGCAGCCAAGGAGCGGGGTTCCAGCTGGACTTCTGCCAGCAGTCCACAGTGTGGCCTTGGGCTTTCTGGACCTCATCTGCAAAGTGATTGAGGTGGTTGACTGATTTTGGGTCATTTCAGAACTGAGGTGTTATGAAATCAGTCAGAATGCAGCCATGATCCTGATACTTGCTACCTTGGCATTGGGGTGATCAGCATTTTAAAGAAAAGATTTATTTTTATTATTCGTAACTGTGTGTGTTCCTGTGTGTGTATGTGTGTGTGTGTGCGCGTGCCTGTTTGTGAGTCTGTGCACGAGAGTTCAGGCTTTGGATGCCCTGGATCTGGAGTTATGGGAGGCTGAGTCACCTGTCATGGATGCTGGAGACTAAACTCAGTCCTTTGGAAAAATGCCAAGTGCTTTTAACCGCTGAGCCGTGTCTTCAGCCCTGCACCGGAATTTTGTCAAATATTGTCTGAGGTAAGTACACTGAATGATTTGACATAGCCTCAGAATTATTTTGGAGTCTCTCCCTCTCTCTCCCCCCGCTCTGTCTCTCTGTCTCTTATGTGTGTGTGTCTCAAATGCACCGCATAAGCCCTGTGCTACCGAATGAGCCCTATCCCCAGCTGTCTTGGCAAGTCCCGAGGCGAGACTCCAAAGCTTCTCCGACTATTGGTATGCACCCCGTGACTACAGAAGGATGTCCCAGACATCAGGATGGAAACCGGTGGCAAACGACAGATGGTCTGTCTCCTGGTGTTTGTTAGATGACCTCTGGCCACCTGGCTCTTGTTCAGCTACATGGTATCTTATGGGTGTTGGTTCGACTGGAAGCCATTTTGTTCCTTAGAGTTTTTCATTTGGAAAGTGAAAACATTTCTTTATTAAAAAAAATAGAAAATTTCAATGAAATCACTGGTGAAGTTTCCCAGTTCCCTTGGTTGCATTTGCTTTATTTTTCACACAGTTACAGGCAGGGTACACGAGCAGCACAGCCTATGCCTTTGATATGTGACATCACATTATCTATTAACACATAGGCCGTGGTGTGTCCCCCTTAGTCTTTTTAGTTATCAGAACATAATATGTATCCACAATCCACATAGCCATTTGGCCCACTGAAGAAGTTTTTAAATTATTACAATTGAACACCTGTAATCTAAAAATCTAAAATTTGAGATGCTAGGGAATCTGAAACTTTTTAAGTGGCTCCCACAGTACCACAAGTGATAAAATTCACACATACAATGAAATTGTACGTAATATATTGAGTAATATTGTCTTCAAGCTCTGTGTCTAAGAGGTATACGAAAAACAAATATTGTGTCAGATTCCTGTATATCCCAATATAATCCCAATATCTTATTGTGTGTATAGGTAAATATGCTAAAGTCTAAAAACCCTGGGTAAAAAAAATATGGTTCCAAACATCTCAGATAAGGGGTGTTCACCCCTTAAAAATAAGACTGGGATGAGCATCTGTTTGTATGATGTATTCATGAAAATTAGAATAATTTCCTTAAGGTGAAGAATTGCTTTGTAAAACCAAAAAGAAACATTTGAAGTTCTTGACACATTTTCCCAAATAGGTGTGTGTGTGTGTGTGTGTGTGTGTGTGTGTGTGTGAGTGTGATATCAAACTCAGGTTCTCAAACTTGCTCAGCAAATACTTTACCCACCAAACCATCTCTCCAGCCTCCAAGTTGCATTCTTAAAGGGGAATCTATTTGTCTGGCCCATGAATTTGAATGTTAGGGGAAAAGGGTGATCCGAACTCACCCAGGCCATTGAGGGTTCCCACTGTGTCCACCATCCAGCGGCTGATGGTGTGGTTTGCCAGGGAGTCAAACATGCTGCTCAGAGCACTGGCACCAGCTGCAGTGCCAATCAGGTACTCCAGGATTAAGTTCCATCCAATGAAAAATGCCACGAACTCTCCAACAGTGACATAGCTGTAGGTGTAGGCAGATCCTGTGGTCTTGGGGACTCGAACCCCAAACTCAGCATAGCACACACCTGCAGAGAACAAACAAACAGATGGTAGGCTTCTGGGGCTGAGCTAACATCTTGGTGCCTGACAATCTTAAGAGGAAGATAGTAGGACTCTTTGGGCTATTAGTGCAAATACTCAAAGGTTTATATAGGCATGCTTCACTTAACGAGGGGAGCATGTTCTATGAAATGTGATATTAAACAAAACAGCTAGAACAGCTGGCTATAAACCCATATATGTCATGCAGGTGCATACATCTAAGTAAATATGTATGATGTAGAGTATTCCTCCCAGGAAGAACAATGTAATGCAATTGGGAGAAATACAGTTTGGGACTGAACCAAACGCAGGAGAAAATGCTAGAATGAAGAGATGCAATCCACGTTATCTGTATGGCCTGCTGGTGCAATGCGGCATGCTGCTTTACTGTAAGTGTTTCTTTCTGTAAGTCGGAGTAAACCTTAAAATCCTGATAAAAAAGTAGTGCATCATAAACCAAAAGCCAGTGATGGAATCATTTATTATTGTCATCAAGTACTATGGTATACACTTACATTGCTGGCAGAGAAGTAGGTCTGTATCTATACCCTCACAGGCATTAGCCGCAGTAGCCCACCTACAGTGAGCTTGACCTCCTCGAATCAGTCAAGAAACACCCTACAGGATAGTTTGATCTGGGCAGTTCCTCAACTGAGACTCCCTTTTCCAAGTGACTCTCAGTTGTGTAGAGCTGACAATAAAAGCTAACTCACTACGTACACCAGGCTATCCTCTGCCTATGATAATTCTATTGCCTCTTCCTCCAAAGCGCTGGATTCTAGGTATGCATCACCATGTCTGATTTCCAAACTTTTTTAATCATCATACTTGGGAAGGCAATCAGAACAAATTCTCCTGAACTACTGAGAGCCGATCTTCCTTCAGAAAAAAACCTAATTTGTTGTTTTTCTATTACATTCCTCTGGAAGGAGATGTCCTGAGTGCAGGCCAACTCAGGATGACCCCACCAGCGGCAGTGGGGTTAGACTGTACGGTCTCGTCTTTCTTGTCATTTTATGCATTACAGAAGATAGTCTCCCTTTGAGAGTGATGCTCTAAGCTAGCTGTGGAAATGCTGCACCAGAGCAAAGGGAAAGACCAAAGTGCACGTATAAAGACATAGTTATTAATAAAGAAATTTAGCACATGGCCCCAAATTGGACAAGGCTCAGAAAATATCTTGGAAGAGGGGGTAGGAAGATTGTAAGAGCCAGAGATAAGGAAATAGTGTCTTCTGGACACGACAGGGCCATTGCACCCAAGAACTCTGCAGCTACTGCTGCTGCTCATATTAGACCTGCACAAGATCAAGGCAGTCAATAGTCCACCATGCGTGGGGGGAGGGGCTTATGAGGCCCCAGCCCTAACTGTGAGCTATTGGCAGTTGATGTCTTCTTGAAGAGAGTCAGTTTTCTTTAGGCCTCTAGGAGCTTGCTCACTCTCCAATAGAGACCTACACCTCTGCACATATGTTAGCACTAATCAGACTCACTGGGCTAAGAAGAATGTTATGAAACACTGTCTTCTGGATTTGATGTGGCCATTGCAATCATGAACACACAATACTGTGGTCTCCTGCACAATATGGGCTTGTCAGCATCCCATCATGGATGGGTGAGGTGCTGATGAGGCCTCACACTTCCCCCAGGGAGTTATTGGCAGCTAATGCATTTCGGGGGAGAGAGAGTGATTTTCTTCAGTGGTGTAGCCACTGATAGGTTGTTCATACATCATTGAACAGTCCCCCTATCCGTACGCATATGAACAACCCTAATTAAATTCAATGAGTCTCTCTCTCTCTCTCTCTCTCTCTCACACACACACACACACACAGCATAAAAGTAGGAGGGGGACTATTGGGAAGAAGGGAGTCAGTAGAGGTGGGGAAATAAAAGAGAGGAACTGGGGATGATTATGTTATCAATGTATTATACACACGTATAAAATTATCAAAAATAAAAGCATCGGAAACAAGAACTTAATTTCTTTCTACATCCCATCAAAGAAAGCTGTTGGACTCACAAACACTTTCATAGGTGTTCTTTCACCTGGAAAGGTTAAAACTGGTGGTTGTTCATCCTTAAATGCCAATTACTCTACATGGAGAGATGTCTACATGCTGATGGCAGGTAGCTTAGCTTACATTGACTAATTTCCCAACCTACTTTCCAACTAATTTAGCACTTTCCTTTGTGCAACATTCACTGCTACATGACTGCTAAATCAGGCACTCTAGCATGTGCTGCAGTTACAACCTGCAAGTAATGATGATTTCTTCACTCTGAAGCATCTGTTTGACTTGGGAAGGAGTTTAATGCAGAGCTGGTCCCATGTTTCTTTGTATTTATGAGATGCTTTTTGGTGTCCCAGTGAGGTAAATGTGCTCTTAGGAAGCGTTGTCTTCATGGTGGGTGGGGCTCTGCCCATGGTGGGTGGGACTCTACCACAGTGGGTGGTGCTGGTGGGGGAGCTCAAGATACAGTTTCTTCTCATCTCAGTGGACCAGGAAGCAGAGAGCTTAGCTGGGAGCATACTCTGCCACAACATCCAAAGGCCTATCTATCTCCAGTGACCTCTACCAGCCACACCTTCCTTCCTAAAGGTTCTACAATCTTTCAAAATAGCGCCACCAGCTCGAGACCCAGGGTTTATGAACATGAACCTATAAAGAACACTCAAACCACAACAGTTGTCAATTGCTCATGAGGGTTGTCGAGCTACAGCTGAGAAGTTACATGTTCATTTAATGATAAAGCTGAGCTATAAGCAAATTTTAATAGCCAATCTTGATATCTTTCCAATTCATTCATTTTCTTTACCTAAAGCACTTGGAAAGTAACATCTCTGCCCATCTATGTTAGATTTGAGATGAAAGGTGAAGAAGAGACATGCAGTTCCCCTCCCCCTTTTGGTGGACCTTTCTGGTCTTTTACACAGCTTCTTAATCTATCACAACCCCATATGGAGTTGTGTTCTAGTTACCTTTCTGTTGCTGTGAGAAACATTAAAAGCAACTTGGGAAAGGAATGGGTTTATTTCAACTTATAGGCTACAGTCCATCATTAAGGGAAAACAGGGCAGAAACTCAAGCAGGAACTTGAAGAAGAAAATACAGAGGAGTGCTGCCTGGTGGCTCATTCATGCTCTGCTAGTTTTCTTAGGCAGTCAATGACTACCTGACTAGGGAATGGTGCTGCCCACAGTGTGCTGTGTCTTCCTACATCAATTAACTGTCCAGACAATTCCCCGTTGATGTGCCTGCAGGCCAATCTGATCTGGGCAATTTCTCAGTTGAGGTTCCCTTCTCCAGTGGCTCTAGGCTGTGCCAAGTTGTCAGTTAAAGCTAACTAGGACAGGTTGTATAATGGAATGAAAAATTAACAATGGTAAAAGTTTTCTGTATGTGCAATGATCCCAAAACAATTCAAGATCAAATGTGCATTGACACTTAGGTTTTTCTGATCATGTTCACCTGGCTTGCATGGCATGACTTCACGTCAGCCTTGGTTCTGAACACACAACATGTGCATTTTACATATACATCTATGTAAACACCACACAAATCCAACTAACATGATCTAAAACACCTGGGCTCAGATTAGAGGCCATCTTACGGTATTGTGTTGGCTAGTTTTATGTCAACTTTACACAAGCTGAAGTCATTTGGGAAGAGGGGACTTCAGTTGAGAAAGTGACCCCACCAGATAGGCCTGTAGGCAAGACTATGGTACATTTTCTTGAGTGACGATGGATGAGGGCATGCTCAGCCCATTATTGTAGGTGTGCCACCCCCGGGCAGGTGGGCCTGGGTTGTATCTGGCTGAGCAAGCCTTGGGGAGCAAAGCAGTAAGCAGCATTCTTCTGTGGCTTCTCCACGATACTCTGCCTCCCAGGTCCCTGTCCTGCCTGAGTTCCTGCCCTGACTTTTTTTCAATGATTCGGAACTGTAAGCTGAAATAAACCCTTTCCTTCCCAAGTTGCTTTTGACT
Organism: Cricetomys ansorgei; assembly: GCA_026225945.1. NCBI lineage: Eukaryota > Metazoa > Chordata > Mammalia > Rodentia > Nesomyidae > Cricetomys > Cricetomys ansorgei. The sequence continues at coordinate 7,589,021 of JAMJFZ010001121.1, read as the reverse complement.
ATAGTGTTTTATCATTATCAATAGCAACCCTTACTAAGGCAGTTATGAATTGCATCATTTTTACTGTGTACATAAAATTTTCTGCTTTTGCAGCAACAATGGTTTAATTGCAGAAAATAAAGTTTTAAAATATTTTTCTATTATTTATCAGCATCTAAATATCAAATTAGTATAGCTTTGGGTTATAATGTGTTAGGATATTTGATTTTACAAATTGCTTCTGAGTTGGTGACCAGTTTATAAAAAAAATTGGTAAATGAATTTTCTCTTGAAATCAGCATACAATTTCTGAAATGGCCCTAAACATGCTTCTACTTCTTCCATTTACACCAGGCAACATTCTCAGCATTGACAATTATAAAATTAAAAGACTGACTAACTCTGAAAAATCTTGAAGAGGATATATGTTCTAGACATCAAAATATCCAGCTAAGCACGTCCATCTCGTATAGTGTGCAAATTTGCTTCAGTCTTTAGTAAATGGTTAAGTTATGCGTATAGTAAAGAATTGTTTTGAAGTAAATTTCTTTATGATTTATTATCACCAAATGGTTGGGTTGTATGTACAAGCGCACGTGCACACACACACACACACACACACACACACACACACACGCACACACACACACGTTTTCCTGGATTCAAAGGGGTTGAGAGTGGAAAACGTCCAGTAGAGAAACAGACCAGAAAACACAAACAGCTGAGCATGAGTGAAGAAAGCTGCAAGAGACCCCAGTGCAAACCTTTGTTTGTGTGCACGTGTGTGTTTAAGTGTGTGGTTATATATGCTATTGTGTGTGTGTGTGTATGGGTAGGTATGCTACAGTGTTTGTGTATGTAAGTGTCTAGGTGTACATGCTACAATATATTGCATGTATGCATATGTGTGTAAGTATGTGGGTGTGTATGATACAGTGTGTGTGTGTGTGTGTGTGTGTGTGTGTGTGTGTATGTGTGTGTATTTGTGGGCCAGAGTACAACTTTAAGGAATCAGTTCTCTCCTTCCTCTGTTTGGTTCTGGAGGACTGAAATCAGGTTACCAGGCTTGGCAGCAAGCGCCTTCACTCACTGTGCCATCTTGCTGGTCAATGAATACAAATGTTTGATGAAAGAATTTTCTAGCTCTTCAGTCTCAGGACCCATTGGGCTGCCCTTGGGTGGTGGGATGGGCTGATTGACGAATCAGTGATCTTTACCTCTCCAACCAGTTTCTGTTTAGTGTTAATTATCTACCAACACCCAGCCACGGGAGGGAGTCTAACACTGGACCACACTAGTGTGATTTGTCACTGAGCCCCAGGCATGTCTTTGAGAATGTCCTCACCAAATATGGCATTTTGCCAGGCATATGCCACCTGTCTTCTAGTTTTTATAAATAAAACATCTGTTTTTTTTTTTTTGATAAACTTCTAGTTATACTGAATATATTACCAGGTGGACTGGGATATGAGGAGACATTACAGAACCTTAGAGAGAAATAGAGTATGACTCCTGTTGGAAATATCTGTTTTCTCCGTGATATCGAATTCCAGATGTCATGTGAAGAAGTGTCCCCATCCCAGCTGACTCCTCTGAAAAGCAGAGGAGGCTTCTGCATTCTGAGAAATAATTTTCTAGCCTCAAGTTTCATGGAGCTAGACCTAATTAATGTGTCCTCGTGTCCTCTTCCTGATGCTCTTGGGTAGTGGAGGAAACCGAGGGTTTTCTTTTCAGGGCGTGATGTGTAGGGCTGCATCTCCCGCCCACCTCACCACCACTGTCTCTTGCCTGAGCAACTTTGCCGGCCCCTTTGCCTGTCACAGAAACCCGGGCAAGTTTTACAAATGTGTCTGAAAGAAAAGCAATTTGTTTGGGGACGCCTCTGTTTCTTTGTGTCAAAGAAGTGACTTAGAATTTCTCTGCCAAATCAGAACTTAGATGGACAGTAACAGCCTGTGTTCAGGAGTTGCCAGCACCATCAATCAGGGAGGACCTGACACCATCAGTTACTAACCTGGCAGGACTCCCATTAAAGTTGGATAGGGAACGGAGAGCCCCCAAAGTCCTCCAAAGCACGACACCAATATACCAACGTTTAAATACAAAGGGAAGAAGCTATTCTAAGAGAACTGATCCACAAGCCAGATCAAGTTGAATAATTTGGTCACAAAATGTGTGAATAACCTACATGCTCACTTTTTTTTTTTTTCTTGAACTCTCCGTCTGTGGAAATATTTTGGAGATTACTGGAGGTATCCATCACATGACGAGTTCGAGTTCTTTCTTGCTGTTTACTTGCTGTGCTGTGGTTAGTATTCATGGGCCATGCAGTTTTCAACTGGTTGTGTCCAATGGAAGGAGGAAGGATGCTCAAAGGCTTAGCTGTTTACTGAGCCAATCACATGACCCAAGTTGGTCCTTTACAGAGCCTTAGCCTCCCCACCTGGAAATGGCAATGATGCCTATTATATAGGTTGCTTTGGGTCTTGGATGGACACATGCACAGTCTCTGGTGTAAGGTAGGTAACAATTCAGGGCTCTAGAGCTGTCATTTACAGGTGAGGGACTGCCTTGGCCAGCAGCACCTTCTGGAGTATTGATGCAGGAGCACCTGCCTCGGAGGAGGGTTAAGAAACTGTGTACAAGTGTTGTTGGCTGATGATCTCAGAGACTCAGCAGGGGCAGGGGCACTGGGAATCTTTCTAGGGTCTAGACCAGGCTGTGCCTGCTCCATGCACTCCCCCCCTCTTTCTATGTTGGCATTTTATTTTTAAGGTATTTTTATTGGTTATTTGAGAATTTCATACGTTGTATCTCGATCACATCCACTCCCTGTTCCTCCTATCCCATCCCCAAAGCCTTACCTAAAGGAATCTGATGGATGTTTTTCCGACTAGCCAGCCCCTGCTAAATGCCACAGCAGCAGCACATTTTCAGCCGAGTTTTGACTGAAGGAAAGACAGAGAGTGAACGGATTGACTCCCTTGGACACACTGGTGGCTTTTTTTATTTTAAGTGATACATTAAGATTGCTCTCGGCTACATTCATAGCATTCAGCCGTGCGAATGCTGTTGATTAAGACTTCCTTAGTGGTGTTTTCAAAGGAGCAGGTATTCTGTATCCGTGTACAGGAGAGTTCACTGTGTTGTTAATTTTCTTTAAGTCTAAGGGATTGAGCTGTGCGGATGGCTCTCTTAGTACAGTGCTTGCCCTGCAACCCTGAGGACCTGAGTGTAATTTCCAAACCCTCCCCGCAAAATGCTAAATATGGTGGCTTGTATTTACAGTCCCTGTACTGGGGAGGTGGAGACAGGATTCCTGGGATTTGCTGCTTAGCCAGCCTTGCTTGCTTGCTTGGTGAGTTCTAGAACAATGAGAAACTGTATCTTAAAAAAAAAAAAAAGGGGAGATGGAACCCAAGGAATACTACTGGAGGTTGCCCTTTGACCTCTTTGTATATGTATATGTATATGTGTGTATATATATATATATATAGATGTATATATGCACTTGAACACATACAAATACCTACACATATTCATGCATATACACATAAAATAAGGAATTATAAGGTGGGCAATTTGAAATCAGTGCCTCAAGATATATGGATATAGGCAATGTTTTCCAATGTTTGTATTCTAAAATAGAAAGAGTGAGTGGAAGCTGAGGGCAGGCTGTGCATGTTTATGCACATAAATGTAACGTGCCCCCGGGCTGACAACTTGATAGAAGCCCATTCAGGCCTTGGAAGCGAGCACGTAGGCAGCGATGCCTCCGAAACTGGAACGAAGACCTAGTCCATCTGCCAAGCAGGAGCAAAGGCTGAGTCACCGGTCCCAGGAATTGGCTAGGAAAGTCCCTCAATGTACTAACCTTGCTTTTTGGCTTCTGTGGCTCTGCTTCTTGCTAACTGAAGTGTCAACCTAGGATGTGGTTCTTGTGCTTAAAAAGCCAGGAACTGTAAGCCTCAGGGCTGCATGATCTGGGCGAGTTCTGTATGCAGCTGTCGGTTGGCTAGAAAGGCTTTCTATTTGACTTTAATAGTTCATATGCCCTCTGAAGGGTTACCTCACAACATGTACATATATATGTACACACACATATATGTGTTTAAATTATGAATCTATGTTTAGTTACTTTGAAACATCTATGCTGTACAGTAGGCACTCAACGCTCTCCATACCGCGCAGTTAAGGCTGTGATGAAGGCAGATGGAGGGCTCATTCAGTTTTATTTTTGCCATTTCCTCTTCTCTGTGCTAATGCTACCCTTCACTTTGTGGCGTTTGCCTTCACCAGCACCCAGAAACTGCTACTTCCATGCTGTAGGCAGCCTCTCATGGGGCTGTGGCCCGCAGGTGTTCGTGTCCTGTTGGCTGGTGTGAGAGTCTGTCCTTCCTTCCTGTTTACTGCTCTGCATTCGTTGCTTTTTTCATTGTTGCTCCCTTAATTCATCTCCACCTGTGTGCAGTCATTTCACAAAGGTCTGCCCGCTGCTCTTTTTCTGTTTGTTTTGATGTTCTCATTTCCCCCATGATGCAAATGGAACTTCCCGGAAGCTCTCTGATTCCCTTGGGCGGCTGTGACCCCTTAGTTCCAGTCCCTGGTCACCAGTGACACAGCGAGTGGGCCAATATTTGAAGCTGAGAGACTGGCACCGTCGAAATCTCTGAGCTGCTGTGGACAGCCAGTTAGACCTAGGGTACACAGTTCAGGCCACTGAAGTGAGGGCCGAGGCTTGGCATTAGCTCTTCTTCATTAGCTTTCCTTTCTCAGGTGTTTATCCCATGGTCATTTGGTAGTTCCATGCCTGGCTGCTCTGTATGCTTGCCTATCACTTTGCCATGGGAGCCTGTTCGTTTTCCATTATTCTTACACCAAGACTTACAATTATTGTGTTTGCTAATGTTCGTGTGTCTCAACACGGCCTATTTGTATGCTTTAAAGCACAGCCTTTTAGAAGAGAACTGTCCCCTTAGACAAGATAATTCCTCTGGGTTAGATACCTTCATGGAGAAAAGTACACTCTCTTTGTATAAGGTCTCCGTGAAGACACACATACAGGAAACCTGCCTCTTGAGTCCTTTTGCTAGGGGTAGACTGGGGTCTCCAGATTCAGAATCCTGATCAGCTTGTCTGCATTAAAAAGGGCTCTCATCTCACTGGGAAAGAATGACAATAGCAATAATAAGGATGAATATTACTGGCCATAGGGTTTTTTTGTGTGTGTGTGTGTTACATTAAGCACTTTGCGTAAATAGTCATAATCTTCAAAATGGTTATGTTACTGAAACCTTTATATAGTCACTTGAAGATGATAAATCTAAGGTGTAGATGGGTTAATAGAACTTACCCATCATTCTCACATCACAAATTTGTATTTGTGTGGCAGTGGGAAGGAAGGTATATGCAAAAAAATAAGGCAGTTCTCCGGTGATTAACCCAGGGCCTCCGCCATTTCCCAGCTTCCCTGAAGGCTGAGGGATTAATACCCTGTAACTTTCCATCAGCATTTGGGATGCTCTAGGTTAAGTCCATTTGTCAGTCACATAAGGAGTAAGCGGCAGAGCAGGGCTTGCACCGAGATGGCTCAGGTGCAAGGATTAACTGTACCTGGTCTCCACATGTGATGAAGTAGGTGGAGCTGAGAGTTTGCATGCAGGGAGACAAGGGGCTCTTTAAGTCTCCACTCTGCCTCAGTTCTAACTCTCGTTACAGGCAAGCTAATTTGTGCTTTTACTTTATAGATGAGGGAACAGAGATTGAGAGTTGGGATAACTATCCAAGGGCCCGGAACTGCTGAGGGGCAGATCTGAATGAGGTCTCAAGTGTCTTCTGGCCAAGGCCTGGTTAGCCTTGGTAGTGTTCAGAATTGCTTCATAGGTAATCATCTTGCTTCTCTGCAGAGATGTCAAGCCCTTCGTCTCCGAGTTCTTTCCTATGTTCAGCATCAGTGGTCTATCTGTCCACTGTACTGTCCACTCTACCAGGGGCTGCAGAAGATATCAAAGGAGCCCATGTCTTGTTGGGTTTTCTGGAAGAAACTGTTTTTCGCCATCAGCAATTTGAGAAGTATGCACATTTCTATTGAGATGCACATACCTTCTCTGAACCAGTAACTGACATCCTTCCTACAAGACTGTCAATCAAGCCCTGTATAGCAGCGTGGCATGAACTTCACAGAACCTTTCAGTTTGCTGCTGACAGGTGATAGAAGACACTGAGTTTAGGAGATATTTTCATGATCCAACTTAACAGAAGTTTTGATCCACAGATGTGCTCTCCTAATCAGCAGCACAGGGAGAGCTGTGGGGTGCATTGAAAGCTCAAGTGTAGGAAAGCTTCCTTGTCTGTTAGGTTGGTTGTGAGGTTGGTGACTTGGGAGTGTGAGTCTTGTTCAAGCTGCTTTCAGACCATGGCCTCAAGAGCCAAGCAGAATCAAAATAGCCCTACGTAGGTCACCTAACATCCCTGAGCCTCAAAGTCGTTACCTGTAAAACGAATATTTTAATGGTGCTTATTTAGTGAAGCTTTTAAAAAATTATCTTTTGTGTGCGTCCACATGAGTATGGAGGTCAGAGGTCAATTTGTGGGAACTGATTCCAGCAGGGATGGAACTCAGGTCATAAGGCTTGACAGCAAGGGCCTTTACCTACTGAGATCCATCTCAGCAGTGTGGTTTTTGGTTTTCTGTTTTTGTTTTTGGATTACATCATTGTCACACAGCAGACAGCAGGCATCCAAGAGTTTAGTTACTGTGATAACCATAACCAGACCCACTAATACACCTGGTGGGAGGTTGCACTGTGCCTGCTATACATTTGTCTAATAAACATAATAGCAACAATAAAGGTTGACATTAAACAAGGATCTTACCAAGTTTCAGCTTTCAGATACTCAGATATTGAGCTGGCTGCTATTACTGAGATTTCAGCAGGCAGCTATGTATTTGGACCTACTTTGTAGAGCCAGTAACCTGTAGGTCTGAGGGCAGGAATGTATTTGCTCATGCATTTCCTTACCACTCTCTTAAAAGCCTATCTTTCCCAGCCTGATGTGGCGAAGAGAAACTGCCAGAGGTATTATAGGACCCAGACAAATGCAAGCCATGGAATGGATGTGATCTTAGATCACAGAAAAGGGGCCACCGAGCATAAGGCCTCCTGGTTTATCTCCAGTGTGGTTTTCACTGGAGGAGTGAAAATGGTTTGTTGTACCAAGAAATGAAATGGGAGCTCATCAGAATATGTATATGAATATGTATGTAAATATGAATATGCATATGCTTCTATACTTTGACCCTTTAACTCTTTCCTTGACCATGACGCAGCAGCCCATAGTAACGAGACGAGGTCAGAACTCTGGGGAAGAATGGCTTTCAGGGGTAAGTCAACAAGGTTAGAAAGGCAGACACTCAACAGGGCTCGGTGTTCTCCCCTGTGTCCTTCCCAGGAGTCTCACACTATGGACACATCTGGTCAGGTTGGAGGTACTGAAACTCTTACAGATGGTAGGAGCATTACTCATCAATCAGCAGGTATGTCTAACCTTGGACATTGTATCATAATGGTGTCTTGTACAAAATTCATGATTAATCACTGCAACATTGAGTTACAAAAAACATTGGAAAACAAATCTCATATTTACTATTTTGTGTTGGATCACATTCATCATACATTCAGCCACACATGGCTGTGTACGTTAGACTAGACATGCCTGCCCAGGGCTAGTGCTAAGCCACATGCTAAAATGCTAAGAAAAATACACTAGGTATACTGGGCTTTAAAAAACCCCTCATCTCTCTGTCTTTGTCTCTCTGTCTACCCTGCCTGCCTACCTGCCTGCCTGTCTGTCTGTCTGTATGCTTTATAGGTATGTAAGTGAGCCATGGTGCCTGTATGGATTTCAGAGGACAGGGTTGGTTTTCTTTTTCTACGATGTGGATCCTAAGGATGAATCTCAGGTTATCAAGTGGCCGGAGTCTACCTACTGAGCCACCCTGATGACCCAGGATGGCTTTTTAATTGTCTTTTAGTAATGATCAGTAAGAACTGGCAACAATTCATCAATCCATCTCTAGTGATGTCTCAAAGATGGCTTCCTGACAAGGAAGAGCTTTGGGTCTTACAGTCTTTAGTCTGGGTTACGGTTCTCACTAAAGAGCCGTGAGATTTCCAGAAAGTTCCTTCTCTTTTGTAGAGCAGAAGCAAAGCCAGCTTCCTGCAGTGGGTAGGCGAGGATGGAGGGTTGTTGTGCCCACACGTGAGCTCAGCACCCACAGGGGTTCTGTGTGATCCTCCCTTGCTAGTTTTCTATCTCGATCCTCACATTCTATTACCAGAACTATGTTGTCAAATCCATTGTTCTAAGGTTATTTCAAAATTTTTTTTTTTTATCAATTGCATGTTTCTCTTTGGACAGAGGAGCTTGTCCCCCTCTTCCTTAGTGTCCTTCACACATCCAAGCCCTGTCGATTCTAAGCTTCCTTTTGACTTTCACTGTCAGAGGCCAGAGCTCCATAACCTCTTGTCTGACTCATCCAGTATGTGCACATCTGGTTTGCTACCTTTGTTCTGTCTTCACCATGTGACTGAGAGTGTGTCTGCTTGTGTCATTGAACTTCTCCATGCCTACAGAGTGACATCTACCTTACCAAGTCAGCTAGTGATATTGGATTGACTGACTGAGCTTTCTCCCTAGCCCTGAGAATTCAGTTTTAATCATACTAAGAGCATAAGGGAAAATAAGCATAGGGGAAAAAATCATCAAGTCTGATACTTTTCCTCTCTTCAGGCTTTTGGGTGTCTCTTGGGACTTGGAATGGCAGACGTTGTGGGTATAATAACTTGGCTGTGTTTCATCTGTAGCCAAGTAAATTAGAGAAACTGCATAAGCCATTCTGCCTCCACCCGCTCTCTTACAAAGCTGTAGGTAAGAACCAGGAAGAAAAAAAGGATGTTCTTTATCAAAACATAATATAACAGGGGCTTTGGAGGCTTGGCAGGGCACAGGGCCTGTGGAGCCAGTAAAGAGCAGATAAGGCCTTTTGGACAAAAGAGGAGAGGTTGGGCACAAGCTGCTTCCTCTGATAAATTGTGCACCACCTGGAGCAGGCCAGAGGGCAGTGACCACGTCAGAGAAAGGCTCTGGGGGAGTTACTGGACCTGTGGGTTGTGTTAAGTTAGAGAGAAAGTAGCTTCAGAGTCTCATCTGTTTCATGTTCTAAAAAGGCTTGTGTAGCATGGGGAATGGAGCTACATGGCCAAGAAAATTACCTGAGAGTCTGCTGACCATATGAAACTCCTTTTAACATGCTTTCTATCTATGTGCATCCTGGCTGCAGCAGAAGGTGGACCCTGCTTCCTACTGCACAGCAGTTCCCAAGCCTGGCTGTGTCGTTGATGCTCTTAGGAGATCTTAAGGAAATACCAGCCCTAGGGCACCCCATTCAACCCCAGCTCAATGAGAATTTCAGGGCATGTACTTTGTACTTTGGACATCAGTATTTTAAAATACGAATAGACAGAAATTAGAAGAAGAGCCACACACTAGAAGAAAAGATATACAAAGCTGCATTTTTAAGTCAGGTGCAGTGGCTTGTACCTCTGAGCCCAACACTTGGGATGCAAAGGCAGGTGGACCTTTTGTGACTTGGAGACCAGCCTAGACTACATAGTGAGTTCCAGGCCTGTTAAAGTTATATAGTGAGACCCTGTCTCAACAAAACAAAAGTACACACTTAGTGAAGAATTTGCATCTAGAATATATAGGAAAAAATTTAGACAAGGCCTCCTGTAGTATAGGCTGGCCTTGGCCAAGATGTGATGCAGTCAGAAGGGTACCAGCTAGAACCAGCGCTGTGTTCTCGAACCTCCAAAACTGTAAGCTAAGCCACCATTTTTTTTCTTTATATATTAGCTAGAATCTAGGTATTTAGTTAAGTAATAGAAAGAGAACAATAGACCCGGCTTGAAAAGGTATCTAAAGTAGAGTTTGACTCGGAACGCACCTATTTAGTGCTGTGTGCCTGGCGCACACCAGGCACTTGGTAGGTATCTCATTTAGACCTCACAGCAACTTTACAAAGAAGATGCTTTTACTTTTAAAATGGGGAAACTGAGGCTCAGAGAAGTGACAGTGCTTGTCTTAAGTCTCACAGCTAGTTAGTAAGTAGCTTAACCAAGTTCCGAGTCTCAACCCAGCCTTACTGGTTACATACCACTGCAGATGCTATATTTCACACATTTCCCTCTCCGATGCCGCTTCCTGCCTTCAGCCTGACTTTGTTGTTATTTTTGTTCCAGTATTTTCCGGACTTCATTGAATTCCGCAGCTTCCACCGATCTTACCGCTTTCCCCTTTTTCTTATCATCACTGATTTTCGTTAGCATACAAAGCAAGGGGCGTAAGTTACTGTGGCGTGCCGTGCAGGAATGTCTTTGAGCTCTGTGCACACTCATCCTCCTGATCCAGTCATTCACGGGCCACCACGGCTCTCACAGGGTCTCCTCCTCAGCCCCCCTGGCGCTTCTCCTTTGGAAGCTCCTTTAATGATACTGTTCTTTTCTCTCTGCTGGACAAGCTACATTCTGTTATTCTAACATCCTCTTAACTCCCCCAGTTCACCAAGCAGTCACTATTGCTGGAGATCAACATACAGCAGTAGAGTCTGGGCTTCCTTGTGCTGAGCCAGGTTTTGATTGAGGCCGGGAGGACAAGAGCGACAAGCATTAATGAGGGTGGAGACAAAGAGGAGCTGGATCACTGTGGTATGGAGAAGCAGTGGGAAGCTGGTTAAGCTCTAGGCGATATGGGGATAATGGGGGCCAGGAAATGAGACAGTGGGGAGGGGGGCATTTGTGACCAGAGAGCACAGAGACTGACTGAAGAAATCCACTGTAAATCTGATAATATGGCACAAGTTATTTTGGTCTTGGCTCTGGCCAAGGCCCTGGAGGATCCTGGCTGGCCTCAGCAGTGGGGTGAGTCAGTCGCAGAGTGTGGAGAGATGCCTTGGATGGGCCATCTGGAGAGAGGGGGAGAGGCAGGTGTTTCTCTTCTGGTGCCTGGTACAGTGGCGAAGACAAGCTGCTGAGTTACCACTTCGGGTCTGTGGTGGAGTCAGGCCAGGAGCAGGCTGGGAAATGCTTAACAACCAGTTCCATAAGAAACAAGAAGAGGAAAAGCACAGTCTCACCACAGCTGACTTCAGGTATACAGTGCGATGTCACTGATTGTGAAGTTGGAAAGGAGTGTGAACTTTCAGGGCTCCAAGTCGCTAGTGCCGACTGGCTCCAGCATAATACTGGCTGGGTGAATTCTGAGTTCTCCATCTCAGCAATGAAGAAGTGGATATTATACAGTGCTGTGAGCCCTGAGGCTGGGGATGGGCTCCCAGTATACAATGGCTTTCTAGATACTATGTGGCGTGTGAATGATGATTTGCATACAGGGATCATCTCAGTCTGGGGACTGTAACTTGAATGGGGTCTGGGGAGAGCTAATTATACTTGTTAACTGGGAGGAATCTTAGGTGTCTGTCCTATGCCACTGTAACGCCTAGTAAAAGAGTCTTAATGAAGATTGAGTCCATCGGGTTGGTTTGTGGGCATGTCCATGGGTAATTGTCTTTATTAAGTTATTTGATGTGGGAAGACCCAGCCCACTGCGAGCGCGCACCATTCCCTTGATGGGAGGGGGATCTGAACTGTTGAAGACTAGAGAAGACAAATCGAGCTGAGCAGTACCAAGCAGGCAAGTGAACGTGAATACATTAACTTCTTTCTGGCCAGCTGTTTCAAGCTTCTGTTGCTATGACTTAACCCGCAGTGATGGACCATTCCCTGGAACTGTGAACTGAAATCAACCCCTTTCTACCTTAAGTTGCTTCTGGTTATGGAATTTTATTACAGCAACGTAATAAAGCTAGGACAGGGCCCCTAGCAAGATGCCTGTCTTGTTCTGCCATCTCTCATCTGTTCTATAGTGGTAAACCTTTCAGAGCTATAAATCTGTGATGAACAATTTTTGTCAATAAAATTTGGGAAGAATCGCAACCACATCACTAGTTCCAAGTAGTCTGATAATTCATTCATGGAATAATTCATTCGTTTTAAAGGGATAAAAGTCCTTTAATCTGCATTAGCCCAAAATATTAGAGTTTTCATGCAGAATAAAGGATGAAGAAGGTAGAGATGACGGTGAGGACCAGTCCTGGTGGATCTTCCTTTACTAAATAAAAAACACCAGATAAGAGCCAGTGTATGTCCGAGTTTGCTGTTTGTAGTCTGTCTTGCTCCTTCATGGATGGATGGATGGAGACTAAATATTAATATTTAATAAGCATGACTACTACTGTAGAGCTTTTCTTGTGATGCTGTGCACAAGTTACAGAACTGTCCTGCATTAGAATTACTGTATCTGCAACAGGTGAAGAGCCCAACACTCGCTGACAGTTTATTGACTGACATACACAATGAGCCGCCCCGTGCTCAGCAAAATCTCGTGTTTTTGTGCTATGACCACCAAGAACCAGGATGTTCTCCTTTTCCTCCTCCTTCTTCCTCTTCCTCTTCTTCTTCTTCTTCTTCTTCTTCTTCTTCTTCTTCTTCTTCTTCTCTCTCTCTCTCTCTCTCTCTCTCTCTCTCTCTCTTTCTCTCTTAAAAGTTGTCTATTGGTCTACTTCTGACACTCTGGGAAGATACTATGGTCTGCAGCTCTAGATAAAATGAAGGAAATGGAGAAAGGCAGTAGGAAAGCCATTCCACAGATCACCACCATATAGGCTTTGGCATCCTGCTTTTGAATGAGTTGTATGACCCTGGGTCGGAGGAGAGCAAGAATTGCCGACCTCGATGAGGTTGTTGAAGCAGACAGTGTTTTATTTCCACAGCAGCACTAAATCTCCTTGCTTGGCTTCCTTCTCCTTGCCCCTTGATGCCACCTGGAGGCTCATCAGATCCCAGTCATGTCAGAGTAATTGACTTGGTGTTTTGCTACTCTTCGAATCCTTTGCTAGTATTTTTTACTAGTTGTGTACTCTGCTTTTCCCCTAGGAGACCCAATTCATCTCGCAAGGAATGGGAGAGTTAAAACAGAGCAGAGTAACTAGAATATACAGAGAATGAGGATCTGGGAGACTAGAAATGTGGGCACCAGCATAATTGCTTGTACTGAAGACCACAGAAAATGTGGTCTTACAAATCTATTACAATCATGTCAAAACCCGGTCACCTATCCACCTAGTGTTGGAGAAAAAAAACAAAACAAAACAAAACAAAAAAAAACCAAAAGCCAAAAACAAACAGCAACAACAACAAAACGGGCAAGCCAGTCCACTGCCTTTTGGTGAAGTCCATTATAACTATTGTAGACGAAGATTGGAGAGAGATGACTCAGAGGGAAGAGTGACTGCTGCTCGCACTGTCAACCTGGGTTCAATCCCCGGTGTATGCCCTCGAAACACCCAAGACAGATAAACAAATGTGATAAAAAGTGCTCTATGAGAGTAGGGTGGAATGAGCAGCAACCAGGTCAGCAAACACCCTTGCGGTGGGACTTTGCACCCCGAGACCCTCACCTGACAGAATAGATGCAACAGCAGCAATGATGAAAGACACGATGACACCGGGTCCTGCCATTTCCTTGGCCACCAGGCCAGACACCACATACATGCCGGTGCCCACACAGCTGCCAACTCCGAGAGAGATGAGGTCCACGGTGGTGAGCACCTGGGCTAGTTTGGTACCGTGCGCGGTGGTGGTCCCAGTTCCCTCCAACATGGACTCTACTGGTTTGGTGCGTAGAATCCGAGAGTGCATTGCGTACCAGGCAGCCCCCCACTGCACCCGTCGCGGGTCCAGTGAGGCCAGGAAGCCACTCATCTCGAATAGCAGAGCTGCAGTGAAGGGTTGCTGATAGAAAAAGACGGCAGAAGTCTTAGTGGGTGATCCTGGAACTCATGGAGCAGCGAGTGCTTGTCCTTCTAAGGAAGAGACAGTAGGACCCAAAGCAGCCTTGTCTTGGGCATGAACGCCTGCAAGAGAAGCAGAAGAAAGGAGGTAAGGACAGGGGGAAGTGAACAATGGCTCGGAGACACATCCGGTGTACATCGTGAACAGGTGCAACAGGACCGCCCTTCGTGTTTATAACATGGGGACACTCCATTTCTGTGTTCTCCCTTCAGGGCTCTCTTCCAGGCCTATGTGACAGCCCGAAGCTTCCCTGTGTCTCACAAGCATCGCAGAGGCTGGTTTACTATAGGACCCGCTGTGACCCATCTCCCTTCTCTGTGTTTCAACCTTAGCAGTTCACGGGGCTAATGAAGTCTTGACCAGAATGAAGACATTCTGAAAAGATAGTGTGCTTTTCCTTTATAAAGTCCAAGGCATTTTAAGGAATTAGTTTTTCTCTAGGAATCTCATACTGAGAGAAGGAAAATGTTGAGGTCCTGCTGCCAGCTTGGGGCAGATAGATATTTCACACAGTGCTGATAACTTGTCAGACCACCTCCAGGAGAGACTACAGCCCTGCCAATGCTGTGGAACCACAATGGACTAGGGCTGCTTAGCTAGCCATACCTTTAAATAGCCCTCGATTCAAACCTAGCTCTCAGCTAGGACCTTGAAGATGGATTTGGAAGAGTGTTACCCAGTGTTTCTTCCCACTGTTACCACACTGAACGAATCTCCCCTTTCTGCTTTTAGCTATTCATTTGTCCATTATATTGGCTAGTTATCTGCTGCTGGGATAAAACATTCTGACAAAAGCAACTCAAGTAAGAAAGGGTTTATTTTGGCTTAGGGTTCCAGAGAGGTAGAGTCCATCATGGTGGGGGAGGTGTAGCTAGCAGGAACAGGAAACGGGGTGCTGATCATGCTTCCAATCACACAGGGAGCTGAGAGGGAACAGAAAGAGGGGCGAGGCTATAAAATCTCAGAGCCTCTTGATGTAAGTCCTCCACCAATGCGCCTGTAATCCTTCCAAATAGTCCCACCAGCTGGGAGTCAAATGCTCAAATACATGAGCCTGTGAGGGACATTTCTCATTCAAGCCACCATACCTATTGAGGATGGGTGGATGAACCTGGTTCATTAGAGCTGCCAGACCTAGACTCTGATGCTACAATTCCAGTAACAAAGCTATCTGCTTGGTGTTGATGTGATGGGCAGGTCAGCACATGTATGTAAGGAGCTGAAGCCAATACCTCTCATAGGAAGCACTCAGCTGCCTCAACTCCTATATACTTCTTACTGGACTATGCCAAGATTTGATCTGTGATGCTGGGGTGTATTCTTTGTGAACACAATATGCTCATTTGTTAAAAAACAAAAACAAAAACAAAAACGAAACAAAAAACAAAGAACATAAATTTATGCCACCCAAAGGATTGTTTTGAATTTGGTTTTCGAATAAAGCAAAACATGTTTTAAGTACTTTCTTGCTTTGGGAGATTATGGAGTGAGGAATTCTGTGGACATTTGGGGGGTGGGGCTGATAGTAGAAATGCTCACGTTGGTGTCATACACCTCTCGAAGATCTCACATAATGTTCTTGAGTATTAGCACCTTGGCAACGGTAATCTGACCTTTGTGGTGAAGTTAAAAGTCTGTTTGATATATCAGCATGCAGGATGTTTTGGATGGTCTCAAAATATGAGGACATTGAAACTTCCAGGAAAGCAACTCTAGAAAAAGTTAAATGAGGGTTGTGATTTGATACATTTGGAACTTAAGAGGGACTGAGGTTCCTCTGGCAGTGTGGCCCATGGGATCACACTGGTCTTATGCAGCCCCTACCCAGAGCTGGCTGTTGAGAATGGGCATATCTACAGCAAGTCTTCAGTTAGTGTGCTGGTTAGTTTTCTTGGTCATCTTGGCACAAATTGGGTCATTTGGGGAGAGGGAACCTTAGAGGGGAAAAGGCTTCCATCAGATTGGCCTGTAGGCACCCCTGTGGCCATTTTCTTTATTGATGACTGATGTGGGAGGGCCCCACCCACTGCGTATTTCCTGAGGTTACTTTCTCTGGAAGTCAGAAGCTCTGTAAGATTCTAGAAAGAAAATTTGAAGTATGTGAAACATTGGTTCCAAGCGCCACACTGGTCAGCCTAGGCTATTTACACACAAGTTCCTGCCAATGTAATCAATGGCTGTTACTGGTTTTGGATCAGGGTCTTGCAGGTGGCATAGCTGGTCCTGAAGTCAGTGATTCTCTGTATCATCATCTTGAGTGCTGTGATTATATGTGTGTGTCATGACACCCAGCTTCCTAATATTATTAATTAATACTTCTTAGCACTTAATGTTGTGCTTTTCTCTTCCAGAAGGCTTTGCAGACACTGACTCATTAGGAGAATCAGGTGAAATGCTTGGTTCACAGGGTTTAGGTGACAACCCTTTCAGTTTCATTTCCTCCTGGAGCCTAGTGTCTGTATTGTGCTCCTCCTCTTTGTCAGGTCCAAATTCTGGTCCTTAGACAAAAGCCAGCATTCCTCAGGAACTGGTGAAGCCGTTCCCCTCTACCAAAGAAGCCATTCCCTTATCACCGGCAGAAGGACAAATGGCTATCTGTGGTGTTTATTAGCATACCAAAGCACGTGCTGGCCCCCAGGCTCCCCCAGTGTCACAAGTACCTGTTACACCCATGTTGGCATCCTGTTCTTCTTATTCTGTTCCTTACCCTAAGCTTCTCCAGCTCATGGGTGCCCTCCCCACCTCTGCTACTCATTTCTCCTTATAACCCTATTTTGGCTATGCTCTCTCTCCTTTATCTTCTGCTCTTGGTCTTCTCTTTGTCTTCTTCTCTTGTCTCCCTCCCCCCAATCTCATAGTTATGTCCAGTCTGTTGTCCATGTCCAGTCTACTACTTTCTCTCCCTGCTCTGGACTCTTCCAGATGCTCCTGGTTGCTTTCTCTCTCAAATATACAACAAAATACTTCCCCTTTACCATACCTTTGAGCATTCATGTTGTCAGTTTATAGACCATTCCCCCACCCCTCCTGTTCCTTTTTCTCCCTTTTCTCCAGTTTCTCCTTCATCCATAGTCCTCTTCTTTTCCTCTTCCTCCTCATCTTTCTGTGCCTTCATTCCTGATTAGTGAAACAATAGGACTTGGGGACTACAGGGTCTTACTCAGGTTGTGGTCTTATAGGAAAATGGGTGTGGAGGCATGTCTGTTGCTTCACCCCTAATGTTGTGGCAGCCTTGGCAAACTAATGCAGGCTGTAACAGAGATAAAGCAGGAGTGACAACATCAGTTGACATGCCAGTGTGGATAGGGAAAATTCCAAAAGACCCCCACCTCCAGAAGAAGAGCTGCAGGCAATAAGTGGGAGAGGGAGAATCAGCCATATGCAATTCTTTAATAATTAAAGAAGAGGTCATATATGTGAGAGGGGATGTGGGATACGGGAGGAACTGGAGCAGGCAGAAGGAAAGATGGAAATTATGTAAATACAGTACTCAAGTATGAAATTCTCAAAAATAAACAAGAGCGAAAGTAAACAAACAAACAAACAAACAAACAAACCTAGGTGCTGAAGGGGTAGGGAGTTCTCTGGACTAACAGGAGGCTGGATGTGCCCAGCATCAGGGAAGAATGTTCTTGGCAGAGCAAGGAGAAGGATCTGAGTGCCATGACTGAGCTAGGTGAGTGGCAGCAACAGTAACTTAGTTCCAGCCTCGGTGGGGACCAGCGCCCCCTAGTGGTAGTAGCACTGATCTTGGCTCTCCACTTCCTGGCAGAAGCCCCTTGCTTCCCGGAGAGATATGATGAGCCAATCCAGTATTCAGGTTCTGACCAATCAGAGAGATCCCCTAGACATTGCCTGTTTCCTTTAAAAAGCCCATGCTGCTATATCTGATGGTCGCCATTTTGAATAGTGGCTGACCCCTGCATGTAGGTTTGCTCTGTAGAATGAAAGTGCTCTTGCTTTTTGCATAGGTGGTTGAAGGTGGCCTTTGTGGGGTGATTCTCAGACCCAATGTCTCCCACTGGCCCCCATGCTGCCTTTAGAAGCTTCATTCAGTGAGTACCACAAGGTCATGGCTTCTCTGCAAGTTCACTGTAGCTGTTATGCAAAGTTTAGCATGGAGGGGAAGGTCATCAATAAGAGACCCAGAGAGGAGACAAATACTTGTTTGGGAATTTTTACAGGCACAGTCCAGGTAGCAAATGTAGTTTCTATCCAAACTGCTGGCTGCAGAATACTGTAATTTAGCACTACAGAGCTGTAGCCCAGTGCCAGGTGACTGACAGCTGACCTCACTTTTTGAACAGGACTGAGTTTTAATTAGCCAGGACTTTCCTTATTTGCATAAATCTTATTGATATGACCCTTATTTGCATGGCAGAGATTGCACAAGTGAAAATGACATGTGTGACAACTGTCAGTAACCTTCCGGAACTCTATACCAACCCCTAATCCGACTGTTTGTCCAGATTGAACAGTGTGTATTACACGCCAGAGAATTATACACAAGGAAACATACCCTACTCACAAAAGGACTCCTCCCAAGGGGACCCCCCCCAACACCTCATTTTCCCAGGCTGTAGGAAGTACTATAATTACTGCTCAGCCTGCCTTCCTCTTGAAATGTACTCAATAAACTATTCTTCCTGTGCTGAGCCAGAAGGGGACATCATAAGCTACTTCAGTGCTCTCTGTTACCATGGTTGCTGGCCACTTAATGCACTACATTTAGTTGAAGGATTATCAGTCCTTTTGTGATCAATGGGCGCGGCAGAAGTGTAAAGGTGAGTGGGGTATGGGGCTGTTGCAAGAGAGCCATTAGTAGGTAAAGTACGATTCAACCACTGTTGGAGAAGGCTAGGCGGAGGATCGTGACCACGGGTGAATGCAGACAGCTCCATTCTCAGGTCTTGTGGGGGTGTTTGTGTGTGTTTCCATCTTCAGGATCCTTTGTAGTGACTCTATACCTTGACTACACTGGGGTTAACCAGGGAGTTTGCAGAAACCGTGGGGCCTGTGCTCCTCCAGAACTCTGATTCACTTTTCCAGAGCTGTGGCTACATATAGGTGTAGTAGAACGCGACTGTAACAGGTTCCTAACTTGTGACAAATTCCTACTGTGCTTTTTCTACCCTCTAGCTCAGGAAAGAAAAAGGAAAGATAGAAAGAAAGCAAGAAATCTTCACTGCCCCTTTTGGCCATCCTAAGCTTGGAGAGAGGAGGAGCTCATAGAGCCCTGCACTGCACTAGCATCTAACAAACCAACCCACCAACTGCAACTGCCAGCTGCCCCTGCTCTCCTTTATATTCTAAGCAAAGTTCTCAGAAGTCCAAGTGGCATGTAATCATGTGGAAAGCTGCATATAACAGAAAACTTGTTCAAAGCATCCTGCTACATAGAGGGACTGTTTTTAAACAAACAGACAGACAAATGAACAAAAACAAAGGCTGAGGCCCAATGTCCCAGGCCAAGCGAAATGTTGCATTTTGCCACAGAGAGGTAGTCAACAGGTCCTTCCTGCTTCCTGTCCTGTCCGGGGTAAGGTTGGTAGGGTCTCCTGCCCAGTCCTCCTTTGCCAGTGAAAGCTGCAAATGCTGCCCTGTCTGCAGATATTTCCTGGGAGACTTGTCAGCCCTACAGTAGAAAATCGAAAAGAACAGCAAGGAAACAAACCAGGCTCACCAGAGAGGTGACAGCTTCTATTTGCATTCCATATTCTTGGTTACAAGAAACAGTGGTGAAAATGTGGATAATTAACTTGAACAAAGGCTGAAGGTGGCCAGAATTTCTTCCTGGCTTAATTCCCTCCAGGCAATTCCTCTGAGCTCTTGCTTGTGATACAAACAGGGCTTTAGGGACATTTCCTTTCTAAGTAGGAAATTTACTGGAGGGAACAAAATGTACAAAAGGAAGTGTGCTTCTAGGTGACTATTGACAATATCCATATTCATTACTCACAGATTATGTTAATCAGTGAGAGTTGTTGTTGATGTTTTGAAGCACACTGCCGTGGTCTTTCCAAGATGAGCAATAAAGGCATGTTGTGCTTTCTCTAGCATTCAAATTCAACTTTCTCAAAATACTTTGTAGCTATAACTAAGGTTTACGGAGCCTGGAGGGGGGAGTCATCACTGGTGTTTGCTGCTATGCTTGCCTGTTCTGGCTCCAAGTCTGATGATGCTAAAAGCAGGTTTGTTTCAGGTCAAAAATGATGATGGTTCAGAAGTTTACCCAATAGATAGGATTATAGGTTAGTTTGAAGCCTATCTTTAGTGGGTAAGAGAGGAAGAAAGTGTAAGTTAACAAAACAGTAAACAGCCAAAAACCCATTCCCATCCTGCTCTCACAGAAAACTAGGGCTTATTGTAAATCCTTTCACGACATTCCTGGTGAAGAATAGTCCAGTCTTCACTGGCACATCTTGGCAGCAGGGGTCACTGGCTGACAGAGGCAGCCTCCAATGGCTGGCAATTACAGCCACTACAGAGTTCTAATCAAGGTTCTCAAGCAAAATGGCATAGGAGTGAGAGCTGCCTGGTTTGGTAAGTGCTGCTTGGTGACTGCAGGTCTTAAGGACCCTTCAGAGGCCTCCTGCATGTCTATATATCTTGGGGTCTAGGGCTAACCTATCAGCCTTACTAGTTCTCCAAGGAGCGAAGGTTCTTGCTCCTGACTGATGACATAATCTAAGATTCCTTAATACTTTCAAATTCCAGCATTATTGTGAATTGCCCAGAGGTGCCTAGGCGCCGTTCCCTGGAGTTTACCCTGCCCCAGTGCCCCTGCTCCTGTGGCTCCCACACCCCAGCTCCAGGGACACTTCCACCTTCAGTGGCCAGGTGCCGCCTCCTAAGCCCTGTACCCATGTGTCATCAGCAGGGGGCTGGTGCCCATTCCCATATAACCCCGTGGGCTTCCGGATCTCTCTCTGCCTCTCTGCCCCTCTTCCTCTGTCTCTCTGCACCCCTCTCTGCCTCGTGCTCTCTCTGCCTCTCACTATACTGTCCCCCTTTCTCTTCTTGGTCTCTCACCCCGCTGTCTCCCCACCCCCCCTTTCTTTCTGCCTACAGAGTCCTGTTCTACCTGACTCAGTGTCTTTCCCCTTCGCCCATAACTAATAAACCTTTCCTAGAAAACTCGCCAGCGTGTTTGCGCCTAAGCTCCTTCTCTGGCCTCCGCGCATATAAACAATTATTACAAGCATTACTTTCCTTGACTCTGCCCTTCAGTTCTGCCATCTCTAAAATGGGATGATGTTGGTGCCTAGCTCACAGCTGTGGTGAAGAGTGGAAGAAAGGCACGAAGCCTTTAGGGTGATGATGCACGTGGACAACACTGCCATCTGTGGTGGCTCCTGATGATCTTTTCGTCCCCTCTGCGGACCTCACTCCATGTTCCCCTCCGCAGGTGCTCTCTGAGAGCCTTTGGCCTGCCGCCCAGCCTCGTCAGGGCGTTTTCTACAGAAGCTGTTCAGGGTTTCTCCTGGCTGTAGACTGCGTAGCATGTTGTTTACTGAAGGACTCAAGTAACCTTGCTCCTTCAAGCCTGAAGGGACCAGGTTTCTCTCTCCCTTTGTGTCTTCATCATGGCACGGGATTAGGGTATCGAGTGAGCTCATATGACGGCTACAGAATGACTTCAAAGTCTGAAAACTCAAGTGTCCCAGGACACACCTGGTAGGAAGGAACTGACTCCCATAAGTTGTCCTCTGGCCTCCACACATGTGCAGTGACACCTACACACACACACACACACACACACACACACACACACACACACACACCCCCCATGTAATTTAAAATTAGAACGTGGAAGAAGTCATTTGGCAGAGAGGAAGAATGGAGAGTCTTCTCCACCAAGGTTGACATGTTTTTTTGTTTGTTTGTTTTTTTCTTTTTTGTCTACAAGACAGTGGTAAGAGAGATTTTTTTTTTTTTTGGTTATTGTTTCGTTTTGTTTTGTTTTTGAGAAAGGGTCTCGTGTAAGAGCAAAAGTTATGTTTGAAATTTTAATTACTCTGCCTAAGAGATCTATGGAACCAGGACATGACTTCCTGGAGTGCTAGGTGGGACTGTTCAGGTGAGAGAGTCCTGAATCTCCCTTGCCCAAGGACATAAGCTCTTGGAATGTTGGGTAGGGAGTGTCTAGATCCCATTTAGTTGACCCTACTACACAGAATGTGCTTGAAATGCACCAGATGTGCTTGGTCACTTGTAGATGGGAGATAACGCAGACAGGAAGTACTTCAGGATAGGTGCTTGTCACTGATTGGACCTGGTAGGAAGTATGTAGCCTTATGGGTTCTGTCTTTTTAAGCAGGTGTGCCACGAGATTCGGGGACATACTGTGGGAACTCTGGAGGTGACAGTTTCACTCTGTGGGTACCTCAGAATAGACCTGGTCAGGGTCTATCTTCCTGGCCAATATTTAATTAATTTAATTAAAGCTTGCTCACTCCAAATGTAGCTCAATTGTAGGGGTCTTATTCTCGACTAGATTTGGGATTTATACTCACTATGTAGGCCTGGAACTCACTATGTAGACCAGGCTGGCTTTGAACTCACAGAGATCTACCCGCCTCTTTTGACTCCCAAGCTCTGGGATTAAAGTTGCATGTCACCATCCTAAGCTATAAAGTAGAAATTTTTGATTACTCTGTCTGTGTGTGCATGTGTGTGTGTTGTGTGTGTGTATGCATGCATGCACATGTGTGTCCATATGCATGAGTATGAACAAATACCTCCTAAGTTATGCAACGTTGGTGCCTGACAAATTGGGTTAAATGTACAATTGGCTTTAGTACTGGGTTTCTATGTTCACAATTATCAATATTCCCAACAGTACCTTTGCTAAGTGTTTCATCAAACTTACTTGAAACTTGTACACAGAATCTCAGAAACAGCTGACTTTCTTCTGCTTGGAAGGCCTTTAAAGGGGGACTTGAATGGATAGCAACCACCTACGGCATCTATGGAGAAGATGCAGTGCCATTTCAGCTTCCTGTTCAATCTTCAGTTTCTTTCTCTGTTTCTAGAAGGGACTGATTGATTAATTCAACTTCTGCGGGCGATGACAAGCAGTTCCAGATTTCAATAGATGAATTACACAATGGCATTTGTCTCTTGCTGTGGATCTGTTCAAAGCTGTGGGTTGTGAATAAATCTGGACTGTGAGTCTCTGCGGCAAAGCCATCTTACACCAGGAGTTAGACCGAAGGAAAAATCTGCACCTGACACATGCTGTTCCCTGGCCTAGTGCAAATGAGATATGCCTCTCCTTGCATTTCTAATGACTCCCTATCGGCTGAAAACCCCATCTGACCTCAAAACTGACGGGTGGATGTCTTCTCTAGGAGAGTCATGGTGCTCTGCTAACCAAGTTTGTGATTGGTGATTGGTCATGTCTCAGATCTCTCACTACATACTGGGCACATTAGTGTATTTTTCTTCATTTTCTTTATCTATTTATTTATTTTTACAACTAGGTCTCATATAGTACAGGTTGGCTTCAACCTTTACTAGGTAAACCGAGGCTTCACTCCCAAGTCCTGAGACTGTAGGTGTGTACCACCACATCTGTGTTTTTCTTTTGAGTCTAATTCTTGCTCCCCACACCAACCCAGGTATGGACACGAGTCTGTCCATCTGAGACCTCCAAGCTTAAAGAGAGTGCTGTCTGTGTTCACCCCTGAGCATCGACAATGAATTCCATAAAGATGTAAACATCGATTTCCTTTAATGGCCAGCTTAAACAAAAAGCTCATTGGCTCTAGACACTAAGCAGAACAAAACAAAAACCCAGCTAGTTTATCTTTGTTTGCTTGAAGTAAACAATTCTCAAGGAGTGAGAAAAACTTCTGAGGGTAATTAATCTTTATGTGGTCTGGGATAATATTCCTATTTACGAGTTTCCTACCCTGGTCCAGTTCATCAGTGTCCCAGCGGGGAGGATCTCATCTTAATGCTTCAAGAAAATTCCTGGCATCTTTTAGGAGAAGCAAGAAGCTTGGTTAGAGATCTGGCTATTTGGCAGTGAGGGGCTGCTGTTCTCTTCCAATGCCTGGCTGTTTGATATCACCCTCCCACCACAGGGCTGAAGTGCAAGGCTGCAGGTCTCTGCTGGGGCCAAGCATTCCCTAGTGTGGCCCGCCTGACATCACCTTCCACTCCCACCGATGTTAACTTCAGGGTCTTAGAACTGTTAGGTGTTTTGTGTTATCCACTGTGCAAATGGTAATATTAATAGAGCCGGAATCCAGAAACGAACGATTTCTCCCAGATTTTCCTGGAAGACCCCTTTCAAAAGAGACAAGCCACACAGGAAGTCACTTTATCTTTGCATCCCACTATAATGAATTTAGGAATTTGTATTAGATTAACATTGCAGAAGTGCTTAATGAAGTCCCACTATGCACTTAGTTAGAAATCATGCACATAAATTACCATAGGAAATAGAGTATCAGAAATTTACACAAAGGGCCAGAGGGTCTGTTCGTCCCCTGGATCCTCTCACTGGCCTGCTAGCCACCGGCTATTGTTCCTTTAGCAAACTCTGCCTGATACAGTAACTTGCTTCTTAATGCAACACAGCAAGTTCCAAAGTATATTGGTAGGTGATGCCTATGGTGGCCTTCTGCACAAAGTTCTGGTCTCACCTCACCAGCTCTTTAGTGGCCACTCTGTAATAATGGAGTCAGAGGATGTTTGTATTAGAGAACAATCCAGATTGGCACCTCCACACCATGTGTCACCTTAATGGCGCTGAGCTCTAGAAGCCAATTTATACCCACATAGGCTGCATGCCCATCTCAGCATGGCCTCACGCAAGACAGAAACACCAGCTGGACTCTAAAGGCAACTCTACTGAATGCTACCTGACAAAATCAAGAAATGCTACCAGAAATTCAGCAGATCCTACTCCTGTGTGAGCTTCCTGTGCTGCTCACACATACTCAATGACCCCAAACAGTCCAAGGTTATCAGTTTAAAGTCCTGAGTTTGCAGGAGTTGAGGGCAGTCCGTCTTCTCTTTTCCAGCTTGTTGAACTTAGAGGTCACTTGTCTTCCTAGACTCGTGGTCCTGCTATCATCAAAGCCAGCATACAGCAGCTTCTCTCTAACTTCCTTCCTCTCTCTTCCTCCTTCTCTCCTCCCCTTCTTTCTTAGTCTCTGACTCAGGGTACTGAGCATGTGTGTAAATAGTGTTCTAATAAACTCTAACTCCAGCTCTAAGGATAGCCTTAAACTCTGAGCCCTCCTGTCTCACCTGGACCTGCTCAGTGATTACTGCCATGTTCCATCACGCTCAGCTCTGCTTCTTCCTTTTAAGGACCTTGTGTATATACTAATCCAGGACCATCTACTCAATTCAAGATCTCTAACTTTATTACCTCTCCAAAGTCCACCGTAACATAAACTCCACCTGAACATAGATAATTTGTAACATAGTTACATATCCCTTGGATCAGGACATGGACTTCTATGGGGATGTGGAGGCATTTTGCATCTGACATGCTGTCTAAGAACCGCTCTTTCAGATATCTTAGATATCCCTTTTTCATATTTCTAAACTGTATGACAAATTGGCATCCTCTTCTCTCTCTTCCCTCTGCATAAAACTGAACTGGTACAGCCTTTCTCTATATATTTTCTCCAAAACTTTGCCCTTAGTTAAAACAAAACCCTCTCTCAAAAATAACCTGGCAGGCACGTTGACACAGCTGTTCCCAGAGTCTTGGGTGTAGGGTGACTCACTCAAGACTACACACCAGAGAGTGGCATGCCTCTCAAAGGATGTATCAGAATGTTTCCTTCTACTCCTTAGTCCAGAAGGTGAATGAAGCAGTGTCCACTTTCCTTGTGTGATGCTAATCTCACGCCAGGCCTAAGGGCACAGGGCATTCATTCACCCAGCCGTCTATGTGCTAGTTTCCTTTCTCATTGTATTACCTAATTAAGCTTCATATTTAGTTAGGTTCCTGATCATGTGCTTGTGTCTTCAACACTGTCACAACAGTTTTCTGCTCTTTGATAAGGAAAGCAGGCTGGATGCTGCCATGATTTTTAATTTTAGACAATGTCAGAGGGACTTTGGATATCACAACATGGATTCCTTGGTGTCTTCCTTGATACACACTAGATGTAGATTTTGGTGGTTTTCCCAACTTTCTCAGGAGTAAGGCCGATCATTATAGTATCACAGGTTCTGGAGAATCTAATTTTGTTATAGGCTGGGCTAGCCTATGGCAATATGTCAAATTCTGGACCATTCTGAGAGTTACTCAATACTGTTTCTGGAAGAGTGAAAACAGAGGGCTATTAGTTCAAAGGTCAAGTGTACTTGCACAGGACAAGAGGTCATGTTGGAAGTGATATAGCTCTGTTCTAGAGGATAGTCTCAACTGCTGCTCCACAAATGCTATCCACTTTGGTCAGCTCCCTCCCAAATCAATAAGTGCAATTGGATGACTGACTTTGTGCCCGTGGGTCTGGAGTTCACACAGGAAACTACTTTTGTCCTCTCTACTCACAGTAGATACTTGGGATCCTGCAGCTTTGGGGTCTAGCCACCTGTCTTTTTGAGATTCCTTCCACTATCCTCAATTAAAAATAAAATGAAATAAAAAATAAAATAAAATAAAATAAAATAAAATAAAATAAAATAAAAAACCCCTAGCATTCTAGAGCCAGCACTCGAAGCCAGATAACTCCTATGCGACAGGTCCTTTCAGCTTTTCTGATCAAACAGTAAACAGGTAAATGGAATCTTAAATTTATTTATGCCCCACGGACTTTCAGTTCTCAACAAAGGCTGGCTCTTCCACACCCAGCCCCACTCTGCTCCTGGTTTATCCTGTTCTCAATGCTCACAGTGTGCCTTACTGGGCTCACTGGGTTTCTATAAATATTTATGAAGCACCTGGCACTTGTGTGAGCAAGGTGTGGAGAGAAAGCCCAGAGAACCACGGCCCTTCCCTCCCAGAGTTTGCAGGCTGGCTGGGAGACAGACATTATTCAGCGTGATGCCAGGACTGTGATGCTTTTCCCTGCCTAGTTATCCTTTCGCCTTTCAGGTTTTTTTCACCTTTTTGATGAGTCCAGCCCCACACCTCCATGTTCCTTTGGGACTCAGTTTATGACTCATCTGTCATCAAATGTTATGTTGACCGCTTGAGCCTCCTGTTCTCTGGTTTTCTATGGAACTTGCAGCTCAGTATACATTCTTAAATTCTAGTATGCAGATTGCTCTAGCACTGGAGGGCTAAGATCTCTTCTTAAGCCTCTCCACTGATTTTTGTATCACAAACAAAATGAAAACGAAAGTTCTTGTCCTGGCTCCCAGGGTGCTACATAGTTTGGTGCTTGCTTTATTTCTGAATTCATCCATTACCACCTCATCTCTTGACTTCATCAAAGTGAATTCCTGTTTCTAACACATGCTGAGTCTTATTTCCTGTCTCTGGAATCTCTTGCCCTGGGCCTTTGCATGGTTCAGTCCTCAGTATTTCAACCTCTGCTGACACGTTATTTCTGCGGTGACTTTAGCTCTACCTAAGCTAAAAGTGGTCCTGATGTCCTGTACTTTATTATTTATCCACCATCTCTATCTCTCTATCGGTCTCTCCATCTACCCCTCAATTCCTATATCCCTCTATCTATCTATCTATCTATCTATCTATCTATCTATCTATCTATCTATCTATCTATCCATACTTCAGACTGTCTTTCTTTCTATATCTATCATCCATCCATCCATCCATCCATCTATCCATTTTTTTCTTCCATCTATCTACCTGCCTACTCATCTCTCCATTCACTTTTAAGTGAATTATCCTGTTTTGAAACTTATTTAAGTGCCAGTGTTTTTATTACCTGTCTCCCCCCTCTAGACTGTGAACTTCAAGGCATATCCTTTTCTAAATCTCCAGTGACTAGAGCAGGCATTCATGAAAAGTAGATAAATGACAGACAAATATTTGTTTCTCCACATGGCTGGTTTCCCCGCAGTACATAAGGGAGTAGTGAGCACAAAGTTATTTTCTCATAAAAGACACAGTTTCTGATAGTAGTTTTTTAACAATCTGCTGTTTTGAGACATCTTTTGCAATGTAAGAAGGCTGTCTTTGTTAACTACCTTCTGCATTGATTCAGAACACAAAACAGTGGAAATCACCTGGTTCAAGTCCAAGATTTTACAAAGGAAAAAAATTCTCTTTTCTTTGGCTTCCACAAATCCTTTTGAGGATAAAATGATCTGGAGACAATTATGTCTAATTACAAACGAATTATCTCCATATGACTTTTATCCTTTTACATTTCATTAAGTCAAAGGGAGCTTGAATAGAAACTACACAGGATTAGAATATTAAAAAAATGTTTAATATTAAAATATTAAAATTTTTCTAAATTTAGAATGACATATTTTGAATAGAAGCCCCACTGAGCACCTTGGAAACTTTAGGCTTTTACCCAATCATTGAGTTAAAAGCCTGATAAAACAGTGTGCAGGAGAAGGCATTTTAAAAATCTGTAGAGTGCTTTCTTCTTTTTCAACTGGGGGAAAATAACGAGAGGCTTTGACAGTTTGGGAATTGAGGATGGTTTTGAAGAATGAAGATGTACATTGCATTTTAGGGATGCTGTTCATTTCTAGCTTTTAGAATCTTCCCTGAGAGATGGGAGGTAGAGATACCAGGACCCCCATAAGCCCATGGACAGCTAGCCTGACATACATACTGGTCAAAAAGAGACCCTGTCTCAAACAAGGTAGGAAACTGAAGGCAAATACCCTATGTTGTCCTTTGACCTTCACATGAATGTTGTGACCACACACATGAACATACCTCCCCTCCACATCCATACACAAAAACACAGGAGAATGAAACATTCAGCAACTATTAAAATATTGTTCTAAAGTAACATTTTGGTATGTGAAAAGTCACTCAAGTTATACAAAATGGAAACAGCTTCCACAAGGGGTGTGAAACTCAGCATAAAACGTGAGCCAGCTTCACTTTCTCCTTCAGAAGGTGCCACGGTATTTAAGGTGGGGGCCTATGGTGGTGGGATGAGGAGGGATTTATGTATTCATCTTTTCTATGGTTGGTATAAATTCCTAGAAAATGAGGAAAAAAATTGTAACCTCTGAATATGGTGGTTTGACTTTTAGATGTTACATAGGTGACACTCATGTTATTGAATTTCGACAGTCTCCCGGGTTTATGACATTCACTGCAATGCTCCTGTGGTGCTAGGCAGCAGTGATATGCACGGGATCAATGGGTGAGCAACCGGGTGCTCTGGTGCACTGCCCTGCCGTTACGCGGTTATTCGGTGCAGTAGGTTTGCTATGTTCAGTGCATTTTTGACTTAAGATATTTCCAACTTATGAAAGGTTCACTGAGATGCCTCTCCACAGTGAGCGGAGAGGCATCTGTATTCAACTGAGAAGGGAATCACAGATGGCTCCAAGAATGACATGCATGTTCCTGCTCCTGGCTACGACCCCACAGGATATTTGTGTCTTTTGCTTTTGGAGTTCTGCATCCATGCATCTCCATCTTGGCAAACTGGCTCAGGATCTGTGCTCTCCATGGCTCTATGAAGTTCAGATTAACAATGCCACTGGAGGAATAGAATTTGTCCCAGTCCCATGACTTTTGGTGTCTCAAAGCTTGGTTTTCTTTCTCTTTGTGTTTGATGCTTTCAAAGGCAGCTAATTTGCATAAATCCATTGAGTATTCTAAGAATTCTGGCTATCTCCAGAGGATATGAAACAGACATGTAACTGTGCCCTCCTGACACCATGATTCCCAGGTACTGCTGCTCTTTCCATTCTGTTCTCCGCACCTTGACAACCACTGGTCCCTCTACTCTGCTCTGACTCCCTTTGCTGAGGGCATCGGTTGCTTCTGTTTGGCTCTCATCACCCTCGTCTCAAGTCCTCTTCTTTGACACTCTCATTTATGAACTAAGATTTCATCTCAGAGCTGTGAAAGCTGTGTGTGTGCACGTCCATGTGCAGGGTGACAGTCACCTCGTCACCATTTGGGGAGTAAGGTCTCGGGGTCCTTTGATAGGATTTCCACTAATTGTAGGGAGAAGTCCTTTCCCAGAGGTGCCTCACCACTGGCTTATTTGCAGTCTTTACCGTGATGTTTGTAGTATATGGAACCATGTGAGCACGCAGGAGACGCCTGTTATCCACACTTAACCACTTTCTCATGCTGCTTGCAAAAGCTTTGCTAAAATCAAAACTTAGAGGCTTAGCTTGTCCTCCTGACTATCTGAGTGAAGCTGAGGTTGAAGGTGTAAAGTGACCTTGCCAAAGCGGACAGGTGAATCCATTCCTGTTCTATTACGCTCTTCCTAACACCAGGTCATACAGCCTACTCAGGGTGAGCCCTCTTTACTGTGCTCTGCAATCAAAGGCATACACGAGTTCCTGGCCCTCTCTTTTGCAAGAAGTAGTTTTTCCAGGCCTAAGGGAATGGGAAGAAGGATACACTAAATTGCAACTTGTATTTTGACAACTACAAACATTCCAACAAATAAGCTTCCAGAGTTGGAGCCTGGTCTTGGAAATGCTTAATGCATTTTGCCTGTCATAAGCAAGGACGGTGAATTCAGTTCTCCCTGCCTGTGTTCTGGGTCCAGCTCCTTTCCGTTCATTTAGTTAGACATCTCCAAACCAAAAAAGGATAAACTGCTCTTGGGACACATCACAGGACTAAATTATCTCCTTAGTACTCTGAACTCTGGGTCTCATAATCTGTTGCAAGAAGATAAACGGTTGAGATAGACCAGAAGAGACTGTCTTTTGGTGAGGCTAAAATTGGAGCAGTTAGTGGTGATACATGTAAAATGCAAACCATAGTGCATAAATAAGAGGCTCATAATTCTTGATCTTTTATATTTGTTCACCCGAGGTAGTAGTATTTGTTGAATCCTATGTACCAGATGTTGCCTGTCTGTATCTTGGGTATTGCTCAGCTACAAAATAGCTTCACTTTGGGTGATATTTACTATGCACCAGATGGGATAAACACACACACAGGCACACACACAATCTTCCAACAACTTTAGGAGAGATACTGTTTTTAGCCATTCTCAAATTAGAGAAGAAGAAACTGAGATTCAGAACAGCTCAGGTACAGATTGGAAGCCCTGTAGCTCCTGAGGGCAAGGGTGGGGTATGAATCCAGGCAGCACGGTGGTATGAGCCCCAGGGCAACACTTTCAGGATATCATACATTCCAGGATGATGAAAAATTTTCCATGCTGTCCAGCATGGCTGCCGCTAATGGCATGTGGCTATCAGACCCTTGACTTGTGGCTAATGATGCTGAAAAATGGGATTTAAATTTTTACTTAAATTTAATTGTAGATATGACTCAGAGATACTGTGGGTTTGGGTCAAGGCCACTGCAATGCAAATCAATGTTGCAATAAAATTAGCCATAAATTGTTTGTGTATATATAAAAGTTGTATTTATACAGTTTTATAGAATAAGAATGCAATAGTCTTATGGCTAAAAAAAAATGCATATACCTTAATTAATTTCTGCCCCCACCAATGCAATGTCAACTAAACTACTGGGAAAAATGGTTCCAGTAGACTTGCTACAGGCAGAGTTGCTAGACCCCTTCAGTGGGGAGCAGCTGAGGATGGCGAAGTGCTGCAGTGTGTGAGGACCGGGGCTCAACCCCAGTACCCAAGTGAAAAGTGGGCGTGGTGGTGTGCTTATGATCCCAGTGCTGGGAAAGCCGGCTCCTGGAGTGAATAAGGTGGGGAGAGACCGAGGAAGACACCCACTGACCTCTGGCATCCCCCACTCCATGCATGCACGTACACGTATGGACACACACACATGAACATGCACGCACACACATACCACTCACAAACAATGCGGTATTTATGAGATGCGCTAAGACAAAGCACAGTGTGATAACGTATGCCCGTAATTTAAATTTACGTAGCCACATGTGGCCAGCGGCTGTTCCATTGGATGACACGGCTGTACAGTTTGTGCTTGATAACTGCGGAAATGACATCAGAAAGATGTTGGCATCCCTTAGAAGAGGACACTGAGCACCGGGGCAGCTGGAGGACTGGTCCAAGGTTCCAGAGTTAGAACGGAGAAGAGCCAGGACACAGCTTCGAGAGCCACACGCTCTGCCCACTGGCATGCCTGTCCTTTACCCCCTGCAGTCCTCTCTCTTGGCTCTTCCTCTCTTTCCAAAGGGATCTGAAATCATATCTTTCTTCTTTTGCCCTTATCCAACAGTCTCTTTCCCTTCCTCTATTATTAACGTAGTAACAGTAGGAGAGTATGCTGTGGCAGATGTGTGTGGGCTGTGAAGTGGCCCTCTTAACTGGCCAAATGGATATTAAATCATGCCCTTGTCGTAATATCCTAAGGCCTTATCTCTGGCTTTCCTTTTGCTGTGTCTTTCTTCTTGATTATTCTCCCCTTCACCTGCTCTAATCTGCCTCCACTGCAAACAGCTGTATACCATATTAACAAAATAGGCTTTGGCTAAAATTGCTGAATTGGTATCTTCCTCAAAGCCGGCTACTTAAGTCCCCCTTCCCACCTTGTCAAGGGAGAGATCTTCTTTCAGTTAGGTTTGTGGTAGATAATACTATTATTCTAGAAAAAGAACATCCAATAGTTTATGGTTTGTGGGACTATCACCTTTTCCTGAGTGCCCTCCAAACAGACCAACTGAATGTTAATCTGTACCGAGTCAAGCAAGCGTCTGTACTCAGCGGGCTGCTACTGCCAACATATGAGTTGCCTTCCTCTGCCTTCCCTTAGGGACTTTAGAAGTTGCCTGAGTAGAAACCTTGCTTCAATCACAGGCATAAACAGCAAACAAACAGAAATAATGGTCCACCCAGGATAAAGTAGCCGGGCTATCCCCTTTGGCATCAGAAGAGAAGGAACTCTTTTACTTTTCAGACGGTAGCCTGCCCATCTAATCACAAAGGCTGATTGCTGTTGTATCAAGGGACAATGACACTCATTTCCAGACAGACGGGGAGGAATCTAAAGTTACTTGGCGGGGGAAGAGCACGCCAGTGTTTCCAGTAACCTGGAAAGTAGACCCTGGTGGAAAGTGGCTGGAGAAAGTGACTGAGGAGGGATGACTTGTAGGTCAGTGAGGAGAGAGGACAAATGCGTGTGGGTTTGTGTCCTCCATGCTGTCAATTCCCCCGAGACACATTGTAAACTCGGTGGGTTTGAAAGGCCGGTTGACCTACATCAGTGCTGCATGTCAAAATCCAGAACCATGATATCAACCAGAAGAAACTGGTTCTAAAGATTCAGACCTAGGAACCAGAGAGAGAACGTGTGGCATTTGTCGCTCTGGGTCTGGATCACTTACTCAATAGAATATGTTTTAGTTCCATCCATTTACCCGAAGGTTTCATTATCTCAGCTTTCTTTATAGCTGAGTAGAATTCCCTTGTGTATATATGTATATATGTATATATGTATATATGTATATATGTATATATGTATATATATATATACATATACATATATAAATAACTTGGAGTAACCACAGAAACCAGGAAAGTAAAAAGGGACAGTGTGGGTGGGTGAGCAGGAGAAGGAGCGGTGGCTGGGGGAATTGCAGGAGACAGGTGCTATGAAGGGGGGGTGGGTGGGAAAAGTTGGCATGGGGCTTAACTGGGGAGAGCAATACAGATGGAGAGGGAGGGAAGAAGGATAGATAAACTAAGGATGCTTAGAAAAATTTATAGCGAATCATTTAATGTTTACTTAAAATTACATATAATATGCATGTGTACACACACACACACACACACACCACACTTAAATGAAGTTACTCCACACGGGGTAATAATGCTCCCAGCTAACAAAAACCCCAATACCAGGCATGGTACTTTCAAATTATTGGTTAGGGGAGTCCAAGGGATCCCCCAAACAATATAGGCTATTGCTCTTGCTCTTGGTTGCCTCCAAGTATTTGAAGATAAGTCTCTATTGTTGATGTCACCACACACCTTCGGGCCCAGGGCTTGGAGGACTCGAGCTGCACCTGACCTGGAAGTGTCCTCCCTCTCACAGTACCAGAAGGCGCTGTGTAAGCTGACAATCAAGAACAGCAATAAAGAGTCCTGCCCAGTGTTGACACTTATAAACCATAACAGCGACCACATGGATACCCTCAAAGGTGCAATAGTGGCACGGATATGTTGGCGGCAATCAATGACCATCTAATTGGACTTCAAGTCTGCTCAGTAGGAAGGAAGTTGTGTCTGGTTCTATAAACCTAGCTTCACCATGTCCCTTTCCTAAACCAGTACAATCTCGGACTGCCTTCTGAATACTTCACCCTATCCCACAGATAGGTCCAGCTCTCAACCTGTGTCAAAGAACTTTTTGCAACAGACAGAGATCATTACAGAAATTCACAACTGGTCAAAATGAAGAGAACTGATTGTGGAATGCCTACCACCAATGGATACATCTATTACACAACCCCTATATCTAAGGTTCAAGGAACAGCGTGGAAGAGAGGGTATGGGTGCATCGTAAGAGCCGGAGGACCAGGATGTCTGCTGTGAGATTGTGTCCTCTGTACACAACTGAAAAGTTGCATCTATGAAACCGCAA
Source organism: Cricetomys ansorgei (assembly GCA_026225945.1). NCBI lineage: Eukaryota > Metazoa > Chordata > Mammalia > Rodentia > Nesomyidae > Cricetomys > Cricetomys ansorgei. The sequence goes on along the minus strand of JAMJFZ010001121.1, from coordinate 7,554,419 downwards.
TGATACGGTTGCTTAAACAAGACTCCTGGCATGGATGAAGGAAACCTCACAAGCCCCCAACCCCACAAAGCCTACGCGAAGAGTTACATGCAATTAATGACTACTCTGAGAGGGAGGATCGGTCTTCCCCAGGGAGAGCCTCCTAATTGATTATCTGATATCAAGTCTTAAAACATATAAACATGAGCAACACTGAGTGGACTCAGCAGGTGGCATTTATATATTTATAGCTGCGTGTGCGTAACTACCACGATTAAAAAATGAAAGCGTCCGTGAATTTGAGGAGAAGTGACCCAGGAGGAGCTGAAGGAAGGAGGGGTGTAATGATGTAAAAACAGAACTACTGTACTAAATTCTCAAGAAAGTAAAACACTTAAAAGAGAAGTGATTGGCTCTTTTGGTAGCACGAGCAGAGCAGGAAAGAGGGGGATGGAGACATCTGTCGTTTCTCACTAGGATGCAGCTCACTGTGGATCACTTGCCTTGCATGTATGAAGCCCCTGATTTAATACTCACCTCTTTAAAAAGAAGAGATATGAAATGTAGCGTTATACTTTAAAATTTTAAAACTTACCATTAGTATGTGTATGCTCACAAGCATGATGTGCTTGCGTGGAGGTCAAAGGTTATTGCATCCATCTTAGCCCCTCCCATAACCTAGCAACCTACTTGACTCCAGATGTATTTAGCAAGAGACAAGTATGTGCTGGGTGCTAAGGACATGAGCATGTAGGCTAGGGTTCTTCCTTAAGGTGCTTAAAAAGAATTGCCTGTGCATTTTGTAAACACGTGGTTTCTGTCTCCATAGGTTTAGAACAGAGCCTTAAGTTCTGCATTCCTAAGAAGCTCCTGCAAGATGCCTTTGCCTATACAGTTGGAGTAGCAGACTCTGCCCTACCTCTGGGTCATCACGGGGCTATTTATTCTGCTTATCTTGTTTTCCTCATTCTTTGCCGAGCTCAGTAGTTCACATATCTAGCGATGTTTAAGAATCACCCAGGAAACATAGCAAAAACAAGTCAGAAACACAGCCCCCCTAGTCTTCCACGGAACTTCTGCAGCCACAGGTCTGTGTCTGGGGTCTAAGGATCAGAGTCTGAACAAAAACCAAATTGTTTCAATTGCTTATTAGCACAACTCCTAGCACCTCAGCCTTACTTCGAACATTTCTTCTGAATGTCAGTGAGGATGGCTTATCCCACCATGGTAAACTTTTATAGCACCCTGCACTTTTCCATGGGAGCTTTGAATGACCTTAGTATCTGTGTCGCAGTCTCTGAATTCTCTGGGCTCTGTATGTCTGGACAGGGTGGTCTTTTTGGTGCTAAGCCAAGGCCTCCTGCCATGTAGGTGGCATTTGGAACCCAAGAATGAATGAGTAGACGTACTTACAACTGCTCTCTTTCAATGTTCATGAGTCTAAGAACTGCAGACTTTAACATTTCTATTTTCCATAAGAAAAAAAAAAGGCACTTGGGGTGTGTATCAGTCAGGGTTCTCTAGAGAAGCAGAACCTACAGAATGACTATATATTCAAAGGGGTTTTTATTAGATTGGCTTACACAGAACTGTCTGGGTAGTCCTAGAGCAACTGACTTTACGCTGACGAGGCTAGGATCCTTGTTCAGTTCACGAGGTTTCATGCCACAACAGTCCCAACTTTGTGCTGAATCCTGAGGGATTCCCAGAGAGCCGCTGGTCTTCAGTTCACATTAGAAGCTGGGTGCTGATGTTAGTGAAGAAAGGCAGCAGCAGTGTGGAGACAGCAGAAGCCAGGTAGATGAACTTGCCAGCACTATGGGAAGGCAATGAGGCATAAAGCTTTCCCCCTCAGGCCTCCTTTTATCTGGCTGCCACAGGAAGAACTGTCTACATTTAGCGTGGGTCTTTTCAGGTCAATTAACCTAATTAAAAAAGTCCCTCACAGGTGTGCCCCAGTGGCTTATCTCTCAGTTCATTCCAGATCCAGTCAAGTTGACAGTCAAGGTTAACCGTTATATACGCAGGAAGTGACCTGGTCAATGATTGACACAGTATGAGCCCAGCCTCGAAGACACCTTTCTGAATGACAGGCTAGTCTTCTTTCTGCATCCCTCTTGGATGCTCATTCCAGCTTTTATAGAGTCCAAGCTGAGGACATTTATTTAAATGTCCCAATGTGATACTTGTTTTGATTGCAGAAATTAAGAATGCTAATAGCTCGCCCCACCTGGCATCCTGGGGGGAGGCACTTAGCTCGAATCGCTACATGACAAGTGCGGCTTGTAAGAACAAACAGTGGTCCCCCTGGTGATCTCCATGTTTCACAGTTTTGACTTGAGCAGAGGAGAAAGTGTAGCTAGATCAATCCGCTGAAAGCCAGCTTCCCTCACTCTCACTGAAGTTCAGAAGCCCTGATGACAGAAAGGCCTGAAAGGCAACTAAGCTCTCCACGGGCATCTATGATTCCTGGGGCGGAGGCTGCACAAGTGAAAGCTTCAGGCTTGACGAATGGTAAGCGCTGGGCTGGTGTGACTTCACCTGTGGGCGATAGTATGTGCAGAGGAGAAAAGACAGACCCTGGGCTGGAATGAAAGGATGGTGTGACTGCGCATGTGTGTATAATGAAGGGTTGATTGGAAAATACTTCAGTGGTCTTCAGCTCTATTGGCCTCAGTGCCAACCTTGTGTGAAAAAGCACGGAACAACGCAAGCGATACGCATCCGTACCCTGAAGTTAAACGTCTAGATAATATAGCCAACCCACAGCTGTTAACCAAGAAAAATCAATATGGTCCATTTATCACAGACTAGCAGGCAACTAATCTATAAGAAACATGCTTTCCAAGCTGTAAATACTCAAGCACAATATAATGAAATACCTAAACTTGCATCCTTGCATGGGTTCACTTAAGGTAGGGGTTGCAATGGCTTGTGGGTAAAGTGCTTTTCTGAAATAATAAGCAATTGTAAATTTCCAAACTAAGCCCAGTATGGTCTTTTCGTTGATTTGTATGTTAGTTGTCAGATTCATTCAGCAAGTGCAAAATTTTAAATTCAATAACAAATCTCTCTCTCGTTCTCCCTCTGTCTCTTACACACACGCACACACATGCACATGCACATTACACATGCAAGCCACTGTGCTGGTTTTGTGTGGGTTTTAGGGCTCCAAACTTAGACCCTCATTCTTCTGCGGCAGGTGCTCAGCCCACTGATTTCATCTGCCAGCCCCAAGTTCACTGCTTTGAAGCTCATCACCCATCTCCTCTTACTATGTTCGAAGAGTAGTGCGGCCATTGCTGTAGCTAATTTCAGAATATCTTTATGCCTGCAAAGAAAACCCGTGCTCCTAAGTAGTTAGATACTCATTGCTCCTTCTCCCACCTGCCTAACCTCTAACCTACTTCTGCCGTCATGGATTTGCCTATTTTGAACATTCCATGTAAATGCAGTATTTAGTTATGTGGCCTTTTGGGTCTGGGTTTGTTCGCTCATCATCATGTCCATCAAGCTCATCCAAATGTAATTATACTCTTTGTATGGCTAAGGTCCCTTATGTGGATATTCTGTATTCTGTTCGTCTGTTCATTAGATGGTGTCATCAGTATTACTTCATGTATTGCTCATAATACGATATGAATTATTATTCATAACACTACGCTTGTGAATAGTTTAGTTATTTTGCGTGTGGACCTCTATTTTTCAATATTTATTTGATTATTTATGTGTCTCTGTGTGTGTGTGTGTATGTGCATGTGGTGCCCTCAGAGGCTAGAAGAGGGTGTCAGATGCCCCTGGAGCTGGAGTTACAGGTGGCTGTGAGCAATGGGTGGAAGAAGATGGGAACAAAGCTCCCGTCCTCTGGAAGAACAGCAAGTGAGCCATCACTCCGGGCCCTGGATTTTTCTTCGTTGTTAACCAGGGGTGGAATCTCTGGGTCATACGGCAATTCTGCATTTAACAGATTGAGGAGCTATCAAGCTGTGCTTCAGAGCAACAGCACAATTTTACAATTTTCCTCCATTTTCTTCCTTGATACTTGTTATTATTTGATGTTTTTAATTATAGTCACCCTTGTGGGTGTGAAGTGCTTTCTCATGTTGGCTGTGATTTTCCTTTCTCTAATGACTAATGCTCTTGAGACTTTGCCCATGTGTGTTTATTTGCCACTTAACATATATTTTTGGAGAAATTTCTATTCAGATTCCTTGTCCATTTCAAAACTGGGTTGTTTGTCATTGTATTGTTGAAATGGCATCCATTATGTACTCGAGATGCAGCACTCTTTTCAGAGATGTAATTTGCAAATATTTCCGTTCATCATGAGGTTTGTCTTCTTACCATTCTGATGGTTTCAATTGCAATTCAGTTTTTAAAAACTTCTGTGCTCGTACAGTCTACCTCTTGCTTTCTTTGTTTAATCACCTTGCTTGCCTAACCCAGGATCATGCAGATTTATACCTATGTTTCTGTCTAAGTGGTTGGTTTTTTTTTGACCCATTTGAGTTAAATTTTATATGTATGCATAAATAATTCCTGAGCATTTCTTTGAGAAAATAGGCAGCCTGTATACGTAATTTCAAGAAGGAAGTCTTCCGCTCAAAACATCATCATTATCACTGTCATCATACCACCGTGATCACCACCACCACCATCACTACAACCACCGTCATCACCACCACCGTCATCACTACAACCACCGCCATCACCACCGTCATCACCACCACCGTCATCACTACAACCATCGTCATCACCACCACCATCATCACCACCACCGTCATCACTACAACCACCGTCATCACCACCGTCATCACCACCGTCATCACTGCAACCACTGTCATCACCACCACCGTCATCACTACAACCACTGTCATCACCACCACCATCATCACTACAACCACCGCCATCACCACCACCGTCATCACACAACCACCGCCATCACCACCACCGCCATCACCACCACCATCATCACTACAACCACCGCCATCACCACCACCGTCATCACCACCACCGCCATCACCACCACTGTCATCACTACAACCACTGCCATCACCACCAGCAGCAGCACCACCATCACCATCAACACCATCACAAACATCACGTCGTTATCACCACTATCATTACAGCTATAGCACAACATGTTCCAGAGAGTACAAGTTTTCTGATGAGGCAAAGTTTTTGAGTTTTGTAAGGGGGAAAGATGGTTTAAAATTCAATTCCCCTCTGTGAGATACCTAAGGATAGTGGTAGTATCTGCTGGAAGATGAGCAAAGGCTATGGAGACATGAGAAAACCCTAGAACTTACAGCAACCACAGTGCACTGGCTTCTGAAATAAGGACCAGAGGGAGAGCAAGCTTGCCTTGTGACTGCTGCTTCATTTGCATAATGTATCAGTCAGGGTTCTCTAGAGGAAGAGAAATATACAATGAATCTATCTATCTATCTATCTATCTATCTATCTATCTATCTATCTATCTATCTATCTATCTGTTGGAAGGGGATTTATTAGAATGGCTTACAAGCTGTGGTTCAGCTACTCCCAAAATGGTTATCCGCCAACAGAAGTTCCAAGAATCCAGTAGGAGTTCAGTCCATGAGGCTGAATGTCTCTGCTGGTTTTAATAAACAACAGAATCCCAAGGAAGTAGGCTCTAATGCTAGTGAAGGAATGGAGTTACCAGACACAGCAAGCAGGCAAGGAGCAAAAGCTTCCTTCTTTCATGCCCTTTATGTAGACTGCCAGCAGAAAGCGAGGCACAGATTAAAGACCTATATTCCTGCCTCAAAAGATCTAGATTAAAAGTGGATCTTCCCATTTAGAATCATCTAATTAAGAAAGATCCTTCGCAGTGTGTCCAACTGCTTGAGTTTTCGTTAATTCCAGATGTAGTCAAGCTGACAACCAAGAAGAGCCATCAGACATCAAGAGCAAATACTTGTGCTTGAGTCCTCCATGGTCACCAGTCCTCCTGGTGCTCTAGTGCCCAGGTCACTGCTGAAACTTGTTTGCATGGTTGGTGTTTAAGAAGTGAATACTCCATGTTTTCTATCTCAGCATCTCACAGATGTTGACTGGAAGGATTCTAAGATCTATGATGAAAGGAAGCAATATCACCACAAAGCCCACTGCCTACAGGAGACATGGTGACTATTTTTGTGTGCATGGATCTAGTAACTTTGTTTCTCTCTGATATTTTGAATCCTTATTTGGTATGACTCTGAAGAATGCAAACTTCACAGCTAAAACAGAAGACAAATGGCAAGAGGGCACACAAGAGATGCCAAGAAGCTTGCCAGCCTTTCTTTGTCCAGGGATAGTATGGGGCATGGTGAGGAGTGATTAGGATCATGATCATGTTACAGGTTCAGCTGCACAGCCACGACGTCAGTAATGCAATTCCGAACGGCTGCAATGAAATAAAGCAGGAGTCAGATGGCAGATTCCGGCTCATTAAGCTGAGAACCATGGCTTTTGCAGGGACTTTATTAATTCAATGGTTTCCTTCTGCCTGCTTCATTTCAGCGCAAAGCCTGTGTTCAGTCTCTTCCTCCCAGTTCTCTGTTCCATGTAGGCATGCCTTCTAAAGCCCAGCCTGGTTCCTATCGCTCAGGAGTCTTGCACGATGCCCTGATATGCAAAGAATAAAACTGTTTCCTCAGCAGTATCCACCTCTCCAGCCTTACTCGAAGATGGCCCAGGACAAAGTCATCTCTGAACAGGTTGTTAAGCGTTTTGGAAAATCATTGCTTGTTAGCTAATGATAACACAGAGTTCTGCCACAGTGGACACAATCAATATTGGTTAGATTGAGTTTACTTACTGGGATCTCAGTTTTTTTCCCAATATAGGTATTGAATGATAGATATCACATTTTATAAATGAAATTCTTTCCTTCCCTCCTCTCTCTCTGTCTCTTTCTCTCGTGTGTGTGTTT